>OZ018385.1:30037573-30781237 GCA_963969555.1 Polydrusus pterygomalis
GATAAATTGAAATATACAGGATCGCCCACAAAGTTGTGGAGAATGATAGTTATATTTTTACATTTTTAAATTCCACATAAAATTATAATTATTTTTTATTAAATGCACTATTAGTCCATAGTTACTTCATAGTTTCCGAGATATTGACTCTCGAAAAGTGACTTTTTGAACTTTGACAGCTTATAACTTTCTAACAGTACGTCTTAGAGCAAAACGGCTTACATGTCCCTATCTTCAATTTTTATTATCTTCCCAAAAAAATCAACTTCCGGTTAAACCGGATGTAACTCGAAAGCAGGAAATTTAGTTGTTCCGGTTTAACTGGAAGTTGATTTTTTTGGGAAGATAATAAAAATTAAAGATAGGGACATGTAAGCCGTTTTGCTCTAAGACGTACTGTTAGAAAGTTATAAGCTGTCAAAGTTCAAAAATGTCACTTTTCGAGAGTCAATATCTCGGAAACTATGAAGTATACTGTGCACTAATAGTGCATTTAATAAAAAATAATTATAATTTTATGTGGAATTTAAAAATGTAAACATATACAGGGTGTTCCATTTAAAAAAATATTACTATCATTCTCCACATATTTGTGGGCGACCCTGTATATTTCAATTTATCACCGATATGTAGATTTTTAACAGCCCTACATTTTTTATAAAAGACGTTTTTTGATAACCCCTGTATACTTTGAAATAATCGACCGTTCTAGTAATTTTTCCTAACCCTGTATAATTCTCATAGAAAACTTCGCAGAACGGGTATCACAGAATATACGATAATATTCTCAATTAAGGATTCTTACAGCTATAATCCAGGAGGCGATAACTTAAGGAACAAGTTCCGTCTAAAACGTATATTGGCAACCGGGTTGTTCGTTGTTACCCAGAGCATTTTTTTTAAATTTAATATAAATTTTATTTTTATAAAATAATATTAGTTGAAAAAATTGAATTAAAAAAAATGCTCTGGGTAACAACGAACAAACCGTTATACCTTTTAGACGGAATTTGTTCCTCTAGTTATCGCCTCCTTATAATTCTCTACTTAATAAGAAAAAAGCTAAAAAAAAATTACGCTTATCAGTCAAAAGTTGACAGTTGTCGTATGGTAGCTTTACAATCGACGATAGACAGACCTCGGTTAATGCGAAATTACCCGAATGCGGTGTACTGGACGCTCGATACAAAAATGCTTCCCGGACACCCTGTATTGGTTAAATATATCAGGCTTTACGATATTTGACAAGGTGCAAAAGTTGTATTGTAATATAACGGTTACAAAAATGTGGAATCAATAGTTTTTTAAAGTGCAGTGAAATAGCAGTATATTCTGATTTATACATCACTGTTAATAAACTGAACGAAGGTATTTGTTTCATTGTTCCAGTACTTGTTCTCGGTGCGGTTATTGTTTCCATGGCAAAAATTAATTAAAACAAGCTTGTCTGTAATGTAGCGGTTATATGCCCAACGTATTATATTTTAGTCAACAAAGGAAAATAATATGTTAAACATTAATTATTATGTCGGCAGGAATTAAAATTGAAGCAGTTACACTATTCATACGAACAATAATTATATCGTTGTTTGTTTCGAACCAGATTTATTTCGTTTTAATTCCCTTTAACCAAAGAATGATCGAGTTAAATTGCTGGACAAAGGTTATTATGACTTTTGCATATTTAGATGACTTATTTAAAACTAGATTTTATACTAGATAGATAGATTTTATCTTGGTTCTAATGAATTTTTAATGTTTAAATCAGCCACTTCTATTATTGGAAATTTAATATAATCAAACAATAATTATTATAATCCATGGTCGTTACTTCAATCTTCTTTAATAACTCATTTCAGCTACGATAATCCTTCATTTATTATTTAATACAAACACAAAAGGAAACACTTTTAACAGGAATATCAATTACACCGATTACTTTTAAAATGTATCCTTCTAAAAAATTATAGACAATATGATTTTCTAAAATTTTTGACAATGAGACAATAAGAAATATATTTTATTTACAACCAAGAAAGTAATGTTAACATTTTAGACTCTTTTAAAGTTTAAAAGAAGCATATTTCTAAGTTTAACATTTATCCAGGTGAAAAGTGCCATTTACCCGGGTGAAAAGTGGAAAGTGATGAGTGACAGAGAAATAGCTTTCTGAACACCTTTTTCTGAATCGCTCATTGTCTTCATAAGTACTTTTTTTATGACAATCTACCATCAAAAAAGCGACCAATTTGTATGCTTGGCTTGTTTAGTAACTATTGTCAAAATATCAACTTGACTATATTTGACGTTTTTTTTTAAAAATGTGTATGGTGGCGAAGCTTGTGGTTCTACAAGGATATTACTTTGTTTATTTCTCACATTGGTATATTTGTCATAAAAAACATCATTTGCATTTAAAAGGTATGGTTGTACCGTGCGAGCAAAAATTATTTGAATCAAAGAGTGCCTTGCATTTAAGGACGTAATGCTTAGCCGTAGAGCTTAATACCTGTTGGGTGTCAGTAACTACCTCAATTAACAATTAATCAGTTATTCCGTCATCTTTGACAGTCGTTACAAGTTATTTGATTCATCGCTAATTTTTCCAATTTCTTGAACAATTCACGCAATTGGCTTTACGGAACAGCACAAAACATTCATGGTTGAAGCGTATTTTCGAAACTGGGTTAGAGTAAATGGTGAGTGGCAATACAATCCGGGTTTGTGCATGGACGATTTTCACGAACATTTTCCTAACGTCGCTTTTATTGCTGGGGATTTTTATCATTGTCTGAAAAGAACCGTGACTGTGTTTAGGGATACAGGTTCTATACAACACAAAAAAGGAGCAGGAAGACCGTCTGTAAGAATAGAAGAACTTGTTGCAAACGTTCGTGAAATGATGCAAAATACGCCAATAAATTGTATAAGACGCCTGTCCCAAGAAGTGGGAAGATCTTATGGAATATGCAGGACTATTTTTATAAAGTGCAAGTATTCCAAGAATGTGGTAAATTTCTCCAGAGATGTAGTAGTAGTAGTAGTAGTAGTAGTAACAAGATTTATTTAGCAATGTGCCACAATTTAACAAGTTATATAAAATATTTGAACTAATTTAACAATATCTCTTTAAAAAAGTTTTATCATTTTGTTTTTTAAATAAATAATTTTTCAATGATTTTTTAAAATTTTTCAAAAAGGTCTGTGATTTAATTAAAATATTCAAGTTATTATATTCACTTAATCCTTTATAGAAAACCGATTTATATGTCAAATGTTTTGATACCCTACCTAGACAAAAATCTTTATTATACCTGGTTGAATAGTTATGATTTTCAAAATTTTGAGTTATAAAATCTTTCAAATGAGAAGGCAGTAAGTTATGTTGTATTTTACAAATAAAAGTACAAATCAAAAGAAATATTAAATTTTTAACATTTAACCACTGAAGTTTCTCTAGATGCTGGTCAACACTTTCGAAAATATGAAGAGGCGTGTGAATTTATGCTTGGTGGCCAATTTCAGCAATTTATGTAATTATTTTTCTTTTTCTTTCTGTATATTCTAACTTTGTTAATTTTGTAAACAACAAAAATAAATTTTGATTTGTCTACTTATTTTATTACTCATTAGTTTGGCATATCATCTCAACAAAATTTGACAAAATTTTAACCTAAATTTGGTTAGATATATCGTCCCCATATCATTGTGATCTGAACCAAGCCCTACGTTTTTCAATACAAGCCCTCTTTGATGCAAATAATGTTTGCTCACACGGTAAATAAAATAGTATACGAACCTCGGAGAAATGAACCATTCTTTTTTTCTTGACAAGAATAAAATACCTACTTTACACCTCGGTAAGTAACATACCATTATTATTATTATTTGTTACCGATTTTTTTTTAAATATACCGAAGAACAGAAAAATACAAAATCCAATATGCATACCTACATTTTCAATCAAACTAAAAACACGTTTATTGTATGGTTTACACTAAATACAAAAACTTTTGGGTTATTTATCTTTCGCTAACAGAAGTTTCTAGATAAGTCTGGCATAGAGTCACTGGACTGACTGAAAGGGTCCCCCGATTTATTGCCGATTAAAAGTGTAGTAATGTAAAAAGGTGAAATAACATGATTTTTACCACTAGATAAAACAATTATTAGGTTCTACATACAGATTTTCAAATATTTCAATAAAAACATTTTTTTATAACTTTTAAAAAGTAGTCCATACTCAAAGTGCAGTTAAATGTATAGAAAAAAGAAAAGCAAAGCAAAAGTCTTTCTCCACAATTTTTTATTAGAATAACTAGGCGAACCTAGAATAATTCATAATAATTCAATTCCACATGTTTCGTCAGGAAAACAAAGTAAATGGTACAATGCTGATATTGTTAGCGATAGAGAAAATAATAAGTGGGATTGAGCCGTAATGGAGCTTTCATTGGTGTACAAGACGTGTAAAAATTGAATAGTCAGAAGACCGACAAGACTTCAGCATACTGGAAAGTCAATGGTTAGTGCAAATGCCCTATCTTGGGTAGAAAAATGAAGAGGACAAAAGATTTTTCCCTTCTGACACGTGCTGCTTGCAGTTGAACTTCTTTAACAAAGAAAAGGTTACTTTTCTAAGATGTTCTAGTAAAACAAAATTTTTTTAAAAAACCTTTTAATCTATTAATTTTGCACACAACGTGTATGTTTTGACTCCTATCGGGGTAACTGGACCATAACAAGCCTGGTACCCCAACAGCATTTTACTTCAAGCTAAATGATGCTTTGAATTTTACGAACACAATTTTTTTCTTTTTTCTTTCCCTCTTATTTCAATACTTTTACATGTCTCTCACAAAGTTGAATGAAACTTAAGTTTTTCACTACTTATAAATCATTTTCACAAAGTCTGTTAAAACTCCTTAATTTTTCTTTTGCCCTCTTCATTTTTCTGCCCAAGATAGGGCCTTTGCACTAACCCTTGACTTTCCAGTATGCTGAAGTCTTGTCGGTCTTCTGACTATTCAATTTTTACACCTCGTGTACACCAATGAAAGCTCCATTACGGCTCAATCCCACTTATTATTTTCTCTATCGCTAACAACATCAGCAGTATGCCATTTACTTTGTTTTCCTAATAATGAGTGTTTCTACACTCGAAACATGTCGAATTGAATTATTATGAATTATTCTAGGTTCGCCTAGTTATTCTAAAAAAAAAAATTGTGGAGAAATACTTTGTGCTTTTCTTTTTTCTATTTTTTATAATGTTGCTTTGTCTTTTAGACCACTTCTAAAAGCAGTAGGGCACGCCAATCAGCACAAATTGTAGCAATATAATTCATACGCGTTCACATCTTAAAAAGGCCACCCTATACAGATGTCAGAATCAATATTATTTTAATCCCTTTGTTGTCTGATTTATATTTTAATGGCAATATTTTATATAGAAAAAAAATTGTTAGCACTGTTCCCACTTCAAAAATCGATAAAAGCAAGGTTGTCTGGCACAAGCCTCTTTTACGTTTGAATTTTATTGCCGGGTAAATAAAAAGGCATATGGTAAATATTAACTGCTGTGTGGGCAGGACCCCGAACTGGAAACAAAATTAACATTTCAGCTGACCTATAGGCTTTATTTATGTTCTGTAATTGAATATTATACTATTCTTTAAAATGTTGGTATGAATACAAACTTTTTTGTAACATAAAAAATCATATTCATATACATTCATATTAATAGCTTGAAGAAATCGTCCATACTTTAAGTGAAGTGTAAATTTGGGGAATGAAAAGGTACACTTGGTACTACATACCATGCGAGCAAAAATTATTTGCATCAGAGAGGGCCTTGCATCTAAGGACGTAATGCTTCGCCGTAGAGCTTAATACCTGTTGGGTGTCAGTAACTACCTGAATTAACAATCAATCAGTTATTCCGTCATCTTTAACAGTCGTTACAAGTAATTTGATTCATCGCTAATTTTTCCAATTTCTTGAATAATTCACATAATGGGCTTTACGGAACAGCACAAAACATTCATGGTTAAAGCGTATTTTCGAAACGGGGTTAGAGTAAATTGTGAGTGGCAATACAATCCGGGTTTGTACATGGACGATTTTCACGAACATTTTCCCAACGTTGCTTTTATTGCTGGGGATTTTTATCATTGCCTGAAAAGAACCGTGGCTATGTTTAGGGAAACAGGTTCTATACAACACAAAAAAGGAACAGAAAGACCATCTGTAAGAACAGAAGAACTTGTTGAAAACGTTCGTGAAATAATGCAAAATACGCCAACAAATTACATAAGACGCCTGTCCCAAGAAGTGGGAAGATCTTATGGAACATGCAGGACTATTCTTAAGAAGCAGCTAAATTTATTTCCTTATAAAGTGCAAGTATTCCAAGAAATACAAGCCGCAGAGATGCTTGTCAACACTTTCGAAAATATGAAGATACGTGTGAATTTATGGTTGAAGCTTGCCTTGCGGTTTTCACAGATATTCTTCTTAATTGCTTAAGTTAAAAAAAAAACATATCGTTGCATTGAAAATATTTGAGAAAAATTAAGAAATTCTTGATTCTGCTAAATAGCGTCCTCTAGTTGTCGCAACGGAACTCAAAACGACTTGGTTTTTATACAGGGTGTGTCAACAAGGTGTTTGCCTTCGATAGCGCCTAAACTAAGAGATTTATTAAAAGTTATAGGATTTACAATGGAGCATAACGTCAAAATATTTTATGGCTCGAAACATCGGAACTACATAATTTTTTTTAAAAATTAAACACCCTATATATTTTTCTCTTTCTGGTTTCGCTAGAAAGAAGCTCTGCAGTCATATTTACTTTTTTGAATTTGATTGCAACGTTGCCAAGTAATTAATTATTTTCTCGTATTTTAAAATAGTTTTGGGAGTTATTAAAACAATCATAGTTGTCTATGGAATCAATAGAATTAAATAAATTTTTTACCATAAGTCCCCTAGAATAAATATTATGTAACTATGTGACTAGTTTTTCTAATTATTATACAGAGTGTTCGTGCAGTCTTGGCAAATCTCGCCGATTTAAAAATGCAATATTTCAAGTTTTTTAAAATGAAACACCCTGTATTTTTTTTACAGATAAGGTGCATTTTTTAATGCCTTTATTTTTTGGTAAATGTGTCACGCACCTAAACCTTCTACTTTTTGAAATATTTTAAATTTTATGGTGAGCTATGGGAAAATGAATAATTTTATTATTTTAATCAAGAATGCCATGGACGAAATGTAAAAATAAACATATAGCTTAAAAATATATCTTTATAGGGACGAGTTCACACTAACAGTCAGGGATGTGTGCATTTTTATCGTCAAAGTTTATGTTAAGGCTTGGTTCACCGCTCCTTGTCGATACAAAGCTCCATATCAAATCTTATTAAATATAAAACTATTAATCCACAGATATCTGAAGCTGCTGTTGAAAAAAATTAAAAATCACCTGTGGTACTTGTCTTTTGAGATTTGCGCAGTGTCGTTCTTTGATAACGAAATTCCTGTTGAATATAAAAGAAATATGATAACGGCTCTAGAAAAAGAAGACTCGCTAGGAGGTGAAAAACGAGTTAAATTAGGTAATATACACGAAATAGAACATAAAGAACTTTGGGAACGTATTATATCTAAAAATACTCTTAGATTTCTTGAAAGGTTAGAGTTATCCACACATTTTTTAAAAGAGAATCCAGAAAACTGGGAAAGTAATGATGAGTATATAAATAATTTTAATGTAGTGAAAAAGCTTAAAGTAGTGAATGATACAGCAGAAAGGGGTATTGAACTTATAGACGAATATAATAAAATATTAACAAAAGATGAAGAACAACGTCAATGTATACTGCAAAGTATAAGCGAATATAGAAAAAATTTTAAAGATGTTATGAGTAAGACGAAACTTTTTAAAAGTGATGTTAAAATAAATTAAAACAAACTATTTGTGTAAATACATAATAGGGTTAGTTCTTAGGTACAATTTATTAATATAATATACCTATATAATGTACTCTGTTTCTATGTAATCAGGTCAGTGGTAGTTATGATAATAAAAGTTTTAAAATTTAAAAACCTTTGTATTTTATTCCATCGCCGGCGCCGGCACCATTTTGGATTAATTAAATAACTTGAAATTTCGCACATGCCATTTCCTTGACATTTACAACATTTTAAAAGGGTCAGACCGCAGAAAAAAAAGTCGCAAAATGTGGGCCACCCTAGTGTATATACCCGACCATTTGAACTACTACTACCACTATTAAGAGTATGCGTATCTTAGCTTTACATCAGTAAAACATCATATTCATATTCACCATCAACTTAACTTAAATTTAAATATTAGTTGTTATCAACTGGCCAATTAATATTCAACATGACCCTTTGTTTAATTCACCCTAACACTTTAAGCATAACACGACTGACTACAAAACAAGATTGTTTTAATTAAATTTGCCGCGAATGGTAACGCCGAGGAAAATAAATACTGGAATAAGTTATAATAATTTTTATCATATCACATTACTTGTCATTTTATACCACCGCACGAACTGTGCGACGAAATGATGTAATATCTTTTTCTAACGCCATTAGAAAAAAATATGAGGAAGATAGCCATCGCTTTTGAAATTGATGGGTTTCAGTAAAACAAAGTTGAACTCGTAAATTTCCACTATACCGGGTGTTTCAATAGAAACTCCCAGGCCAATTATTTCGAAAACTAAAAGTGACATATAAATTCTGTAAACGCCAGTTTTTAGCCTCTATGATTGGCTTTCCAACTGTGTAAAAAATGTGTTTGAATAATACAAGATGTAGGTGGCGCCAAGGTGCAAAGAAATTTTTCGATGACAGGAACTTTTAAATGTTGTCGTCCTTAAAGATAACACTGGCCGACAAGATTTTTCTAACACAGGTCAGCTCTTTATTTTTAAAATGAAAATACCCTTCTAATAATAGAAAAAATATTCGGAAAGCCCCAATACATACCATTTTTCAATAGCTTAATAAGACCATTTTACATTAGCAGGTAGTCAATTTAATTAGGGGACGGTTAAAATGGATTCATTTTATAACAGAAAAATTCCCTGAACTGTAGGAATTTTAGTAGGACTTTAGGGAGGATTTACAAAATATTGCTGTTTTCTTTGTTTGTGGGACAGTCGTGCAGTAGATCAGCATTATGTAATAAAAGATTGGCCACAAAGAAGTGAATTTCAGCCGGGATCTCAAAATGTTAAGTTTGCACCTCTTGTAGACCCCAAAAAAGTCCTTCTGCCTCCTCTTCACATTAAACTTGGGCTGATAAAAAACTTTGTGAAAGCTATGAATAAAGACGGTGATGGATTCCTGAGACACCTGACCTGATACAAGTCTTTCCCCAGTTAAGTGATGCCAAATTAAAGGAAAGCATTTTTATTGGGCCACAAATCAGAAAATTGCTGGACGATGTCAACTTTACAGAGAAGCTTACCAGGCAGGAACTCAGAGCATGGAACTCATTTGTTAGTATAGTAAGGGGATTTTTGGGCAACAATATGGATGCACACTATCAACAGTTAGTTGATGAACTTTTAGATTCCTACAAATCGCTTGGTGCCCGAATGTAATTAAAAATTCACTTCCTCCATTCCCATCTGTCATTTTTTCCTGAAAATTTGGGAGCTGTCAGTGACGAGCAGGGTGAAAGGTTCCACCAGGATATCAGGACAATGGAGATTCGCTATCAAGGACGATGGGATCCAGCCATGATGGGTGATTACTGTTGGTTTTTGAAAAGAGAAGATATGACCCCTCATAAAAGGAAAAAATTAAATTTAATTAGTGTGTTTAGTTAATATTTGTAATGTTTGAGCTTTTCTTAGATGTAAGGTATGTTTAGTAGGTGTAAAAAATTAAATATAGTCGATATACACAGTTAGAAAATTCTTAAATTATTTTTTCAATAGATATTAAATATTGTAACATTAAATGTGGTACTATAAATGTAACAAGAAAACGTTACGTGTTACAACTTTCTTTTTCTCATTTTCGTATTTGGATAGGTCCATTCTACCACAAGATGCTATTTAGCTTTGTGTTACAACAAAAAAAAAATTTTTTGTCGGCCAGTGTAATTAATCTTTGATCAAATAATTATGTCCCATAAAAAATTTTGATAAATCCAACATGAAAGGGGATATTCGGGGTTAAGTTTTTTTTTTAAATAATTTTACCGAGTATTTTAATTATAAATATTTTTAATATCCTTTAGCAGATTTTAATTTAATTTTGATAATGATAATTTTAGTGATAAAACGCTCGTGTAGAGCTAAATTATTACGTCCAGTGACGTCTCAGGGGGCGCCTTAACAAATATTATTGGCAAAAAATAAGACGCCACTGAGTTTTTGTTAATTTTTATATTTTTTTCGGATAAATCAACTAAAAATATCCTTTTCTTGTCTGTTAAATTGTTTTCATAATATCTTGCTTCGTTTTCGAGAAATAAAAATAAAAACAATTTTATTGCATATCTCTGGAAAACAAAAATCTTTAAATAATTAATACGTTGTGTTTTTTGTTGTTTAAAAGCAAAATTAAAATTAAAGGATAATAAAATAAAATTAAAAGATGTTTTAAGTTTTATGAAAGAACTGATGAGAAATTATACAAAATTATTAATGAAAATTAGAACAATACCAAAAACTATTTAATGGTGCGAATGAGGTGTTCAAAATTATTGCCGTTTTCATACACATACATAGCATCGATATAATAATTCGGTTCTGCAAACTCTCAATAGGGTATTTCAATTAATAGCAAAAGATACAACGTATTAATTATTTAATGATTTCTGTTTTCCAGAGATATGCAATAAAATTGTTTTTATTTAGTAAGATAAGAAAACAATTTAACAGACAAGAAAAGTTGTTAGTTGATTAATCCGAAATAAATATAAAAATTACCAAAAACTCAGTGGCGTCTTATTTTTTGCCAATATTATTTGTTGAGACGTTACTCGACGTAATAATTTAGCCGTACACGAGCGTTTTGTCACTAAAATTATCATTACCAAAAATAAATTAAAATCTGCTAAAGGATATAAAAAATATTTATAATTAAAATACTAATTATAATTATTTAAAAAAAAACTTAACCCCTAATATCTCCTTTCATGTTGGATTTATAAAAATTTGTATGGGACATAAATTGACCAAAAATTAATTATCTTTAAGAGCGACAACATTTAAAAGTTCCTGTCATCGAAAAATTGCTTTGCACCGTGGCGCCACCTACATCTTGTATTATTCAAACACATTTTTTACACAGTTGTGAAGCCAATCATAGAGGCTAAAGACTGGCGTTTATAGAATTTACATGTCGCTTTTAGTTTTCGGAATAATTGGCCTGGGAGTTTTTATTGAAACACCCTGTATTTCCACATAGGCACAGACGGTCCCAAAGACTTGGGAAACATGCAACACGTGTCACATACCAAATTTGCATTTTGACGTTTAACAGATTGCCGGTGACAATAATTGTGCCACATGTCAAATATTAATTTTCGCATTTGACAAAGGACAGGGGACGGGTCGAAAAGATAAGTGACAGCTGCCATATTTTTGCTGGCGTAAGCTTCATCTACGTAGGGTCTGGTAATGTTTCCAATGCCCTAGGACGTAACAGATATGCGCAGTGGCGCGGCGTAAAATAAAACTTTTTTTCATTACAGTACAAATTTAACGAGCGGTAATGTAGGTCATAACTCACGCAGATAAAGCAGCATGAGCCGCAGGCGAGAGCTGTAATTCATCAAGTTGAATACTATACTTTATCTACGAATATAACAATAAATACTAAGATATAAATACAGATAGATAACTTTATTCACAAATCTTGACCCTATAACAATGCTATAAAATTTTTTGTTGTAATTACTCATTTCGTTTATTAATAAAATTAAGTGTAAAGTTTCAACAACCAGTAAACTGAACTGGGGGACTGAATTATGCAAGTTTATTGTTTCTTTTTGTGTTTGTTGCGTATATGTTGTTGATGTACTAACTGGTTGAGGTGTTATAGAACTGTATATTTTATTTGCAGTATCTGTCTTATTCTTTTCGGACCCCTCAGCCACAGTAGTTGATCGCCAACCGCCATGACTTTTCAGTGCAGTTATATCCCATCCAGTATCTACTAAGAAAGTCGCGGACGAGCGGCGAAAACAATGCCCTTGTATATAAATTTCAGTCTGGTAATTTTAAAAATGTAGCAATGTCTTTCCCCATTGCTCCAAATTTATTAATGCAAATTCTTTGTGAGTGATATTTTCCATTTTGAAATTTAAAGAATAATATCGTTTATGATATATCGGTAGGACGCAGATTTAAATATTTCTTAACTATGGTATAAAAATTTCCCGTAACAGTGAATGTTCTGGCATTTTTGTTTTTATATTTGATACACTGACCATAAAAATAGATCCACGATCTTCTAAATCTGTAATGTTCATAGAGTGCAATTCTGCTGCACGACAAGCACCCATAATGCCGATTAATTAGGTATTAACTTAATTTGAAAACGTCCAAATTATTCAAGTGACAGTACTCCTCTCAATAACAATAATGGACTGTTCCCTTTCGGCCAATCGGCTTTTACAGAAGTACAGAGCCACCTTGGTATTCGTTTCGTAAATAATTCCAAGAATATTTTCCTATTTATTATTATAGTGAGTTATAGTAGTGAGTTATTATAATTCAGGTCGTTTGCTTACAGATACTGTTAACTGCTCAAAAGCAGTTGAATAATTGATATATAATTTAATAGTTGTAGATAAATAAATTTAATCCTAAAATATCTGATATCTAGGAAGCAAATAGTAACGTTGTAACGCAGCAACTCATAGTATTGATTAAAATACGAGAATACATATTAATAAAACAATAATTACAATAGAACAACAATAATTATTATTCGCTATGCGGCTATAAATGAACACATCCACTATTTATTGGCAAATAATTATACGGAAGGTTTATTATAGCCAACATATTTGACAATATACACAACACATTAAATATTCAAATGATCAATGCTAAAGAAAATAAGCTCTTTTTGTAAATTCAAAATGTAATTCTTGTATTAGCTTACGTTTAAGCTTGGTAAAAACGATAAAATTAACTGGGCAGAGCAACAATGAAAACGCGACGAAGGACCAGTTTAAAAAATATTTAAAATGCCTAAATTACATGTAAAGTATTTTTCACAATAAATGGTTGACTTCGTTTAACCACCTGGGACGTTTTACAAGAGCTCGGCCATAAAAATGCAAATAAACTGTTGGTCAGGGTCGGATTATAATTTGTAATTATTATAGCAGGTAATATTCAACTATCTTGTGCTTGCGATATTATTATTTATTTAGGATATTTTATGTCATTAAATAATATATTAATAATAACGAATTAAATATCTAAAGTCCTACCCTGTAGTGTATTTGCTTGTTGATTGTGTATAACAATGGGATTAAACCGGTAGTTTTATTGCAGTCAATAAGTCGATACCATTTAGGGTGAAAAATACTTTACATATGTTTATAGCAGTATAATACAGATAATTATTATTGAATTAAGTTAAGACTTTTTAGATGGGAGTAACAACCGCCATTACATAATTTTATTTAATTACTTAATTTAAGCCAAAATAGACCAATCGATGATAAAAAATATTTGTCAAAAAAAAAGATGATTCTCTAAAAGACATATTTAGTCGGCTATAACACTTATATCACCTTTATTAAAGTGATAAATGCCAACTAAACTACATTGCACGATTGAAACTCAAACGTTTATAAAGTGAGGTAATATTGTTTGATGTCGTTGGAAAAAGCCGCGAAATTTATTATCGTACTTTTAAAAAAGTACACTTTTTAAATTTGAAAATTTGACGCAATATATGAACTAAGAATTTACATATTATATTAATTATATGGTTCATAATTAATTCAAAGCCCAAGAAATAAACATAACACAATTAAGAAATCAACAATGCACAAAATTATATTACATTTTCTTTGGCCGATATATAAAATATTTCGATAAAAATATTATATCGCCTCTAAAAGCATTTCTTAGTTCTTACTACTTTTTCTTAGCGCTTTAGAGAATTTACTAACCTAGTAACAGTCAATAAATTTTAAAGAGACGAGGACATAAAGTAATATGACGTAAGAAAACGGGTTTTGTTGTAAGATTACACCCAAAGGAACGCCTTAAGGGTATTATCACTAGAGATTTGATTTCAGCCGTACTTTTTAAGATCGGATTCTATCGAAAGAGAATTAATATTCGCAATAAAATAAATATAGAATTTTACACTTGTAGATTTATACAGTTTTTTGACGGATATTGTACTACATAGTAAACAGGATTATTTACAGTAAGCTGTTAAGTAAAATATTTCGAAACACACAGAGACAAACATACATATTTTATTGAAGCTTTGGCGCTTTTTACGGAATGGGACTGTTTATATCAGACATTTTCGGATGTAGCACCCAAAATGGTTTTAATTTTAAAAAAGTGGTATATGAAACTTTGAATTTATGTGTTAAGTTGTATTTGCTGTGTAGGTCTTTGATTGAATGCAAAAGAAGACGCTTTTGTTTCTTTATTTTCTTGCTTGTCACACAATCCTTTTTTCCAGGCAAAAGTTTTGAATGGATATCCTCTTGGTAAAATTTAATTAGAGATTGTCTTGTTTGTACTGATAGTCTCTTGTATTGCCATTTTCTAGATACTCCTTTATTATTGTTTTTAAATGTCCTTGGTGATATTAGGGATGCGGCTGCTTTAATCATTTTATTTTTTTTTAATACATCGGATGCAATCATAGTATGAAACATACTTAATCTTTTTGGATCATTATCCAGTTCTTTTCTTGTTTTAATTATACTTTGTGTTATGGATTCTGTAAATAATAACCTTCTCCGAATTGCTTCTGGCACAGGTCTACCTTCAGCAAGCCGGTTTATCTTACTATTTGGAGACGGAGACATTTTATTCTTTAGTCTTTGATATCTTTTTTTATATTTTTCTGCTCTCTGCAAAGCAATTTTTAATTTGTTTTCATTTTTTTTTAAAAGACGGTAAACTTTAGTTCTATTTAAATTTTTCTTTTTTCTTCCAAGCAATCTTTTTGTCCCATCGGAAGGTATAACATTAATTCTTTCGACACTTGTTGATGGGGAGTGAGGGGGTGTATTACTTTCTATAAAGTCCTGCATAATTTTTGATTCTTTTTTTCGTTGTCGACATTTTCTAACCCTGTCCCTAACATGTTTTCGATCTTTACGTTTTTCTCGCTCGTTCATCGAAGTCCTAAATTTTTTCCATGCTCCATCGGCGATCTTCTGTTCCTTATATCTTCTGTCATATTCCCGTTTTTTTTCTAAATCTGCAACTGACATGGCTAATCGTCTTTTTCTTTGGCGCTCTCTATCTTTAGCTCTTTTATCTTCTAAGGCTTTAGTTGATAACGTCTTTTTCTTCTTTATAACCTTATCTCGCTTTTCTCTTACGTCACCTAATATTTTAGCATTGCCATTACTTCTACATATCTGTAAATTTTGTGATATAAAAGTCGACTCAGTATTAGAGTCTGATAAGTCTGAAGAAGTAGCTATCGGAACAATATTTATTATATTTTCTTTACTATTCATATTATCTTTTATTGCATTTGGTAATTCTTTTTCTGTAGAATCTTCATGCTGATCGTTCTCGTTTGATTTAGAAATTATTTTAATTTTAAAACCTATTTGCTTCTGTTTTTGTACAGCCAGCTTCTTTTTCTTTTTGTTTAATTCTTTTTCTTCCAATCGTCTTCTATCGGCTTCTTTACGATCCCTTGTTAATTTTGCTTTTAAGTCATTATATTTCAAGTTAGACATTATTACGAATTTACGGCGTCTTTGCAGTTCTGTAAAGATGAAAAAATAAAATAAAAAACGCCTTATTAACGAAAGTTGTATCGCCGGTCACATTAAGGTATCGCCGGTCACATTTTCATGTGTGACCGGTGTTACTGTGACCGGCGATACAAAAATTCACAAATTTATTAACAACAGCTGACGCTAGCTATGCCTATACATTTCTTTGAGTAAAATGCTTATCGGTACTCAAGGGGATGACCTTGTACAGTGTTTTTTATTTAATGAAGATAAATATGCATGAGTTAACTCTGTGACCGGCAATACAACATAAAAACATACTCTAGGTAATAAATAGGCAATATTATAGTTTATTTCTAAATATACATAACAAGAAACTTACCTAAACAAGAGCACACTTTTCACAATAACAAACACATGTCGCCATATTTAAAGAACTAATTAGGCGACCCCTAGTGGCGATATTTATAAGTAATTTCTGTCGTGACCGACGATACATGTAATTTCAGGGACGACACTTCTGCTTAATAATGCGTTAGAATAACTAAACAATTCATTACAAAAAAAATTTTTTTCTATTCAAAATGTATTAAAGGTTAAAAATTGTTTTATATAAAAGCATATTTTTTAAAATTACCTGAATTATACAAGGGTAAAGTGATAAATTATTTACAGGGGACACGTGACCGGCGTTACAATTTTATATTTAAATAAGAATACTACAATTATAATTTGAAAATATCCTTTTACAATAGGTTTTTTATACAGCGCGTTACTTCTATTTTCCGAATTATAGTGGATTCTACAGGCAAATAGTTAACTTTTGTACTTATACGACAGGGACTGAAAGTTGCCTGTAAAAAAATTTTGACCCTAATACGTTGTACTTACATTTAAAAAATAACATGTATTGAACTTTGGCAAGTTGTATCATGCTTAGCACGTCAGTTTGCTCGCTTGGCAAATACCGAAATAGATTGCCCTACAAGTACCCACCAGGGAGATGCGTGCTATCCATTACAACGCCGCCGTGTCTAATAAATCGTAATATTGAGAAAAATACATTTTGTCTAAAAATATTCATTCCATCCTAGAAAGAAGCAAAAAAGTGGTAACTTTTTAATAGTAAGCGATAATTCCACAAATAATATTTATTGCAATTTTAACGATAACCAAAACCACAAGCGCAAATTTAGCAATTTAGTTTCCAAAAAAGTTTAAAAATGATACCATAGCATATTAGTTTCGTACCGAAACCATACAAAAAAAAAACCACTGTGAGATAACGTATATATTTTTGATGTGCGATGGTTAACCAGTAAAACCACTATGCCTGAAAGGCTTTAAAGTATACCTAATAAACTCTACTTATTTAACTCTCTAATTTTTGCTGTTTCCAATATTCCAAAAGAGAGACTATAATAAACAGCACTGTATTTTTCTAAAACATAAATAACAAACATTTTTATGATATAAAATAGGGCCACATATTTTTTATATATAGTATGTAAAATATGAAAATGCAATCACCATATAAGCTCGTTTTAAACGAATTTAGCTTTCAAAACAATAAACACATAGGGTGCGTTATTGGCACGATAAAATATTAAAATAATTATTTTTCAATTCTAGCGCACAACGAATATTGTTGTGAACTGGATTTTACAGTTTGAATATAATTTGGAAAGATTTAACACAAAACAATTTATTGACCAATTTGTTTTATGTTATTGGTCAGCTGGCAGCTAAAATTATTTGATGGGTCAGAAGTCGGTTTCAAAAAATTTGATGTTGATTTATTTAAACGATGTTATAATTATTTTGGTTAAATTTTGGCTCCTTGACTTTAAATTGTACGATTTTAGATTGATAATTTGGCATTTTTTTAAATTTCGTATAGTTGAAAATAGTAGTTAAGAGATACTTTTCTTAAATATTAACCAGCGTATTTACCAAAGGGTTTTAAACTATAGGAGATATCATAACAAATATTCAAGTTAATGTCGACAGTAAAAATGCTGTTTACTATCCTTAGTTCTGTGTAAGGCTTTTGACACCGTAAACCCTGATATTTTATTAAGAAAATTATAACAGTATTGGAATAAGGGGAAATACACACAAACTACTTCAAAGTTATTTAAGCTATCATAAACAATTTGTCAAATTGGGGAAAGAAAAATTTCGGAAAAAGAAATAATATATGGAGTTCTGCAAGGATCAATATTAGGTCCATTATTATTCTTAATTTACATTAACTCCGTTTCCAAATTGAACTTAAAGGGCAATATAAACCTATTTGCAGATGATACAACAATTATTTATTTTTCTGAAACTTTTGTAGAAATGCATTTTGATATTAATAATGATTTAAAAATACTGCTTTCTTGGCTTCAATCAAATAAACTTACGTTAAATTTTACAAAATCTTCTTTTATGTTTATAACTAAAAATAAGATAAATTCACCCCTTAACATTTAATAATGAAATTATTTAATATTTAAAAACGAACAAATTTTTAGGATTAGTTTTATACGAAAATTTAAATCGGAAAGGCCATATCCAGTGTATTATCAACTCGATATCTCCTTTGATATCTGTTTTGTACAGAGCTAGATATTTCATGCCAAAAGAAATCAAACAAAACACTTCAGGAGAATAAGACATTACATGATCATAACACCAGACATTGTATAAATGATCAAACTATACCAGTAAAAAGTAATTTCGGAAAAAAATCGCTTTTATGTGACGGAATAATAAAATATAACAATTTTCCAAAAACTATCGGAAAAATTTTAAAATTGGAAACTTTTAAAAAACAATTAAAGAGATATTTACTAAATTAAATTATTTATACTATTTTTTTAATTGATTTTATTAATTAATTAAATTGGATTAACTTTTTTTTTATTTTTTTTTTTAATGAACTGTAAAAGTTAGTTTTGCGTTAACCACTTTGTTGGAACTAATACTATTATATTGTAGGAACCACTGCCGTAATAGTCAAGTATCTGGATTGGCCAAATTCCGAAGCATAGCTTTACAACGTCAGCTACTCTTCTTGCCAATACAGTGGGTAATATAAGTTGCTTACAGCGCTATGGAGAATGGAAATCTTTGACCGTGGCTGAAGATCATGTGGAGCATTCAGTCATTTATACCAATATTATAAATAATAAATATTAGTATAAGTACTTGCTTAGTTTTGAGAACTTGGAATTTAAATAATAAGCTAACTGAACTGCCGTTTGGTAAATGACTTTTTAAGCAACTAAAATGGGAGACCATCTTGGAAATAGTTTAAAAAAAAGTTATCACAATAGTGAAGAAAAATTGCTTAGAACTATTTCTATGTTGGCCGCTAGGGGGCGTAACTATAGTGACGACCAATAAAAAAACGAAATTTTCTTAAAAATCCTTACACGAAAGGTGTATTTTCGGTAGCATTTTTGCCATCGCATGAAAATTCTGATGGATAACTTTTGTTTTTAAGATATTGCTCTCCCTTCCCTTCTTAGGGATAGGAAAGGACAAATATTGATATGAAAAAATATTCAGAACTTTGGTTTAACATATCAGAATTTGATAAATTTGAACTCCCTAAATGGTTTTTCAAGTTAATAAAAAACTAGGTTGTTTTGAATTCCGCTGCGACAACAAAAGGGGGCTATTTAGCAGAATCAACAAAAATTTTAAATGCAATAGGGAACTTTCCAATTATTTTTTTTAATAATATGATTTAGTTAGGCCTAAAAAAAATATTCCCCAATTATTACTCCTTAAAAATCAGTAATAACTTGGTGAAAATTCTTTAAAGTTTCGCCCGTGTCAAAAGCATTTCAAACGACCTTTTAAGCGCGCCAAGCTCGATGACGTCACGAAGTATGACTTTTCCGTACATCCGTCATTCTGACCGGTGGCCGAGCTACCAGGTTTGCATTTGGATTGCCGTGTGTTATTGTTATTGTATTGTTGTTTTAAGGTAGAATTCTCAACGTCGTTCAATTTATTGCCAACCTATAACCTATTTCGTGGATGTCACACACGAAATATACTTCTTGATGTAACGACCCGTTTTTACCCGCTTGGGATAATTTGAATTTTGGGGCATTTTTAAATCTTGCTAGCGGTCTTTTGGGACGAAATATGTTGTTTTTTTTGCTGCCATATGTTTTATGACAATATATACTTATGATTTATAGAATTTTTCCCCATTTAAAATGTTTGTCAAGCTCCCTATTGTATATCTTTATTAACTTAACCCTTAAATAATACATTCCCATTTTATAATAAAACAAAAGGACCAACTAGTGGTCAGGTAGTATGGATATTTTCCCACACTTCACAGATATGAATGAGCTATATCAGTATTTTAAATGCAATCGAAACGCGGTTTTGTGTGATTTATTTGCATTTATATACAACTGGTCTGCACTACTATTGGTTCCTTTTATTAACAGAATCAAAAATAATAAATCAGTTAAAAAAATATTTCCTTTTTTCTTTGCTTCTCTTATTTCTCATTTCACTTGTCTGTTCTTGTTCCTTGAGTGTTCCTTCCACACCATACAGCCATCATTCTCTGAATGTTTTTAAATATCTGTTCTAATTATTTCTTTCGGTACACTAATACCGTGCGAGCAAAAATTATTTGCACCAAAGAGGACTTGGATTAAAAAACGTAGGGCTTGGTTTAGATCACAATGATATGGGGACGATATATCTAACCAAATCTAGGTTAAAATTTTGTTAAATTCATATTATGACATGATATGCCAAACTAATGAGTAATAAAATAAGTAGACAAATACAAATTTATTTTTGTTGTTTACAACATTAACAAAGTAAGAATATACAGAAAGAAAAAGAAAAATAATTACATAAATTGCTGAAATTGGAAACAGCTAACTAGACACCAATTTTTTGAGGGTGCAATGTGGACTCTTCAAAAAAATGGGGATTTTCACTACTCTACATGCGTGTATTCTGAGAATTTACATAACCGGAGAGGTGGAACCAGGCTTCATCCGCAAAAATGTCAGGTCTAATAAATAATTTCTTTCCAATACATTTTGGGTAAACCATTGAGAGGAATTCCTGCGTCTTTCAAAATCTGCGGCTTGTATTTCTTGAAATACTTGCACTTTATAAGGAAATAAATTTAGCTGCTTCTTAAGAATAGTCCTGCATGTTCCATAAGACCTTCCCACTTCTTGGGACAGGCGTCTTATAAATCAAATTACTTGTAACGACTGTCAAAGATGACGGAATAACTGATTGATTGTTAATTCAGGTAGTTACTTACACCCAACAGGTATTAAGCTCTACAGCTAAGCATTACGTCCTTAAATGCAAGGCCCTCTTTGATGCAAATAATTTTTACTCGCACGGTACTATAGCAACAATAATTAATTACATTTGAGGATTACACTAAAAAAAGGAAAGGAAGACACTAAAAAAACTTCATTGTAAATTATTACGGCTAGATAACACAGATTCAGAGGTCTCATATCGATTCCTGTAGATTGTCGCTATAATTCTGTCGAAAAGTCATGGTATTTGTATGTAATTTATTTGATTTTGTTGAGTCTGAACATAGCCAGAAACTATTTGTCATTTTCAACATACATGATGAACGCAACATTAAAAACACTTATCTTAATGGCCTTATCCCTGTTATATTTATAAATTATTTATAACCTCGTGTGATAAAATGTTGAACGAAGTAAAATAAAATGAGTAATAGTCCACAGCTGCAAAATGTTTTCAGCAAAGAACAGAAATAAAGAAAGATCAGATTATCCTATAATTTTTTCAATGCATCGTTCAATTCGTTTATACTATTTGAATAACATTTTATATATATATATTATGTATTTTAGGTATAATGATTCAATTAGATAAAGACAATATTAGTTAAAGTATTTAGTGTTATGTATTAATTTATTTATTATTTATTTATTAGTTTTAATATGCGTATACAAATTTTAAGAGAAATTGGTTTTTTGACATTGATACAAGGATAATCGAAAAGTTGTTTTTTCTGCCTAATGTCAAAACACCCTGCGGAATAATTAAGAAGCAAAAGTACTTCAAAATATCGGTTTTTATTAAGCGGCAAATATTCTTTGCATTTTGGTTCATGTCAATACGTGCATTTATTCTCACTCAAATGCAAAATGATCTTGATGATGTCAATAATTTAAATTTTCCGTAATTTTCACATTACCATTTCATTAAAAATAAAATAGACTAGTAAAATGCAAGAAAACAAATGTTATTTGTTGTGTGTGTTCAAGATTTAATAAACAAATAAGTTTACGGAAGAAGGTGCGTATACATAAGATTTAAAAAATAACATTTTCGCAAAACAAACTTAACACGTACTATCAACAACTTTTTCACTTAAACACATCTCACATCATCATCATTATTTCTATTGCCTCCTCTAGCCTTTACTACTGCCTGTACACGTCGTTTCATGCCTTTAGCCCGCAAATATCATCCTGGGTAATAGTCCTCCATTCTTGACTCTTCTGACGCGGTAGTAATTTAGGTCCAGTTGCTGGCCTGCGTGATTTTAAATTACCCTCGTGTAATCTTCGACGAACTGTTCAAGAACTGACATTTTTATACGAACCTCTCGAAGTTGGTTTTTCGCCTGTACTGACGTCAAACGACGATTCCGAAAAGTTTTAAGTACAAGAAATCGGTCATCAATAGCTTTAGTTTTGCGTTTCCTAAATCATTGACATTATCAAGATCATTTTGCATTTGGGTGAGAACAAATACACGTATTGACATGAACCAAAACAAAAATGCAAAGGAACATTTGCCGCTTAATGGAAACTGGTATTTTAAAGTAATTTTGCTTCTTAATTATTCCACAAGGTGTTCTGAAGCTAGGCAAAAAAAAACTTTTCGATTATCCTTGTATATTTTGTCAAAAAACCTATTTCTCCTAAAATTTGTATAAGCATGTTAAAACTAATAAATGTATCTACAGCTTTCTGAAAAATTACTGAAATCGGAGTAAAAATAAAAGAATTATAAATCCCTAAACTTAATCCAAATTTTATGATGCCCATTTTTGTTGCACGGTAGTGTGTTATAGTGTGCCATTTATACAGATTATTAAGCATTATAACTTTTTTTATAGACCTTTGGTTAGGACACACATGTCACTCTAGGGTATAAATCCTGCTCATGATGTTATAAATGGTTTAAGAAAGTACTATTGTTAAGAGAGCTTTAAAAAATATAACCAGGAATTCAATTTGCCAGCGGTAAAATCTGCAACAGAAAATGTCAATTAAATCTTGTAAAAAGGCTTCATTGTTGCCGCATTAAATTTCATCCCATGTACTTAAACGGGTCAATATTTCAAACGCAATTTGATTTCCTTTCTTTGACGAAAGGCAAACTCGTCTCTAAAACGCCTTTCCTTGAAATAAAAGCCGTATATTTCTTTTGACATCAGTATTAAAATATACGAACGGTTGGTCGCTTTGATAAGTTATTTAATAAGATTTTTCTGTAGTCGCTCGTCGGCGACGGGTATGTAGCTATTTAAAGGCGATTTACCTTTTATTATTAACCTCTTTATCTGGCTTTCACCAACCATCGTAGTTTTATGTATTTTACAGAAAATATTCATGAATTTCAATGCTTAAGTTGTCGTCTGCCCGAGATGTTTGCGTAATCGATTGGAAAATAATAATTATTTGAAATTGCCCACAACATGAACGTCTTAATACCGTGCGAGCAAAAATTATTTGCATCAAAGAGGGCTTGGATTAAAAAACGTAGGGCTTGGTTTAAATCACAATGATATAAGGGCGATATGTCTAACCATATCTAGGTTAAAATTTTGTCAAATTCATATTATGACATGATATGCCAAACTAATGAGTACTAAAATAATTAGACAAATACAAATTTATTATTGTTGTTTACAAAATTAGCAAAGTAAGAATATACAGAAAGAAAAAGAAAAATAATTACATACATTGCTGAAATTGGCCACCGCCATGCTCCAAGCATAAATTCACACGTCTCTTCATATTTTCGAAAGTGTTGACCAGCATCTCTGGAGAAATGTTACCACATTCTTGAATAATCCTTTCTTGTATTTGTTCTAAATTTGCAAATGGTGTTTTTTAAATGAGGAAAAACGAAGTAATCCATAACCGTTAAACAAAGTGATCTAGATGGAAATTCAGTGTCTGATCGAAAACTGATCAATCTGTCGTCGGAAAAATTGCGTAAGTAGTTCGTCGTCAAGTAATTGCTCCAAAAATGGAGTCAAAATATTGTCTCTATACCGCTGTGCTGTAACTGTGTCATGGAAAAAAATAGAACCAACAATTCTTCTTCGGGAAACAGCGAACCAGACACCAATTTTTTGAGGATGCAATGTAGACTCTACAAAAAAATGGGAATTTTCACTACTCCACATGCGTGTATTCTGAGAATTCACATAACCGGAGAGGTGGAACCAGGCTTCATCCGAAAAAAAGGCAGATCTAATAAATTATTTCTTTCCAATACATTTTGGGTAAACCATTGAGAGTAATTCCTGCGTCTTTCAAAATCTGCGGCTTGTATTTGTTGGAATACTTGCACTTTATAAGGAAATAAATTTAGCTGCTTCTTAAGAATAGTCCTGCATGTTCCATAAGATCTTCCCACTTCTTGGGACAGGCGTCGTATACAATTTGTTGGCGTATTTTGCATTATTTCACGAACGTTGCAACAAGTTCTTCTGTTCTTACAGATCGTCTTCATGCTCCTTTTTGTGTTGTATATAACCTGTTTCCCTAAACACAGCCACGGTTCTTTTTAGGCAATAGTAAAAATCCCTAGCAATAAAAGCAACGTTAGGAAAATGTTCGTGAAAATCGTCCATGTACAAACCCGGATTGTATTACCACTCACCATTTACTCTTACCCCTTTTCGAAAATACGCTTCAACCATGAATGTTTTGCGCTGTTCCGTAAAGCCCATTGTGTGAATTGTTCAAGAAATTGGAAAAATTAGCGATGAATCAAATTACTTGTAACGACTGGCAAAGATGACGGAATAACTGATTGATTGTATTCATGTAGTAACTGACACCCAATAGGTATTAAGCTCTACGGCTAAGCAATACGTCCTTAGATGCAAGGCCCTCTTTGATGCAAATAATTTTTGCTCGCACGGTATTAAGACCGATAACGTTAGAAAAACAGCAGCGACGTCCATTTCTTTCCTTTAAAACACATGCGGGTATACACGCATTCTCTCTCTTTTATACCCTTATTGTAATTATTGTATCTCACTCAGGAACACGGTGATTTACCGAGATTCAGTTGATAATAGAAAATGTTTTAAAACCTATTGTTTTACTTTCGTTCAAAATTAAAAGGAGTAACAGGTAGTCGCTCTTTGCTTAGTTGACCCCTGGCTTAATTTTTCTCCACTGTAACAAGCTTCTGCTGCAAGTGGACCCATTACCACATTAATCCAAGGGGTGGCGCCCGAGATACAGATGACGAGATATCAAAAAAAGTTATTTTACATTTTTTTTTTATTTTATGTTTGAAAACAATCTTTCATGTTGACATAAATTTAATGAAAAATGGGTTGAATGATCGAAAACCAAGATATTCTATGAGCTAAGGATTTTTGTTGTTTCTTAAAGTTTTTATTTGTTAAAATTTAAAATTTAGCTTTTTACCATGTACTGAGTGTGGTCCAAGCAAATAAACAAACAAGTTCTATGACAAAACCGAAACCTAGGTACACCGGTACCTAGACCTAGGTGAAGTACGAAGCAAAGCACGCACTAGACGTGCAGAGCGGAAATACTAAGCGAGTGGTCTGAAGGTTTATACGCCTATATCGCGGACACCGCAGCAACACGGGGAGTTTAGTCGATAGGCAGCCCCATCAGGGTTGAATCCGACACTACTCTGCCTCACAAGGTGCCAGTCTTTAGAAGATTCTTCTCGAAAAGAAAAGTGTGGTCCATTTATAGAAATCTTGGTCAAAATTAGAAAAAAATGGTATAATGTACAGTATGTTTAGCTGATTTGACGTTGTTATCTTTACTCATCGCTCAGTTTAACAGTGATAGATGTACCAGCAATAATAATAAACTATATAAAATAAAAAGTAAAAACACAGAATTTTTTTCTATTTTATAAGGTGGTAATTTTCTAGTTTATGTGTTTCATGGCGACAGTATGTGATAGACCTATTTTATCTTTTTCGTCTCGTCGCCAGAAGATAAATATAATGCTATTACGTTCGTTTTGAGTCATCATTCTTATTTTTTTTGATTTTAATGTTATATGCTTTTATACTACACGAAATTATACAGTTTGTCTACTTAAGTTGGCAACATATGGGAAACTTTTTTATTATTAACTTTACGAAAAAAAGTTATTCTTCATAAAAAGTTCTGCATGGTCTAAAACCTAAAATGCAATCATCAGATGGTAATTTTTTTCAGTCGTATACGAGGTTTGTCAAGAAATATAAATTTTGCCCAAGAGTAAAGTACCTTTATTTTTGACAATATCGAAAACTGTAATTTATGAATAGTTGTTCGGAATGTAAAACTATATTTTAATATGCAATTACCTACATCCTTTTACTTAAATTTTTTTAAATTTTTACAGATGTTTATTTTAATGGTGTATCGTGTATCTATTAATTAAATTTCTAAAAATAAATTTCGTTTCGAGATTTATTATTTTCTGAACGAAACAGAAAGGTTATCATGATTTTTAATTAATAAAAAGATAAATGTTCGGTATCCGTAATTTGAGAAAAATTTGAAAAAAATTTTTTTTTAATTATATTGTATATTAAAATATAGTTTTACATTCCGAACAACTTTTTATAATTACAGTTTTCGATATTGACAAAAATAAAGGTATTACTTTACTCTTGGGCAAAATTAATATTTTTTGACAAACCTCGTATACGACTGAAAAAATGTAACATCTGATGGTTGCATTTTAGGTTCTGAACCATGCAGAACTTTTTATGAAGAATAACTTTTTTTCGTAAAGTTAATAATAAAAAAGTTTCCCATATGTAGTCAACTTAAGTAGAAACACTGTAGAAAATTGTTAATTTATTAAATTGATATTTTTATTATTTTTTAATAAATTTTAATTTTGATCCTACCGCATCGATTATTAATGAAAATCAAGGTTGTATTTATGTAAAAATGTTAATCACATTTCTATAGAACAAACTTTACACATTTATATAAAAAAAATAAAAAACATAGATCTTTCCAGATTTAAAATTTTGAAAACACCAGTATCGTTTTTTAAACAATTGTATGCCTTTTTTTTTGTTGCGATTAAGATCTTTCAAGAAAAGAAAGAAAAATTTTAGTTTAATAATAAAACAAGGTTATGTTCTTGTTTTACATAAGCCATAAAATCTTTAAAAATTATTCTGTCGCATTATAAACAAACATATATTGAAACTATCTAAACCTCAACGCGTTTTGACCCCAAAGCTCCTCACCAGGAGGGGAAAACTGTAAAGAAAAACAAAGCCATAGGAAACAGCGCGTCACAATGTCCGAAAAGTAAAATTGTGGTTGTGGAAGACCGGTAGGAATAGTTATTCAATCCATAAAATAAAAATAGCACTTACATTATACAGGGTGTTCATTTGAAAACTTCCCACCACGAATTTTCCTGCTTTAAAATGAAAATGTGGAAAATCGCTCGGACCCGTCGATTTTTATTTCGAGGGGGACATCTTTTGCGTATATTGTCAATCTTGTTACTTTAAGTCCCTAGGAGGAAGGGGGGGTAAGATCTAAATCTTAAATGGATACCCCTATTTTATATAATTTTTTTAGATTCTGCATAAAATTCTGAACATTTTTCAATAAAAGCAATATTAGTCTATACTAAACAGTTTCCGAGATATTGACTTTTGCGAAATGAGATTTTTGAACTTTGACAGCGTCTAGCTTTCTAACTGTACGTCTTAGAGCAAAACGGCTTACATGCCCCTATCTTTATTATCTTTCCAATAGTGTCATCTTCCGGTTAAACCGAAAGGACTATATTTCTTACAACTAACAGTCAATATCTCGGAAACTGTTTAGTATAGACTAATATTGCTTTTATTGAAAAATTTTCAGAATTTTATGCAGAATCTGAAAAAAATTATATAAAATAGGGGTATCCATTTAAGATTTAGATCTTACCCCTCCTTCCTCCTATGGGCTTGAAGTAACAAGATTGACAATATACGCAAAAGTGGCACGTAAATTGTCAACGTCAACATACTCCAAAAAAATATATTACAGTAAACTAAACACCATCACGTAGCAATTCACATTTTAAACCCTTTCCGTTCCGAAATATAAACAGCTATTGCGTTTGGAAATAGATAGGTTTATGTAATTATCATCGGCGTAGCTAGCCTTAGTTTTCAGGGGGAGCCTGGGCCCCAGTGTACGGTGGATTAAAAAATATATTATTTATATTGAATGTTTCAGGGGGGCGGCCAGGCCCAGCTACGCCTTATCATTTGAAAAGTTTTACTATATGAGTTGCCTCTTTAAAATGGTTACTTATTGGGTCATTAAGACATGTAATACTATTGTCAGTCGACACCCTAGCTATTTCCCAAGATTCCAGTGTATTCAGTCTCTTGTAAAAATTATGCAACATTTTAAAATTTTTATTAATATCGAAACTGTGAAGGTTCTCTCCCAAGTGAACCCCACAAGCGGATCTGTTATCATTCGGGGATTGTGCAGAATTAAGATGTTCCTTTATGCTGATTTTAAATGATCTGCCTGTTTGTCCGACGTATTGACAGTTTGTATACGCCGTTTATACCGTGCGAGCAAAAATTATTTGCATCAAAGAGGGCCTTTAAGAAATACAAGCCGCATATTTTGAAAGACGCAGGAATTACTCTCAATGGTTTACCCAAAATTTATTGGAAATAAATGATTTATTAGACCTGACATTTTTTGTGGATGAAGCCTAGTTCCACCTCTCCGGTTATGTGAATTCTCAGAATACACGCATGTGGAGTAGTGAAAATCCCCATTTTTTGTAGAGTCCACATTGCACCCTCAAAAAATTGGTGTCTGGTTAGCTGTTTCCCGAAGAAGAAGTGTTGGTCCTATTTTTTTCCATGACACAGTTACAGCACAGCGGTATAGATACAATATTTTGTATCCATTTGTGGAGCAATTACTTGACGACGAACTACGTTTTGGATATTTTCAACAGGACGGTGCAACCGCCAATACAGCCGTCGAAACTATTAACTACTTACTCAATTTTTTCAACGACAGATTGATCAGTTTTCGATCAGACATTGAATTCCCACCTAGATAACCTTGTTTAACGGTTATGGATTACTTCGTTTTTCCTCATTTAAAGAACACTATTTTTAAAACACCAGTTGCAAATTTAGAACAGTACAAGAAAGGATTATCCAAGAATGTGGTAACATTTCTCCAGAGATGCTGGTCAACACTTTCGAAAATATAAAGAGACGTGTGAATTTATGCTTGGAGCATGGCCGTGGCCAATTTCCAATAATTTATGTAATTGATTTTCTTTTTCTTTCTGTATATTTTTACTTTGTTAATTTTGTAAACAACAAAAACAAATTTGTATTTGTCTACTTATTTTATTACTCATTAGTTTGGCATATCATGTCATAATATTAATTTGACAAAATTTTAACCTAGATTTGGTTAGATATATCGTCCCCATATCATTGTGATCTAAACCAAGCCCTACGTTTTTTAAATCAAAGCCCTCTTTAATGCAAATCGTTTTTGCTCGCACGGTATACAAAAATATTATTCTGTGGCACATTGCTTCCAAATAAGATCAAATAAAAGTTTCCAAATAAATGGTTTCGTATATATAAACCGTTAACCCAAAAAACTGATTTTAAATTTAACTAAATCTAAATAAATTCCCAAGTTTTTGCAATTTTGTTAAGGTACGTTAATCCATATAGACATTTTAGGCATATTAAGTTTCGCTGAAACTTTTCCTTTACGATAAGTATCTACGTATATAAGAAATTAATAGTGTAAGAAATCGGTAAACAGCATTTTTTCTAGTTTATTATAAACTTTAACTAACAGTGCTTGCACTGATACCGTGCGAGCAAAAATTATTTGCATCAAAGAGGGCTTGGATTAAAAAACGTGGGGCTTGGTTTAGATTACAGATATGGAGACGATATATCTAACCAAATCTAGGTTAAAATGTTGTCAAATTCAAATGATGACATGATATGCCAAACGAATGAGTAATAAAATAAGTAGACAAATACAAATTTATTTTTGTTGTTTACAAAATTAACAAAGTAAGAATATACAGAAAGAAAAAGAAAAATAATTACATAAATTGTTGGCGGTGGCCACCGCCATGCTCCAAGCATAATTTCACATGTATCTTCATATTTTCGAAAGTGTTGACCAGCCTGTCTGGAGAAATGTTACCACATTCTTGGATAATCCTTTCTTGTAATTGTTCTGGTGTTTTAAAAATAGTGTTCTTTAAATGAGGAAAAACGAAGAAATCCATAACCGTTAAACAAGGTGATCTAGGTGGGAATTCAATGTCTGATCGAAAACTGATCAATGTATCGTCGAAAAAATTGCGTAAGTAGTTAATATTTTCGGCGGCTGTATGGGCGGTTGCACCGTCCTGTTGAAAATATCCAAAACGTAGTTCGCCGTCAAGTAATTGCTCCACAAATGGATTCAATATATTGTCTCTATACCGCGGTGCTGTAACTGTGTCATGGAAAAAAGTAGGACCAACAATTCTTTTTCGGGAAACAGCTAACCAGACACCAATTTTTTAAGGGTGCAATGTGGACTAAACAAAAAATGGGGATTTTCACTACTCCACATGCGTGTATTCTGAGAATTCACATAACCGGAGAGGTGGAACCAGGCTTCATCTGAAAAAAATGTCAGGTCTAATAAATCATTTCTTACCAATAAATTTTGGGTAAACCATTGAGAGTAACTCCTGCGTCTTTCAAAATAAAAATAATTTTTGCTCGCACGGTATTAAAAATGTTAGCATTAGAAACTAGTTCGTATTATTATTTCTTCTTTTTTTCTATTACCATAATATAGCAAAATAGCGAAAATTCTAAATTGTTAGGAATATATAAATATAACATTTTTTTTATTGTTTCCTTAATAATTATGTTTATATTCCGGTTCAGTTAAAATTAGACGAGCAAATTAGAAATACGACAGTTCCAAATATCTTTTTAAAAAAAATTTAATAAGCAGCAGTAGATAGATTGATTTTTATATTATTACTAGTCACAACATTTTGCAATTTGACCGATTACATTTCTTATAGTTTTCGAAATCCTAATGATTAGGGAGGGAGTTGGGACACTCTATTGTATAAAAAGTATGTTTGAAAAAATATTGAAGCTAAAACCAAAATTTCAAAAATTTATATTAAAAATACTTGTTAACATTTATAAATAAATACTTCAGATTATTGACGTCCATAACATATTCAAGCAACATTTTTTCTGAAGCCATAAATTACACAAGTTTGAAGCCTATTCAAAGACACTTTTCCAAAGCATTCCACAGCCTGACACCAACCCCACACGGATTCTAAACGGGAAGACAATCTAAACTAACGACACATATCGGTTGTAGACCTTGAAAATTAGCAGGATCGGATTATTAAAATAATCCATTTTGTTATTTGCTATTTTACGGGATAAAATTGTCATTCTTTTACCATTAACTGGAAACCGTCTGGAAATGGCAACCCCATTTCGTTTTTACACTGCGTGATACGTCAGACGTACGACGGCCGTTAGGAAGACGGATTGGAAAATAGAAAAGTAAAATAAAATACGGATTGGTGAGAAGAGAAAAGTACCAATTTGGCAGTAAAAGTTTATAGAGTAATAAAACCGTAGAAATAAATGCAATTGCAAATATAAAATTTGTAAAGCTTTGTCCCATTTTATCCGACATGTTCAACATATGTCGTTACAAATATTTAATTTGTTAACTTTTATATTGCATATTGCATTTATTTGATTTAAAATTATTTTAATTGATTTTGAAGAAGGAGTCCATACTCAAAGTGGAGTTAAATGTATAGAAAAAAGAAAAGCACAAAGTCTTTCTCCACAAGTTTATTAGAATAGCTAGGCGAACCTAGAATGAATCATAATAATTCGACATGTTTTGAGTGTAGAAACACTCATCATCAGGAAAACAAAGTGAAAGGTACAATGCTGATGTTGTTAGCAATAGAGAAAATAATAAGTGGGATTGAGCCGTAATGGAGCTTTCAATGGTGTACACGAGGTGTAAAAAATAAATAGTCAGAAGACCGACAAGACTTCAGCATACTGAAAAGTCAAGGGATAGTGCAGAAAAATGTTTCTGCCCATGACAGGGCCTTTGCACTAGCCCTTGACTTTCCAGTATGCTGAAGTATTGTCGGTCTTCCGATTATTCATTTTTTACACCTTGTGTACACCATTGAAAGCTCCATTACGGCTCAATACCACTTATTCCTTTCTCAATTGCTAACAACATCGGCATTGTACTATTTACTTTGTTTTCCTGATGATGAGTGTTTCTACACTCGAAACATGTCGAATTATTATTAATTATTCCAGGTTCACGTAGCCCGACTAATAAACTTGTGGAGAAAGACTTTGTGCTTTTCTTTTTTCTATTTTAATTGAATCGAAATTATAATAGAGATCGAGGTAGACATTCAAAATTTAGATAAACAGACTTCTTAAAAAGTCGACATCGAAGGATTTTTTAAAAAATTTGTCCGTTTAATATTTGACTTTGGTACAATCTTTTGATTTGTCGAAGAATGAAATGTAACCCATGATACAGGACTTGGGTTTCTGATCAACACTTATATTTTTTAAATATAGAAATCGATAGGTCGAATTGTTTGCAGGAATTAGAAAAATATTAGTGGTAGGATTTGCCCACTTGTACGTTTTAAAAACAAGCAACATTTTAAAGACAAACTAACACGTTCTATTACAAGAAAATCTGTTAAAACTTGTCGTTTAGCCAGCGCGACCCTATACACAAAAGTATATACAGTGTGTGTATAAAGTCTGGAAACGGCTTAATAACATCACAATTTACTGGCCGATTTAAACCAAATTTGGTAAAGTTGTGTAAGAGGATCTAACGCACCGAATGACGATATTGGCGTTGTTGCCAGCTTTTTAGTTTGTCTGGAATTCGAACGAATTTTATATTTTTAAATATAACACCCAGTATATTTTTACATTTTTAAATTTCACATAGAATTATAATTATTTTTTATTAAATGCATTATTAGTCTATACTTCATAGTTTCCGAGATATTGACTCTCGAAAAGTGACATTTTTAAACTTTGACAGCTTATAACTTTCTAACAGTACGTCTTAGAGCAAAACGGCTTACATGTCCCTATCTTCAATTTTTATTATCTTCCCAAAAAAATCAACTTCCAGTTAAACCGGAACAAGTATATTTCCTGCTGAAAGTTATAAGCTGTCAAAGTTTAAAAATGTTACTTTTCAAGAGTCAATATCTCGGAAACTATGAAGTATAGACTAATAATGCATTTAATAAAAAATAATTATAATTTTATGTGGAATTTAAAAATGTAAAAATATACTGGGTGTTATATTTAAAAATATAAAATTCGTTCAAATTCCAGACAAACTAAAAAGCTGGCAACAACGCCAATATCGTCATTCGGTGCGTTAGATCCTCTTACATAACTGTACCAAATTTGGTTTAAATCGGCCAGTAAATTGTGATGTTATTAAGCCGTTTCCAGACTTTATACACACACTGTATAGTAAAATCTGTTCTTATCATGCGGGTCCAAAGATCACCGATCATATGAATCAATTCGAAAATTCCAGAGCTTATCAAAATGTTGTGAGACTACGCAGGTATCAATAAACCCAGAGTAAAGAAACATAGTTTTTATTTTATTTTAACTGTCGTGAAGATAGCCACATATATTATTATTTTTTCAAAAATTATGTATATAATAGTATAGGGCTGGGGAACCTTTATGTATTAACGTGCCATTTCTTCTAAAGAAATGTTTAATGAGGCCATAGACGTGCCGTCAAATTCGTAATATAATAATTCATTGTTGGCCATCCCTGTAGATAGTATATCTACTAAATCTATTTATTGAAAATGACAATAATAAACAGTGTAATTTATTTTAGCAACAAAATTACCTAACCTAAAAATACAATGGAATTTATTCCGATTAACTATTTCAAGAAATAATAAGAATAAATGGTAATTTGCCAACCAATAAGTAGAAAACAGTAGCAAAAGTACTAGTAATCAATTTAAGGATTGTACAGAAAATTGGCCATGAAAGAAAGCATAATATAATACCGACGAATACTAAAAAATGAAAACAAAGAAACCCGTTTATAATTATAGACTAAAAATTTAAAAACTGTCATCATCACTTAGAAATTCTAAAAAGTCTTTGTCATCTGAGTCGTCCTTGAATGGAGCAATGATCATCGGCGCTACTTTGACATCTAATACTTGTTCTCGATCCCACCAATTCCTTATTAATTTGTCTGTATGTTCCACCGATTTCTTCCAGTACTTCTGCGTAATATGATCAAACGAATCTTGCCAAACTATCTCTACTTGCGAGGATTTAAGACCATCACCAAAGGTTTATACGCCTATGGAGCGGAAACCGCAGGAACACGGTGAGTTTAGTCGGTAGGCGGCCCCATCAGGGTTGAATCCGACACTCCTCTGCTAGTATCCCGCAGGAGGTTAGTCTTTAGAAGATTCTCATCGAAAAAAAAATACGGCTTTTTCTTTGCCATTGCCAAATTTAGAGTTTCATTTTTTATTATTATCTATGAATGAAAACTTCTTAATATCTATATTTCTACCTTAATTAAAAAATAATAACAATTCGGTACTTGAGAAAGCCGGTACGTATGAAAAGAGTTAGGTATGTATACCATTACAATTATTCGTGGTAGTATTTTAGGTGCGCCTATGGCCTGTCAATAAATAGTCTCCGCGTACATCCGTTATTTGCCATCAATGATTTTTGTTCGAATATCCGGTAACATGTGTTAAATAACGTGGAATTCGCAACAGATATAGGATACAGCTTGGCTTGAAATTTTTGAAAGCTGAATGTCATTTTTCATAGTGTTAAATTTCGACGGAATGTGAAATATATTGGAAAATTGTTGCATTCAAAGATAAAAGTTTTGTATACATCGACAGATGTAAAATATGTTCGTTGTTCAAACTTGTTAATGTTTGAATTTTTTGGTTTGTAAAAAAATTAACGTGCCACATTCAATTACAAATAGAGGTAAAGTGACGTTGGTAACATAAAGTGGTATAAATGAAATATTATTGGTTATTTGTATTCAAAATACGTTGTATGGTGACAATTTGGAAAAGCTGGAAATTTGAGAATTTCTTAACCCCTCAATTTGCTAAACGGCATAAAATGTAGTACTGATCTAGTAACCATGAAATAAAAAATTGCGCAGTTAACTGTGTTTGGTTAATGTATTGTTTAGGCTTTAACATATTAATTGTTATTTATTTTCTATCTGCTATATTCAGTGTAGGGTCAAAGGTATATTATTTAAAACAACTTGCTTAAAATAAATATTATAAGTTGACATTTGTGATAGGATACGCCGTTTGTGAAAGTTTGGTGACACAATTTCATATCTTATGATAGGCCGGTTGTGAATATTTAAAGCATAATTTTATACTATATGGTAGCTCGTTTAAAAAAATTAGGCACCACTTTCTAATACTTTATGATAGGCCGTTTGTGAAAGGGTAGTATCACAATTTCACACCTTATGATAGGCCGGTTGTGAATATTTAAAGCATAATTTTATACTATATGTTAGCTTGTTTAAAAAAATTAGGCACCACTTACCACATATTCTAATACTTTATGATAGGCCGTTTGTGAAAGGGTAGTATCACAATTTCACACCTTATGATAGGCCGGTTGTGAATATTAGAAGCATAATTTTATACTATATGATAGCTCGTGTATAAAAACTAGGCACCACTTACCACATCTAATACTTTATGATAGGCCGTTTGTGAAAGAATAATATCACAATTTCACACCATGATAGGCCGGTTGTGAATATTAGAAGCATAATTTTATACTATATGATAGCTCGTTTAAAAAATTAGGCACCACTTACAACATCTAATACTTTATGATAGGCAGTTTGTGAAAGGGTAGTATAACAATTTCACACCTTATGATAGGCCGGTTGCTGATATTAGAAGCATAATTTTATACTAAATGATATCTCGTTTAAAAAAATTAGGCACCGCTTACCACATCTAATACTTTATGATAGGCCGTTTGTGAAAGGGTAGTATCACAATTTCACACCTTATGATAGGCCGGTTGTGAATATTAGAAGCATAATTTTATACTATATGATAGCAGTTGTGAATATTACAAACATAATTTCATACTGTATAATAAGTAGTTTAAGAAAATTAGGTACAAACTACCACGTTTGATAGACAGTTTATTAAAATTTAGAGCACTTGAGTTGTAAAATTTCTGGAAATATTTGAAATATATGGAAATACTGGAAACAAATTAAAAATTAAGAAACTCAAAAAAACTTAACATTTAATAACAATATATTATCCAAAAAATAGATCGCAAAATATATAAACACAAATAAAAGGTTAAATATGTAAAACAACCAAATAATACGTCAAATTCGTTAAAAAAAAACAAGAAATAAGCCGAGCAAGAGGCATATCTTATCTTCATCGCTGTCATCATCACCTTCAATATTATAATTATAAGAAATTACTTCTTAACACCAAAATAATTCTCAAAAAGTTTCAATGGGTAGGCTTGAATCATTTCTTTCGCTTCACATCATAAACATATATTCTCGGTTTGCCATAAAATATTTCTATAATACGACGATTTTTCATACTTAAGTTACTTACATTGGCAATGCATATAACGTCTTTGGAAGAAAGTATAGTTTCTTTTTCTGAGCGATTTTCCACATACTCTGAACGATGCATCTGCTCCTCGGAGAGCTACAAAGGGAACGTAAATCCACCTATTTAAATTGCAAATTTATGTATATCATAGAGACATTCGTGGTAATAACGATTTGGTTTTAAATAATACTTTGTCTCTTTCAGACGAAAAATTATCAGAAACTTAATTTCTTAAAAGAAGTTTTGTGTATTGTTGTATTTGACAGATGAGATAAAACTGCTTAAAAGTTCCTTGTTGTAATTTTATGGTAAGTGCATTGAATATCAAACTATAAGAATAGCGGATCTTCAAGAAAAGTTGACAACCCTGTTTTAGACTATATTGGAGATGGTTTGGCCGCCATTGTGGAGTTGATCGTAAATCTATAGTTATAAATGCAGCGCCTCGGCAGAAGATGTCTTAAATTTACTGATGTAATGTCGTGGTGTTGTCGCATATCGTATTTTATCGGAATTTTTAAGGATTTTAGCATTTTTAATAGACAATAAAATAGGAGGTTCTCAATACCAGCCGAATGTATGTTTTTGATAATAATATGTAAGCTGATTACTCCGGAGTAATTGGACCGATTTTTATAATGATTTTACCGTTGCATTAGGTGTTAAATGTGAAACAAATAAAAGTAGATAAAAAGCGACAGCAAGATTTTTTTCGTCAAAAATTAATTGTTTCTGGGTTAGTTAAGATAATACCAAATAATTAAGGACAGATTGTTAGAATTATTACAAAATAAAGCCGAAAGTAAAGTAAACTAAGTATTTATTTAAAATTGTCCGAATTGATTCATATGTGTTAGATATACTAGTTCTTAATATGTTAATAAATTGCTGTGTACAATCGATCGTAAATATTGTATCTCTTTATAAAATCGCTCACAGCAACAAATGCAGATAACAAAATCATTGTTAACATAAAACCACTGAGGTATAAAAATGACTAGATTAGCTCAATTTGCATAAATTCTGAACAATCGTATCCCGGTGCGATTTCGATATTTTATGCAGCATAAAGAGTTGATATTTCACATAAACCCACAAAGAAATTTAAAAAATGCTTGTTAGCAAAATTGTTTTTTTTATATTAAGGACATCCAGATGCATTCGCAAACTTAAGCAATTTATTTATTATTGTTTTTGGATTTATTTTTTCCTCTTGGCAACTATTGCTGTAGCTATATATAACTTACATTGTAAATCAGATAAAATGGCTAGTTTTACCAGAAATGAACAAATTGATATGCTCCTAGTTTTTGTAGTGACCAGAAAAATTCTTCTAAAGCCGCAAGATTGTATGTTTTATAAACTAATGATATTACAACTTTAAATTAAAGCCATATTGCTTTTCAAAACCATTTCATTGTTTTCCAAAGCCGCCTATATATTTCTTTAGAAAAGAGAGGGCGGCAATAATGCATAACGCTTTTAAATTTGTGATTGGGATTTAAGGCAAATTTTTCACTGTCAATTTTAAAATAGCATAGGAGTGTATAGTATCAAATTGTTGGAAAAAAAATGCTCGTTTTAAATATGCTAGTGAACTACCATCGTTCCATTTGGAAAAATGGAGTAACCGTCAAGAAAACAAACTTTCATTTTTTAAACGCTTGTGAAACTTAGAAAGTCAATTATTATGACATTATTTTAATAATTACCAGATTTAATTAATTTGTAGCACTCTAGATTGAAAATACAAAATAAACATAAACACGTCAATAAATGACAAGTGAGGTGTCATTTCACTCAGAATGTTATGCTGAACCCAAATAAGTAAAAATATACAAAATGTCCCATTTAAAGTATCAAAGTCAAGATCACTTCCGGTCAAACAGGAAGTGCTAACAAATTGAAAATTATGCCAATAAATGCAGACTCATCTCTTATGCATAATCGCAAAATTTCATTTTAATATCTTTAAATTTAAAAAGTTATAGGGGTGAACGTCTTTTGAGAAACATTCGGTATGGTTCCATTTGAGACTTTTGAGAAAAATTGAAAAATCTGATGATTGTGCACAAAGCCCCCTCCCCCTCTAGCCGTGACGAATATAGCAAAAAATGTTAATAAAGGATAGGCTCTTCTTTCAAATGAGAACAAGTTTGTCAATTTTTTTAAGGCAAACCGCAGTTATGAGTATTTCTTTCAAAACAGGTGCCCCCTACTCCCCTCAGTCTATTTTGCGATTTAGAATATCATCATAATTATTTCGAATATTTCAAAGAATAAAACACTTAATTTTTAATATACCTAAGTTTATTTGGCATATTACATATTATCGATAAAAAAAATCCTATAATCTTCTAACTCATAGGGTGAACGTCTAGCGGTAAGCGGCGGCAAATTTGTTTGGCCCCCGACCTTAAGGGTAAAGCACAACTAAAATACATTTTGCGGAAAATGATAAAATTGGAGATTACATGATAGGGTGGAAATAAACCTATCTTTTAAGCTTTTACTGCTCTTATTTACATAACGTTTTGTTTAACAATATTTTAAGGTCAGCCTAGACGCAAACAGTATACCTACAAATTATTTAATTTCCTATCTGTTTGCTGGCAATAAGTTTTAGGTCCAGAATTGAGATTTTGAATTTTATAAATAGCAACCCTTTATCCCTATCTTGGCTTCTGGACAAAGATGCAAACCTAAGTGATGGACGTATGAAAAGGGTTAGGACATGACCTAAAAGGATAGTTAAATATCGTTAACCGCATGCGAGTTTGGGTTGTAATTAGGGCAATAGTTAAATAGAATACAAAACACCGGACATTTTTGGAATATAAATACACGTAGATACGGGCCAAGTGACTAAAGCGCGCAACCTATGAATGATAGTAAAGTAAAATAAATGGATGCATAATATTTCTATCATGATTGACAATGATTTCATCAAAAATAAAAGTTGGAACACAATTCCCCTGTAAAAAAAACACCACCCATAAAATTTGGACTTTATTTAATGTCTAGGACTTTTTATTTTTACGATTCGTATATCGATTCGTCGATAATTTTGTTATAAAACACTGTATTTTTCGACAATACTTTTTTTCTTTACATTATACAGAGTTAAAACAAAGTTTTTGTTATTTGTTTGGAACAACTTGTAGACGGAAATACATTTCCGATAAAAAAATACCTTGTCGGAGTTCCATTGTCTTTATTTTGTTACTTAACACAACGTTTCGGTTAGTTAGTCTCTCTAACCATTTTCAAGTGTAAACTAAATTATAATTCTATACTGTCTTAAATACTATCCATGTGCAATGAAGCTTGATGACTTCGCCTACGTGCTCATTGGAGTGTGAAGTTTGATCTGTTTGTTTTGGACAAGGAGGGGCTTCCAGATATATATATAGAGGATATCTATACTTGGTTTACTAAATACACGTATTTTGATTCGTAAAAGCTGCTTCTTTAAATTTTCGTTTTTGCCAGTGCTGTTTACGTCAGTCCGACAGTATTGACACTGCCAATATTAAACCTAAACTTTGGCCTAGATATGTCGATGATACCTTCATTATCTGGACAGACAGCAACGAAGAGCTGATACGGTTTTTGGAACCTATTAATAATATAAGACAATCCATTAGGTTTAACATGGAAACAGAACAACATTCTATACTCTACCTTTTCTCGATGTTCTCGTCAAACGAAGTGTTCAAAACATAAAACCTCAGTCACAGGAGACCCACTCGTACGGGGCAATACCTTTATCACGGATCGAATCATTCAAACTCCATAAAATAGGGCATAATTCAAACTTTTTATCACATAACATCTAACATTTGTCACAATCCGGAAGACCTTAATATTGAAATTTCAAATATCTGAAACGATTTAAAAGAGAATGGTTACCCTGAAACCTTTTCCAGTAATTTGTCCATAACTTGTTTTTATCTGCATCCTAGGTATGTACCGGGTGGCCCACTCTCAACGCAGGATTCCATAGCATCTAAACTGTTCAACTTTTTAATATTTTTTAAAAACAGAGTTATAGGGAGGCATTGGGTCTACAATTTAAAATTATTTCAAATTATACAGGGTATCTCAAATAGTCAGGGTATATCAAACATACTTTTTTTTTAATGGAACACCCTATATATTAGGATATTTTTGGATTGGATGATTAATTCTAAGAATATTCTTTATAACATATAATATGTTTAAATTTAACAGTTTTTGAGTTATTAACGATTTTTCAAAAATTTCCTGTTTGCAGCACGTAAAGAATATGCACCTGTCGGTAGTACAGACTGACAGAAATAAATGAAATTTGGGTTTTGGAATATGATTGTTCAGTAGCGTCTATAGCATATTTTAAAAAACAAAAACATTTACGGAAGTCTTTTAAAATGCCTTTCTAAATTTAACAATTTTAAAAACGTAAAAATTCTTAAAAGTCTCTTATTTTAAATACATACCCTATTATTTTTTATGCTTAATCGAAAGACATTTTTCATACAATTCTAAATATCCTATGGTTTTCTATACCTACCTTTTATAGTTTTCTCTGAAATAGCTATTTCTTCCTTTACCATATAAACTTGGTGTTTATTTTCTCATAGAGTGCCTTGAATGCCGCACCGTGTCCGTACGACGCTCATTTTCTAGAGTGCCATGGCCACCCAACTATTCATTTTATTAATCTTAAGTAATTTGAAAATTTTCTTTAAAGGAAAAAATTAATGATATTGCCTAAACTTAAAACAGAAATATTTTTTAAATTTACAAATACTGAAAAATGTCGCTTCAAATGACTTAAGATTAATAAAATGAATAGTTGAGTGTCCTTGGCACTCTAGAAAAAGAGCGTCGTACGGACACGGTGCGGTATTCAAGGCACTCTATGAGAAAATAAACACCGAGTTTTTATGGTAAAGGATGAAATAGCTATTTCAGAGAAAACTATAAAAGGTAGGTATAGGGAACCCTAGTATAATTAGAATTGTATTAAAAATGTCTTTCGATTAGTCATAAAAAATAATAGGGTATGTATTTAAAATAAGAGACTTTTAAGAATTTTTACGTTTTTAAAATTGTTAAATTTAGAAAGGCATTTTAAAAGACTTCGGTAAATGTTTTTGTTTTTTAAAATATGCTATAGACGCTACTGAACAATCATATTCCATAACCCAAATTTCATTTATTTCTGTCAGTCTGTACTACCGACAGGTGCGTATTCTTTACGTGCTGCAAACACGAAATTTAAAAAAAATCGTTAATAACTTAAAAACTGTTAAATTTAAACATATTATATGTTATACAGAATATTCTTAAAATTGATCATCCAATCCAAAAATATCATAATATATAGGGTGTTCCATTAAAAAAAAAGTATGTTTGATATACCCTGACTATTTGAGATACCCTGTATAATTTGAAATACTTTTCAATTTGTAGATCCAATGCCTCCATATAACTCTGTTTTTAAAAAATATTAAAAAGTTAAACAGTTTAGATGCTATGGAATCCTGCGTTGAGAGTGGGCCACCCGATATAAATGTGCAGAAAAAATAAAATTTTTCAAAAAACAAAGAAATTGCTTTTCTCTTTTTTCCGTACGAACAACGATGACCGAGATATTGACCATTTTTTCCATTTTTTACAGCATTTGTTCTCATACATTATTTTTATTAATTTTCAGCGAGGCAACCTTAAATTTTCGGCCGGCGCTCAAAAGCGCATCCCTGAATGTAGTAGCACTTCGTGATTTTATCATTTTTAGGTGTCAAACTAACAAACTAAACCATAGAGGGCCTTCAACGCCTACCTAGGGGTCGAGAACAATCGATAGCCTATCGATAGTTTGTGCTATCGAATGCCATCGATATTTTTTTAAAACTATCGATAGTTTTCGTTAGTGGTTCACATCATACATCTCTATTAATAACATGAACATTTGCATCCACAGGCATAGTAGCGCCACTAAACGCTAGATGGGGCTTCCCTTGGCCCGCAGTACCTCAGGGCTATGTTGTGTTCACAAACTTAAAATGTTTAAAAAATAGAAGAAAGGTGTTGAATATATAGGATGCGTTCTTTAATTCTCTGGTGCCTATCGGTTGTATGCCGTCTTTCTTTAATTTACTTATACTTAAACAGTGATAGCATGTCCTCTGGTAGCCTCATCGGCGGAGAATTAAAGGATCCCCCTTATTTATGAATTTGTGAACGCAGCCCTGGCATGACATGACAATTGACAAACGAAACGACAAGATAAATCAGTGGAATCAGAGAGATGCTTTAGTACAACGGACAATATTATAACTGAACGGCGATCTCGCCTGAAGGCAGAAAATGTGAATAAAATCACATTTCTTCATAAGAATTTATAATCTGATACTAATCAATAAAAATAATACAATAATGTTTATTGTTTATAAATCATAGACGCAAAAGTAGGGTTAGAAACTGACTATCGATGGTGGAGACTATCGATAGTTCTTAGGGTTAGAATGTTATAAACCGACTATCGAATACTATCGATAACAATCAATAGTAAACGATTTGACTGTCGGTAACTATCGATGGTGGGGACTATCGATAGTTCTCGACCCCTATTTCTAACCCTTAATTTTGGACATATTCAATAACCTAATAGATTAAATTGTCACAGTTTTGCTATTTACATTATTTCTAAGCTCATTAGTACTACGCACTATGTAAGTTTATGCTTGATTAAAAGTATTTCGTTAGACCCTTTACAAATTTAGCGGATGACAATTTAATAACCTACATTAAACCAGGGATAATCCATCAAAATCTCTAATATTATAATTTTGTCAGTTTAGTGAAAAAGAGTTTACTGGGAAATAAACCAATATCCAGTTAAGTCCCTTGGGAAATTAAGGTTATCTTAAATCTTGCAGTCAAATTCTAACGTAAATTTACTATGCCACCGCCAAAATCTTTGCTGCTAATCTGAAGACTAATAAGCTGAGGAACAGGAACAATTCGACTATTGTCCTGTACGAGTATAAGGAAAAGTAAGAGTTCAATTAAATTTAAGAGTGCAACAAGCTCCTTACATAGGGGCTATTTATAAGGACTTTAGAACTATAATGTTTCCTGTTATGTGGATTGCAGAAGTAAGTGCCAATGTCATATTTATATATACTGTTTAAATCAATCTGCACTGAGACAAAAGCCTTCTATTCCTTATAGGAATTCACATATTTTTTATACAACTACTGTTTAATACTATATGAGACAGCAACGCGCTTTCCTACTGTAAAATAACGAAAATTGCTAGACCGTTGTGTAGTGATAATATCACGGTAATTTAGCCAATAGGAAATAGGAGTTAATGCTACCATATAATGGTTTGTAGCCATTATTGCTCTAAATACTCACATTAAGTATCAAGTTCTAATGGGGGTGTAATCTGGTTTTATAAGTATACTGTATTGGCTCCGACTGGCAGTTGTAATGTAACTTGACATTAATCATAATAATGTTTGCTTGCTATTGTTATTAAAGTATAAACCTACCACTAAAAATCATTACTGTAGTTCTCAAAAATTTAAATAGCTTCTAGTGTGATGTTGTTCTTGTCCTTTAACATTGCATAATTATGATTATCTATTATGCAACATGGTTTACTAATATGGTAAAATTCGTCCATAGATTATAAAGTCCAATACTAATAATGGGTTGTGCGAAATAAGAATCTTCTATTGCTTTCATTATCATAGATAAAATTTAGTAAATGGAAGACATATTTGATTATGGATGTTAGCATCTACAAACTAGAACTTTGTCTTTACATTTTGTATTTAACTTTGTGGTAACTTCAAGTGGGCATTCTTCGATAATATATGTGTAAAAGCCATCGTTACCCTTCATTTATGAATGCGAAAAAGTGAGATATTTCTCGTCATCCATTATTATGACTCTCCCGTTGGCGAAATGATTTCATCGCAATGCTCTGGAGCATATCGGAATTCTTTGTAACTGATTTTCAGTATAATCGTATCGTGAACATTTCCGCCTTTGCGAAATTTTAAATTGGTTCTTTGAAGGGTTCTTTGTATGGTTGAATGATATACCCGAAATTCCCGGCCAAGTTTTTGATGTGCCAATCTTGCACTTTGCTCCACTCTTATTTTACGTTCTTCATCAAAAACCTTAGGTATGCCACTTTTAGGTACGTTTAAACAAGGTGTACCTTGTTAGCATTCAGCTATCGTCAGATATATAGCTGTTTTCTCACAATTTCTTGTTTGGATATCCTTCCAAGAAGCTTAAAAATACTTTTACTTATTTTAAGTTTATATGACATGTTAAAAACCTTTTTGAAAATAATGTACGGGGTCATCCAACCAGGACTAAACAGGGGCCTATTTTTTTAGTTTCCCTGTATTTATATTTAAACCAATATAGCCATTTAGTTTATGCTTTGCCGAAGAATCTAAAGTTACCATTTAAAAAGCGATCTGACTTAAAACAAAGGAACTGTGGCGTAAAGTTGTTGTTTTTTCAATGGAACACCCTGTATATTATTTAGTTTTATGAAACGCCCTTCTTTCCTGATTCCATAAATATATAGTTTGTCCATATTAGCTCAAACCGTTTTTAAGATATGAGCAATCAAACATTTAAAAAGCTGTATTTTAATGCATCGCCATTACGGGGATTTTCTTTTCCAAGGCATTCTAGACGTATTAAGCTCAAATGAATACAGCTTTTTAAATGTTTGATTGCTCATATCTTAAAAACGGTTTGAGCTAATATGGACAAACTATATATTTATGGAATCAGGAAAGAAGGGCGTTTCATAAAAATAAATAATATACAGGGTGTTCCATTAAAAAAACAACAACTTTACGCCACAGTTCCTTTGTTTTAAATCAGATCGCTTTTTAAATGGTAATTTTAGATTCTACGGCAAAGCATAAACTAAATGGCTATATTGGTTTAAATAAAAATACAGGGAAACTAAAAAAATAGGCCCCTGTTCAGTCCTGGTTGTATGACCCTGTACAGTGTGACCAGTAAAGTCCGCATCATATGGGATTTCTTTTATTAATAACTTTATTCGAAATTTGACTTTGGCATCAAGTTCCACTTCGATCGAGGTAAAAATTAAGCAAAAAAAAATAGTAGTCACGTGATTCGCATTATCTGTCAAATTTAAATTTTTTCCAAAAAAATTATTCAAAATTAGGGTTATTTCTGAAAGTATCGAAAAAAGTTATTAGAAAAAGTTTTTTTAAATGCAGTTTCTAGCCCACATGCAAAATTTTAGCTGCATAAGATAATTTTGATTTTTTACCCATATTTTGTGAATTGCACCAGTTTTGCAAAATAAAACCCAACGCTATACATAAAACTTCTTAGTTTTGACAATGCTTTATTTCAGATAAATTTTCTTTAAAGTAGCGCCATATTAAAGCTGTGTTTTTCTACAAAATCAAAATTGGGCTATTAAAGTTTAGTCGCGTGTGATGGAAAGTTTATTTGTTTTTAACCCTGTATAAGGTAACTTCACAAAATAAGTATTTTTAAAAACGTAGTTTGTGTCTGAAAGTAATACCTACACCTTAATATTAAGACAAAAAAGAACAGTGTTATCAGTAAAGTGTTCATTAAGTGGAAAATAAATTTTAGTGGTGGGTAAAAAATCAAAATTATCTTATTCAGCTGAAATTTTGCATGTGGGCTAGTACCTGCATTAAAACAAACTTTTTCCAATAATTTTTTTCGATATTTTCAGATCACTTTTGAATTATTTTTTGAAAAAAATTAAAATTTGACAGATAATTCGAATCACGTGACTACTATTTTTTTGCTTAATTTTCATTTCGATTGAAGCAAAACTTGATGCCAATGTCAAATTTCGAATAAAGCTATTAATAAAAAAATACCATATGATGCGAACTTTACTGGTCACACAGTACAGTGTCCGCAAGAAAGTCCGCATTAAATGGAATTTTTTTTTATTATTAGGTATAGGTAAAAATTGAAAAAGCAGTTAGTTTTTGTTTACCTAAAAACTAAAAATGACGTATACTGAAGCAGCTGCACGACTTGCGTTACTTGTCAAATTTGACATTTTTAATAAAATTGGTTCAAAAATGCCCTTATTTATCAAAATATCGAAAAACTTTATTCGAGAAAGTTGTTTATTTAGGCATTTTTAGCTTTTGTACGAAATTTTGACAGTCTACTACAATTTTTATTTTTTGCCAGATTCTTGAAAATTTTGATCAACCCTCGTAGATTAACTTTTATACATCGATGTAAAACCATTTGCCTTTACTTCATTTGTGTAATCTTAATGCAATTTTGTGTAAAATTTTTGTTTCCAATTATTTATTTTGCTTCAAAAACTGAAATTGTTATTGATCAGTATGTAATGTTTGATGCAAAGTTTATCTAATTACATCAGTTTTGTCAAAACAGACGTTTCTCATTTTTCATAAGTTAGTAAACAGATGAACAAAAAGAAAATATTAGGAAGCTTTCGTTGAAATTTTACTTAATTAATATTGGATCAAAAAGAACAAACATTAATCGCTCGAAACATTTTATTCAACAAAAATATAGTTTAATATAATTAATTTAATTTAATAATAATAATTAAGTAAAATTTCAACGAAAGCTTCCTAATATTTTCTTTTTGTACATCTGTTTACTAACTTAAAAAAATGAGACACGTCGGTTTTGACAAAACTGATGTAATTAGATAAACTTTGCATCAAACATTACGACATACTGATCAATAACAATTTCAGTTTTTGAAGCAAAATAAATAATTGGAAACAAAAATTTTAAACAAAATTGCATTAAGATTACAAGTAAAATAAAGGCAAATGGTTTTACATCGATGTATAAAAGTTAATCTACGAGGGTTGATCAAAATTTTCAAGACTCTGGCAAAAAATAATAATTGTATTAGACTGTCAAAATTTCGTACAGAGGTTTAAAATGCCGAAATAAACAACTTTCTCGAATAAAGTTTTTCGATATTTTTATAAATAAGGGCATTTTTGAACCTATTTTATTAAAAATGTCAAATTTGACAGGTAACGCAAGTCGTGCAGCTGCTTTAGTATACGTCATTTTTGGTTTTTAGGTAAGCAAAAACTAACTGGTTTTTCAATTTTTACCTATACCTAATAATAAAAAAAAATCCCATTTGATGCGGACTTTCTTGCGGACACTGTATATTGACATATTATTGTCTCTTAGGAACTAAACATTTTTCAACAACGGTAACTTGATTTAACTTTATTTAAATTATTGTGTACAAAAGACAAATTTGTGTTGAGAAAGAATTCATGTATGTAAAAATTCCGTTTTTTGGTAAAAAATATTTTTAATTAGGGATGAAAGTTAATAACAATTAAAAAAAATGTACATTCATTAACTTAACATTTTTCTTCTTAATTTGACGTCCCCATTCCTGTCTTTTTTTTGATGATCGTTTTTCACGAGAACCAACAAAAGATTCAGAAAAGTTCTGTTAAATTTTTATGCGTTAATTTTATATAAAAAAAAATCTTATTTGTTTAACATAAACTTTGACACTTTGCGTTGTAAACAAACTTTGCTCTTTGATAAGTTTTGGCTTACGCTTTAGACGGTTTATTATTTATAAACACATCATCTCAAAACCTTTGTGGCTAAAGTTTGCTGCTTACTTCTTGTAAGTTGGGTATATATAAATCTTCGTAACAAGCCGGTTTGATCCGAAAGGAATTGTTAGTTTAAAGTTGGGTTAAATATTTAATAAGGATTAACACACAGATTTGCCTGGTTTGGAATAAAAAACTTGTTCTTAACAACGTTCCTTTTTTTTATTTAATGTAACGGTTAATCATAAAGTAAGGGATATATATTTCTTCAACGAATGGGAATCTACAATGAACTCATTAAATGCAGACTTTGCGGTGAAACGTAGTGTTTCACTCTCGTCTCGCTTTTTCTCGTCCCGTCTCGTTCTCGCGAAACGGGACAAAAACGAGATGAGAGTGGTCCGGTCTCCTGCGAGACAGGACAAAAATATACGATCGCGAGAAATATCTCACAATCTTAAGATTTTGTATAATTAATTTGGGTTGGGCTACATGCTTGGTGAAACTGTTGTTCCATTGCACAGGAAGAAAAAATAATAACTGCTTGTTATGTTTCACAAATTTAATCAGTTTCCTGCCACGTGTTTCGGCCCTTGCGGGCCATTGTCAAAGGAGTACAAGAATATACTAAATTCTACGTGATTACAAAGGTATTTATATCATATTATGGTAGTTATAAAAAGTAATAAAATTAAAATTAGAATTAGAAGATTGAATGGTCAACTGTGGGTTTTCCTAACTTTTAAACGTACAGATACATATTTAGCCCTAAATTAGTGCGCTATTAAGAATTAGCCTGAAGGTATTTCGGTTTGATTATTAACAATATTACATTTGTTGTTTATGGCTTTTTTGATAGCTATTGTTTCTAGTAAAGTAAGTTTTCTGCTTTTATTGTGTATGTATATGGGTTTTATGTTGTTAGAGATTGAGTGCTTGTGTAATATGCAGTGATCAGCTAGACCTGTTTTATTTTGTTTTTATAAAATAGCTGTTTTGTGTTCTTTAAGTCTGGTGTCAAAATTTCTACGTGTTTGTCCAAGGTAGATAGCCTCGCAGTTGTCGCATTCTATTTGGTAGACTCGACTTGGTAAAATTTTTTTGCACGCACGTGGAATTGTGAAAATCCCCATTTTTTTTGTAGAGTCCACATTGCACCCTCAAAAAAATGGTGTCTTGTTAGCTGTTTCCCGAAGAAGAATTGTTGGTCCTATTTTTTTCCATGACACAGTTACAGCACAGCGGTATAGAGACAATATTTTGAATCCATTTGTGGAGCAATTACTTGACGACGAATTACGTTTTGGATGTTTTCAACAGGACGGTGCAACCGCCCATACAGCCGCCGAAACTATTAACTACTTACGCAATTTTTTCGACGACAGATTGATCAGTTTTCGATCAGACATTGAATTCCTACCTAGATCACCAGGTTTAACGGTTATGGATTACTTCGTTTTTCCTCATTTAAAGAACATTATTTTTAAAACACCAGTTGCAAATATAGAACACCTATTACAAGAAAGGATTATCCAAGAATGTGGTAACCTTTATCCAGAGATGCTGGTCAACACTTTCGAAAATATGTAGAGACGTGTGAATTTATGCTTGGAGCATGACGGTGGCCAATTTCAGCAATTTATGTAATTCTTTTTCTTTTTCTTTCTGTATATTCTTACTTTGTTAATTTTGTAAACAACAAAAATAAATTTGTATTTGTCTACTTATTTTATTACTCATTAGTTTGGCATATCATGTCATAATATGAATTTGACAAAATTTTAACCTAGATTTGGTTATATATATCGTCCCCATATCATTGTGATCTAAACCAAGCCCCACGTTTTTTAATCCAAACCCTCTTTGATGCAAATAATTTTTGCTCGCACGGTATAAAGCCATGGATTGTTTTACTAAATTGTGCTTTCGAAAGCAGACGCTTTCTAGGTTTTTCTCTTTCTACTTGATTGGGTCTAAAATTCGCTCTTTTTCTATTTTACGTCCTGATCAATCGGTAGGTGGAGGTTGGACTTTTTCCACCTCCGAATAAGTCACAAATGGTTTATTATCAATCAGTGGCACGTGCGTAGTGCACCCGTGAAAAAATGTGCAATATAGGTCGTTATTTATCTGAAAAACCGTGGCTATTTGTTTATTTTTGAATTTTGACTAGTGTTACAACCTATTATCGAAGTGTTTACGGTAGCATCATCAGGCTTAGGATCAATTTTTTAAAGAAATCTTAGGGGTATCCTACCCTGTCGACTCTTAAAAATTGTGAAAAATATGAAGCGGCCTAAACGGGTTTTAAACCAACCGACAACACGGTCAAAAAGATACTTTCAAAGAATGTTTAAGTTTAAAGTGGAACTCTATAAAAAGTACTATTGGCTGTGCGGTTTGTTTTGTTTCCCATGCTTGTACCTATACTTGAATATTGTTTCCTCCAGAAGAAATCAGAAAGCTGCTCGATATAACGTAAAAACAGGTATTGTTTATCTAAAAATATAGTTTAAAAAAACTAAAAAACACGCTTTAATTATTATTAATCAAACTAAAAAGTGGAAAATAGTTTAAAATAATTCTTGAAATTCCTAATATAGGCCGAAAATAATAATGAATGATAAACATTAGTATTAGAGTAAAAAAAGCGTGGGGTGCTCGATATATGAAAAATATGGCACAAAGCGCCCCACGCTTTTTTTTCACTATAATACTAATGTTTATCGTTCATTATTATTTTTTGCCTATATTAAGAATTTCAAGAATTATTTTAAACTATATTTATTTTTCGCTTTTTAGTTTGATTAATTATTAAAGCGTGTTTTTTAGTTTTTTTAAACTATATTTATTTTTCATATTTTAGTTTAAGCTATTGTTAAGAAAAAAAAAATTTTTTTGAGTAGATTGAGCTAGATCAGTAGATTATTGTATTGTCAGCGATTCTGGGTAAGTCTACAAAATTAAAATTAAATCTGACCGTTTAAAGTGGAACAAAATCGGGTTCAAAGATTTCGGTTACAAACAAACATACATACAAACCGGAATAAACGACAAAAATTTTCAATATATTAAAAAAAAATTTGTCAAAATTCTATTTTGACGGGTAGAATTTTTTTTTAATTTTTCTCTATGCTATACGACCCCACGTTTTTTTCATTATTATCGGTTATTGTAATAATTCTGACATATTGACAGGTGTCAAATTTTGACAAGAGAATTTTTTGCGTATTTTTCAACCTTCCACCGTCAATATACATACGACCTTCTAGTTTTTTCATTAATATCATTTTTTTTAAACGATTTGATATATTGACACCTGTCAAATTTTGACACGAAAATTTTTTGCTTATTTTTCCCGAAGTCTCCGCATCGAATACTATACGACCCTATAATTTGTTTCGTCAAAATCGCTTCTTCGTTTTATACCTGACAACTGTCAAAATTTGACAGGAGAATTTTTTCGTGTAGGTTATTGTATTGTCAGAGGTTCTTGATAAGTCTACAAAATTTAAATTAAATCTGACCGTTTAAAGTGGGTCAAAATCGGGTTCAAAAAAGTGCCGCTCGATCAAATCATCAATAAGTGACTATCCTTGACTATCGTCAAGTGCCGCACTTAGTCTTCAGTTCTACAATAGGTGACTAGCCTTGACCATCGTCAAGTGACGCGCCTAATAACACGTTAGCCCATTACCCGAACAAGTTACAGACATGCTGGTTTCCCTACTAGGGTAATAATCAAGAAGAGACAATAGACGACCATTTTATAGACTCCCGACTTTCTTTTCTCTACCGCTACGACCCCCACGAAGAGAAACTTCGTGACAATATTACAGGTAAAGCTAATAAAAGCGTGTTAAAATATATCTTAATGGTGAATTCTTAACTTCAGCGGTTTATCCACTCAAGAGCATGCGATCTATGTTTTGCTTATATCTAATTTTAGGGAAACGGCACGCCATCAATGGTAACCGGTGGCTCCATCGGTAAATATAGGAATTCAACGTGTATCACAAACATTTTTAAAATGTCAAAAAGTGTCATTCGGTAACCCGTTTATTAGTATTTTAAAAACTAGATTAACCTTATTAATTTCCAGAACTTTCAAATTAATCTAATGAAAAGTTTACTTTACAGTCCAGAGCAGCTTTTGTAAATTTAATTAAAACAAAAACTTTAGAAGACCATAAAACTTGAAGAAAGCAAAATAAAGCCAATTGAATTTTTCACACAAACTCCGATTTATTTTCCCGTTTATTAGTTCCTAAGTCTCGAAATAACGTCGTGCTAAAAATTGATACGCGTTTCATGCCCGGACTTCAATCTCAGTTTGAAAGTTGTCAATAAAGATAAGTTGTTTCTAAAGAAGTTAAGAAAGGAAGTTGGGGTTGCAACTTTTGTACTTCGTCATTGTTAAGTTCAAATTTAAGAAAATCGTTTCGAAGTTCGTGCTAGTCATAGCGGCTCCTTATAGCACTTTTAAATTATATACCCATTTTACCTAGTATTTATAAGTATCATATGCTCCAAAATACGAATACCGTGATTTGATTAAAACGAGCCCAATATAATTAGAAGATGTGTGTTCGTTTACTTCAATGTCAATATTATAAGATATTAGATGTCAAAATTACTACAACAGTTCTAATCTAATCTCATTGGTTACATTAAAACTTTTAAGTTCAAGAAGGAACTAAACACTAGTTATATAACAAATTGCAGTTAATAATGGATATAACTCAAATCTAATTGACCAAATCCTAAAAAATAAAACTTACAAAAAGGCTATTGACTTAGTTTTTCCTAGACGCACTAACTCTGACAAATTTAAACTTGTCACTTTCTTCACTTAATTCCCGATAATTCTGCTGCTAGGGAGATTCGGTAAGAAAATTTTATAAATTTATTTTCAACCAATTAGAAGGCTCCTTTTTGTTTACGTTGCTTATAGCAACGGGAGACTATCGGGATAGTCTATAGCCTATTAACCTAATAAAATTAATAAGTGATAATTTTTCTTAGGTACGACTACTACGACTTAATTTTAATTCAAATGTCAAGTCATTTTGAAGTGACAGGTGAGACAATCCAATGTCTTTATAGTTTTAAATGCAAATATAACTTTAAAAAACATATTTTCGATGAGTTTAGTTTAATATGACGTTGTTTTTACTTGTTAATAACTAAGGTTTATTACTAAAATTTCAGGAACATTAAAAGAAACTCCAATTTATGAAATTTTTATACCGAATCTCCCACGCAGCAGAATTAATTCCCGATAATTTTTTTCTCGGTTTCACTCATGTTTTTGTCGATAGAAAATTTCCCTCGTCTTCGACTCGGGATAATTTTCTCAGCAAAACCATTCGTGACCTTAAAAAAAATTATCGGTAATAATTCTGCTACTAGGGAGATTATAAGTGAAAATTTTATAAATTGGAGTTTTTTCTTATTGTAATTTTTTTGCTACAAAAACATATTTCCGGCGGCTTTAGTTAATTGTAACTAATTAGAATTTTAGAAGTGAAGTTCATTTTAGCCGTTAGTAACTCATTTTGATTACTAAAATATGAGAAACATTAAATAACAAATTTGTTATCTAAAATCCAATGTCTTTATAGTTTTAAATTCAAATAAAACTTTTAAAAACATATTTCCGATGAGTTTAGTTTAATATGACGCACTATATTTTTACATTAGAAGTTGATTTTACCTGTTAGTAACAAAGGTTTATTACTAAAATTTCAGGAACATTAAAAACATTAATTCGTTTTCAACCATAACATCTGAACTTACATGTCTACATAGTTTTAAATGAAAAATGAAACTTAAAAAAACATATTTCCGATGAGTTTAGTTAAATTTTTGATGTGTCTTTTTTAGCCCCGGTGTTCGATATGCAAAGCAAATTGGTTAGTATCAATAAAAATTATAAGTTAGCAACAAAATGCATTTTGGTTTAATTCTGAGTACCTTTTGCCAATATAGCACTTCATTTTTGACAGAAAAATTATCACTTATTAATTTCATTAAGTTAATAGGAACTAACAAAATTATCGGGATAATCTCCCATTGCTATAAGCAACGTTAACAAAAAGGAGCCTTCTAATTGGTTGAAAATAAATTTATGTAATTTTCTTAACAAACTTGATATAAATTTGTGTTACAAAACTAATTACTCTTTAAGTAAATTTATCAAAAACAATAAAACTAAAAGCGATAAAAACAAAAAATCAGGCGTCTATAAATTAAAATGCAAAGATTGTCCTAAAACATACATTGGCCAAACGGGTAGACATTTTAACAAAAGAATACAGGAACATTATAACAGTTTTCTAAAAAATAAAACCGTCTCAAACTATGCTAACCATTTACTTGATAATCAACATAATTTCGATCCTTCCATTAAAATCTTACATACAGAAAATAAAGGCTTAAAACTAAATTTGTTAGAATCTATGGAAATAAATAAACTTAAAAATACTGACCTGTTAATTAATGATCAATTAGATTTAAATAATTCACCTTTGTTAAATTTATTCTGTTGACCATATACTTAAGATTTTGTAAATTACCCATATTGTACCTAATTTAATTTTTGAAACTCTCTGTTGGATTTTCTCGCCCTTCCACTGTTTTATTTACATCTTCAATAATTTAATTTTATTGCATTTCAATTTTTATTTTCACGTTTTATTAAATCGTTGTCATCTGACGAACCTACAGTGTTAGCGAAACATGTTATTTTCTTGTTAATATAGTGGAAATTTACAAGTTCAACTTTGTTTTACTGTATCCCATAATACTACAGGGTGTTTCATTAAGGTTGAAGAGCGGCCATATCTCGGAAACTACTGGGCATAGAAACTCAGGAAAAGAAAAATGATAATAAAAGTGGCCATGAGAAAATTCTGGAAATAATTTTCAAGTTCCGCATTTTGCCGCAAGAGGGCGTAATTGAAAAGTAAATTTTTAAATTTTACATAACGCCGAAAATTCCACATTAAGGTATATGTTTGATAACACCATTTTAAAGCTTGGACAATTATGCATCATTTTGGTCTTATGCTCATTGGCGTACCGACTTTAATAAGAGTGGGGGAAGCTGTTGAAAGTGTAATCATTTAAATCGCTGTAACTTATAAACGACTTATCCGATTTTAGCAAACTACAGACTGTTTGGAAGAGAAATGTATGCACTTTGACCAGTCGTATTTAGTTGTCCATAATAGTTCTCAAAAAAAATGCTAGAGGGCGCAATTTCCAATAACAATACATTTTTTGATTTTACTCCGAAAAAATAAATCATACGGTATAATTATGATACCATAATCGAGAAGAAGATGAAATTTGCTAGAAAAAATATTAAAACCGCAGCTCGATATCTCCGTTCGTTTCAGAGTTATTGTCAAAACAATAATTTTTAACACAAATTGCGCCCTCTAGCCATTTTATTAGAAACTATCTTGTACATTGGATACGACAATTAAAGGTACTTACCTTTCTCTTCCAAACAAGCTTAAATTTAGTAAAATTGGTTAAGTCGTTTAGAAGTTACAGCGATTTTAATGTTTACAGTTTCACTTGATAAGAGTGGGAGAAGCTATTGAAAGTTTAAACATTAAAATCGCTGTAACTTCTAAACGACTTATCCGATTTTACTAAATTTAAGCTTGTTTGGAAGAACCTTCAATTGTCGTATCTAATGGTACAAGATAGTTTCTAATAAAATTGCTAGAGGGCGCAATTTGTGTTAAAAATTATTGTTTTGGCAATAACTCAGAAACGAACGGAGATATCGAGCTGCGGTTTTAATATTTTTTTCTAGCAAATTTCATCTCCTTCTCGATTATGGTATCATAATTATACCGTATGATTTATTTTTTCGGAGAAAAATCAAATAATGTATTGTTATTGGAAATTGCGCCCTCTAGCATTTTTTTTGAGAACTATTATGGACAACTAAGTACGACTGGTCAAAGTGCATATATTTCTCTTCCAAACAGTCTTTAGTTTGCTAAAATCGGATAAGTCGTTTATAAGTTACAGCGATTTAAATGATTACACTTTCAACAGCTTCCCCCACTCTTATTAAAGTCGGTACGCCAATGAGCATAAGACTAAAATGATGCATAATTGTCCAAGCTTTAAAATGGTGTTATCAAACATATACCTTAATGTGGAATTTTCGGAGTTATGTAAAATTTAAAAATTTACTTTTCAATTACGCCCTCTTGCGGCAAAATGCGGATCTTGAAAATTATTTCCAGAATTTTCTCATGGCCACTTTTATTATCATTTTTCTTTCCCCGAGTTTCTATGCCCAGTAGTTTCCGAGATATGGCCGCTCTTCGACCTTAATGAAACACCCTGTACATATAATTAGGGATTTGCACCTAGTATCGGCTGAATCAATTAATAAAATCGGTACAAGTTTTCGATTGTACAAACTTGTCTTATTTACCAAATAATAAGTTGATTCAGTTCGGCTCTAGTGGCTGTTGTTCTTTTTATAGTTTTTATTTTAAAAAATTCGATAGAAATGAAAAAAATACTTTATAAAATAAAGAAATATGAAAATAGTTTAGTTTGACGTAGGCCCGAAATCCAAAATGTCCTTTACTAAAAAATAAGACAAACAATAGTTATTTATATACCAAGGCAGTAAAGTGATTCTTTATCGGACGAGTCAAATAACAGGCGAGTCGATAAAGACACTTTACTGACGTGGTGCATACAAAATTTTATCGCCAACCGTTCAGAATTTATAATATAAAAAATTGAGGTATAACTCATCGCAATAAATCGCGAGAAAACTATTATCGAGCTGTCATAGGGAACGGCGTGACAGTGACAGACGATTTTTGAATAATAAATGTCAAAGTCACTAATTTGCGGAAGGTAAAAGTATTTTATTTTACAATAAAATAAAGTGTTCGTTTACTTCCGGAAATCACTCTGATAATGTACGGCTTTACTGACGGTTGACGATAAAATTATTTATCTTAACAGCGCCATATATAATTGCACACATTTCTTTAATATTATTTTGCATTTATCTGTTTAAGTAAATAATGCTGTAAATCGTGGATTTGCTTAACCAGCAGGAGAAAAAAAATCCAGACTTTTCAATTAAATATCGCAGCAGCAGTTGGGCGTTTAATTTTGTCACAAAGTTGAGTATTCATTTAGCCGAAGCACTTAATTATTGCACGTTGTGTAGAGCGTTAAAGCACTTCGGGGAAAAATGCAAAAATAGAAACCTTTTTCGTCTTTGTGTCACGGCAAATATAAAACTGTACAAAGTTCATAAGGGTACCTATATTAAAATAAGCAAATAAGTTTATATACAGCGTTCGCCAACGATGCGGGACGGAAAATTAAGTGAAATGATTTCCATTCAAATGGAAGGGTTCTTATTTGGAGTCAAAATGCGGAAACTATAGAAAATATGACTCTTTAAGAAGCTTTTGGCGGAGGGGTATTAACGTACAGTTGACGACAGATAATTTCGTACACTAAACTGTGACACTGTAAATGCAACTTTTTTACCTTTATTACCTTTGTAACGTGTCAATTGTTATCATGATATCTGTCGAAGTATTGTCATTATCTGATTTGATTTAAAAATGCCTCATTTAAGTATTATTGAAAAAGCAAGAATAATATGTTTAGTAGAAATAGGGTGGTCTTATGGCAAAATAACTGATCATTTTAGAGTACCTAGAAGTACTGTTCAAGGAATTGTAAAAAAATGGCGCTATCATCAAAGACTTGAAAGGTCCTGGTGGGTCTGGTTTAAATAATAGAAAATCATCAAATGAAGAAGACCGAAATTTGGTGGAGTATTTAAGGCAAAATCTATTTGAAACTGCGGTATCCGCTAGGCACATAACAGGATTCCCTGCTTCATCTAGAACTGCGCAACGCCGAGTAAGACAATGTTTCGAATTAAGAAATCGAGCAGCTGCATCCAAACCGTTTTTAAAAAATAGTGATAAGGAACAAAGAATTGGGTTTGCTATGCAATATTTACCAGAAAATGATTTTTTTTGGCAAAATGTTATCTTTTCCGATGAGAAAACTTTTCCGTCTACATAATATAATGGAAGTATTCGTATATATAGACCACCAAATTCCCGGTATGATGAGAAGAATACTCAAAAAAATCAAACCAGTGGACGTTTCTCCGTTAATGTGTGGGCATGGATAAGTGTTTACGGTGCAGGTGTATGCTGGAATATTGGTGGAACACTAAACAGTAATACATATCTTCAGATTTTGGTAAATGTTTTTCTTCCTTCTGCCGCGATAGTTTTTGAAGGAAATTACTTTATATTTCAGCAGGATAACTGCCCTGTGCATACTGCAAGAAATATAGAAACTGGTTTAGACAAAACAACGTAACATGTATGCCTTGGTGCTCAAGAAGTCCTGATTTAAATCCAAATGAAAATGTTTGGGGATTGATGGTAAAAAAAATGTACAAAATAAATTTTAAACCACAGAATGAAATAGAGTTATTTGATAAAATAGAAGAAATTTGGGAAGTGCTAACTCCGGATTACACCTTAGAAGCATTATTTTGTCAATGCCAAGAAGATTACGATTAGTGTTAGAATCCAATGGCGCAGCAATTAAATATTAGTATTTTGTTTGTTGCTTGTTAATAAATTTACCCTTTTTGGCTTTATACTTTTGTAGTTTTCCTGGTATTATTTTATAATTTTCTTATTTCGCGGCTGTAATTTAAACACAAAAATATTAAGAAATAACCATTATTACTCCTGGTAAAAATCATACATAAAATAATTTACAGCTATGTAAAGGTGGTGTTCTATCCAGGTATAAGCAGCAAGGTGAGAAACCCGTTTAACCCAATTTTGTTGTAATTGCATATGTATGGGTGGAGTGTACGAATTTATATATCGTCAACTGTATGTGCACGTGTAATGCACAATGGAAAAACGGATGTTTATTTTGCTAAGAACCGTAAATGCCAAAATTTATAAGGATGAAATTTTAAGGAACATCGTGTTGCTGTTTGCGGAAAACTTTGGGCTCAATTTTCCCTTGGTTGATGACAATGCAAGGCCACAACACAGGGCACATATTGCCATAATATAACAACTAAAAATTACTATTTTTTGACAGTAACATACTAGTTGGCACAAAAAGGTAGGGTTTTGATTAACAGTTAATCAGTCTTCCAGTCCGCGGAATAGTGTGGGGTTTTTTCATATCAGATTTTATATTGTTATACAGTGACCGGCAGAAAGTGCGCAGCATATGGAAAAGTTTTTTTTAATCTTTAAGTTCAGAAAATTAATTTTATTTTAGATAGATTCTGCATATTCTCAAACAAAAATTACACCCATCAAATCCGGTAAAAGTCTTATGGTATACGAGGTAGGATCAAAAATTTGAAATTCCGCTAAGAGTAAAGTACCTGCATCTTTCATTTTAGAATATTTTTTTACAAAGAATTATTGTTTTAATTTCAAAGTTATACGCAAATTCCAAATTTCGCTTATTTTGGTCAAAAAAATGGATTTAATAGTGTTTTCAGAATAGCCCTGTATAAAAAATAAATGGCAACCGAACAGTACGAAAATAAGATTTTCTGCAGACTTTGTTAGAGATTACCGTCGATCATAAGTCCGATTAGTTTGTTTTCATAATATTATGGCTTTTTAAAATAAAAACATAAAAATATTAAATATTTTTGCTGCACACCTTATTTTATTTTCTGAGGGAACAAGTTAATTTCATCTAACTGATATTTTTTGATTTACATTGACTTAAAGCATCTCCTAAATAGTTTTTTATACATTGAAGTATGCATAGAAAGTTTCCTTTTGATTTATTAAGAAAAAAATTTAAATTAAAAATATATTTTGAACGGATTTTATTCGTCACGCAAAAAAAGGAAACTTTCTATGGATACTTCAATGTATAAAAAACTATTTAGGAGATGCTTTAAGTCAATGTAAATAAAAAAATTACAGTTAGATGAAATTAACTTATTTCCTCAGAAAATAAAATACGGTGAGCAGCAAAAATATTTAATATTTTTATGTTTTTATTTTAAAAAGCCATAATATTATGAAAACAAACTAATCAGACTTATGATCGACGATAATCTCTAACAAAGTCTGCAGAATATGCAGTGTTATTCAGAAGATTAAATTCATTTTTTTTGTCCAAAATAAGCAAAATTTGGAATTTGGGTATAACTTTGAAATTAAGACAATAATTCTTAGTAAAAAAATATTCTAAAATGACACTTTACTCTTAGCGGAATTTCAAATTTTTAAAACCTTGTATACTATAAGACTTTTACCGGATTTAATGGGTGTTATTTTGGTTTGAGAACATGCAGAACCTATCTAAAATAAAATTAATTTTCTAAACTTAAAGATAAAAAACTTTCCCATATACTGCGCATTTTCTGCCGGTCACTGTATATTATTTAACCACTTTGTTTAATAAGCCAAAAAAATTACATAATATTAATGGAATTCCATACAAGGAATACTTATGGAATACTTACAGTCCGCAATATTTCGTACCTTGATAAATGTCTAGAATCTAAAAGTCTATTTCCATATCGACTATTTCAGCTAGTGCAACACATGCATTTTTCAACAAGTTTAGTCCTGAGGGAATATCCTGGAACTTGTGCATGACTCGTTAAAATATGATGTTTACAGTATTTTTCGTATGCAAATATGAATATACGGAAAACAAAATGTAAATGAAGTTTACATTAAATTTCAAGGTAATTATAAAAAAAAATAAATAGAGAAAATGAATTGTTAATATAGGTTGCAAAGTAACTAAACTTAAATCAAAACCAATTTAAGACTAGAAACTTAGGTAACTATTTAAAAATGAACAACGACAAGGAAAACATAACGCAATATAAATAAAACATATATAAGCGTTAAGGTGGGAGTATCAACATGCTTGCCAACCTATAACCTATTTCGCGTAGATTTATTTATGTTTTCTAGCTTTTACACGAAATTTAAATTAAAACAGTATCGACTTGATATTCTATAGGTAATAATTGACATATCTAATAAATATTAAGAAATCTCATAACTTATTTTAGGAGAATTATATAGCGAAAAATATCGGGTAAGATTTTTTTTAAAATTATTATATCATTGTCATTGTTCTTTCACTATACAATTCTCCCAAAATCAGCAAGGAAATAAGTAGATATTTTTGTAATATATCAGATATTACCTAAGTAATGTGCCGACAATATTATACTGATTTTATTTAAATGTTAGTCAATAAAATAATAAACTTGAAAAAATAAGGCGAAATAGGTTATAGGTTGGTAATGGATTAAATGACGTTGAGAATGCCACCTTAAGACAGACAATTAAAATAACTCATCTGGGCTATAAAAACATTCAGATATTAAAAATCATTTCACTGCATTTTTAAAACATTATATACTATTACAATCCTTAATTTTCTCGGGCAAAACATTGTAAACTCTAGCACCCAGACATTTTTAGGAGAATTAGGGCTACTAATACTTAAGAGTGCGGGCACACGAAAACTATTCTCGTGCCTTGTGTTTAAATGGTACACGTCCCTGTTTTGTACAAATTCACCTTGATTACAAAAGACAAACACTGCTAATTCCAATATATAGGGGAGAGCCGGGCAAGTTCGTCATGCTAAGCCTTCATCATTGACATATTATACAAAATATAGTAATTTGTATTCCCTATTTTACGGAAATATACATTACCCCTTTGCAAACATATTGACCTATATAAAAAGTCCAAAATAACTTTTGTCAGTTCAGCAAAAAAAATAAGCTCTACATGAATCACAAACAAAGATTCCTGTTCCATTATAGTCACTGCAGTCCTCATGCACCGACCGCACTGTATCCATTCCTTCTGAATTTCTCCATACCGTTCATTGCAGAAGAGGCAAAAAATTTCCACATTGCTCTCTCAACCATAGACGATTTTTGTTGCTTTTGATTTTTGTTTGTTATATAGATATAATTATCATCCGTGATCTTTCGTTTGACTTCTGCCTTTTTTACTTGCTGGTCTTTTTCTTCCAGGTAATCTTTGTGTGGGGTGCTGGTCAGCACTTCAGAGCGTGTTTGTTTTCGATCTTCTGATGCTGAATTTGAAGCTTCTTTCTTTGGCAAAGGAGAAATATCAGTTATTTTAACACGAGATGTCGAAGGTGTTATGTAATTTTTTGTCGAAACTACAATATGTTTTTGATTTGTCGTATCTTCTTTAGTTACATTTATTTTAGAAGATCCGGTTTGTTCAAAGTCCACTGTCACAGTCACGGTTTTAAGCGAACCTTCTGATATTGGCACCGACTTCTTATCAATCGCTGGGCTATGTGTGGAAGATACCAGAGAAATAGAGCCACCAGGCTTGTTTTTGTCAAAATAATTATAATATGCAGTAACTGGAGAGGAAAAAACAGCTGATATTCCAATAAAATCACTTTCCTTAAATACAATTGAATTAAATGGACTCGTGCCAGAACTTTCAAAAGATTCTAAAATATTTCTAGATGAAAATGCACTGATAGAAGCTTCCTTTAGGATCAGCCCAATAATATATTCTTTCGCCTCGGTGATTCGTCATATATTTGTCCACTTCTTTGGCAAGATATGTTTTGAAAGGTCCAAAGACGCCCACATTAAGAGGCTGGAGTATGTGATTCGTATTCGGGGGAAATATTAACATCACGATCCCATTTTCGCTGCATAAATTTATTGCTTCTAATGATTTGGGCGATCGAGTAGAAGAAGAGTAGGGCGATCTTTAGATGGACGTACGCATTTAATAAAATATCTAATGTATTCGAGAAGCAAATTTGAATTACTCCGGCCTGATCGATTTGCAAATCCTATAATACCAGGAAATGAACCCACGAGCTATTGGGGGCTAGATGGATTAACATCGGCGGAATAAAGATTTCTCCAGTACAATGGTGCCCAAAAGCGTTAAATTTTCCCTATTTCAGCCGATGTGATTATTCCAAGCTGTTTAACACCTTTTTCGGCAAGAAATTTTCTGGATTTCTGCACTGCCGGTTTCGTCTAAGCTAAAGATTCTGATAAGAGAAAAGCAATGCTTCTCTTTAACTTACTTCAGCAGGAGAAATAATTTGTCTACCTTAAATTTTTGTACTCTCGCCATTCTTGTTGCCGCAGGTGTTCTTAGGGATAAAAGGGTTTTGTTCATAAAAACTTGCAGCCAATCTTTCTCTGCAATCTTCTTAAATGTGTTAACTATGTGTGGTACATTATTTGCCATAGCGTATTCGTAAGCCAATTTTCTTATATCAACAGGAGTAATTCCATAAAACATCTTCTGTAATGTAACAATATGGGTTTTCAGCTCGTTTTCCATTTCTTCATTAAAACCCGATTTAACACGATCTTTACAGTAAGTGGGATCTCTTTATCTTGCCAATACTGTAAAGGGGTTCTTGGTAGTCCATAATTCTTCGCAACAGCAAAAAGATTTTTATCACACCAAATAGCTTCCTCCCTCTTAAAATGTCATTGATATTATTTTAAAAAATATAATCAAATAAATTAAATCCCACATCTCTCGCTGTTAGTCAGTTGAATTTTGTACTATGTACAGCTTCACTGTCAAAAGTAACTTCATACTCACTGTCTGAACTCATTTTGGATACTGAACGAAATTTAAATTAAAATGTTTTCTAAAGCAAGACGCGACGCTTGCATCGCCGCTTGGCGCGTAGCTCGACGCTCCACTATGTTTTATGTACCTACCCTTAGCTTTTGCTGCTTTCATAAAATATGTCAAGGATTGATTAAAGTTGGAAGTTTTGTTGCAGCGTAGTTATGTTTACAATCAGAAATACTTATTTACTTAAAAAAGGTCGTAAACGATACAAAAATGTTAAAAAAAAATATGCTAATTGCTTCATGTTAATATAACGTTAGTATAATTATGATGCAAGAAGATTTAAAAGTGTTAAATCGATAGCAAAACCACACATATACTGTAGCAGTTTTTCTTTCTCCTAAAGAACAATACTTAATCAACTTAGGGCTGAAGTAAGTAGGTTTTTTACTTACACTTGTTGTCATTAGTAACGGAATGTAAGTGAATATACAATCACAGCAGAAGAGAATGAAAATCGTAAGCAACTTGTTGCGTTTTTATTTTATTTTTATTAGGGAATTGGAAATAGTGCATTATACACATTATACCCATCCCTATGTGGCTCAACTTAGTACACCCCGAACATCATGTTTCAGAACTCTTTCATTTGGAGGACGTCATCTTTGTGGAACGGCCTTTCTGAGACCGTGTTTCCAACCGAATATAACCTCCAACGATTCAAGAAAAACGTGAATCGCTTTCTTCGCACACGCACCGCTCCCAGAGCGCCTTAAAGGATTTTTCCTATAGTGCTTGTGCTCGATCATAAAAAAAAATACAGGGTGTTATTTAAGTATGTGGCCAAACTCCAAGAAGTGCTTCTTTAAGTGATTTTAGGAAGAAAAGATCATATAAACATGGGTTCGAAAATGCATAGTTTTTACGATACAAGGTGTTAAATTAAAAAAAAAAAATCAGATGTTCGTAAATATCTAAATACTCTTTTATTCGATTTTGTTGAAATTTGGCAATTCTGGTTGTTATAACAATAGGATAATTTAGCCTTAATTAGATTAAAATTATTAAGTCCAGTGGCGTCCCCAAAGAAAATATAACTAATATTTAAAAAAAAATGCGCGCCACTGCCTTTGTTTAAAATTATGTATTTTTTTCGAATTAAGCAACTACAAATACAACTATTTCATCTCTTGAGTTTTTTCCATATCTAGCTTTGTTTTCGAGAAAAAAAAATAAAAACCACCTTATTGCATGTCCCCGTGACAATAAGAGTAAAAAATTTAAACTACAACAACTTCTAGAACTCCCTGTATGGTATGCACAAATTACGTTTACGCCTTTTCTATGAATAGAACTTTACAGTACTATACATATAGTCTATTAATATTTTAATAGACATAGTCTAAAGTGTTTTATTTCCATTCTCTTGAAACAAAAAGATATAAAAGGGACATTTGCATTTCGTCTTTGTACGCCGGTGCATAGCATACATTTTTCATTAGGTTAAGTCGCAAGGGAATATTCTAGGTCCTAAAGTTTAGAAAAACAGCCGATAGGTAACTTCCTTGTGGAAGATCATGCCAGTATTATTTTGTAATTATTTAAAATTTTCGTTGATAATAGCTTGAAACCGTGAACTGAAAATTAAAAATATCCGTTTTTTTTCAACACGACGAGAGAAAAAATAATAAAGATCAAACATTTTTAGTTGAACAAATCTATATTTAACAAAAATAAGAACTACATAATATACTGGATTATAAAAAAAAGTTATTTATATGCACTTAGTGGTATTCTGTGTTTGAACCTGCATTTGGGAAGTCTTCGAATTTTCTTGCCACAACATTATTAGCTGTCAATGTAATTGACATGTGACATCATTTAATTTGATGTTTACGCCCTCACTGTCAGTCCCTTGGTCGATGCTGGTATTCTTGTTCATACCGTGCGAGCAAAATTATTTACATCAAAGAGGGCTTGGATTAAAAAACATAGCGCTTGGTTTAGATCACAATGATATGAGGACGATGTATCTAACCAGATCTAGGTTAAAATTTTGTCAAATTCATATTATGACATGATATATGCCAAACTAATGTGTAATAAAATAAATAGACAAATACAAATTTATTTTTGTTGTTTACAAAATTAACAAATAGTGGGTGTATTTAGTAGTTTCTACTTTCAAAGAAATTAACAATTTTTTTAGTTAAATGTAATAATACATACCACATTTAACACTGCTGAAAATATAAAAAGTTTACTTACTATATGCAGTAAAAGTGCGTATTTATTAATAACAGAAACTTTGTGCCCATTAGAGAATTACCAGTATCACTGTATTCTACATATTATATACCGTGCGAGCAAAAATTATTTGGATCAAAGAGGGCCTGGATTAAAAAACGTAGGGCTTGGTTTAGATCACAATGATATGGGGACGATATATCTAACTAAATCTAGGTTAAAATTTTGTCAAATTCATATTATGACAATTTATTTTTGCTGTTTACAAAATTAACAAAGTAAGAATATACAGAAAGAAAAAGAAAAATAATTACCTACATAAATTGCTGAAATTGGCCACCGCCATGCTCCAAGCATAAACTCACACGTCTCTTCATATTTTCGAAAGTGTTGACCAGCATCTCTGGAAAAATGTTACCACATTCTTGGATAAATCCAAAACGTAGTTCGTCGTCAAGTAATTGCTCCAAAAATGGATTTAACATATTGTCTCTATACCGCTGTGCTGTAACTGTGTCACCAACAATTCTTCTTCGGGAATCAGCTAACCAGACACCAATTTTTTGAGGGTACAATGTGGACTACAAAAAAATGGGTATTTTCACTACTCCACATGCGTGTATTCTGAGAATTCACATAACCGGAGAGGTGGAACCAGGCTTCATCCGAAAAAAATGTCAGGTCTAATAAATCATTTATTTCCAATAAATTTTGGGTAAATTATTGAGAGTAATTCCTGCGTCTTTCAAAATCTACGGCTTGTATTTCTTGGAATGCTCGCACTTTATAAGGAAATAAATTTAGCTGCTTCTTAATTATAGTCCTGCCTGCGAGGGTTCTTTTCAGGCAATGATAAAAAATCCTCAGCAATAAAAGCAACGTTAGGAAAACGTTCCTGAAAATCGTCCATGTACAAACCCGGATTGTATTGCCACTCACCATTTACTCTAATCCCGTTTCGAAAATACGCTTCAACCATGAATGTTTTGTGCTGTTCCGTAAAGCCCATTGTGTGAATTGTTCTAGAAATTGAAAAAATTAGCTTGTTATATATATGTATAAAATTACTTGTAACGACCATCAAAGATGACGGAATAACTGATTGATTGTTAATTCAGGTAGTTACTGACACCCAACATTTATTAAGCTCTACGGCTAAGCATTACGTTCTTAGATGCAAGGCCCTCTTTGATGCAAATAATTATTGCTCGCACCGTATATGATTGACTCTGAGAACTTGAACTATTTGGAAATAAACAATAAGTTTGCTTTATTTATACCTACTAGTTTTAAATCGATCATTGTGAAACTTTACTGGTTTGAAATTAAATATTTGATTAAAAATACTTACCTGTCAGCGTTTTTACCAAGCAAAAACTGGTTGTAAATCATCTAAAAACAAAATTTCTAAATAGTAAAAATATCCCCTGAAGATAAGAACTTGGGCAGGTGTGCTTGGTGTTTCTTCACCATTGACGACTATTGTAATGGTATCTGCAGCATCTGAATCTTAACTTACCGGCAGCAGTTATTGAGACACCTGTTAAATGATTCACTAGCAAATTTCTTGTAGTGAAGGTTTCGTCTGATACTTTCTGACCACCTCTGGTCTTATACATTTCTTGCTTTTACCTTGCAAACTTTTTTCTGGTATCTCTTTTAATGTTATCCAATTTGTCTCGCAGCATTTTTGGTGTTCTTGTTTTATTGCTTTCAATAAAAAAAAGTGTCCGCTATGTCATCCAAAGTCTTTTTTGTCTTTCCAGGCAACAGCATTGGCTTTCTAATGCATCTTTGTATTTCCAAATTAGGTTCACCAACATATTGATTTCACTCTCTGTGATATTCTGGCGTCTTTTTTCTTCCATTTTCAGTACCTATCTACCTTAATACTTTACGATGAAAACAATACAATAATTATTTATTTACCATCAGCATCAATACCTACCTTTTAAAAACTAAAAAATAGGTTAGAAAATATCTTAATTAAAGATGACGGAAAATGAGGTTGAAGGCGATTTCGATTGGTTTAATTGCATAACCGACATGTATAAAACTGAGAATCAAATATAATCCTAACATTAAAAGTGTGATTATTCTCTTGTTTAATGTTCTGATTAATCGACATACAACTGGGCCTTATGTGCAATATTCAAGAAAATTACCGACCTGTCAATGTCAAAATATTAAATATCATATAATATCTCCGTAACGAAAAGTCGTAGAGAATCGAGTGAGGCGACGTTGGAATTGGGACGTTAGGGGCTATGCGATGCTAAACGAGAAAACGGAAATTTTGCACAATTTTTTTTAAATTTTAGCCACACTCGAGCATGACACATAGGAAGATATACCCATTCTAGTTTACTATAATATGATGTAATATGTCAAATTGCGCAAAAATTTTAATCAATGCGGATAACTTCGACTGTTATATAACTCTGTATATACAGAGTAGTCGCAGAATTGGCTTTCTTACTATTAAAATGGCTTGGTTAGCTTAATTCTTAGTCTACAAACTAATTGTTAGTAAATCATTTTTAGTAGTAAAATATTTGTACAGGCAAACATAAGTAAAGTTTATTTTAAAAAAAAGTTTAAGTAAATTAAATTTGCGCCAAAACTCTGTGTGGCACACATTATTTGATACTAACTTTCCTAAAATGTAATTATATACTTTAACTGATTTGGTCAATGCTAACGTTAAAATGGCGTCATCTAACTAAACGTTAAATAACTTTAAATAATGAATTCGTTAAATAAATAACTGCAAAGTCACGTAATCTGATAATAGTGAACAGCACCTTTACCAGTGGTTACTAGAAGTTGTGTTTCATTAAAGCGAATTTGCTCAGCGAATATACGTGCTTTAAAAGCTACAGGTGCAGTGGATGAGCCTATTAAGAAGTTTAAATAAGGTATTCTGAAAAGTTTACAAGCTACAGCGAAATTGGGTCGGAAAGTAAAAGGTTAAGTGAAATAAAGGAATGCAAATATTTTAAAAGTGGCTGTTAACTTTACTCTGAAAATATTAATCCACCGCTACGTTTAGGATAATTTAGTTAGAATTTAGAAATTAAACTAGTAAAGAAATGCAAGAAGTATCATCGTTTTTTTACTTTAACATCTCGAACTTGCGACTACTTAAATTCTTCGCCTTGGTTGTCCTCTCTTAGTGATAACACTGTGAGATCTTGGGATAGTGACTTAAAATCTTTGCATTGCATCTCTTTTACTATATTATAGGGAGTTTTTTTCTAGCCAGTTTGAAAATAGATTCAAGCTGGTTAGGAATGAAGATATCTTCAGCGCAGCGTTTTTTTAAACAAGCGGAAATGACACTATGGGTTGAATCACCCTCACTTTGCCCATGATTCCTTTAAAAAAAGTAGTGAGTTATGACTTCAATATTTACACTTCTTGACAAGAAATAAAGAAACATGAAAGGCGTAACTGAATTTTTGTTCTGGCCTAGCATCCGTCAAAAAAAAATCGACCGCCTTTACACCTTCTTGAAACAGGCGTATATCATACTGGCCTGTTTAAAGGGGCGGACCTATATTGCCACAAAAGGGCGGTTATCATATTATTATACGACATCTAGCTTAATTTTAGACACCTTCAAAGCATACCAGCACCTCTAAACAGAATTTAATAATATTAAGTCAAATGTTAAGAGGAAATCACTTGCAAGAGTCAGGCTAGGCAGCGCTAGGATCTGTAGGTCGTCGGTTAGCTAACCGAAATCAATGAAGATATAGAGAGATGAGAAAATGTTTCCTTTAATTTCGTCAGATCCATCGTCAGACGCGTTTTGCCACATCATAGCTCCTCAGTAAGGCTAGGATCAAACGGAATAAAGAAACGTTTATTATACCTAAATGTAGTAAATTATCAGTATTTAGGTACTCAGATACACTTTCAGCTGTTAATATTTCTGCGTATTTTGTATATCTCGAAAATAGTTGTTTTTTGATTTTGAATGATTTTGTAACGCCGCCCACTATATTATAATGTTATTAATTATTAAAATAACTATTTTTTTTAATACTATGATGTTGGTTTGAAAGGGAGCTTTTAGTGGTCGACGAACGAGATATTTTTATTATATTAGGGTTCTTTTTGTTTTTCTCTATATCGTAATTAATAGTTTTCTGAATGTCTAGTTAACTGTTTACTAAATTTTAGCTGGCCGATGAAAATAATAACTCACTTGTTTGTAGAGTTTTTTTACTTTTATTTCACTTGCTTTAAAATAGTTAATACAAAAATTTATACGATACATTTCCATTAATTCATACAAAGGTTATACGGTTATTGGAAAAAATACATCAATTTATAAAATACAACATGCACACTTTTCGGCTATAGTTTCCCCCTATTTTACGGTACTCCAAATAATTCCTTAGTTCTTTCCCTGGGGGATATCCTTAATAAAATACATTTTTAATTACTACGTATATTGCTGTTAAGACCATCCCTGCGGGATATAGAAATACATACCATATGTTTTCTGTATTACGTACAGTTTCTTTTTCACCATCCCTGCGGGATATTGTCTAATACTCCTTGCACCTTCGGTTTACTAAGAGTACTGCGTACATTTTATATTCAAATTTCAATAATCAACAATACATAAATTAGGGGAAACTTTCTGTACTGCCTACATATTTCTACTTCAATAAAATCTACATAAATCTGTTACATTATATTATATGTACTGCATACATATTCCTACGTCAACAAAATACATAAATTGGGTGATTAGTTCGGTTTTTCTTTATCACTGAGTTCAACAAAATCAATGTTTCTAAATGTCATTTAACTTACATAAAAGGCCAAATAAGATCAACACTTTTTCTCTCCCCATTTCCACACAGTCAATGACCTAATGCACTATACCACCGAGAGTTTACTTTAAGATGCACTTTGGTGTTTGTTTATTAAAACTGTGAACCCTTCGGGTTTTCGGTATTTTATACTTTGCCTTTTCCACGCTACATTGTATTTAATTAAAGTTTTGGTCAATTCCGGTATCTTGACCCCAAAGAATAGCACTTTTTGGAGAACTAAAAAACACTGACTACATCGTAGTAGTGACTTAATTCAAGAAGTACTTTAGTCTGAAATTGAATTCTGATCCCTGATGGTCTCTCCGGCTAGTTTTTATAGCCTAATAATGGCTTGGACCTCCTCCGCGAGGGTGTCTCAATTAATTCGTGGCCTACGTTTGATTGGTTGTACGAACGGATGTAAAGCAATGGCCTCATCTTCGAATCTTTTCTAAAATAACATTTATTTGTTAAACTTAAGCCCTCAGTGTCAACGCAGCCATTAACTTTTGTCTAAAACTTAAAATAACACGGTTAAATGGATTTTTGTATTTAAACGGAGTTATAAAAACAACATTCGGGTCTTTTTTCTACGTTTTGTATTTTTCTTGCTTCCGTTATAGCCTAAGATTATTAGAATTAGAACCGAGGACAAATTTAAGCATAAATGCGGGATATTGACCCTATGATAATAACGTTGCTTCATTGGTTGACTGACTGCTTCGAGCTTTTTGTGCGCGAGAATAGAAACGCCTTTTATTTTATCTCCCTTTGTATTTCTTGACTCTTTTTACTTAAAAAAAATTACAGAAGATACAGCTCTCCGTATCTCATCGAAAATTCAATGGATTAAGTTTTGATTGCATGAAATAAAATATTCAATATTTAAATTCAAGTGGGTATCTGACCCCCGATAATTTGTTCTTTTAGAATTTTTCAAATTTAATTTAATATCTGGCGTTATTTTTGGGCGTTTGTTGTGCTATTTAAATGACTGGGTTCAGAGATAGCTTTAGGTGGTTATGGATATAATATTTATATATATTGTTCACCAAAATTATAAAGAATTCCCTAATAGTTTATTAAAATATTCTCTGCACTTTATGGATAGTGGAATGGGATAGTTATCAAATGGAATCGCAAACATGTAACATAAAGGTCTGGCAACGCTTTTCTTAAGAGCGCATGCCAAGAAGTGAATAAGTAATACATTATTTACAAGTCGAAGTAAAATAGATAATCTACCGTTATCGGATCTCATTTCCTGGCGCTCGAGTTTTGTCCGTGCCGTCTTTCTGTTACGTGTAAAAGGCAACCTACATGTTGTTGTATTGCTGAATCGGGTCAAAATGCACTCTTATTTCGGTGGTTAAGTGATATACGAGAAATAACGGATTAACTTTTAATTATTAAATTCCAACAACGATTTTTAAACTAAAAATTAGTTCGTAAGATTGCATTTTATCTCACAGTTTGCTTTGCTTTTTGCTATTCAATAAACTTCTTAGAACTCCTTGGTGAGTTAAGGTAGTAGAGTGTAACCTTAAGTCAATAAAGATACGTACATTAATTAAATCATTTCTCCCCCCGGTAGACGATCTATCTTCTTCAGCTTCAATCTCTAATTTGCATTAATTTATTAATTAGTCTTCGGTAGGTGGCTGTTGAAGTTTTAACATCAACAACTCGTACTCTGCCATCTGGGCCTGGATAAAATAAACAGCAGTTATTCTATCCATTATACACTGATTCCTTAGAGCGTTATCATCTGCTATAAACTACGACATCACCTATTTTCAATAGCCGTTGATTTCTTGTCCATTTTGGTATCTTTGTTAAAGTGGCAGGGTATTCTTTGACCATCGTTGAATATCTAAGAATTACAATTTACTACACTTGGTTCTAGAGATCAACAAAGTAAAATTTATTATTTCCAATATTTTAATTTTTAGATATGTGGCCATTAAAAATTACATTTTTACGCTTTTGTAGCCTTTTTTCTGTAATAAAGAGTACATATTCATGGTTTCTTATCTTAATTTTATTCCTTAACTAAAAGTAGCATCTTCAGCTTTCCCTAATAAAGCACAAATGACTTCCTTTCTTTAACCAAAGTTGACAATTTGGCATGAAAATAAGGAGCATTTGTAAGATGAGATGCCCCATAAAAATGTTAAAGCCTGCGCCTAACGTAGATTAACTAATATTTTAAATATTAAAAACAATACTGTAAGCTTTTAATAGGTTTTAATGAAATATTTTTTTAAATTGTTTTCTTATTTTAGAATTGTATAATATACCGTGCGAGCAAAAATTATTTGCATCAAAGAGGGCCTTGCATCTAAGGACGTAATGCTTAGCCGTAGAGCTTAATACCTGTTGGGTGTCAGTAACTACCTGAATTGACAATCAATCAGTTATTTTGTCATCTTTGACAGTCGTTACAAGTAATTTGATTCATCACTAATTTTTCCAATTTCTTGAAAAATTCACACAATGGGCTTTACGGAACAGCACAAAACATTCATCGTTGAAGCGTATTTTTGACACGGGGTTAGAGTAAATGGTGAGTGGCAATACAATTCGGGTTTGTGCATGGACGATTTTCACGAACATTTTCCTAACGTTGCTTTTATTGCTGGGGATTTTTATCATTGCCTAAAAAGAACCGTGGCTGTGTTTAGGGAAACAGGTTCTATACAACACAAAAAAGGAGCAGGGAGACCATCTGTAAGAACACCAGTTGCAAATTACAAGAAAGGATTATCCAAGAATGTGGTAACATTTCTCCAGAGATGCTGGTCAATACTTTCGAAAATATGAAGATACGTGTGAATTTATGCTTGGAGCATGGCGGCGGCCAATTTTAGCAATTCATATAATTATTTTTCTTTTTCTTTCTGTATATTCTTACTTTGTTAATTTTGTAAACAGCAAAAATAAATTTGTATTTGTCTACTTATTTTATGACTTATTAGTTTGGCATATCATGTCATAATATAAATTTCACAAAATTTTAACCTAGCTTTGGTTAGATATATCGTCCCCATATCATTGTGATCTAAACCAAGCCCTACGTTTTTTTAATCCATGCCCTCTTTGATGCAAATAATTTTTGCTCGCACGGTATATAATATGTAGAATACAGCCTCTATTAATAGTAATTAATATGCAAAATCTGATACTGGTAATTCTCTAATGGGCACAAAGTTTCTGTTATTAATAAACACGCACTTTTACTGCATATAGTAAGTAAACTTTTTATATTTTCAGCAGTGTTAAATGTGGTATATATTATTACATTTAACCAAAAAAATTGTTAATTTCTTTGAAAGTAGAAACTACTAAATACACCCACTATACACAGCGTATAATATTTTTTAACGTAAAGAATATTTTTGAAGTAACCAATTTTTTTAATTTTTTATCTCCATTTACGTCAACATTTTATTTCGATCACAGAGAGATGTCACTATGCGAGAACAGAAAATTCCTAGGAAATTACCATGTACCAAGAATACAATACATAAATTTGAAGAATATTGTTTTGGTAATGAAATAATAACGTCATTGTAATAAGATGCCCATTGCCTAGTTATATTTTAGTCTTAACTACAATATTAGGTTGGCCATAGCCAAAGTCATCACGGAGTTGTTTTCAGGACAAAGGGAAAATAATAAAGTAAAAGTAATTAGTTTTTATTTATTCCGATTTATTGTATTACACAGATTTAGTTTTTAATTCGACAGTTATAAAAATTATCTTTACGTCTTTTTAAGCATAAAACTTTATCGTATAAATTTACACTAAAAAGGGGCATTTGACTCATAAAATGCTATGCTGCCGTAAAAGAACCTCAATACATATAAAATTGTATCATAAAAATATAAAATAAAATGTCGGTTAAAACGGGTTTATGTTTTTAATTGCTCAATAAAAAATTAAATATCGTGTTTAATAATATAATAATTATTTTAGTACACTTGGTACGATTTATGATGAGAGGCCTATTAAAAGATTTTTGGAACAATTAAATTTTGGCACTAAACTTAATCAGCTTCAAATATTTTAAATATTATTTTTCAATGAAATAATATTACCTTTTAATGTAATATATAGATTTTCCTTAAGATTTTAAAAATATTTTGTTAAGCAAGTCATACATCCACAGTGTTTCCACGGATAGAGTTTGGAAGAGTAGTTTTATTAGTAGGTACCTATAGAAGAAAAAGTCATTCTTTATAAAAACGCCTGCTTGTGCTGAAACTACAATTTCGAATATCAGATTTACGATTACTATACAGGGTTCATCGAAAACAACATTTTTAGTTGTTTGGATTTCGTTTAAAATAAATTTACGTAAAAACAAACAACTATTGTTGCAATCTTACTTCGAATATGATTTTATATCTGGCCGAGTAACGATTTTGTTGTAAGAAAACCATTTTAATTTGCCTACTTTTGAAGTATTTTTATTATTACATGTCATATTTCTTCAATTCATTCAATCATAAATTAGAAAACTTTTATTCAAACGTGGTACCACCGAGTTAGCGCATAGTTTAACTCGACATCTGAATTCCCGATAATAGTTCCTAACTTGCTGTAGTGGGATATTTGCAATAGCTACTCTTATTTTTTTTTCCTTCAAGAGATCTAATAAAGTTATTATTGAAATTGTTTTTATACACATGTGGCGTCAGATATTTCCATAACTGAAAGTCGATAATTGTGAAATCGGGACTCCTATGTGCCAACTGATTTGGACCATAGGTACCTTCCAATCCATTTGTTCCCAAAGTGTCTGTACAGTAATCGCAAATCTAATAGTTGAAATTGCAGTTTCAACACTAGCAAATTTCATAATAAATCAAGGAATTGAAACAAAAAGATTCAAAAAACTAAAAATGTTGTTTGTGACGAACCCTGTATAGTAATCGCAAATATGATATTCGACATTGTAGTTTCAGCTATGGAGGACTTGAGGTAGGAGGCCGATCGCAATGCATTGGATTCGGTCCCAAATTAGCATCGGTAATTCAGCTTTACGAGTTGCCATAAGATGGCGCTCGTGTTCGAAGTGGACTATCAAATAAATGGTTTCTTATGGACGCGATAACTACTTTTATTTAAATTAGTTCTTTAAGGAACAAATAAGGACTTTTATATGAATTTACACATACTTTGTTATACTTATTAGTAAACTCGGCCTGTATAAAGTTCCAACGATGCTTCGTTGTTAAAATACAGGAACATTCTAGCTAGAGGGTTTTACCTTTGGAGCTAGAAAGAGACCTATTTGGCTGCGTTTCATCTCTGAAGAAGATCCTGTCTTACACCCCGACACAAAGCAAACTCTACTTTTATAAATTATACCATTATTCATTATAAATATGGAAATTAATTACAATACAACGTTATTTGTCTCGTCTTGCCTTCAAACGTTATTTGTTATTTCGAAAAATAAAATGTCAATTGTCAAAAGTAAAATTGAAAAACTATGGAGGATCTAGTTTTCCATATTAAAAACGAAGAAGAAGAAGACAACATCAGCCCACTTCGGACGCGAGAGCCATCTATCGGCCAATAGCGAACTAACCAAAAAACCGGGACAGAATTTGAAAATGCTGCCATTGTCGATCGGCCTCCTACCCTCTAGTTCTCCATAGTTTCAGCACAAGCAGACGTTGACTTTTTTCTATACCAACTAAAAAAAAGTTTTTTCTCCTCCAAACTCTTTCCGTGGACACACTGTATATAATACTGGATAGCTTTATAATATATACCGAGTGTCCCGCTAAAGTCGGCCAGCGGCTGTATCTAGGAAAGTCATAAATTTCCTGAAATTTTTTTTATAGGTAAACCGACAAAAGTTCTATATTTCCGAAAATTAATTTTGAAATTGTTTGTTGTAATATACTATATAGCTACTATATACTATATATATAATATAATAACTGTTCAACAGATATTGATTTCTGGAAAACATATTTTAAAAAATTCATAATTTAATTTTTAAAACATAGCTGAATTACGTTTTACAATTTGAACGGCTTTAACGAGATACTTGATTTTTCTTTAGCTGGCGTTAAATGAAAATTCTTTCTAAATTTTAAAATCATGTTTATTAGTTTTCTAGTTTTTTTAAAGTATGTCCCAACAATTCAACCTACTTTAATTGCAACATTTTTAATTGATACTTCTATAAAAGGTTTAAAATGAAATATCTCCTTTGCCTTGGCTGTTTTAATTAATAATTCTCGGTGCTAATATTAAACTGTCATTATTGCCGCTGAATTTTTTTAATAAAGATGGTGACATTATTATTAAGGAATATAAATAAGTACAAAATGATTTGACGAAAACAGAAAACTTCAAAGCCCAAAATATTGCTATTAATTTTAAAACAATAACTAATTATAAAATCCAACGTAAATAGGATATTTCATTAAGGGGCGCGAACCTATATCTATTGGGGTTGGAGACAATTTTCTAAATAAATATTAGTTGCACAGACACAAATACGAATTTAAAGACATATACTTTTACATTAAACATTGAATAGTATTATGGGATACAGTAAAACGAAGTTGAACTTGTAAATTTCCACTATATTAAACAGAAAAATTACACGTTTCTCTAACACTGTAGCTTCGTCAGATGACAATGAATAAAGGTGAAAAGTAAAAATTGGGGTGCAGTAAAATTAAACTATTTTAGATGTAAATAAATCGGTGGACAATATGGGTAGGTATTTACAAAATCTTAAGTATATGGTCAACAGAATAAATTTAACAAAGGTGAATTATTTAAATCTAATTGATCATTAAGTAACAGGTCCGTATTTTTAAGTTTATTTATTTCCATAGATTCTAACAAATTCAGTTTTCAGCCTTTGTTTTCTGTATGTGAGATTTTAAAGGAAGGATCGAAATTATGTTGAAAATTTCACACCTGTCATTCTAAGCCAATCACACACTTTCATTTCGACAGTTACCAATGACAACCTTCAAATTTTTCGGAAATTTTTCTCCTTCTGCCAAGCTAGGCGAACAAAATTAATAAGTGGAAATTTTTTCTTGACAGCTATCATATGATCCGAAAATCAGTATTCAAGATCAAATTTTGGTATTTAATGTTTTTATTCATTTTATAATACTAAATAAATACAAATATTTATTTACCAAATATTTTTTTCATTAAGGCTAAATATTTTTGGAATTCTGGTTCGAACTCTTCTCTTCGTAATGGAGAATAACAAGGATAATGGTTATCTTCCCTTTCCACTTCTATCAGATGTATATGTTTAATATAATAGATGTAATATTTGGATGCAATTTTGTTCTGCTGAATTCTGGTTTTTCTTAAGAAGGATGGGATATCTTCCTCCAAAATCTTCTGGATAGCTGAGAAAAGGTTTTCTTGATGGGGATTTAATTCAGTTTTTTCCATTAAACATTGCAAATACTTTAAATTTTTATGAGACATAATAATGTCCCCTATTTCAGAGCAAGATTTACAAACACCGTAGGGCTTAAAATTAGTTTCTTGATTGTTTACTGCCATGATTTAATTATTGTAAACTAAAGAAGCACGTTTAAGAAATAACTGTCGACGTGACGTATAGCAGAGATGATTTTGAAATCACAAGCCTAAGCCTACTTGACTGTGGTATCTACTATCTACCTAGATTTTAAAAATTGTTTTATCTGGCATAACTAGCCTAAACTAGACTATACTATGCTTTTACTTTGTTTTAGTAAATGAAATGTAGTAAAAATAAATAAAAAGGATAATTTTCACTTATATTTTTTGCATTTCGTTTAACTAAACGATGAGGAAACTTTTTTTTGAAAGTTTAAGTATTCCCATAATTATGGATAATTTCAATAAAATAATTCAAATAAATTTTAGGTGTGAAATTTTCTTACCGAATTCCTCGCGTCCTTGAATTAATATCCGGAAATTCTTCCTCAGTCACGCATTTTTCTAGAAAATTTTCAAAAAATGCGTTCTTTCGGAAAAATTTCCGGAAATAATTCGAGCACTAGGGAGATTATAAGTGATAATCAAGTAAATGATTATAGCATAGTTTGAGTCTGTTTTATTTTTTAGAAAACTGTTATAATGTTCCTGTATTCTTTTGTCAAACTGTCTACCCGTTTGACCAATGTATGTTTTAGGACAATCTTTGCATTTTAATTTATTGACGCCTGATTTTTTGTTTTTATCGTTTTTAGTTTATTGTTTTTAATAAATTTACTTAAAGAGTTATTAGTTAAACTTGTCACTTTCTTTGGACAACCTAGCAAAGCAATTGGCAATTTTCTTAACAAACTTGATATAAATTTGTGTTAACAAAATAAAAACTCGTTAAGTAAATTTATCAAAAACAATAAAACTAAAAGCGATAAAAACAAAAAATCAGGCTTCTATAAATTAAAATGCAAAGATTGTCCTAAAACATACATTGGCCAAACGGGTAGACAGTTTGACAAAAGAATACAGGAACATTATAACAGTTTTCTAATAAATAAAACAGACTCAAACTATGCTAACCATTTACTTGATTATCAACATAATTTCGATCCTTCCTTTAAAATCTCACATACAGAAAACAAAGACTTAAAACTGAATTTGTTAGAATCTATGAAAATAAATAAACTTAAAAATACGGACCTGTTACTTAATGATCAATTAGATTTAAATAATTTACCTTTGTTAAATTTATTCTGTTGATAATATACTTAAGATTTTGTAAATACCTACCCATATTGTACCCAATTTAATTTAATGTTTAAACACTTTGTTGGATTTTCCTGCAATTGTAACCCTTCCACTATTTTATTTACATCTTAAATAGTTTAATTTTATTGCACCCCAATTTTTACTTTTCACCTTTATTAAATCATTGTTATCTGACGAAGCTATAGTGTTAGCGAAACATGTAATTTTTCTTTTTAATATAGTGGAAATTTACAAGTTCAACTTTGTTTTACTGTATCCCATAATACTATAAGTATGGATTTCCACCTAGTATCGGCTGAATCAATTAATTTTTTAAACATTGAATCCTATTTATTGAAGAGAGGCCTCTTAAAAAAATTGTTAGCTGGAGTATTTTTTAAAATTCCTTTAGGAACGCTTGTACGCAAGACACTACTGGGCCAAGACCGCGATGAGCGTCACGTGCCCTCGCTCCAACTAACTTCTTCAGTTAAAGAAACGACCTTCCTACAATTTTAGACCAGTGAAGGATCAACAGGGGTAATTTTGTTTCGCCTCAACGCAGCTATGCGTCAAGGTACTTACTGGGCTGGAATTGCTTTGCTCCGCCAATATTTATAGCCGAAATATTACCTTTACTGTAACGTTCAATAGCTAATCTACGAATAAAAATCCTAAATGAAATATAAAATCTTTATGAATAGGAAAGAAAAACTAAAAGTCTCCTCTACAAAATTTAATAGAATAAAAATTTTTTGTTTAAAGGTCTCTACATGTTTCGAACGTAGAAACGTTCATCATCAGGAGACAGAAAAATAGTTGTTGTTGATGGTTTTAGCGGAAGAGAAAATGATAAGTGGTAAAAAACCCTAATGGAGCTTTTATGGCATCAAAAATTGAAATGTTAAAATGACATAATGTGAGGAAAACTAGAAGTGAAAAAAGTTAAAACATACCAAGTAAAAAGTCAGTTTAAGGGTCTAGGCTAAGAATTTTTATTTTATTAAATTTTGTGGAAGAAGACTTTTAGTTTTTCTTTCCTATTCATACTTTCAACTCCACTTCAAGCATGGACTATTTCTTCAAATAAAATCTTTAGTTTTTTTTGTTTATATTTTTTTAATTAAAAAAACTTGGCTTAGGCTTTGATTACTTATGGGCAGAGAATCAATAAGATTTCTGATTATCTATTGGGGTAGTACCATATCATATCCGTTCTTGGAAAATAATTTTTTTTGCGGAAGTAGTCCATTATCTCAAAGTGGAGCTGTAGAGATATAGGGAAAAAAACCCACAGTCGTCTCCACAAATACTTATTACTGAAAGTCAAACGGAGGATATAAAAGGTCAAAGTAGTGACATCTAACAAAGTCAAGCAAAAGTTGTAAGTACCCAATAATAATGGGAACTGCCGTCAAAAGTGTAAAACGTGGTTCTTGGAGCAAGAAACGGGCATCTAGTGGCGATAGTAAAAAGTAACAAATCACAGTTGTCGGCAAGAAGGCAAGTAACCCGCCGTGACAAAGGTAAGGCTTCAAACCACAAGATGGATAGGCGGCGCCATCATCTAGAACAAGTGTGGTAAGAAACAAACTAGTCATTCCAACATTCCACAATAGAGGGAGTAGGAGGAGGGTATAAGATTAAAGTGGCCATCTAGAAGTCATATTCCAAATTAGAAGTCGGAAAGAAGGAAGGTAACGGTTATTAAAGAAGTTTGTGCGTTAGTGAAAATTGAAAGCTTTCTGGTGGTCATAGTAGATGGAGTAACTTATGTTAATTATATTTATTTCTAAATAGAATAATTTTAACAAAGACAAAAGGTAAGGGTTAGAAGTGGTGTAATTAAAGGAAAAACTTTACAGATTCAAGAAAGGGAAGACAGGAGCAGATGACTTGATCGTTAACACAATTGAGGTTTTTATTAAGAAGAGCCTTATGGAGACTACTGTGGGTTTTTTCCCTATAAATACATTTTTGTTAGTTATGGTTTTCTATTGATTACCATATCGATACTGTTCGCTCCATTGCATTCGATCGGATTGAAATCTGGACTATATTCTGGCTAGATAGCTACGTTTGGTTTGGCATTGCTTTAAAGTTAAATCTCGGTGTGTATTATTCGCAAAAAAGATCAAATGTGTTTCTAAAATTTTCGGCAAATAACGTTAATCCTAAATATTTAAATATTTTAAGAAATTAAATCGTCGTTGTGTCAATTATAATCGCGTGCAGAAAAGTATTACTTTTCGCATTTGTTAGGTAAAAAGCTCATACTGGACTTATTTGAATGCCTTGCTTTTATTTCCATAACAATCGAAGTAACTACAGTGTCACCAGTAAAGTCCGCATCATATGGGATTTTTTTTTATTAATAGCTTTATTCAAAATTTGACTTTGGAATCAAGTTCTGCTTCGATCGAGATGAAAATTTAACAAAAAAATAGTAGTCACGTGATTCGCATTATCTGTCAAATTTTAATTTTTTCCAAAAAATAATTCAAAAGTGTGGTTATTTCTGAAAATATCGAAAAAAGTTATTAGAAAAAGTTCTTTTAAATGCATTTTGTAGCCCACATGAAAAAATTTCAGCTGCATAAGATATTTTTGATTTTTTACCTATATTTTGTAAATTGCACCACTTTTGCAAAATAAGACTCAACGCAACTCACATAAAACTTCTTAGTTTTGACAAAGCTTTATTTCAGATACATTTTCTTTTAAGTAGCGCCATATTAAATGTGTGTTATTCTACGAAATCAAAATTGGGCTATTGAAATTTGGTCGCATGTGATGCAAAGTTTATTTCTTTTTGACCCTGTATAAGGTAACTTTATAAAATAAGTATTTTTGAAAACGTAGTTTGTGTCTGAAAGTAATACACCTTAATATTAAGACAAAAAAGAACACAGTGTCATCAGTAAAGTGTTCATTAAGTGGAAAATAAATTTTAGTTTAACTTAAACGTAAAGTTTATCTATTTTCAACGATTTAATTTAAAACCCCTTTATTTTATTTTTTATTTTCTTGCTTTCAGACACAAACTACGTTTTCAAAAATGCTTATTTTATGAAGTTACCTTATACAGGGTCAAAAACAAATAAACTTTACATCACATGCGACCAAATTTTAATAGCCCAATTTTGATTTTGTTGAAAAATACACATTTAATATGGCGCTACTTTAAGGAAAATGTATCTGAAATAAAGCATTGTCAAAACTAAGAAGTTTTATGTAGGTTGCGTTGATTCTTATTTTGCAAAAGTGGTGCAAATTACAAAATATAGGTAAAAAATCAAAATTATCTTATGCAGCTGAAATTTTGTGTGTGGACTAGAAAATGCATTAAAAAAAACTTTTTCTAATAACTCTTTTCGATATTTTCAGAAACACTTTTGAATTATTTTTTGGAAAAAATTTAAATTTGACAGATAAGGCGAATCACGTGACTATTATTTTTTTGCTTAATTTTCATCTCGATCAAAGCAGAACTTGATGCCAAAGTTAAATTTTGAATAAAGATATTAACAGAAAAAAATCCCATATGATGCGGACTTTATTGGTGACACTGTATATCGTTGCTCCTTCGATTTCAGATATTTGGTTGATAGAAATGCGCGATGTTTTTTAATTTTCAAAATAAGTAAAAAATATTGATATATGATAAGTTTTAAAACAAATATGGTACTTTCACGTTTGAAAGTAACTTTACACCACTCACCTGGCCACTTACCTGTTAACTTACCGGCTTCGTTTTGTAAAATATTACTTCCTTGCCCTACTTTTACCACAATTTATAATTTATGTTTATCTATTTTAATTTTAAACTATGAACCCAACCAGGATCCGTTTTTTGCTGTAAACCTAAACTAGCATTGAAACCTAAATCCCGGGGGCTTAATTTAATTTTCAAAGATGCTTCTCTGGAGAAAACCGGGAATTCTTAAGGGTCGACAAAATTAAGGAAGTTTATGATAGATTATGTTGCTGCCACATTGAAACTTTAAATAATATAGCATGCATACTTGCCCTTTTTTGTTTATATAATAATTTGTAGATTTTTAACAGTTTGTGTTCAAAATTGATTGGTCAAAAATATGACTTTAGTTTATTTAATTTAATTTATTATTAGCTCAAAATATTAACCTCTTAACTATCGCAAAATATAAAATCCACACAGCTTATTTATAAAGGGGCGTTGATTGTATAAAAACGGTCATTAATATGGATTTTGTATTGTAGCCCAGTACGTGGGGGTTTTTGAATGCAAAAGGTGGTGTAGTAGCGATTTTTTAGTATGTTGTTAGGCTTGGGGCCCTAATGAAAAATCCAAGTTTTCGACCTCGAGGCGCATGCGCTCGAGCCGCCATCTTGGATTTTAGGTACAAAAATTTGATTTTAAACGGTGGCTTTTACGACAAAAGATATTCTATACAAAGTTAAAGAGGATACAATTTAGTACATTTTTTGTTGAAAAAAAATTTTTGTAGCACACATATGTTAGGAGTTACAGCTCCGTGAAGTTGCACTATTTGAAAAAAAAATGCGGAACCTTCATTTTGGTTGAGTTTTATTTTATTATTCTTATTATATATCATTATAGTTTTACATAATAAAGTGTCTTTACACCTCTTTCCTTTACAACGACAACGTCACTTTTACTTAAAGTTTTCTCACAAATAAAGCACAAATCAACTTGGAAATTTTCCGTTATAACAGCGTAACCTTCTGCAAGCTAGACATTACACATGACACACTGACGCATACAGACTCGATGCACGGAAGGTTATTTATGACCCTCTCTCAATAGAGTATCTTTAAAAATTATTTTAATATGATTTGTATTTGTTTAAATTATTTATATTCTTTCACAAGATTTTGTGGAGGAAGACTTTTAGTTTTTTCTTACTTTTCTATACTTTCAACTCCACTTTAAGCATGGGCTACTTCTTCAAATAATTTATTTTAGTTATTAACAGCCAATTTTTTTTTCAAATAGTGTAACTTCACGGAGCTGTATCTCCTAACATAGGTGTGCTAAAAAAAAGTTTTTTCTACAAAAATTCAGGTAATTTTGTCCTCTTTAACTTTGTATAGAATATCTTTTGTCGTAAAAGCCACTGTTTTTGAGTTATTGTCAAAAAATCAAATTTTTGTATCTAAAATCCAAGATGGCGGCTCGAGCGCATGCGTCTCGAGGTCGAAAACTTGGATTTTTCATTAGGGCCCCAATCCCAACAACATATTAAAAAATCGCTACTACACCACCTTTTGCATTCAAACATTCCTTTTTGATACCCACGTACTGGGCTATTGGGCTAGAGTGAGAAAAACTGTTTTCGCGATATCCAGTTTTAGTTGATGTATTGAGCGCTTTGTTAAATCAAAAAACAAGAACGAACAAACTCGGCACTAAATAAGGAAAATCAGAATTTTTATTGACAGTTATTGAAAAGCCCAATAATAGTGAAGCATCTGTGGTGCAAGAAGTTCGAATAAGTGTGAATTCAGTCCAAAGAAATCTGAAAAAAAAATTTCTCCAGGCTTTGAATGAAAACTACTTCTTTAAAAATTATCGGGTATATACAGACTGTCCGCGGATAGGGTTTACAATAGCACAAATGGATGAAAAATTTAATTTTTCGAGAAAAAGTAATTCTTGATAAAAAGTCTTCTTGTAAAAAAATGCAATTCACGAAGAGAAAATTTTGATTTTTTATACAGGATTCGCAAAATTTTTTAAAACATGATTTTTCTCCAAGAGTAAACTAACCTTTATTTTTTACTTTTGAACAAAATGCCAATTGGAAAACCTATTTAGAATAACGATTGTAATTTAAATCCGAGATTTAAAATAAATCTTCGATTTTTTAGTTTTTTTAATTTTTAGAGGTAAATGGAAATTTTGCTGCTCAATAAAAATATTAATATAAAATTTTATTAGTCTCTATTTTCATAATGGGTGGTGTGTATCTTATTTTAAAATTTTAATGGTATTCCTACCATCTTTCGTAAAAACAAGGAATTTTTTTACCTTTTTATTACTTTGCTTTACGTATAGGGCAAATTTGAAGTTTTTTGAAAATGTTGACCTTAGAACAAAGGGTTTATTTAGTTCAATGTTACGGTGCGGGCGAAAGTTCTTACAACTTTGTGAGCGAGAAATTTAATCAAAGATACCCTAACGTTTACGTCTCAAAAATGGGACTTCATAAATTATTAAGAAAATTTCAGCGAACTGGTTCAGTTTCCAATTAAAAAAAAACTATGATCAGAATGACGCAGCTTCCCTAATCGTATTGCAGTCTGTTGCTGACAATCCTATCCTTTCATTAAGAAACCGAGCTCAAGAAATTGATGTAGTAAAAAAAAACTCATATTCACTATATTTTAAAGCCAAACAAAATATTTCCATTTAAGCCAACTTTTAATCAAACGTTGGAAGAAGGAGACGAAGCCAAACGTTTGAATTTTTGTCTTTGGTTCAGAAACAAAATTGTAAGTGAAAACAGGAATTTTCATAAATTTATCATGTTCTCCGATGAATCGACATTTTCAACAAACGGGAAAGTGTCTTCTGCGCATATTAGATACTGGAGCGAAAATAATCCCCGTTTTAAAATTCCTGCAAGAAGACAATATTACAAAAAAGTAAATGTCTGGTGTGCGATTTCTTATTATGGCATTATTGGCCCATACTTTTTCGAAAACACGTGTAACCGTAGGAGTTACCTTAAAATGTTGGAAACATTCCTTTCTGACAACCTAGAAGAATTGCCTCTCCAATTTAGGAACGTACTTTCAACAAGATGGTTGCCCTGCGCATTTTCGCAATTGAAGTGAGGGAATGGCCTAATAATACATTCGGCCACAGATGGATTGGTCGGAATGGTCCGGTTCTGTGGCCCCCAAGAAGTCCCGATTTAACTATTTCAGATGCCTATCTTTGGGGGCGCCTCAAACAATTATTACTCCCGTCCAATTGAAAACGACGTACAGTTTCTAAAACAGCGAATTGTTGAAGCTGTTCAAACAATTTCCATTGAAGAAAATCGACGAAGTTTTGACCACATTCGTTTACAGCTGGAAAAATGTGTTGAATATGGAGGGGGAGTGTTTGAATAGCAAATTATGAAATTATTTCCGGGGTCATTTCATTTGTGAAATTAAAAATACATATTTCTGGTAACACAAAAATCAGTTTTTGACACTTTTTGATACCCCTCTGTCATTGATAATGTCTGTATTTAGACCGCTAATGCTGCTTCCAAAAAAAAATTCTTTTGCCTCTAAATATTAAAAAAAACTAAAAAAATCGAAGATTAATATTAAATCTCGGATTTAAATTACAAACGTTATTCTAAATAAGTTTTTTAATTGGCATTTTGGTGAAAAATGAAAAATAAAGGTAGTTTACTCTTGGAGAAAAATCATGTTTTTGAAGTTTTTGCGAACCCTGTATAAAAAATCAAAATTTTTTCTTCGTGAATTTTTTTTTACAAGCAAAACTTTTTATCCAGAATGACTTTTTCCCGAAAAATGAAATTTTTCATCCTTTTGTGCTATTGTAAACGCTATCCGCGGACAAAGTTACAAAATACAGTGTGTGTATAAAGTCTGGAAACGGCTTAATAACATTACAATTTACTGGCCGATTTAAACCAAATTTGGTACAGTTGTGTAAGAGGATCTAACGCACCGAATGTTGCCAGCTTTTTAGTTTGTCTGAAATTCGAACGAATTTTATATTTTTAAATATAACACCCAGTATATTTTTACATTTTTAAATTCCACATAAATTTATAATTATTTTTTATTAAATGCATTATTAGTCTATACTTCATAGTTTCTGAGATATTGACTCTCGAAAAGTGACATTTTTGAACTTTGACAGCTTATACCTTTCTAACAGTACGTCTTAGAGCAAAACGGCTTACATGTCCCTATCTTCAATTTTTATTATCTTCCCAAAAAAATCAACTTCCGGTTAAACCGGATGTAACTCGAAAGCAGAAAATATAGTTGTTCCGGTTTAACTGGAAGTTGATTTTTTTGGGAAGATAATAAAAATTGAAGATAGGGACATGTAAGCCGTTTTGCTCTAAGACGTACTGTTAGAAAGTTATAAGCTGTCAAGGTTCAAAAATGTCACTTTTCGAGAGTCAATATCTCGGAAACTATGAAGTATAGACTAATAATGCATTTAATAAAAAATAATTATAATTTTATGTGGAATTTAAAAATGTAAAAATATACTGGGTGTTATATTTAAAAATATAAAATTCGTTCGAATTCCAGACAAACTAAAAAGCTGGCAACAACGCCAATATCGTCATTCGGTGCGTTAGATCCTCTTACACAACTGTACCAAATTTGGTTTAAATCGGCCAGTAAATTGTGATGTTATTAAGCCGTTTCCAGACTTTAAACACACACTGTACATGATGGACATAAAAAAATCAATATGATATGAGCAAAAAAAATGTAATAAAAAAGTCGGCACTTTCCGTACATAACATTTAAGCTGTCGACCTTTTACATTGAAACAAATCTGGGGTAAATCACATGGGCATTATTTTAGACGATATAACATACAAGAAGGGATTTACGTAAGCCAGAAATTGCAGAATATATTCATCATCTCGACAAATCTCTTTACGCTCGTATATGAAACACGCCCGGCTTTATGAGGTTTTACTGCTTTGGAAAATTATTCTATTTGTTGCGATCTAATAGGTTTTAAATTTAATAAAATTTTACCGCCTTTCCTTATACAGTGTGTCCGAAATTCAAGTCTCTATATGGGTATCTCGCCTAATAGATGAGATAGAAAGTTGGTTAAATGAGGAATATTTTACAGAATTTAATGCCGATCTCGAATCCTTTTTCAAAATTATTAAAAGTTCTGTAGTTTTTCACTTAATAAACAAAAACTAAAAGTGGCGCATTTCGTTTTTTTTTTTAAATAGGGGCTTAACGGTTAATTTGACATATCCCAAAGTGTTACATTCTTAAGACACTTTTTAGGGAAGAACATTTCTGTACAAAAAAAAATGCAGATTGTCTTTTGTTTATGAGTTATCCACAGTAACTTTGTTATTTCTTATGGCGGCCATCTTGGATTTGTACATAAAATTATTTCTCTTCGAATTACCTTTTAAACGATGTGCCACATGCTACCAAAATTTTGGAGAAATCTCTTAAATTATTAAAAAAACAGTTTTATCGTTAACTTGGCAACAGCGCATTCATCTAACATAGCAGATAGTAAATTAACGATATATCATATAAAGCACATCTTAAACCTTTTTAGAATACAGTTTCTTACAAGATCCTTAAATTCTGAACCTGACCTAACCTAACCAAAACCAAGTAATAGGTTTTATGCGGTTGATGTCTTTCTGGATACAATTCCAAATATCCAGCAGAAGCTAGTTCAGCATTTCGATGTGATTGCAACATATCAAATTTGTCTTTATTTAAAATTTGTGCCATTTTTAAAATAAGATAAGATGTAGGTAATATCATACAATTTAAACCACTTTTTAGAATCTTGAATGACAAATAAATAGGCACTTCATTTTTTCTAATATTGCATACCATGGCCTACCATGTAAAAATATCATGGCCTTTTTACCATGCAAAAATATCACGGCCTACCATGTAACAATAATCCTTCCGGTATTATAATATGATTATAGAAAATAATTTCAATGTAATAATACCTACTTAGGTTTGGCAAAATTAAAAAAGATTTGCATTCTTTTTTGTTTGTAAAGTTTTTATTCTGATCTATTTTTTCTAATATTTTAACTAAATGTAATTGCAAACAAAAAAAAAACGCGATTTTTAGTTAAAAGCCCTATTTTTTCTAATTGAATTCTTTTTCGTTTCATTCCGATTAGGTTTTTTTTATCGCGGCGTTGCCAAACCTATTTAAGACCGTAGACAAAAAATGCGTTAATTATTTGATTGGCTAGAAAACAATGATTATTTGGGGCAGAAAATGTTTTTGTTATTAAACTAATACCCTTGGATGTACCCACATGCTATGTTAGATGCATGCGATGTTGCCAAGTTAACGATAAAACTGGTTTTTTAATAATTTAAGAGTATTTCTCTAAAATTTTGGTAGCATGTGGCACATCGTTTAAAAGGTAATTCAAAGAGAAATAATTTTATGTACAAATCCAAGATGGCCGCCATAAGAAATAACAAAGTTACTGTGGGTAACTCACAAACAAAAGACAATCTGCATTTTCTTTTTGTACAGAAATGTTCTTCCCTAAAAAGTGTCTCAAGAATGTAACACTTTGGGATATGTCAAATTAACCGTTAAGCCCCTATTTAAAAAAAACGAAATGCGCCATTTTTAGTTTTTGTTTAATAGGTGAAAAACTACAAAACTTTTAATAATTTTGAAAAAGGATTCGAGATCGGCATTAAATTCTCTAAAATATTCCCCATTTAACCAACTTTCTATCTCATCTATTAAGCGAGATACCCATATAGAGACTTGAATTTCGGACACAATGTACAGTGTCACCAGTAAAGTCCGCATCATATGGGATTTTTTTTATTAATAGCTTTATTCAAAATTTGACTTTGGCATTAAGTTCTGCTTCGATCTAAATGAAAATTAAGCAAAAAAATAGTAGTCACGTGATTCGCATTATCTGTCAAATTTTAATTTTTTCCAAAAAATAATTCAAAAGTGGGGTTATTTCTGAAAATATCGAAAAAAGTTATTAGAAAAAGTTTTTTTAAATGCAGTTTCTAGCCCACATGCAAAATTTCAGCTACATAAGATAATTTTGATTTTTTACCTATATTTTGTAAATTGCACCACTTTTGCAAAATAAGACTCAACGCAACCTACATAAAACTTCTTAGTTTTGACAATGCTTTATTTCAGATACATTTTTTTAAAAGTATCGCTATATTAATTGTGTGTTTTTCTACAAAATCAAAATGGGGCTATTAAAATTTGGTCGCATGTGATGCAAAGTTTCTTTGTTTTGGACCCTGTATAAGGTAACTTCATAAAATAAGTATTTTTGAAAACATAGTTTGGGTCTAAAAGTAAAAAAATAAAAAATAAAGTAAAGGGGTTTTAATTAAATCGTTGAAAATAGATAAAGTTTACGTTAAGTTAAACTAAAATTTATTTTCCACTTAATGAACACTTTACTGATGACACTGTGTTCTTTTTTGTCTTAATATTAAGGTGTATTACTTTCAGACACAAACTACGTTTTCAAAAATACTTATTTTATGAAGTTACCTTATACAGGGTCCAAAACAAAGAATGCAGAATTGCATCACATACGACCAATTTTTAATAGCCCAATTTTGATTTTGTAGAAAAACACACATTTAATATGGCGATACTTTAAAGAAAATGTATCTGAAATAAAGCATTGTCAAAACTAAGAAGTTTTATGTAGGTTGCGTTGAGTCTTATTTTGCAAAGGTGGTGCAATTTACAAAATATAGGTAAAAAATCAAAATTATCTTATGCAGCTGAAATTTTGCATGTAGACTAGAAAATACATTTAAAAAAACTTTTTCTAATAACTTTTTCGATATTTTCAGAAATAACCCCACTTTTGAATTTTTTTTGGAAAAAATTAAAATATGACAGATAATGCGAATCACGTGACTACCATTTTTTTGCTTAATTTGCATCTCGGTCGAAGCAGAACTTGATGCCAAAGTCAAATTTTAAATAAAGCTATTAATAAAAAAAAATCCCATATGATGCGGACTTTACTGGTGACACTGTATACGGTGTGAGTTTATAACTTGGAATAAATTCGATAAATCCAGTACATTTTTTTGCTGGAAAATGCTGCCGATATGACGGATAGGTCAGACGGGTGACGAAGACACCTAATTTTGCACATGCGCAGCAAATGCCTTGCTGTCGCTTCTCTGCAATATAAGTACCAAAATAAAAGGCAAATATTTTAAAATGGTAATAATAGTTATTTATGGTACTAGTGCGTTATGTTGAAAATAAGTCACGCGAGAAAGATTTATACCACGATATAATATATTCTCAAGTGACTTAGGAAACATAACATACGAGTGGCATACAATGTATTATCCAACAAGTGGAAGAAATCGTTTTTTATGAGATAATAATTAATAATCAAAATAATCAAAATAAAAATAATCAAAGCTACTTGCGTCTCAGTAGCCTATAAATGTCAGAATGACTTGACAGTGACTTTTTACATTTTGGTCAAAGTTGGTTGATTGTTTGGTTGCCACGGCTATGATACATTGTTAGCAAATCTTTAAATAAATTTTGACACTTGTCAGTATTCCCTGCAGAAAAGGGAAGCCGATGAAAATTACGTTCCTGAGGATATCCTTACGGAAGAAGCAGCGATGCAGATTTTGCCAGAAAAGTCCCGAGATGCTTACGAGAAGGAGTTCAAAATGTTTGAGTCTTTGATAAATTCACGGAAGATAAGGTATCGATGAAAATGTTCGATTGGCTTATTTTTTCCATTTGCAAAGAAAAAATAGCCCCATCGTCGCTACGGACCAAATACTCGATGCTTCGCTCGACTATTCACCTTTATAAAAAAATCGATATTTCAAAATATGGCAAACTAACGAGCTTTTTGAAAAGCAAATCATAGAGATACAAACCAAAGAAGTCCAAGACATTAGAACGACCTGAAATAGCGAAGTTTTTAAACGAAGCTCCCGACGACGAGTACTTGTTGATGAAAGTGGCTTTGATAATGGGGATTAGCGGTGCTTGTAGATGCGATGAATTGATCAAATTGAAAATAGAAAATATTCAAGACAAAGGGAAATATTTTTACGTAGTTTTGCCAGACACTAAAACCAAGAAATCGAGAAGTTTCACCATACTTGAAGAAGGATTTCCAGTCAACCCGATCAATTTGTGTAAAAAATACATGTCTTTGACACCAAAGAATACTAGTTCTAGCCGCTTTTTTGTTTTTTACAAAAATGGGAGGTGTACCAGCTAGTGTGTGGGAATAAATACGTTGTCGAAGAAGATAACTTCAAGAATTGCAATGTTTTTGAAATTGGAGGAACAAGCGCTCTACACCGGTCACTGTCTGAGAAGGTATTCGGCGACTCTTTTGGCCAATGCAGGGGCTAACATGACTACATTAAAGCGTCACGGAGGATGGAAGTCCTCGACGGTAGCAGAAGGATACCTAGAAGAATCGGTGCATAACAAAATACAAATTGCAGAAAAAATACAATATTCTAATGTGTTGGCGTCTTCTAGCACTATCAGCAGCTTTACCGATATGGGCGTGTCTGGTTCCAATGAACTAACGAATTTTGCAATGACTTCAAATTCGAATAAACCGTTAGCGTTTTCCTTTTTTTTCAATATCAATGTGAATTCTGCTTGTAATTGTAATATAAATAAATATAATACTACCTTAAATATGAACGTTATAATCCATAACTCACTAGTGAGTTATGGGTTATAACTCACTAGTGTGTTATTTGATAATTTACTTATCTAAAATGACATTGATAATGAGAGTCATAACTATCATGTGTTGGATGAATAAATATATTTTCTATACAATTATTAGAAATCGTTTATGCATACTCTCCCCCCTCCCCTCCCTAAATCCGCCACTACTCTCGAAACGACAAAATTACTTGCCATGTTGGGTATAAGTAGGCAAACTAATTATACAGAAATCTTTAATCAATACTTTATGAACAGTACTCTTATTAAAGCTTATATTTTCACTAGATCTTTACGTTGTAATTTTTCTGGAAAACATGTGGCACCCTTCGTCGGTCCTGAACTTGACCCGTTTATCGTGTAAATTTTGTCTGAATATGCAACTTTTATGTCCATCTTTTGACCATATTTCTTGTGATGACCAGGTTTGAAAAACCTTTGAATAATGCATGAGATGAAAAGAAAAATACTTGTATACATATGGTAATAAAACTACTTGAATTGTAAAGTAGTATAGGACGGGGCATTTCTTGTTTTATTTATTAAAATTCAGTTCTATTCACAGTATGCTTTTGTCTGGCAAATACACTTCTATAAATAACTTGTCAGGTGGAGGAATGCAAATATTGCTGTTTATCTGTGTACGTCCAAAAGCTTATTGAACTTTATAAGATAAACTTAGTTTCACTGTTTTTTTTTCTAAATAGTTTGCAAACAAGTAAAGCCTGATTACCAACAAAACATTTTTATTTTAACTGTATTTCACAATCATTAGTAATTGTAGAAGCATGCAATTTTCGCGACACCACTTTTTTAATTAATGAAATATGATAATAATGCTACTACCCCTGCAGGAGTAAAACCCCATTTAGGGCCACTTGCGCCAAACTTTTAGGAACTACTTAAGTCGCTCTTAGCCCTTAAGGTGGGAGTATCAACATGCTTGCCAACCTATAACCTATTTCGCGTAGATTTATTTATGTTTCCTAGCTTTTACACAAAATTTAAATAAAATCAGTATCGACTTGATATTTTATAGGTAATAATTGACATATTTAATAAATATCAAGGAATTTCATAACTTCTTTTAGGAGAATTGTATAGCGAAAAATATCGGGTAAGATTTTTTTTAACATTATTATGTCATTGTCACTCATTTTTCTTTCACTATACAATTCTCCCAAAATTAGCAATAAAATGAATAGAGATTTTTGTTATATGTCAGATACTACCTAAATAATGTACCGACGATATTGATTTTCTTTAAATGTTAGTTATTAAAATAATAAACTCAAAAAATCAACGCGAAATAGGTTATAAGTTGGCAATAGATTGAATGACGTTGAGAATTCAACCTTAAGAAGTAAAACTGTCTTGCATTAGCTTTTAGGACTTCACACCACTAAATATTTCTAAACCTAAGTTGCTGTTTTCGAGTCCTTAAAGTATTCTTAATTTATTCCTAATCTCAATAAATACTAATTTTTGAATGATCTTTGGGAAAATGGATATATTTAACGACAACTGGGAATTTTTAGAATTTATGTTGCCCATTTATATTTTGGCGAAGGTACAAGAAAACTATTCGTGGCAGTAAGTTGGCTCTTGTTTGCAAAACGTATCTAACAAAGGTAACGAGAAAATACATTTTTACAACAATAATAGGTATGAAGATATCGCCTTTAGGTTTCAGTTAAGTACAGTGGAGGATATCAATAAAGTCATACATTCTATTAAAACTGACTGCGTTGGTACTAACAATATTTTAATGGGGATGCTAAAACTTTGCAGTCCGTTTATTGATGCATGTTTATATTCTACATATCATTAATTGTTGTATAGAGCATAAATATTTTCCTGACTCGTGGAAGGTTGCCATAGGGAAACCCCTTGCCAAAAATAATAACCCTAAAACTGTTTTGGATTTAAGAATAATTAGTATTCTTCCGGCAATGTCGAAAATTCTAGAAAAAATTTTGCACGACAAAATGTAGGTACTCTTTTTTTTATAGAAAATCAACTTCTTCCTGACAACCAATGTGGTTTTCGAAAAAAATTTAGTACGGCCACAGCAGTAAGTTCAGTTATAGGCGATACCATGACCGCCTATGATAAAGGCCAAGCCAGCCTGTTGATCTTGTTGGATTTCTCCAAAACTTTCAATACACTCGATCATAGGCTTTTGTCCTCTAAATTACATAATTATGGGTTTGACGGGGATTCTGTTAAACTAATATTATCTTTTCCAACCAACCGTGCTCAAAAAGTCGTTGTTGACAACATATACTCCAATCTGATTGACATTCTTTCAGGGGTTCTGCAAGGCTCCTTTCTATCTCCACTATTGTTCATTATTTATACAGCAGAGATCATAACTTCTACGCAATTATGTCAATCAGACGCTTACGCGGACGATACTCAACTTCACCTGAGCTTCTCCACAACAAACTACTTGGATGCGATCCAGAAAATTAATTTCGACTTCGAAACCATTATTTTGCCTATCCAATACTCATAATTCTAAATTAAATTCGGAAAAATACAAAATTTTGTGCTTTGCAAACAAAGGTAATCGTGAGTAATAGATGTGTTTTGGACTTCCATTGCCTTTAGTTTTTCATATCGCAACGTTTCAACTGGTAAGTATCTCCAGTCGTCTTCAGGTGAATACAGTATTGAGTAATTAATTCACCTGAAGACGACTGGAGATACTTACCAGTTGAAACGTTGGGATATGAATAACTAAAGGCAATGGAAGTCTAAAACACATCTATTACTCAAGATACATCATTGTCTACAACCTTCAAACAAAGGAAATCGTGACACGGTTAAAAATAATGTGAACATTTCTCTAAATGGCGTTCATCTTCCTTATGTACATTCGGCGAAAAATCTTGGCATTGTTTTGGATGAGGAGCTGCGTTTCAAAGAATACCTAAAAAATAGTAATAAAAAAGCATTTTATTCCTTTAAATTAATTTAGAATAATAGACATATTCTCGATCAAAAACATAAAAGAATGCTCTGCGATAGCCTAGTTCTGTCACACTACTCCTACTGCGACTTCATTTATATGCCTTGTTTATATGAAATTTGAAAGAATAGAATACAAAAAATGAAAAATTCCTGCTGTAGACTGATTTACGGAATAAGAAAACGCGAGCATATAACCCATAAAATAAAAGAGTGTAAATGGCTTAATATGAGAAATAGATGTAATTTTCATCTGGGTAATTTTATTCATAAAGTTCTTACCATGGAGAATACATCAAAAAAACTTAAAAATAAGTTCGTTTCCAGAGACAACATCCACAATAGAAATATCAGATACAAGAACAGTTTTACCATACCCCAATATAAAACTTATAATGCTATAAAATTTTATAACTCAATTCCAAACGAATTTAAGTTGTATAATATTAATAAGTTGAAGTTTAAGCTTCGTGCGTATCTGTCCAATAAGCAATAATACATTAATTTATTATTTCACCAGTTTTGCTGCCCGGGACCGCGCTTACGGGGACGGAATCGTTTGCCATATTGTCGTTAATTTAGTTATACCATTAGTTTATAATAAATGTCACATTTATCAGACCAATACATCCGCTGCTATGCATTACACTATTATTTTTTTTATATTAGTATATTTCAAGACGACTACATTCTCAGTTTAGTGGTTGAGTTGGAGTAGCTCTGTTAGCTAGACTTCACCACTCTGAGTTTGGTCAATTTATTTTTTCTTTCAGCTATGTACATATTATTTTCTGTTAATAAAAGTCTTTATTATTATGATTATTATTATTATTATTATTATTATTATTATTATTATTATTATTATTATTTTTATTATTATTATTATTATTATCAATTATTACAGCAATAAATAAAAATAATTTAATTTCCCCTTTTTTCTTTCGTAAAGTTATCAACTGAGCCACTGGGACTGGGATACACAAGAATTATCATCAAAAATATATTTAAATAACTAAAAAAAAGAAAATTTAGTTTCTAAAATTTATAAAGTGTAAAACTAAAATATTAAAACAGTCACTAAGTATACAAAAACAGTTGCAGAAACAATCAAAACCACAAGTAAATACTATAACGCAACCTGATGTGTGAATTTGCTACAGCCCACTACCAGTATCAGCTGTTGATGTCATTTGTAATTGTCAATTGGCGAAACTCTCAGTTTTATCGTAAATATAACTCAATAATATATTTATACCGTGCGAGCAAAAATTATTTGCATCAAAAAGGGTCTTGCATCTAAGGACGTAATGCTTAGCCGTAGAGCTTAATACCTGTTGTGTGTCAGTAACTACCTGAATTAACAAGCAATCAGTTATTCCGTCATCTTTGACTTTCATTACAAGTAATTTGATTCATCGCCAATTTTTCCAATTTCTTAAACAATTCACACAACGGGCTTTACGGAACAGCACAAAACATTCATGGTTGAAGCATATTTTCGAAACGGGGTTAGAGTAAATGGCGAGCGGCAATACAATCCGGGTTTGTGCATGGACGATTTTCACGACCATTTTCCTAACGTTGCATTTATTGCTGGGGATTTTTATCATTGCCTTAAAAGAACAGTGTCTGTGATTAGGAAAACAGGTTCTATACAACACAAAAAAGGAGCAGGAAGACAATCTGTAAGAACAGAAGAACTTGTTGCAAACGTTCGTGAAATAATGCAAAATACGCCAACAAAGTGTTTAAGACGCCTGTTCCAAGAAGTGGGAAGATCTTATGGAACATGCAGGACTATTCTTAAGAAGCAGCTAAATTTATTTCCTTATAAAGTGCAAGTATTATAATTTTGTTAACAAGAAAAATAAATTTGTATTTGTCTTCTTATTTTATTACTCATTAGTTTGGCATATCATGTCATAATATGAATTTGACAAAATTTTAACCTAGATTTGGTTACATATATTGTCCCCATATCATTGTGATCTAAACCAAGCCCTACGTTTTTTAATCCAACCCCTTTTTGATGCAAATAATTTTTGCTCGCACGGTATAAGATAGTATGCAGACTTGTGCCTTTTTCGTATGTTGGTTGTTTTATGATAAAAAAGATTTATTTATTCTGAAAATTAGATAAAAACGAATTTGATCGACATATGTTTTTCAGAAAGTCACTTAGATAATGATCCTTGAAACATAAGCTATCATTTTAAGAGATACAAATCTTAATTATCATAAAACATCCCTTAATCATGATCCTTTTCCCAAGCAATCCATTATTCTGACATGATAATATAACCTTGCATTCGGGATAATAGAATTAGAGTCGAAACTTTCCGAAATCCGTCCACCAGAAACTGACAAGAGACATGAAGTGGAATTCTCTTTCGAACATAAAATATATTTAGAAAAAATTTACTTATGTATGCATACTCTAAAATAGGATTTATTTATTAGTTTTTGAAAACGATAAGCCTAAGGCCTAACGCACATAAATGATTTTTTCTACTACCATGCGTAAAACACTAACTTTACACACTATGGAAGGTGTCTAAAATTTAACTTTTTTTAACTAGTGCGTAAAGTAAATTACTTTACGCACTAGTTAAAAAAAGTAAAAAATATGAATTATTACATTGATATGGATACCTGCATTTTTACTTAAAATTGGTCTGGTTGGCCATGGACAAATGGCGATTTCTGTTTGACGTATCTGAATGTTGACAATTTGTGATTTATGCCAGGTGTTTTAATGATTTTAGGAATTAGTGAAGATTTTATTACGGTAAGTTTTAAGTTGTGATATCAAATGTGTTATATTGTTATGATTTCGTTTAATTTTATTTCAGATTTTTAAATCTCAACATTATGGACAGTGATTTATCGGATTTTGAGAACACTCCGCCGAATATTGCAGATTCTGCACAGGAAGCTACTTTGAATTTGCTTCCCAACAAGTCTTGGTTAATTTACGAGCAAAAATATACATTGTTTATGTGTTGGTGCAAGAAAAATAAAGTGACAAGGTACTCAGAAAATGTTTTGCTAGCTTATTTTTCAGATGAATTAAAAAGCTATAAATCATCGACAATGTGGTCAATATTTTCCATGCTAAAGGCTACCTTGAAAATTAAAAATTCAGTAGATATTTCAACCTACCACAAGTTAATTGCCTTTCTTAAACAGAGAAGCAAAGGCTACAAAGCAAAGAAATCAGGAATATTTGAGAAAAGTCATTTCATCAAGTTTATTTTGGAGGCTCCGGATTCGAAGTTTTTAATGATAAAGGTAACTTTACATCAATTTAATTCTATTGGTAAGGTAAAATATCATATCAAAAATTATAGAAGTTTTACCTTAGTTCTTAATACTTTTAGATTCTCTATAAAATGTTTGTATTTAATAGTCATTATATATTTTATATCGACACGATTTATTATTTTAGGTTGCATTTATTATTGGCATTTCTGGGGCTTGTCGCAGAGAAGAACTGATGAAAATGACAATAAATGATGTTGAGAACAAGAAAACAGTCCTTATTATAAGAATTCCTGATTCAAAAAATGGTAGGGAAAGAATTTTTACAGTTCTAAACCCAAATAATTCCATAAATTATTTATCGTACATTATAAAATATATGACATTAAGACCTCCTAATACTGAATCATCCAGATTATTTTTAAAATATGCCCAAAATAAATGTTCGAAACAACCTGTGGGCATAAACACATTTGGTAAGATGCCTTCTGTAATAGCTGAATATCTGAAATTGCCAAATCCAACATGTTATACTGGTCATTCATTTCGAAGGTCATCTGCCACTATGTTGGCAAATTCTGGAGGAGACCTTATAACAGTGAAGAAGCATGGGGGATGGAAATCATCTGCCGTCGCAGAGGGTTACATTGACAGTACACTGAGCAAAAAAATTGACATATCGAATAAAATATTAACAAATGATGCTTCCTCTTCTAATTCTACTAGTACGTTTGACAATATTCCTGAAATCGAAATAAGTAATATTACATCAAATTTGTCTTCTGAAGTTTCAACCAATATAAATAAGCTAACTGATACACCATTTACATCTAGTTCTAATGTGGCTTGTAACAGCAGACGTGTGGATTGTGAAGGTTCACAAGTAAATTCTAGACTTAAGAGCCAAGGATTAACTTTTAATAATTCTAATAGCTGTACATTTAATATTCATATAGTCCACAATTAAATTGAATATAAATCCGTTTTTGTAAGTACATATATGAAATTTTATTATTGTTATTGTTCCTATAACTTTTGTTCTTAATATTTTTTAGATAACTCTCTTCCTTTAAGAAATAATCGACCATTTCAATACATAACAGCGACCCTGTATAACGTCCGGTAGTAGAAAAAATTGTGTTTGCAATTCGTGCGTAAAGTGCCTTTTTTTTACTCATGTGATTTGCGCACTCGCCTGCGGCTCGTGCGAAAAACTTCTCATTCATAGAAAAAATGCTACTTTACACCCTTGTTGCATAAATAACTATTTCGTACTTTTCTTTAATAATAATAATAATATATTAAAGATATTTATTTGTGCCAAAATATAAAAGTTATAAAATATAACAACTAAAAATAACTATTGGTGACAGTATAACATACTAGTTGGCATAAAAAGGTAGGATTTTGATTAAAAATTAATCAGTCTTCCAAATCCGACCCTAAGATACTGTTTTTTAAAATGTCGTTTAAAAGCCGAATAGTTTCGTTTTTTTAAATCAAATTCTATTTTGTTATAGTTGCTATAGGTCAGTACCTTAATTATTAGAAATACAGCAAAATTTTATATGGAAATGTTTTTGCAAATTAAAAACTTAGTCCAAATACGAAATTTCAGTTAGGTGTGTCAATTTTTAATTTTTTTATATGCATTTCTTTAAAATAGGTTTTTTGGACTTCAGCTTACTGGGTGAAAATGACAAATAAATTATTAATTATTTCCAGTAATATGAATAGAGTTGAATTCTATCATAATTTTGTTTAGAACATAAGTTGGCTAAAATGTGTTTAAATAGGCGTGCAACACGCTAATATCTGAACCAACTCGTAACATTGAAAGGTTTTAAAAAGTTTGCAACTACTTAATCCATTTTTATTATAAACCCACGTTTAAGTTATTTAATAAATTAATATATTAAAATTGCGTAAATCGACCAGAGGTGTACCGTTTAGGGGAAAATGGAGATTAACCAAAAAAAATTAAAAATTGTGACTTCTAACTAAAATTTTGTATTTGGACTACCTTACTAATTTGCAAGAACATTTCCATATAATATTTTGCTGTATTTATAATAATTAAGGCAATTTTAAAAACATGGCATTTACTCCCTTACTATTAGCCGCAGGTGAAATATGAAATATGCATTTATAGTTTTAGGGCATGCACCAACTTTTATAAAGAATAAAATTTTTTGAGAAATCGGTGATAAAAAACTTTCCCATATGTTGCATACTTTCTTGGACACATTGTATAATATTTTTTACAATAATTAACTTTGTACAATAAATAACCATTATATTCTATTGATTGTCGACAATATTCTATAAATTATAATGTTATATAAAAATTTTGATCCATAAAATAAATGTTCCTCGGGAAAAACCAGTGTAGCCAAAACGGCCTAGTCCCCAGATTTTATCTATTATATCTATCGGTCGGACCAGTTATTTACTGTTACGGTAACATTTGTAAAACATACACTCGACTACCCTGCGAGCAAAAATTATTTGCATCAAAGAGGGCTTGGATTAAAAAATGTGGGGCTTAGTTTAGATCACAATGATATGAGGACGATATATCTAACCAAATCTAGGTTAAAATTTTGTTTAATTTATATTATGACATGATAATATGCCAAAATAATGAGTAATAAAATAAGTAGACAAATACAAATTTATTTTTGTTGTTTACAAAATTAACAAAGTAAGAATATACAAAAAGAAAAATAATTACAGAAATTGCTGAAATTGGCCACCGCCATGCTCCAAGCATAAATTCCTGCAGTGATTCCTGCGTCTTTCAAAATCTGCAGCTTGTATTTCTTGGAACACTTGCACTTTATAAGGAAATAAATTTAGCTGCTTCTTAAGAATAGTCCTGCATGTTCCATAAGATCTTCCCACTTCTTGGGACAGGCGTCTTATACAATTTGTTGGCGTATTTTGCATTATTTCACGAACGTTTGCAACAAGTTCTTCTGTTCTTACAGATGGTCTTCCTGCTCCTTTTTTGTGTTGTATAGAACCTGTTTCCCTAAACACAGCCACGGTTCTTTTCAGGCAATGATAAAAATCCCCAGCAATAAAAGCAACGTTAGGAAAATGTTCGTGAAAATCGTCCATGCACAAACCCGGATTGTATTGCCACTCACAATTTACTCTTACCCCGCTTCGAAAATATGCTTCAACCATGAATGTTTTGTGCTGTTCCGTAACCGAATTGTTCAAGAAATTGGAAAAATTAGCGATGAATCATATTACTTGTAACGACTGTTAAAGATGCCGGAATAACTGATTGATTGTTAATTTAGGTAGTTACTGACACCCAACAGGTATTAAGCTATACGGCTAAGCATAACGTCCTTAGATGCAAGGCCCTCTTTGATGCAAATAATTTTTGCTCGCACGGTATGACCAATAGGAAACTTTCCAATTTTTTTTTCAATAATATGATTTAGTTAGGCCTAAAAAACATTCCCCAATTATTACTCCTTAAAAATCAGTAATTACTTGGGTAAAAATTCTTTAAAGTTTCGCGCGTGTCAAAAGCATTTTAAACGACCTTTTAAGCGCGCCAAGCCCGATGACGTCAGGAAGTATGACTTTTCCGTCATCCGTCATCCTGGCCGGTGGCCGAGCTACCGAGTTTGCATTTGGATTGCCGTGTGTTATTGTTATTGTATTGTTGTTTTAAGGTGGAATTCTCAACGTCGTTCAATTTATTGCCAATCTATAACCTATTTCGTGGATGTCACACACGAATTATACTTCTTGACGTCACGACCCGTTTTCACCCGCTTGGGATAATTTAAATTTTGGGGCATTTTTAAATCTTGCCTTTGCCTTGCCTAAACCTTTTTTTGCTGCCATATGTTTTATGACAATATAGGTATATTTATGATTTATAGAATTTTTTCCCCATTTAAAATGTTTGTCAAGTTCCCTATTATACGGACAGCCTCTGAAATTAATCATGGAAAGACGTATAAAATATACAGGGTGGTCCTTAAGTACATCAAGAAAATCTAGGATATGATTCCTGGCATCAATTTAAGTTGAAAAGTTCATATGGACTTATGCCCTAAAATGCTTACCCTCTAAGATACAGGGTGTTAAAATATTTTTAAAAAATAATTGTTTTTTTTTAATTTCGAAACTCCTTGAAGATACGGTATTGAAAATTGATGTCGATTGATTTCGTATTAAACTGCACTTTTTGGTTAAAAAAGGGTTTGCCTACTTCCACCAGTGGCGTGCATGAAGATACCATCAATATTTTTTTTGTGAAAATATGTGATACGCCACTGTTTTTTTTAAAACTCTGATGCATTTTTATGCATTACTGATATAAGCGGAACAAAAGTTGTCTCTACTATGTTTTTGAAAAAAGTGGTAGTTTTAAAGGAAAATGGAAAATATTTTAACACCCTGTATCTTAGAGGGTAAGCATTTTAGGGCATAAGTCCATATGAACTTTTCAACTTAAATTGATGCCAGGAATCATATCCTAGATTTTCTTGATGTACTTAAGGACCACCCTGTATACAGTGTGTGTATAAAGTCTGGAAACGGCTTAATAACATCACAATTTACTGGCCGATTTAAACCAAATTTGGTACAGTTGTGTAAGAGGATCTAACGCACCGAATGACGATATTGGCGTTGTTGCCAGCTTTTTAGTTTGTCTGGAATTCGAACGAATTTTATATTTTTAAATATAACACCCAGTATATTTTTACATTTTTAAATTCCACATAAAATTATAATTATTTTTTATTAAATGCATTATTAGTCTATACTTCATAGTTTCCGAGATATTGACTCTCGAAAAGTGACATTTTTGAACTTTGACAGCTTATAACTTTCTAACAGTACGTCTTAGAGCAAAACGGCTTACATGTCCCTATCTTCAATTTTTATTATCTTCCCAAAAAAATCAACTTCCAGTTAAACCGAAACAACTATATTTCCTGCTTTCGAGTTACATCCGGTTTAACCGGAAGTTGATTTTTTTGGGAAGATAATAAAAATTGAAGATAGGGACATGTAAGCCGTTTTGCTCTAAGTCATACTGTTAGAAAGTTATAAGCTGTCAAAGTTCAAAAATGTCACTTTTCGAGAGTCAATATCTCGGAAACTGTGAAGTATAGACTAATAATGCATTTAATACAAAATAATTATAATTTTATGTGGAATTTAAACATGTAAAAATATACTGGGTGTTATATTTAAAAATATAAAATTCGTTCGAATTCCAGACAAACTAAAAAGCTGGCAACAACGCCAATATCGTCATTCGGTGCGTTAGATCCTCTTACACAACTGTACCAAATTTGGTTTAAATCGGCCAGTAAATTGTGATGTTATTAAGCTGTTTTCAGACTTTATACACACACTGTATATCCTTAGGAAATGCATTATATTATTACACAATTTTCTCCCAGTATGCGCACGTTTTTAATTAAGGTGTTCTAGATACGCTTTTCTAAATTATTACCTTTCCAGTGGAAACTGGAATAAAAATTATGTACGTTCTTTTTCTAGTTTTATTTGTATGTCGACGTCGCTCCTGCAAATTAGGTACCCAGGGAGTAATACGTAATAGAGGGAAAGGAAATGAGAAATAAAAGAATGCATTTTGTGGCAAACGGGGTTCAAAATTAAGTGTGGAAACCGACAACGTGTCATAAAGTGAATTATTTTAAATGGAAATATATAAATGAAGCTTGGAAAACCTAGAAATTCCAATTATTTACAAACTTCTTTTGAACTAGTAAAATGCTTTGTTTTATTCGTGATATAACGATTTCACAAGAAACCCACCACACTCATTGACGGAAATGTGTCGGCTGGGATTTGAAATAACATTCGGTCCTTTTTTCCTAGACGGTTCACTTACGGCAGTAAAATATTTAGAGACACCGTGCGAGCAAAAATTATTTGCATCAAAGAGGGCCTTCCATCTGACTCATCTGAGGACGTAATGCTCAGCCGTAGAGCTTAATACCTGTTGGGTGTCAGTAACTACCTGAATTAACAATCAATCTGTTATTCCGTGATTATCGCTAATTTTTTCAATTTCTTGAACAATTCACACAATGGGCTTTACGGAACAGTACAAAACATTCATGGTTTAAAAGAAACGTGGCTGTGTTTAGGAAAACAGGTTTTATACAACACAAAAAAGGAGCAGGAAGACCATCTGTAAGAACAGAAGAACTTGTTGCAAACGTTCGTGAAATAATGCAAAATACGCCAACAAATTGTATAAGACGCCTGTCCTAAGAAGTGGGAAGATGTTATTGAACATGCAGGACTATTTTTAAGAAGGAAAAAGAAAGGATTATCCAAGAATATGGTAACATTTCTCCAGTGATGCTGGTCAACACTTTCGAAAATATGAAGAGACGTGTGAAATTATGCTTGGAGCATGGCGGTGGCCAATTTCAGCAATTTATGTAATTATTTTTTTTTTCTGTCTGTATAGGTACTCTTACTTTGTTAATTTTGTGAACAACAAAAATAAATTTGTATTTGTCTACTTATTTTATTACTCATTAGTTTGGCATATCATGTCATAATATGAATTTGACAATATTTTAACCTAGATTTGGTTAGATATATCGTCCCCATATCATTGTGATCTAAACCAAGCACTACGTTTTTTAATCCAAGCCCTCTTTGATGCCAATAATTTTTGCTCGCACGGTAATAACAAAATCACCTTAATATGAATTTTGGGATACATGGGCCTGGATGGCAACGAGGCTGATGACAAGCTCGCTAAGAGAGGAGCAGTATATACCACACTTAAATAACATTCATAAACAGCCATGTACATCAACAGTTAACTGACAAACTACTAGAGCTCAATAAAGTGCACCCTAAAGCCATGGTGGGATTGTATACCGGCCACTGCAGATTCCATGATTCCAACATTACATGTGCAAGAGGAAGTTTACCGGCTCTGCATGGAAGATACAGAAATACCGGAACACATACTGTGCACCTGCCCCGCAGGAGGAAGAACCAGATTCACTCTATTCGGCGAAGTGGCACTGCTGCCGGAAGACATAAAGAATATCTCCTCCAATTGGGAGAAATATAATTTAGGTGTCAGCACAATAGATCATACGGTCGCAGTGGAGGTTTAAATGTAACCCACTCACTTTCAACCTAACCCAGTAGATGCAAGGACCAAAATGATGGTGCACCAGCCCACAGCGCAGCAGCGGTAACAGAATACCTGTCCCGGCAACTGCTTAGGGCGTTTTGGTCCATTTAAATGGCCTGTTCGAAGCTCTGACTTGTCACTTTTGGATTATTTTTTTTGGGGATACATAGCTTCAAAAGTGCAGGCCAAAAAATTTAGAAGAATTAAAAAATCAAATTATTGAAGCTTCTCAAAATGTAACCACTTGCGAATTACATAATGTCAGAAGGTACTTTTATGATACTTTAGAGTTTAGACTATTGCTTGGCATGATGCAAATGGGCATTTTAAACAAGCTGTTCAGAAGATTTAGCAAATTTATTATATTTTTTAATTAATACTGCGTTTTTAATTTATAGGAAGCTATTTTTTAGTAAGTAAGTGTGCTGACCTAACAACACATTAAACAGCACTTAATTCTTAAGTACTCTTAATTCACAAAACAGACGATCTATTTAGTTCGACAATCAGTAAATAACTATATAAATATCTAAAAACAGTCATTTCCTTTCCTGGCCGCATTACATAATCTGCGTCACCCCTGAGGAATCACTCATTCGCCGGGGTATCAGCCGGTTGCCACAGTAAGTATTTTCAAATATTTTGTTAGCGTGTTTTTATACTGATGGTATACTTCACTGTTAGTTAGTGGTTACATTTATTTCTTGCCATTGCAATCAATTTAACTCTGGGGCTCGGGGTTTAAATATGTTACCGACCGTACGCGCTTTATTTCTTTAGCGACAACTTCAAAGAGCTACTGGTAAACTTTTGAAACATTGACAAACTATAATATGAACATTGTTGGAAGACAGGAAATATCCTAAACAAATAGTCACTGCTGAGAACTATTCTAGAACACGTATAATTTTGTTATGCCTCGTATAACCAGTTACAAATTGATTTAACTAATACATGGAACTGTTAGAATCAAATAACTGCCGCAGAGGTTAGAAAAATTACGTTTTGCCTAAAAAGAAGTCACTCTAAGGATTTAAATAACCTCCGTTGCAAATTTTAGCTTTTAGAACCAAATGGAACAGCAGCAGAGCAAAAGTTAATATGGTGTGAAAAAGTTACCATGCAAATCCCTTGCCTAGAGTTCAAAAAATGCACTGCAATGCAATGATATATACAGTGTGACCAGTAAAGTCCGCATTATATGGTTTTTTTTTATTAATAACTTTATTCCAAATTTAACTTTGGCATCAAGTTCTGCTTCGATCGAGTGAAAATTAAGCAAAAAAATAGTAGTCACGTGATTCTCATTATCTGTCAAATCTTAATTATTTCCAAGAAATAATTTAAAAGTGGGGTTATTTCTGAAAGTATCGAAAAATGTTATTAAAAAAAGTTTTTTTAAATGCAGTTTCTAGCCCACATGCAAAATTTCAGCTTAATAAAATAATTTTGATTTTTTACCTATATTTAGTAAATTGCACCACTTTTGCAAAATAAGACTCAACGCAACCTACATAAAATTTCTCAGTTTTGACAAGGCTTTATTGCAGATACATTTTCTTTAAAGTGGCGCCATATTAAATGTGTGTTTTTGTACAAAATCAAAATTTGTCTATTAAAATTTGGTCGCATGTAATTCAAAGTTTATTGGTTTTTAACCCTGTATAAGGTAACTTCATAAAATAGCATTTTTGAAAACGTAAATTGTGTTTGAAAGCAATATACCTTCATATTAAGACAAAAAAGAACACAGTGTCATCAGTAAAGTGTTCATTAAGTGGAAAATAAATTTTAGTGGTCGGTAAAAAAATCAAAATTATCTTATGCAGCTGAAATTTTGCATGTGGGCTAGAAACTGCATTTTAAAAAACTTTTTCTAATATCTTTTTTTGATACTTTCAGAAATAACCCCACTTTTGAATTATTTTCTGGAAAAAATTTAAATTTGACAGATAATGCGAATCACGTGACTACTATTTTTTTTTTGCTTAATTTGCATCTTGCTCGAAGCAGAACTTGATGCCAAAGTCAAGTTTCGAATAAAACTTTTAATAAAAAAAAAACCCATAGGATGCGGACTTTACTGGTCCACACTGTATGTACAGGGTTAGGCATTTGGTATCAAATATTTTCAAAAATCTGTTATAAGACCAAAAAACATTTTATTGAAACAAAATTATAAAACATAACAATATTAATATGTGCAATTTATGTTTTAAAAATAACATCCTTTAAATGACTTCCTTGACTATCTATACATTTTTCTAATCGGGATTTAAAATTTTGCATAACTCGTTCCAACAATTCTGCTCCAATATCATGTATTTCTTCCAAAATACGTATTTTAAGTTCTTGGATAATATTGGGACGCCTTTCATAAACTTTTTCCTTTATATATCCCCAGAGGAAAAATTTAGGAGCCGTCAAATCGGGGGAATTAGCTGGCCACGTTATGTCACCAAATTTTGATATCAAGCGACCGGGGAACATTTCTTGCAACAAAATTCGAGTTTGTCGTGCTGTATGTGCGGTAGCCCCATCTTGTTGGAACCAAATATGATTTTGTCCTAGTCTTCGCAATTCAGGCCGTAAAAATACCCGTAACATGTTAACGTAACGTTCGGAATTTATTGTAACGGTTCTGTTGTTTTCTTCAAAAAAATATGGCCCTATGATACCAAAAATTGAAACACCACACCATACGGTGACTTTTTCATCATGGAGGGGTCGTTCATGAAGCTGTTGCGGATTTACGTCGGACCAATAACGATAATTTTGCTTATTCACATATCCGCTTAAATGGAAGTGCGCTTCGTCTGACATCATCAAGAAATTTAACTGGTTTTCATCATTTTCTAAAATTTGTGAAAATTGTCTACAGAAAGCAATACGAACTGGTTTGTCTGCTTCTTTTAACTTATGAGCAACTTGGATTTTGTATGGGTGAAAGTGCAAATCAGAATGCAGAATTCTTCGCAATGTCCTGTTGGAAATGCGCAACGCAAGTGACTGCCTTGATGCAGATCGATTCGGACTTCTTATCACAGCTTGTCTTACCCGTTTAATATTTTCGGGTATTCTGACTACGTATACCTCCACGAAAATTTGATGCAACATTCCCTCTAACTTCAAAATCTCTTACCCACCTCATTATGGTTTGGCGTGTTGGAATTTTTCCGTGTCTTTCCACATTAAATTCGCGACGAAAATTTCTTTGCACTTGCACAACTGAATTACTTAATATGAATTGTTTTACGACATAAATTCGTTGATTTATCGGAAATTTGTCCATGACAAATTAAATTGCAGCTATTGACATATAGGAATGTGTCACTAAAATTGTCAAAATCAAATTATTATTTCCACAGCGCACTATGATAAATAGGTGAAACCAGATGCCTAACCCTGTATATATCTAGTTTAATTAATTCATAAATCTAAGTGTATTGTATTTTTTAGTTAGCTTGCAATAAATAAAGTCACATTTTACAGTTTATTATAGTATCTGTTTTTAGGAAACCATCAGAGCTATTTATATTATTGTATGTATTTACGCATTCCACAAAAACTCCATTCAAATTTGTTATGTTCGGTTTAAACACCAAGTGTCGTTGTGATATTGAATTTAAATGGTTTTAATGGCAGTATATTTGCATATAACCACAGCGCCAATTTATTGTTTAGGGAACATTATTAATTCTTTTTGCAGAATGAATTTAACAATTTGCTTTCACGAACTAAATATGCCTAAAATGCGTAGGTAGTCGACAAACTGCTTTTAATGCAGGTCTGTTATAATAGGTACTTGTTATTGTTACCATATTATTTCAATAGCGATGAAAAAGCATCCAAATCGTGTAGCCAACAAAAATATAAAGATTTCCATTTTTCAGGATTTATTTATACAGGTTTTCTTTCTATAATATTTAGCAGGTAAGAATGTAATGGTCGCCGGTGTCATATTTATGTCATTTCTAGTAACATTATGTTTACATAACTTGAACAAAGGTCAGAGCTGGACTTCCCATTTTTTTTACTTGAGAAATTACTTTCGGCTAATTTGTATGAATTTTTAGTATTTTGTTGACCTTAATATCATGAGTAGAAGTATCCATGGTCGTTTTGGTATTTTCTTTAATAAAAATAAAAATTCTGCACTGGAATTCTTAACGACGACTTTAATTTCTATGAATTTGAAGAAATAGTCCATGCTTAAAGTGGAGTTAAAAGTATGGGAAAGAAAGAAAAAACCTAAAGTCTTCCTCTACAAAATTTAATAGAATAAAAATTCTCTAGGGGTTCCTACATGTTTCGAACGTAGAAACGTTCATCATCAGGAGACAGAAAATTTATTTAGTACTGATAGTTTTAGCAGAAGAGAAAAGGGTGTAGAACCTTTTAAATAAAAAAAAATTAAATAATCTTCGACACCTTCTTTTTAGGAAGGTTTTTCTTCTTCCCCAGTTTATTTGGTTGATTTAGACCCCCTTTAAGAACTTTTTTAACATACTCAGTATGGTTTAGCCTTATCAATTTTCTTCATATTATGTCTCTTTTACACATTTTTTTAATTCCATGAAAGGTCCATTAATGTTTTTCACCATTTTCTCTTCTGCTAAAGCCATCAGCACTAAATACATTTTCTGTCTCCTGATGATGAACGTCTCTACGTTCGAAACGTGTAGAGACCCTAGAGAATTTTTATTGTATTAAATTTTGTGGAGGAAGACTAGGTATTTTCTTTCTTTCCCCCTTAATTTCTATGTTATAATTGATACATTGAAATATTATTCAATCTGTAACTTTTTTGTACAATATATTTATTTTCCTAACAAGTGCGCAATGTGTTACTTTCCCCCACGCAAATACAGTTAGATGAACGACGCGAAACGGAGTTCGGATACGTTTTTGGATGGGAAAAAGACACTTTGCGCACGTGTTTGCAACAACATTTTTCCTACAAAGTTCATATCAAATAACAACAAAAATTAAAATTTATTCTAAGAACCATACAACAAAAAATTACATTATAATAGAAAATTAAATTATTTGTTTATAATATTTATCACAAAAGAACAATTATTGACATTTTGCAAATTGATTGCAGGTCCGGTCAGTTTATTTAGCACGGAAGGTCAGTTGTTGATTTAACTTATGATAATTAGGTTGACTAAACTCAGAAGGGTATCTGTTTTTATGGCTTGATGAAGATTGATTTGTAGAAGGGGAATTCGTGGCCAATATTTTATTCGACATATCCTTTTTTTTAATTGGCTTTGATTGATGCCTTCTAATACTGAATTTATTCCAATTAAAAATTCAACCTTCTATAAGGATATATTTTCAAAAATATTAACTTACATAAGGTTTTTCAAGTAATTTAGATTAAATGATTTATTTTTTCCTTATATTATATTCAAAAAAAGGCTTAATCAGTGCGGCCGAATGAACGATTTTAATCGCGCTTAACACGTCGCTTGACAATTATTTATTAGACAACACCATTAGAAATAATTAATCGCAATAAATTATTTATTGCGATATTTCCTTGTCCTAATTTAGCTTGAATTTCTCTAAGATCTGTCTTGTATTCATACAGGGGAGAGTTGTGTAAAATCAGTTATAATAGAACTAAGTACTGACATTGCTCTATTTATTCTGAGCAGCAAGAAACAAATATACCGGATATTATGTTTTGACCGCAATAAAATTTGGACATCTTAATAATGTACCCAAACTATTGTAAAAATCTACGTCACTACTGTCACTAGGTTCCAATAATTATTTGTCTTTATTAATAAGGTTGGTAGACATAATGTACCTAATAGTATCGACAACGATAATAACAACAAACAACTACTAACAATAACATAGCTAGTAAAAATTACTTACATATTATTGTACACTACATTAATTTGAATATGAAACCGACAATATTAAGTAAGTAACTTTTACTAGCTATGTTATTGTTAGTAGTTGTTTGTTGTTATTATCGTTATCGATACTATTAGGTACATTGTGTCTACCAACCTTCCTTTTCACATTATTTAAAACGTTTTTAAATGGAAATAGATTGGATATTTTTGGAGTTAGAGTAACTAATTAACTTTTTTTCCCATAGAACTATTTGAGATAAAAATTTGATACTATCAGGAAATGGTAATGTTGATGGGAGGAATCGAATTCTATTAAAAAAAAAGAGTAGTGTTTCATTTGAAAAAAAATGCATTCCTGTGGCAACGTCGCAATTGTCAATTTTCAATTCAATTTTTTAAGTTATCCATCTGTACCAAATTTCATTGATTTTGCCTTGGTAGTTTTCAAGAAAATTAGCCGTTCCGGATATTTCAACTAACCCCGTATATCATAATGAAACTATTTCAGTGATGCATATTCATATTACTATTTGTTTAAATATAGCTAGTTTTTTAATATCTGGTTTTATTTGTCAGACTCTCCCCTAAATCTCAATAATAAACATCCAATTTGTAGCAGTCTGTATACTTAGTATTAAAGAGGTTGTCAGAGCTTCCATAGTCGTGAGTGTGGATATTTTGACACTAGCGGAACTACATAATACGCATGAAGGAATACATACATCAGACTCTAAAGAAGTCACTTTAAAAGCAAATAGCGTAGTGGGAAGTTTTCCGCTTTTCCTGTCTTTATATAAATTTTCGTAAGAAAATATCAAGGGGGTGCTTACTAAATCTTTAATATATTCATTATAACGAACATTTAGACTGCTGCAGACAAGGCAATTAATATAAATATATTGTTTAAGGGGCTAGGTGACGTTTTTGTATACGGTATGTTCTGAAATTAGTACGAAATATTTTTAGAGCAGCAATATTTTTTTAATATAATAGTACATTATATACTTAGGTTGAGAAGTGAGCTATTATATAGCGAGCGCTTTTATATACTGAGGCGCGAAGCGCCGAGGGATATAATGTGCGAGGTATATAATAGCCTTCTCAACTGCGGTATATATAGAATTTTTTCTACTACTAACAATAAAATATTACATATTTTAATTCGTTTAAATCTTTGTTACCCATTTTCACCTAATTTTTTAAAAAATTTGAAAATCAAGTCACTTAGGATTTTACTTGTCAAATGCGATCTTCTGTCAGTATGTAGAAAATATTCGGGTTAGATAATAATATAAAGTTAAAATTATAAAATGTCTGAAAATGAGAGTGAAGAATTGGAAATTTGTACCCCACCTGAGCTTAGAGCACAGTGCGATCTGTTACCAGAGAAATCTAAAAAACTATACTTGAATGCATACGCGCAATTAATGGACTGGTGTGTAAGAAAAAAAGCTGGTCACAGAACCATTCCTGAAAGTATCTTCCCAATAAAATTATAATAAATAGTCCTATTTTATTGATAATTTAATCCTGTTTTCCAGAATTTCTTTGTTTAAAATGGTCAAAAAAGGCTCAAAATCAATAATATGTTAAAGAAACGGTGAGTTAAGTTATAAAATTGTCTGCAACAACCTCATTAAACAGCTGTTTTTCATTATTGACCTAGGAAATTTTTTATTATTATTATTATTATTAACCTAGGTGAAGAAATGTTACTTCTCGATAAAGGAATGAAGTAAATAATGACGATTTCTCAAGTAAGTAGTAGAAAAAAGGTTTTATCCAACACTGTGATATTAGATGGTGATGCATAAAACCACTTTCTTTTAGGTTGTTAGCTGCATATTTGAAGGTAATGATTTTTTAGTATAACGGTTTTATCCAACATTTCACTGAGAGTCTAAACGTTGATGCATAAAACATGTTTTTTTTTAGGTTATGATGGTTGTATATTATTTATAGGTATGTAGATGCAGTATTCTGTTTTTTAAATATAAAAGGTTTTATCCAACATTTTACTATTGCTCAATCCAAATGTTGATACATAAACCATTTTTATTAGTTTGCAGTTGGTATATTAAGAGTACCATCGGTTTGATTGACGGCCTTTTTATTTTTTAGGTTTTTGAACGTTGCATACTTAAACGTATTAATATTTTAAATATGAATGTTGATGTTAAAGCGCAAAATAATTTTTTTTTAGCGTTTACTAATAAAATATTTCTTTTTTAGATCTTAAGAATATACTATAAGTGATCAGAGTTGTAAGATCCTTGTAGATTCTTGGCAGCTGGTTATGTTTCAGGTACACAGGGTCCGCACAACACTGATGATGGCAAAGGAAGGCCGAAACAGTTGCCGAGGCTTTGAAGTATGTAAGTTATATTTATTGTTCGTCTTTTATTTTTAAAGTCATTTTATTTTATAAAATGCAATCTATAGTTGAGGGTTTCATCAGCACTACTAACTGTACTGGGGACTTTTTTTCAATAATAAGTATTTTGACAAGTATTTTGACATCAGTGAAATTAATATCGTGATTAGTTTCAGCAACATGTTCCGCTACGGCGCAAGTGGAGGTCTGCCCTATATAGTTTTTATTACAATCTTAACATTGAACACAAGAAAGTAAAGGTAAATCCATGTCCTTGAGTGCCTGGAAAAAGTATTTTGAATTTTCAGAATATGGTTGCCAGTAATCTAGACGCTGACATGTGTAAAACTTTATGGCTCAATCCCTGTTGGTGAGGGAGAGAAAAATAAAAAAGGATTGGTTTGCTCCCAGCAATGCACTAATATCAGGAGATATTTGTTCTCGAGAACTGGATATGTTGTGGTTTGCCACGTGATGGCTCTAAAAGGCAGAGTAGTTATTTACAATACAAGTGCGATATGAGCATTGATGTTAAAAATTGAAGTAGCATCTGATTTCACCAGTCGTAAGGACGCGATGTTTCGTGTATTGTTTTCGATTGTTTTGTAAATAATGTCATTCCATTGCCGTATCATCAAAACTATTATACATTCTGAAGAAATAGTCCATGCTTAAAGTGGAGTTAGAATGAAAAGGAAAGAAAAAACTAAAAGTCTTTCTCTACAAAATTGAATAGAATAAAAATTTGTTCACAGGTCTCTACATGTTACTTATACAGGGTGGCCCTTTAGTGTGGCAAAGTACAATAGCTCCGTTACTATTTCAAATACATTAAAAATATTAATACAAAAGTTGAAGGGCAGTAAGTGACTTATAACGTAAAATTATTTTTAACTCTATAGGGTGGCTCAAAAAAGCGGAACAAGAAAAAATGTACTTTTTTCAAATGGAACACCCTGTATATTTTTACATTTTTAAATTCCACATAAAATTATAATTATTTTTTATTAAATACATTATTAGTCTATACTTTATAGTTTCCGAGATATTGACTCTCGAAAAGTGACATTTTTGAACTTTGACAGCTTCTAACTTTCTAACAGTACGTCTTAGAGCAAAACGGCTTACATGTCCCTATCTTCAATTTTTATTATCTTCCCAAAAAAATCAACTTCCGGTTAAACCGGATGTTACTAGAAAGCAGGAAATATAGTTGTTCCGGTTTAACTGGAAGTTGATTTTTTTGGGAAGATAATAAAAATTGAAGATAGGGACATGTAAACCGTTTTGCTCTAAGACGTACTGTTAGAAAGTTAGAAGCTGTCAAAGTTCAAAAATGTCACTTTTCGAGAGTCAATATCTCGGAAACTATAAAGTATAGACTAATAATGTATTTAATAAAAAATAATTGTAATTTTATGTGGAATTTAAAAATGTAAAAATATACAGGGTGTTCCATTTGAAAAAAGTTCATTTTTTCTTGTTCCGCTTTTTTGAGCCACCCTATAGAGTTAAAAATAATTTTACATTATAAGTCACTTACTGCCCTTCAACTTTTGTATTAATATTTTTAATGTATTGGAAATAGTAACGGAGCTATTGTACTTTGTCACACTAAAGGGCCACCCTGTATAAAAAAAAAACCTTTTAACATCTTCTTTTTAGAAGTGGGTTTTCTGCTTCCCCGGTTTATTTGATTGTTTTATACCCTTCTAACCGACTTTTTCACATACTCAGTATGTTTTAACTTATTTCTATTTCTCTTCACATTATGTTATTTCGACAGACCAATAATTATTGATTCCATAAAAGCTCCACTAAGGTTTTATACCATTTATCATTTTCTCTTCTGCTTAAATCATCAACAATAAATTTTTCTGTCTCGTGATGATGAACGTTTCTACGTTCGAAACATGTAGATACCTCTGAACAAATTTTTGTTCTATTCAATTTTGTATAGGAAGACTTTTAATTTTTTTTTCTTTTCATATTATGCATTTTGTTTTATTTTATTGAAAAAGGCAGAAGATATCTAAATGGATGATCTACAAAGCCTACATTTAGACATTGAAGGATTTGCGGGCAGTGTAGTGTCTTCGCTGTTGCCGTCCATATCCCGAGAAAGATACGAAAATATACACTCGTTTTGTTATGTGTAAAACATATTTTGTGTACCATAATGACTTTATGGCCAGATTTTAAATGAATATAGCTTGTAGGTGTTGTAATTATTGTAAATAAATGTTTTAAATTTCTTCAGCTTTTATAAAAAATTAAAAGTTATGTAATGAACTCTTATTGCGTAACTCAAGTAAGCCAAAATTAATAAGGAAATATGCAATTACCGTGTGGGTCATAGAATCAATAATGTTATATTTTTCACCTTATCTCGTAAAAAACGTATTTTAATTTCGTTTCTATAATCATTAGAGTGCCGAGTTCTGGTTGAAATATAAACGTCTATGTTTTCTCGAAAATATAATTTAATGAAGCAAGCTTAGCAGCCGCTGAGCTGCCATCCAGACTATATAGAAACCACCACCGAGATAAACAGACAGTTAAATTTTCTTGAGATCTTAGTTAATAATATTAAACATAACGAAGTAATGCAATTTCTCACATCCTATCAACTTTTATTACTTCTGCGCCATTTGCGAAGAAGCTGCTCTGTTGAACGCGAAGTGGAGAAGACCGATAAATTTTACTCACAAAGAATGACAGTAACGGTTTGAACGTATTATATTACATCGTTTTAGTCGTTGTAATGAACAATTTACAATATTACTTGTGATGTATTTCCCCCAACGTTCTTTAAATATCTGATGCAAACTACTGGATAATAGATATAAATTTAAAAAATATATATTTTAAATAGTGGAACCAACTTTTAAAAAACTTTAAAAAGTAAGTACCTACTTATAAAATATTATTATTTTAAGAATATAGAATAAATTCGCTGTAATAATACCTAAATTACTAGTTTCGTGTGTGAGGATTTTTATATCAGAGCAAGCAGTCACAGTTGATACACCGGGTGTACATGTACAACTAAAAAGGGACGCCGACTGTATTTTGGAAACCGTTTACTCTACGGCTTGCGGAAAAAAATATTTATTACAAAAGTGACTAAGAAAAACTATTGAAAATTATTTTTAAGTGTCTAGGGTGGCCGCTAGGGAGGGTAAATATAGTGGCCGAACAAAATGCGGCATTTTCTCAAAAATCGTCGTAGTAAACATACACAGGGTGTTCTTTAATGACGTGCTAATATTTTAGGGTGTGATTCCTCAAGTCATTTTATAAAGAAAAGTTCATATAAACATATGTCCTAAACGGCTTAAATATTTTGCTACAGGGTGTTGAATTTTTTATTTTTTAATGCGTTTTTTGTAATATCTCCGAAAGTACTTTAGATAATATTTTTAATTTTGGCATGTGCTGATAGGACATAAAACCACATGTAGCTATAACAGTAATTTTTTTGTCCCACCGGTGGCGTCCCTGCAAACACGTCCTCTGATATTTTTTAGAAAAAAGTGGTACACCACTGACATTTTTCCATGTGGGTATTATTTCTGATTAGCCTGGTCAATTCTACATAAAAATGGTATCTTAAGTTTTTCTCCTCAGGCACACCGTTCTTAATTAAAATAATTAAATTAAATTAGCGCTACTATTTTATTATTACTAACATTGATAATGCAAAATTTTGTTTTATAAAAATTATTGGAAACGACCACCTTCACTTAATAGGCATGCTTTTGCCCGTCTTTGCATCGAACTCGAACTCATTCAAATATTCCAGGCGAATTCCGCATTGTTTCACAGAAGGCAATTATTCGCTCCCTTAAATTTTCTAAAGTGTTAATGGGAGTTTTATACACTAGAGTTTTAAGATTACCCCCAAGAAAAAATCCAAACTATTAAGATCAGGGGATCTTGCTGGCCATTGTTGAGCTCTTCCGCGACCTATCCAACGATTCGGATAAACGCATCTAAATGGTCGCGAACGATTACACTGAAATGAGCAGGAGATCCATCATGCATGTACCACATTTGATTCCTTAGCGCATATGGTACATCTTCAAGTAACACAGGCAGTTCTTCTTGGAGAAAATGCAGATAATACTGCCGTTAAGGCGTTAATTATGTTTTTAAGAACGTCACCGTTCCAGGATAACTAGATTTATGTGATCAAAAATTATTCGTCAATACTGCAAAATGAAGGTAATTTAATTTAATTAATTTAATTATTAAGAACAGTGTGCCTGCGGAGAAAAACGCAAGAGACCATTTTTATGTAGAATTGATCAGGCTAATTGGAAATAATATCCACATCAAAAAATGTCAGTGGCGTACCACTTTTTTTCTAAAAAATATCAGTGGCGTACCACTTTTTTTCTAAAAAATATCAGAGGACATGTTTGCAGGGACGCCACGGTGGGGGGAGGGGGGGGGGACAAAAAAATAACTTTTATAACTACAACATGTGGTTTTATGTCCTATTAGCACATGCCAAAATTGAAAATATTATCTAAAGTACCTACTTTCGGATATATTACAAAAAACTCATTAAAAAAGAAAAAAATCAACACCCTGTAGCAAAAAATTTAAGCCGTTTACGACATATGTTTATATGAACTTTTCTTCACCCTTAGGCACCCTACAATATTAGCACGTCATTAAGCAACACCCTGTACACAAGGAAGCATTTTTTCAATCTAAGTAGAATTCTGGATAACTTTTGTTTTTAAGTTTTTCTCTACCTTTTTGTTTAAGCGGGTTAAGAAAGGACAAATATTAAATATTGCTGGGCAAAAATATCACAACTTTGGTTTGGCTTATCGGAATTGAACAAATTTGAACTCGCTAAATAGGGATTCTTTTGTTTTTTGAAAAGAACTGATGCCGCAAGTGAATACAGTTAATGACTTTATGCAATTCAAAATATATAAATAGTATATACATATTGTTACATTAACTAAAATGGATATCTTATTTTCTAGCTACTTACCTATAGTTGTTATTAATGTCAGCGAATACAGGAAACTCGAACTGAAGCTCCATTTGTGCATATTTTGTTGATAATGGGATATCGTTCCTAAATGAGCACTATAACCGACATTACTATCCTTCAATGCTTTAAATAGCTTATCCTGAAACACTAGCACTTCGTCCGCGGCAAGTTTAGTCCAATTTTCACGATATAAAATATTTAAGTCCTCCGTTATGCTCCATAACCTATCGACGGTGTCTTTTCGTAGCTTTCCTATTTCTGTCTTGTCAGCTTGCGGGTTAGCTTTAGATGCTGCAACGGCTGTATCTTGATAGAGATCACCTATTAAAAAAATAGTGTTAACTAAACTAAAACAAGGTGTCCAGAAAATACATGTACAAAACTCTAGCACAAATTTCTGAGGTTAAAATATGAGGATCTAGCCCAATTTATTATTATTAATATTATTATTATTATTATTATTATTAAAAAATATTGTGGCATATCGGACAACTGTGCAACTATTTTTTTATATTGGAATACACAGGGATCCAAGTTTAATGGATACCCTGGGGCGGGTAGATAACGACGGCCGTTTCGTCCTTGTTAGGACTCTACACTAAGCAATTCTCAGAATGACGGAAAAATGTACTAATAGCCTCTTTGCAAAATCAAAGCGGCCATCAATACACCGAAGCGCCATCCCAGCGGAATTACCTCCAATATAAAAGGCAGTCACACTGGTAATAATCGAAAGGTAGACAACTAAATAAACCACGGTGAAAATGCAAATAGCGTTCCCTATACTAGATTGTGATGCACTTCGTGGTTTATTTAGTTGTCTACTTTTCGATTATTACCAGTGTGACTGCCTTTTATATTATTGGAGTTAATTCCGCTGGAATGGCGCTACGGCGTATTGATGGCCGCTTTGATTTTGCAAAGAGGCTTTTAGTACATTTTTCCGTCGTTCTTGGAATTGCTTGGGTTATGGCCGCCCGTAGAGTCCTAACAAGGACGAAACGGCCGTCGTGATCTACCCGCCCCAGGATATCCATTAAACTTGGATCCCTGTGTATTCCAATATAAAAAAATAGTTGCACAGTTGTCCGATATGCCAAAATATTTTCTTTTAATTATTCTCGCGGACATTATATCATCTTCTAAATATTATTAGTATAATTATTATTATCTTTAATTGTTCATCGTGATTTAAAATGTCTAAAAGTCCGTTGGCTAGTTTAAATTACTTGTTAAATTCTTACGCGAAAGTTATTTAAACATGGGTAGGTAAGTATTTGGTACGCACAAATTTCATTAAATATTTAAAAACGAATGTCATCAAGCACCGTAATGCACAAAGTTTTGTGTTAACTGCTCAAAATTACGATCAACTTTAGTTTTAAACGAGTTTACACTATTTGCGCAGACTGTACTGTCTTCAAGCTAGTTCCATATGTACATTACCCGATTGATGAGGAAGTTCTTTCTTGGAAATGTTGCTGATTTTTCTTTGCTTCATTTTTTTGAGTGTCCCCGAAGCTGTTGATTCTGATTTAAATGAAACAAATTTCTTAAGTTACAAGAATAGTAGTCCGTAGTCCGTTAGTATTTTAAAAGTTTCTATTATATCACCCCCAGTTATTCTTAGCTTTGGAGCAGTTATCCCAAATCTTTTAAGTCTTTCGGGATAAGATAGTCCCCTTAATTCAAATGGAATTCTGGTAAGCCGCCTTTGGCCCTTTCCAAAATTTCAATATCTTTGATGTAGTAGGGGTTCCAAATATTGTATCTGTATTCAATTTTTGGTCTAATATAGGAAGTGTACAATTTTGTTACAATCTGTAGAGAATGATCTTTGAAAGTCTTTTGCATCATGAAAATAAAACTATTGGCTTTCTTTTCCATTTTAATAATATGTGCTCCCATTTTAGATTAGAAGAAATGAGTAACCCCAGATATGTTTGTTCTGTAACACTAATAAGTTGAAAATTATTTAGCACATACGTTTCACATGGGTTATTTGGGCCAATGTGCAATACTGTGCATTTTGATACATTAAGCTTCATGCACCACTGGCTTGTCCATGACTCAATACGCCTCAGATCCCTGTCTAAGCATTTCTATTGCAACAATGGATTACAGAATAAATTGGTATCGTCAGCAAAGAAAATGATGATTGTCTCAATATTCCATGACAAATCGCTAATGTAAACCAGAAACAGTAATGATCCTAAAACAGATCCTTAAGGAACCCCACTTATAACTGGATGTTTATTGGATAAAATACCATTGACCATTACTTGATAGAAGCGGTTGGTGAGAAAGGCATTGATTAGACTAAGAAGCTTGCCTCTTGTCCAAGCTTGTAGAGCAACAATGAATGTGGTACTTTATCAAATGCTTTCTCGGAATCCAGGTATATTAGGACATCGGTAGGTTGCATTTCATCGAAAGCTTTGGTCCATTTATTAACGCAGCTTAAACGTTTGGTTATTGTTGAGCGCTTAGATATGAAACCGTGTTGTGAATCTGGTAGAATTTTGTTGTTAAGTAGGAAGTCAGTCAATTCTGTAGCTATAATTTTTTTTTTGTAAATATTTATCTTAACAATAGCATGATTTGCACAACATTTGTTACTTAGGAGTTTTTTGAGGATGACAAATCGATTATAGTTTCGATGTACAATGAAGAGGGCGCCACGAGCAACACTTCGTGTTTTATGGAAAGGTTCAAAGTATTATTAATGTTTCAAAGGAATAACAGCATTTCATAGATATAGACAGCACTTACAGTAAGTATATTTAGTTGTTTAAAGCATGTTCTACGTGTTTCATTGCTCGACCTGCCCATTAAGATCCTCAATTCTCTCTTTTGGATAATAAATGGTCTTTCAGCGCCCACTCTTGAAGCCCAAAAGATAATTCCGAATCTTAAAACTAAATAAAAGTATGCATACGAAACTGATTTTAAAGCATGTGGGGCAAGGTATTCCCCCATCACTCGCAAAGCAAAGGTGGCAGAGGATAGCCTACCACTCACATACTCAATCTCTTTATTCCAATTTAGGGTCTGTTTTATAAGTATGCCCAGGAATTTTGTGGATTCCTCTAGCTTGATATCAAAGGTGGCGGTTTGTAACTCATTTAAATAAATATTGATTCTTAATTCTAGAGTGAAAGACTATAAAATTAGATTTGGCTTTGTTTAAAACCAATCCGTTTCCTGCAATGTATACCTCCGCCTGGCTTAAAAAAGAGAGTTCCGAAAGTCTCACAGCTTTAAGGACTAGATTGATGTCATGTGCATAGTTTTTCAGGTTACAGAGAACCCAGTCAAGAGCAAAGGAAATATAGTTAATGAAAATTATGAATATTAGGCGACCTATTACACTCCCCTGTGGGATTCCCATGTTAGAGCGTATTTAAACCCCAAAGCAAATAACTTTATTTGATTGATGAATTGCAGTGAAAATGGATTGTTTTGCCAATACCGCCGCCTCGACAGCCGCCTAGGCAGAAATCGATATAAAAATGCCGTGTGTGTCATCGCCTTAATCTACATAGCAACACTTAACTTACCTTCCAAAGCCATAAATGTGAACGCTCCAATTATAGTATATCCTAATACCAAACAGCACACACCAAGTGTAGCTAAGATAGAGGTTGATCTTGGTCCTGGGCAAGAATAACAACAGCAAAAAAATGACGGTTCCTTAGCGTAGGGGTCTTTATGGTCGTAGCAACATTTTTTAGTAGCAGGGCTGCCTATAACATAAACAATGAACCGTGTGAGAAATATTCGGAGATGAAAAAATTTATATAATTCAAATCAAATTTAAAGTAAAAAAAGATACATTTCGTAAAGTAAAAAGAAAGCTGAGTTCGAATTGTCAAGTTAGGGAGAGAAACGTCATATTACTTTAAAAAGTCATACTGTCAAGCAACTAGTTTAGACCTGGCAGCTAAGGCCACCCGAGCGAATGGAACAATACGAACGTTGTACTGTCAAAAAAGTAAAGCTTATGTCAAAAACTAGGCCTAATTTGACAAAAGTTAGGTTGCCAAACCTATACTATTTTAACCAAACAGTAATGTAATAGTCTATTACAATACAAGTACGTACGTCTTTACCGCATGTGCGTGATGTTTAACAAAACGAGCCGAAGGCGAGTTTGGTAAATCGCGCAAATGCGGTAAAGACACCTACCGTAAGTGTATTGTACGATATTTTTTTATCTACAAGCATGTTTTAGGGCACCAATATTAAAAACTAAAAGAGAACTGTTTTAATTTACCCCGTAGGTGCCTCGTAAGTCGTTATTAACAATGCATTAATATCAGGTTGCTAGGGAAATAAATTATAGAAATTTAATAGTTGGCTTTTATATGACATGTAAACTTGACAACGGAATAAACAATAATTATTTTTGTTTTATTTTGTTTTTGACAATTTCGTCAAAGTGTGTTTTACTTCCCTTAAATAGAAGTCAGCAGCAGCAGTGATGATGAAATTCCGAAGGAAGTTCTGGACATAGCTAAAGCAGCTACCCTTAATTTAGTGCCGGATAAATCACGGCATAGATATGAGAAGGAATATGGGCTCTTCATGGACTGGATGTAATTACTTACAGCACTAGTGGGGTAAAGTTATACTTACCGTACTCAAATCAGTGCGGTAGGTAGTTACTTACCGCACGCTTGTAGATAAAAGATTTTGAGGCATATTATTATAAAAATTTAAATTCATTCCAAAATTATTGTTTTAAGCAATATTATTTTTTCTTATTTGTCGCTTGAGAGAAAATACGGTTGTTTATTTTGACGTTTATGATTTTAGCTTAAAGTAGCGGATTTTATTTTGTTTATATTATGTTTGATCTCTATCTTTTTTTTGACATTACAAACTTTTTTTACTAAAATATTAATCATTGCAATTATCTTGTTACTATTAATTTTTATTTCATAAAGTTTTAGTTCAATATATTATACTTTATATAGAGTGTGACCAGTAAAATCCGCATCATATGGGATTTTTTTTTGTTATAGCTTTATTCGAAATTTGACTTTGGCATCAAGTTCTGCTTCGATCGAAATGAAAATTAAGCAAAAAATAGTAGTCACGTGATTCGCATAATCGGTAAAATTTTAATTTTTTCCAGAAAATAATTTAAAAGTGGGGTTATTTCTGAAAGTTTCAAAAAAAGTTATAAGAAAAAGTTATTTTAAATGCAGTTTCTAGCCCACACACAATATTTCAGCTGCATAAGATAATTTTGATTTTTTACTTACCACTAAAAGTTATTTTCCACTTAATGAACACTTTACTGATGACACTGTGTTCTTTTTTGTCTTAATATTAAGGTGTATTACTTTCAGACACAAACTACGTTTTCAAAAATACTTATTTTAGAAAGTTACCTTATATAGGGTCACATGCGACCAAATTTTAATAGCCCAATTTTGATTTTGTAAAAAAACACAAATTTAATATGGCGCTACTTTAAAGAAAATGTATCTGAAATAAAGCATTATCAAAACTAAGAAGTTTTATGTAGGTTGCGTTGAGTCTTATTTTGCAAAATTGGTGCAATTTACAAAATATGGGTAAAAAATCAAAATTATTTTATGCAGCCGAAATTCTGCATGTTGGCTAGAAACTGCATTAAAAAAAACTTTTTCTAATAACTTTTTTCGATACTTTCAAAAATAACCCCACTTTTGAAATATTTTCTGGAAAAAATTAAAATTTTACAGATAATGCGAATCACGTGACTACTCTTTTTTTGCTTAATTTTCACCTCGATCAAAGCAAAACTTGATGCCAAAGTCAAATTTCGAATAAAGCTAGTAATAAAAAAAAACCATATGATGCGGACTTTACTGGTCACACCGTAGAGTCTGATTTATGAATTTACATACGTACAATGTTCAGTCCTTTTCTGAAAATGTTGTACTTGCATAGTTATGAGAATTACCGAAAATTATTAAATCATCAACACTATGGGCCATCACTCAATGCTAGAAGCACTATTAACAATAAAAAAAAATATTGTGCAATCGGTATATATCGAAGAGTTTGTAATGTAAAACGCAAGAAGGAAGGATATATCCCAAATAAATGCAAGGTACGGCCTGATCGACATCATTTAAAATTTAAAAAATTTAAGGAATTTCTTTAAAATTCATTTTGTTTTAATTTCAAGATAAACGACAATACTCCCTAAAAAGCATGTTATATAACAAAAATTTTGTTTTTCACTTTTATTTTATCCATTAGTAATTTGATATTTTAAGCTCCTCGGAGCCATTTTTCTCTTTGTATTAAATTTATGCCTGTAATTTTGTTAAGGTACACCGGGGTAAGTGGAAATTCGGGGCAAGTGGAACCCAGGCTTATTCCTGATAAAACAATGTTCACCTATTGCATTATACAATCATTTATTTCATTTTATAACAAAATTTTTCTAATAATATTATCGGTCTATTTGTGGGCAATTTATGAAACCTGTTAATGGAGGGTGTTACTCTGTTCCCGATTTTATTGGAAATTTCAAATATTCAAAGAGAAGGCTTAAGGTTGATTGAGGTTATCTGGCCATTGTACATCATAATATGCCACATTCAACCACATAAGTGTAAGTTGTTCTTGATTTAAGTCCATTTTATAAAGTTGGCTAGAGAGAAAACTGATCAGCAACCCATATTTTATTTACAGGAAACTTAATTTCATATTTTTTTATATCCATTTTAAAATTTCCTATAACTCTACTTTCAAAATAGCTTAAGTCTTTCCAGTATCGTTTTGTCGAGTGCTCAATGATTTTTTATTGCAATAGAGCGGCGCAATATATTGGATTTTCCTAAAGTTTCTTCCATCACAGTAAGATAACGTTTTTTTTTATGGAAGAAATTTAACAGAAAGAAATATTATATTTACTTTTAATAAACCGTGGCATTTTACGTTGGAGATAAGGGTTTTCATTTTCTTTTTTGCATTAGGTACATACTTCTAAGAAATCCAAATTTATAACCATTTTTAAAAGCAAGAATCTCCTTAAGGCCAGAGAACAGGCCCCGCCCCTATTGAAAATGGGTATAAAATAGCATGCAAAACAGGGGTACTTGCTGTTCAACATTTCTCTTAAACTATGGGTTTTACATACCTAAAATTTTGGTGAGGTGTCATAGAAGGTTGGTGGATTATCATGAAGTAAATCGCTTTTCGAAAAAAGGTATAAATAATAAAGAAATTACACTTGAAAAATCATGTTTTTGCTTTTCATGACCTCGACAAGAAAATCACTTATATACAGAAGTCCACATAAAAAACACAAATTTAATATACTTATTAATATTCACTACAACTTTCTGTTCTCCTAAAAACCTATTTTTTTGTTAAATGTTCGCACAATTTCGATAAATATAAAAAAAACTTGCTCAGAACCTGGTTTACTTTTAGGCAGTCAGCTGTTAGTAACTTTTAGGGATATTTGGTTTTCACCAATATAAAATCTACAGAAACCTACCATTTAATCGGTTTGAGGGGTCTCCGCTAGGTGTCGGCACCGCGAATGTCCCATTCTATTATTTCATTCATAAAAATCCGTTATGTCGGCTTTATACCATAATAACGCAATTATCTATATTGACCCAAGTCGATGTAACTGGAACATAGAATTGAACTTACGATAATTTAAAAGTTATGGCGTTTTTGTCGCTTTTAATTGGTAAAACGATGGTAGAACATGCATTTACCACTAAGCTTGTTATCTCGGTTTTAGTTATGTGAAAATAAGCTAATTTATTTTTTTTTAAATAAAAAAATTAAAAGTATAGAGTAAAAGTGTACTTTAATATTTTATTTTACGATAATAATTACACTAGATATATTTTTTGTTATGTTATCTTCATACTTCTTTAATTATTTCTCATCCATTTTGTTTTGCCTCTGTCAGTCGTATGAGTTTTTAAACCATCGGCATGTAGATATGTGTTTCTGTAACTGATCCTAGAAAAATATAGGCATGTTTTAAATATAGGTAAAAAATACGTATAGCCAATCACACATTGCTGCCCTTTAATATTTTAATAGTTTGTTGAGAATAAGTAAAACAAAATGTATAAAACATTGATTGTCAACCGTCATTAATTCTTGACAAAATATGTATAAACTTACAAGAAATACCTATGCTGTACAGGACGTGGGACAGAATTATAAAGTACTTTAAGACTTTTTTTTTCACTGGATACCTCCTCGAGAGCAAAGTAAATCATCACCATTTTCAGATAATTGGTGTAAATTTTACAGGCACAAACACTGTCATTATCAATTTTTCTGTATTTCTATTCTTTGAAAAATTCCTCAAATAGGTAATACCTATTTAAGCCAAAAAAACTATTCAAAATCCCGTTAGTTGATTTTATATGTAGTAAAAATCAAATAGCAGGACTCTGAATAACCTTTTCGAATCACGTTAAAATAAAATGCTCTATATTATTGTTTGTCTAGCCTCGAAGAAAATTAAAAATAAAACTCGGACATGCAAATGACATTTTCATTAAAATATTAAAAGGAAATCACAATTAAGTACCATTTGAGTCTGTCTTAGAATTCCTCGTAATCTGCTGATCGAGTGCCTCGTTTACTGGTTTTTCATTCATTCTCTACTTGAAGCTTTCTCAGCAATGTGTGTATTTTCAATAAAAATATCTACTTCCATTGTCAGCCTGGAAAAGTGGAAAGGCCTGGGTAAAATAGCTAACCTAAAGGTGACAACAAAATCTTGTCTTCAAAATTAATTCTTTCACATCACATAACGAACAGCTGATCTAAAACAAAAATACCACAATGCAAAAACACTTCAGATTGGGTTAAAATAAAATTATTTCCACTTGAGTTTAGCAGAGAATCGACAAGGTTTAAAAGATCAAAAAAATAGATCGTATAATATACATAGTAAGCAAGAATCAGCAAGATTTAAATTAGTATCGTAGGGTTTAGTAATTAAAATATGCGTGGGTATTTATACATTTACCAAAACTTAGGAAAAAATAATCAAACAAGTGTTGGCACATTTTGGTTAATAATGAGTTATAAGTATGGGATGACTTGTATAATCATAAAAATAATTTAACAAACTTACCTTTAGCAGAACAAAATGTAAAAAGGCTCGTGTTCATAAACAATATTAGTAGAAAAGATAAATAAACTCTTTGATAAAGTCTGTCAGCCATTATCACTTGGGGTTGGGCTGGGCGATTCTATTTTTGTGGCATTGGCCGAGTCCAATCCAAGAAGACTGTGAACAATGCAAAATATTTCTCGGGCCCTTCGTAGCCTATATTTGTCTCCGTCTGCATTAAATTACCTTCGCTACATATAAAGAGAGACATATATAGCTCGAACGAAGATAGCTCTCCTTGCTTAGTAAAGACGTTCAGTTTTTACAAATAACGACGTAGGAGTTATATTAAGTCATACATGATGGGGACGGTAAACGTGGGACGGTAAACGTAGGGCGCCTACTAGCGGCAGAAGTCTGGCTCTGACGTCACAACATGTGCTTCCATTCCGCCAATCTTATTTTCACATTGTCACGCTTGTCACTGTTTACAAAAAAATCACATCCAATAAAACTTTTTACCAAATAGCGTAAAAAGGATTCTAGAAGAAGTAAAATTTAAATTTTACCCTACAAAGTGCAATGTTGCCAGAATGTTCTGCAGTGGCAGTTTATACTTTCAGGGTTTATTTCTGCGATTATTTTTTAAAATATGGTTAATAAGTACCTACCTAATTTCGCAAGTATGGACGCAAAAATCCTTATTTTAAACAATATTCAGGACTTATTATTTTATCATTTATTCAGTTACCTACATAAATTGTATATTTACAAAAAATACAAGTACGCGCTTTAGGTAAGTGAATGGGGAATCAAATCAAAAAAATAGTATTTAATTAATTACACAATAAATAATTGCAGGCAATTTCAGAGATTTTAAAACAGTGGTATTATTGTTTGTTTGAAGGTTGTAGACAATGATGTATCTTGAGTAATAGATGTGTTTTGGACTTCCATTGCCTTTAGTTTTTCATATCACAACCACAACGTTTCAACTGGAGATACTTACCAGTTGAAAGTTGAAACGTTTGTGATATGAAAAACTAAAGGCAATGGAAGTCCAAAACACATCTATATTAGTCAAGTGGTATTTTATTATTATTATTATTACGCAAATATGAGAATATTTATTTAAAACGGCAACATTGCACTGCTTTTGGAGACAGAAAAATAACAAAATACCTATAAATAAAAGCCCATCAAAAATTATTTTAAATTGGCATTCTATTTTGGGAGTACAATTCTCCGAAATCTTGAACTGACTGCGATTCCAATAGACCAGTAAATTACAGTATATTAAAAAGTGACCATCGGCGAGTAAAGAATAATTTGTCAACTAGCTGTTGCATTGTGTTCATAAAAAGCGCTATGTTGCCATTATAAATTACGTTCGCGGCTCGGTACAGCGCCATGTATTACAAACAGCTGATTAAATTCATAATAAGCGCAAGGTTTGGCAACATCCTAGCTTTGTAAGGAAAATCACACAACACTGCTATTATTGGAGAAGTGGCCTTAAATGAGATCATAGAATTTTACTATCTTTTACAACTCCATTCAAAATTTTAGGCAAGTAAAAATATATTGCAAATCGGAACGGTGGCGCCGTCTTATTAGGTTTTATGAAAGTATTTTGTGATGACGTCTGTGATCACATGATGTGTGGTGAAAAGCACGTGGATAATGTTCCCTTAAATAAAATTATCAATTTTTAATAATGTTTTATTCATTTTTACCTGGTGGTGATACTCTACGAAGATATGTACTTTGATATTCTGCAAAAGGCGAGGATGAATCCTGATCTCTTATCATCTTGAGAACACCCAATCGTTTGTATAACTTCGTTTGGTCATTTAGAAAAGGTATTTAGTATTGGACTGCATTTTTGAGAAATCATCTGAAATTAAAAAATGCACTTAATAAATCGTTAAATCGCGAATCTACGCAAAAGTGGTTGGTACGAATTGCTTTGTACCTAAACATCATAAAACCTTTATTATTGCTATATCGATACATTCAGTAAGCCATATACAGTGTGACCAGTAAAGTCCGCATGATATGGGATTTTTTTTATTAATAGCTTTATTTAAAATTTGATATTGGCATCAAGTTCTGCTTCGATCGAAATGAAAATTAAGCAAAAAATAGTTGTCAAGTGATTCGCATTATTTGTCAAATTTAATTTTTTTCCAAAAAATTATTCAAAAGTGGATTATTTCTGAAAATATCGAAAAAAGTTATTAGAAAAAGTTTTTTTAAATGCAGTTTCTAGCCCACATGCAAAATGTCAGCTGCATAAGATAATTTTGATTTTTTACCCACCACTAAAATTTATTTTCCACGTAATGAACAGTTTACTGATGACACTGTGTTCTTTTTGTCTTAATATTAAGGTGTATCACTTTCAGACAAATTACGCTTTTAATAATACTTATTTTATGAAGTTAATTTATACAGGGTCAAAAACAAATAAACTTTGCATCACATGCGACCGAATTTTAATAGCCCAATTTTGATTTTGTAGAAAAACACACATTTAATATGGCGCTACTTTAAAGAAAATGGATCTGAATTAAAGCATTGTCATAACTAAGAAGTTTTATGTTGGTTGCGTTGAGTCTTATTGTGCCAAAGTGGTGCAATTTACAAAATATGGGTAAAAAATCAAATTTTGCATGTGGGCTAGAAACTGCATTTAAAAAAAAACTTTTTCTAATAATTTTTTTCGATACTTTTAAAAATAACCCTACTTTTGAATTATTTTTTGGAAAAAATTAAAATTTGACAGATAAAGCGAATTATGTAACTACTATTTTTTTTGCTTAATTTTCATCTCGATTGAAGCAGAACTTGAGGCCAAAGTCAAATTTCGAATAAAGTTAATTAATAAAAAAAATTCCATATGATGCGGACTTTACTGGTCACACTGTATAACGTTGGATTTTTGGCAATTAAATCGTTTTACCAATAAATACTTACCGTGATGGTACCAAAATAAATAATGTGTTCAAATTATTATTGAACAAATAAAGACCCTTTTTGATTGATTGATTGATGTTACCAAAATAGTATTAGATCTACTAAAGAAAACAGTACCGATCAAAATATATTTCTCTTACTCTTAAAGAAGAGTTTAAAGAAAAACACAACCCCCAATGACCAACTCATCACGTCACCGAACAGCTCTATATGAACGTTGTTTTTATTATGTGATTACCACATTATTTAATTCTGAGGTTCGAAACAGATTCTCTAATAGTAACTACATATCTTTTAAAAGGAAGTTTAAAAGCCTACTTGTTTAATTAACGCTCAAACAAATTTACTATAAAACTTAAATTTGCCGAGTCAAGTCAAGAAATATTTGTTTAATTCGTAATTGAAAATAACATAGCATAGCACTGCTGTCAATACTCTTAAGATATGTACAGTTGTATCCATCCAAAAAGCGTACAAAAATTAGAATGAGAGGTAAGTTTTGTTATATCTACTTAAAACCGGCTTGTCTAAATGTTTGTTTATTGGAGGTTATCACACGTCATAGATTATCAAAAATGCAAAGCATTGGCGTCGGTGTAATTAATTTTGAAACTGCATGGTGGTAACGTTTGATAAACTTTGACAGAAGAACATAGAAATGCCTCGTCAGTTGTCTGAAGTTAAAAAGGCTCAAATTGTATCAAGAATCGAAGATGGTCAATCCGTGCTGTAGCGCAGTTGTATAATAGAAATAAAAAAACTATATTGAAAATTAAGCTACGCTGGTAACAAGAAGAATCCCTAAAGAGGAAAATTGGTTCAGGTCGTCCCAGACGTTCCAACCCTGAACAGGATGCTGCTTTTTTAGGATATTTAAGAAATTTTTTAACTTTGCAACTGCAAGGGATGCTGTTATTGATACAGCATTTTCTGCCTCCCAACCTACCGCCAGCAGGAGAGTCAAGGAATCTAAACTAAAATGTCGCCCAGCTGCGAAAAAAATGTTTCTTACCGAAGAACAGCGACAATCAAGGATTATTTTTGCTTTAAATTATATATACCGCAATCCTAAATTTTGGAACAGGTTCATTTTAACTGATGAAAAGACGTTCCAGTCGACGTATAACTGACAAATTCGTGTGTACCGTCCTAACAATACCAGGTTTGAAGAGCGATATACTAACCCCCTCACTTCTAGACATGGGTGTTTCTCTATAAATGTATGGGGCTGGATAAGTGTTTATGGACCTGGTGTTTGCTGGCTAATAGAGGGAAGATTTATTGCCGGAAATTATTATTAGATTACATATTGTTACCATCTGCTGCGCAAATATATCCCAATAAAACTTTCATATTTCAATAAGATAATTGTCTAGTGCTCTAGTCCATACTGCCAATGCTGTAACCCACTGGTTTCAATCCCATAATGTGGAAATGTTGCCTTAGGTCGCTTATAATCCCGATATCAATCCAATTGAAAATATTTGGGGTATAATCGTAAAAAACATATTATAATCGAAATTTTAGGCCACAAAATTCAAAAGATTTATGGAAAATAATACATGCGTGCTGGGAAGAGCTTGATCCAAATATTGTATCACATATAATTCAGTCAACTCCGAATAGACTGGCTGAAGTAAAAGAAAAACAGGGATATATAACCAAATATTAGATTTTATTTATTCTTGTTAAACGTTTTTTGTTTTAATTTTTATAAAACAGTTAAGATATAATATAAAATAAAAAAAATTATTTTTGGTATTCTATTGAACTAAGGACCTATGCCTTGCATTTTTATTAACCTTTAACATGCGATAAGCCGGTTTTATGCAAATATGGTTAATGATTCCTCTCATTCTCATTCGTGTACGCTTTCTTTATGAATACAACCTATCAGTAATGGGTAATTTTTTGACCACTGTAAATTTCTTTCTCTCTCTTCGCCGAGTTAAAAATGAAGACGTTTTTTATCTATTTAACTTGGGGCAGGTTCAGACGCGGAAACTTCTTTCTCTTCTAGGCCAAGCAATGAGAAGGTCAGAAGTGCCCTACCTGGCAAAAGTACAGGAGTTTTGAAACTTGGCAGTTTATTAATTTATTTTACACCATTTCACAGTTATCATCGTTATAAAAAGATAAATTATTAAAAGAGTTTCATCAAATAAAAGCAAACGTAACACTAATCCGGTAAGTTAAATGTAAATTTTAAAATATTTTAATGAAGGTTAAATCTTTCTACCAGATTAAATGGATAAAATCAAACTTAAAATTACGCCATGTCTCTTTATGATTATCTGGCCTCGTTTAACTCGAGCTTTTAATGGATACAGGACGTACAAGTTTGTTTACAACTGTCGGTAACTACTTTGGGTTAGATCGATATTTTCTATTTAAATGTAGTTTATGTTGGACCTCCAGGGCAAAGTAAACTGCCCTTGTCACATTCCAATACCAATATATTTTATTGCGAAAGTTTTCTTTAACGAAAAAGCGCCTTCATGTAAAGGCTTTGAAAGAATAGTTAATATAAGTTAATAATATGTTTCAGACTTATTAACAATCAACTTCGAATAATAAACAACAAACTTTACAATAATATTATTATGAAGAAATAGTCCATACTTTAAGTGAAGTGTGAATTTGACAGGAAAGAGAAGAGATACTTTAAGTGTTCGACTGGGGAAAAATAAATATTAGAAAAGTGCATATCCTCGTAAAGGAACCTTAGATACCAAAAAGGGAGACTTAGTTAATAGTTAAGGTTTTATGAGAAACTTTAAATGAAACTACCAAATGTAATAAAACCTGTAAAAGGAGAACATTAATAATGTATAAAACATAAAGAAATATGTGTATTAAAGCCGAATATGTGTAAATGTGAAATAATTATTTTTATTAAAATGGGGAAAAGAAGTGTTGTTATCAACACATACCGGGTGTTTCTCAAAAGTCGTTCACCCCTATAACTTTTTTATATTTATAGATATTAAAATTAAATTTTGAGATTATGCATAAGAGATGCGTCTGCATTTATTGGCATAATTTTCAGTTTGTTAGCACTTCCGGTTTGACCGGAAGTGACCTTGACTTTGATATTTTAAATGAGACATCTTGTATATTTTTACTTATGTGGATTCAGCATAACATTCTGAGTATAATGACACCTCACTTGTCATTTTTTGACGTGTTATAACATTTTTATGTTTATTTTTTATTTTTAATCTAGAGTGCTACAAATTAATTAAATCTGTTAATTTATAGTCTAGTAGTATATGAAAATTAAAATTATGTCATAATAGTTGACTTTCTAAGTTTCACAAGCGTTTAAAAAATTTAATTTAATTTTCTTGACGTTTACTCCATTTTTCCAAATGGAACGATGGTTGTTTACTAGGATATTTAAAACGAGCATTTTTTGTCCAACAATTTGATACCATACACTCCTATTTTTATTTTAAAATTGACACTGAAAAATTTGCCTTAAATCCCAATCGCAAATTTAAAAGCGGTACATGCATTATTGCATACTCTTTCTAAAGAAATATAACGGTGGCTTTGAAAAACAATGGAATGGTTTTGAAAAGCAATACGGCTTTAATCTAAAGTTGTAATGTCATTAGTTTATAAAACATATAATACATACAACCTTGAGGCATCAGAATAATTTTTCTGGTCCCTCCAATAATTAGGAGCATATTAATTTGTCCATTTCTAGTAAAACGAACCATTTTATCTGATTTACAATGTAAGTTTAATGAAGGAATGACATTACAATTTTAATTAAAAACCATATTGGTTTTCAAAACCATTCCATTGTTTTTCAAAGCCGCCTATATATTTCCTTAAAAAGAACAGGGCGGCAATAATGTTTAACGCTTTTAAATTTGCGATTGGGGCTTAAGGTGGGAGTATCAACATGCTTGCCAACCTATAACCTATTTCGCGTAGATTTATTTATGTTTTCTAGCTTTTATACAAAATTTAAAGAAATCAGTATAGACTTGATATTCTATAGGTAATAATTGACATATTTAATAAATATCAAGGAATTTCATAACTTAGTTTAGGAGAATTGTATAACGAAAAATATCGGGTAAGATTTTTTTTAACATTAATATGTCATTGTCACTCATTGTTCTTTCACTATACAATTCTTCCAAAATTAGCAATGAACTAAATTGATATTTTTGTAATATATCAGATACTACCTAAATAATGTACCGACGATATTGATTTTCTTTAAATGTTAGTTATTAAAATAATAAACTCAAAAAATCAACGCGAAATAGGTTATAGGTTGGCAATAGATTGAATGACGTTGAGAATTCAACCTTAAGGCAAATTTCTTCGTGTCAATTTTAAAATAGATAGGAGTGTATGGTATCAAATTGTTGGAAAAAAATGCTCGTTTTAAATATCTTAGTGAACTACCATCGTTCCAGTTGGAAAAATGAAGTAAACGTCAAGAAAACAAAGTTTCATTTTTTAAACGCTTGTGAAACTTAGTTAATTCAGTTCTTCTTCTTCAATCAATTAGGTATTATGACATAATTTTAATTTTCATATACTACTTGACAATAAATTAACAAATTGAATTAATTTGTAGCACTCTAGATTAGAACAAAAAAAAAACATAAAAATGTTATAACACGTTAAAAAATGACAAGGGAGGTGTCATTTTACTCAGAATGTTATGCTGAATCCAAATAAGTAAAAATATACAAAATTTCTCATTTAAAATATCAAAGTCAAGGTCACTTCCGGTCAAACCGGAAGTGCTAACAAATGGAAAATTATGCCAATAAGTGCCGACTCATCTCTTATGCATAATCTCAAAATTTCATTTTAATATCTATAAATACAGAAAAGTTATAGGGGTGAACGTATTTTGAGAAACACCCGGTATATAAAATTGAACTACAAAATAAGGTAAAATAATACAATTAAAAATCGTTTTTTTACTATAAATACTTTGGTATCCTCCTAATCTATTAAGCACTTTTATATTTTTTTAAAATTTTTGTGCAAATATAATCTACAGGATCACGAAATTTTAAATTTTCGTCAACAATAACTTCTAAATATTTAGCTTTGGTGACAATTTTAATATCTGGCCGTCTACTTTCTGGGAAAAATAAAGTCCTCGATGCCATCATGTTATCCTGAAAAAACTAGTGATTTTGATTTTACTGCAAACTCCGTAAAACGCACAGACAATGGAATGACAATAGTTATTTTCCTAACAAGTGCGCAAAGTGATACTTTTCCGCACGCAAGTACAGTTGGACGAACGACGCGAAGCGGAGTTCGGATAAGTTCTTGCGTGCGGAAAAGCACTTTGCGCACTTGTTAGGAACAACATTTTTCCTACGAGCTTCATATCAGATAACAACAAAAATAAAAATATGATAATTTATTTAATAATTTTTAATTCGACTTTAAAGAAAGAACTATAATATACTTACAACTAAAAATTACATAACAAAAAAAAAATAATAGAAAATTAAAAAATTACATAACAATAAAAAAAATAATAGGAAACTAAATTTTTCGTTTTAAGCTGAAATACAAATATCGGGAATTACGATTAAAAGATAAAAGAGAATACTCTTGCAACGGCTTCTCACATTGCCATAAAATAGTTTACAGCTACTAAAATAAATATAAATATTCCCTACCAAGGAGATTTTTGAATAGTTTTACTTTTCCGCACCCAGTGCGGATAATAGTATATTACATAACAAGTGTTGAAAGTGGCAATTTTCAAACGAGGAGATATTTAGCACGAGGCGCCAGCCGAGTGCGGAAATTCTCCGAGTGTGAGAAAATCACTTTCACACGAGTAATGTACACAATTTTTCCTACGACCATACAAAATAATCAAAAAGAGTTTGTTTGGTTTTTAATAGTTTGTACACCATTGTGTTAAAAAAAATTGACAAAGTACAAACGCAATAAATGCAAAACAAATTTCAAGGCGGATTCCAACAGAAGCGTCTATATTAAAACAAAATAAAAACAATGCCTACTTACAAATTTTAACTTACCTAGATTTAAATAAAAATAATAACTTTTTCTCCTATTTGCTTACGCACATCATACCTAGTATCTATGTACAGTGAATAAATTTCGTTTCTTATTTTTTAGCTGCTTGCATTCTTTAAAAATAAAACAATAATATACCTAAATATACATACAAAAACAAAACACAAACACAAAACATAACCTCAAAATTGTCTTGTTCTTAATGGCTCTGCTCCCTGGGGGCAATTTGCCAGCACATTAGGGGTGATCGTGATGTTGTCTGGTCTGTACCATATCACGACCACTGACTTTTCTTCTTTGCGTACAATGCGGTTTGGACTGCTTAATATGAGTCTCTGGATTTGTGTATTTGACCTTTTCTTAGCTGCTATTTTAAGGGTCAAGGGTTTAGTATTGACAATTACAACATAGGATAGGAGTGACATTTACTAAAAAGAAGGAATTTAGGGGTTAGTAGACAGTACAATCATTTACTGAGTAGAACCTAACTAGACACTTCACTAACTTATTTATTTTTTTTTTTTTATTATAGTTTTATTTTATGATAATTAACGTACCGCATTATTAAACCTCAACATTATTGAAAGATAGAGATGGAGTTAAATATCGATAGCTTGCTAATTATAAAAGTTCTGTCTATATTCAATTTGTTTTGAATATTGCTAAAATAATTTTACGTACATAAAGCACTTTCACTTACACCAATATAATTAAACATATGAGATAATGGCAAAATTATAAATCGGTATTTCCTAGGGTATTTTATTTCGGCTCTATAGCTGCCCCTTTTTTTTTCTGTGGTTCAACTCAGTTGACATAAACGCTTTATTTTTGTGTGAGTATAAAAATTGGCTGGAGGCTGAAAAGCTAGAGGCCATCGCAATCCTCGATCAGAACAGAACAGAACTTTTCTGTGAGTTGACATGTAAACATGAAACATGACAGTTGCTGGGTTGCCTGACATATTATTATTTTCCCTTTTTGATAATATTATTTTTATCATAAATAAGTACTCTTCGGTTCGGTGTACTTTACCCCACCCAGCACCCCAATTCACTCCACGTGTCCCGTAAGTTTGTTATGTTTAATAAATAGTTTTGTCGTCAAATTGACACCTGTTTAAATTTAATATCTTAGTGTGCTTGGTATTTCCACACTCGTGTTGAAATATTTTTTTACAACACGCGTGTGATATTTGGCACTTTCTAGCCAAGTTAACCGTGTTGTTATTGTCATTTTCGTAGGTGGTCGTAGGAAAAAGTCTTATCCGCACTAGTGCGGAAAAGTGTAACTTTGCACACAAAAATGCGTGCGCAAAGTACTACTTTGCGCACGCTCGTAGGAAAACATAATAACGTAACGTTACCCAATATTGCCGTTTATTTGAATTTTGCCCACCCTCCTGCTTTAAAATGGAAAGCGATTAAAGTGTTTGTTTACCAAAAGAAATCTATTTTGCAGACTACACGAAGAGCATTCGGATAATTTTATTGAATGTTCATTAAAATACTCTAGAAATGGTAGTGGTAGTGAGATTTCAGTGCTTCACATTTTTCAATATTCCAATAGATAATCCAAGAGTTATCAGGATTTATTTTACAGCATTAAACTGTGGCCCAAACATCAAGATAAGTAGTAAAAGAAAATCGTTTTCATGCCCTCTCAACTATGTAAAACATAATATTACCTAGCTTGTTAATTTACTAGGAAGGTTAGCAACAAAAGATCAAATTCATTTGATAAATCTTGTTAACAGATCATTTCATTTCGTTTGTCTAAGTATCAGTAAAGAAAAAGAAATAAACAGCCCAATGAATAAACCTTTATTTTGAAAATAATATGTTGTAAAAAGGGCTAATGTATTTTGTTTAAATGTTTAATGTAAACTATGGTTATATAATGTGGTAAAATAAATAAGATAATAAAAAAAAATAACACATGTCTTATTCCCGCCAAAATACAGAAATTTCATTTTGAAAAAAGGAAATTGTTCTAGTGCCCCGAGTAAGTACTTTTTTTTTCTTCAAGAAGAGTACTCCACAACTAAATGCTTTGGTGATCTTAACACTTCTATTCTTTTTCTGTTACTTTGGGTTAAGTATCGGGGCAAGCAAGGTATGACTTTATTATTACCGTGCGAGCAAAAATTACTTGCATCAAAGAGGGCTTGGATTAAAACACGTAGGGCTTGGTTTAGATCACAATGATATGGGGACGATATATCTAACCAAATCTAGGTTAAAATTTTGTCAAATTCATATTATGACATGATATGCCAAACTAATGAGTAATAAAATAAGTAGACAAATACAAATTTATTTTTGTTGTTTACAAAATTAACAAAGTAAGAATATACAGAAAGAAAACGAAAAATAATTACATAAATTGCTGGAATTGGCCACCGCCATGCTCCAAACATAAATTCACACGTCTCTTCATATTTTCAAAAGTGTTGAACAGCATCTCTGGAGAAATGTTACCACATTCTTGGATAATCCTTTCTTGTAATTGTTCGAAATTTGCAACTGGTGTTTTAAAAATAGGGTTCTTTAAATGAGCAAAAACGAAGTAATCCATAACCGTTAAACAAGGTGATCTAGGTGGGAATTCAATGTCTGATCTAAAACTGATCAATCTGTCGTCTAAAAAATTGCGTAAGCAGTTAATACTTTCGGCGGCTGTATGGGCGGTTGCACCGTCCTGTTGAAAATATCCAAAACGTAGTTCGTCGTCAAGTAATTTTTACACAAATGGATTCAAAATATTGTCTCTATACCGCTGTGCTGTAACTGTGTCATGGAAAAGAAATAGGACCAACAATAATTATTCTTCTTCGGGAAACAGCTAACCAGACACCAATTTTTTGAGGGTGCAATGTGGACTCTACAAAAAAATGGGGATTTTCACTATTCCACATGCGTGTATTCTGAGAATTCACATAACCGAAGAGGTGGAACCAGGCTTCATCCGAAAAAAAGTGAGGTCTAATAAATCATTTCTTTCCAATACATTTTGGGTAAACCATTGAGAGTAATTCCTGCGTCTTTCAAAATCTGCGGCTTATATTTCTTGGAAGACTTGCACTTTATAAGGAAATAAATTTGGCTGCTTCTTAAGAATAGTCCTGTATATTCCATAAGGTCTTCCCACTTTTTGGGACAGGCGTCTTAAACAATTTGTTGGCGTATTTTGCATTATTTCACGAACGTTTGCAACAAGTTCTCCTGTTCTTACAGATGGTCTTCCTGCACCTTTTTTGTGTTGTATAGAACCTGTTTCCCCAAACACAGCCATGGTTCTTTTCAGGCAATGATAAAAATCCCCAGCAATAAAAGCAACGTTAGGAAAATGTTCGTGAAAATCGTCCATGCACAATCCCGGATTGTATTGCCACTCACCATTTACTCTAACCCCGTTTCGAAAATACGCTTCAACCATGAATGTTTTATGCTGTTCCGTCAAGCCCATTGTGTGAATTGTTCAAGAAATTGGAAAAACTAGCGATGAAGCAAATTACTTTTAACGACTGTCAAAGATGACGGAATAACTGATTGATTGTTAATTCAGGTAGTTACTGACACCCAACAGGTATTAAGCTCTACGGCTAAGCATTACGTCCTTAGATGCAAGGCCCTCTTTGATGCAAATAATTTTTGCTCGCACGGTAGATGGTATTTTATCACTAAAGTGTATTATAATAATTTGTCCAAATAAACATTTTCACTATAACAGATGTGGTAATGCACACAGTGTCTAGCAAGAAATACATCCAACTTAAATACCAGTATCATTCAACTGGCTACAACAGAATTATCCACTAATGTTCACTTGACTTTTTATATCTTTTAAGAACTCCCATTAAACTAAAGTAATCCAACATAAAACATGATAATATATTAAGCAAACAGCAAAGGTTAATAAAAAGATGTAAAGAAAGCGCTCTACTCGTACTTCGTCGTACTTAAAATAATTAGTTTGTATATAATTTAGGTAGATTTATTAGAGAATAGAGTAAAACTGGCAGCATTAAAAGCATTTTCATGTACTAGGTTCCCAGGAAACCATTTAGTTTAGCTGCTACATATAAACACTTCTTAAATAATATACAAGTACAATGAGATTTCCTGGATTTGTTACGTGATTAGAAGCGAATATACCGGGCATGAGGTCACTTTCCGGCTGCCATTTCTTTTAAATTTAATCATACAAGATAAACCTTTGCAGGAGTCGGCTAGTAAAAAGACACTTCTTAAGGTTAAAGTTGTCAAATTTTAGCGACTTCCGGTTTAGCCACATAGTATTTGACTTGCATATAATGAACCACAATACACTCGGATGCTTATAACACTCAACGCAAGTGGCTTGTTTATTGTGGCCTACATTATACACTCGTTAAATAATATAATATTATTGGCATAACCCAACAACTTCCACCAACCCTCGCTAGCCTAACAGTGTCAGGAAATCTGGTATTGGGGCCGTTTGCCACTTTACGGGATGTAAAAAGATGAGACGATTTTCTTGTAAAATTAATGTAACAATTTAGAATGTAAATGGAAATAGCAGTTAAAATTTTGAATTCTTTAAACAATTTTAAACAAGAATGTCTACGATACGTATAACACAATTTCATACATTCTGATTGCATTTCCTTAACATGCAATGCCGTAACTTAAGGCAGAATGTACTACTGTACAAAGTTATATGACAGTAAAAAGGAACTGTTTACTGAATTCCTTAATAGCGATACAACATATGAGAATAGCGAGAGCTTCTTAAGTAACTGCATCTATTTAAGCATTCCAAGAGAGTTTTCAATTAACTTGAGACCCTAAAAAACGTACGACACTTCCCTATTTAATTATAGCACCATTAGATATCACATTTAAGCTATAATTTAGATTTTTCATGAAAACTTCTGTTTTGGTAATATTTATTACCCAACAATTTCTCTAGTTATTTTATTAATACGCGTGTTTCAGCATACATTAAAAAAATATTATGTCTCAAAAGGACGTAAGGTAAAAAAATGATTGGACCCTGTAACTCGACAGTCGGGAGTCCTTAATAAATATAAAATTGTAGCCAAGGCTACTTTTTTTGACCCCCAGGTTTAAAAAAAATGTTTTTGGCTTAAGGAAAATGCAGCCAACAGCTCAGTCTATTGATTGCTAAGCATTAAATTGCGTTGGAAAAACATGAAAGTATTTCTCAAAACCCCAACATTAATTCAGACGATATTTACTGTCATTTTGATCAAAAATTGTCAGAAAAAAGATTATTTTTAACTCCTACAAGCACCCAACTGAAAATTGATACTGTTTGCGAACGATACCTCTGGAATGGATGCTGATATAAGCATGGAGATACTGGATGATCGAATGGATGCCTGTATAAGAGAGATTGAAGTGTGGTTCAGGACCAGTAGGCTGACTATTGATAATAGTATTAGTATTACGTATATTTAGGTTCTCATGAAGATATATTACAAGCTTTGTATCTGGAGCGGACCCTCACGTTTTGGTGTCCATTGCACGTCTCAGTACAAGTGTATTGCAAAGTTGGTCTTGACCGGAGGTTGTTGTATTAACCTAGTTTTGTATTGTTTTGGTAGTAATTTACTACGTGTACTGGAATGAGCCACGCTTCTTTTGTACTCATAATAACCATCAGTACGTTTGGGCACTTTGGACGGGTTGAGAACCCATTGTACATCCAAAGCTGGTACTGCTTGTCAGTACTGGGGACAGTTGTTTGTTTCAAGATAATAATATTGGAATTATTGCAGAGCATTTTAGTTAAAGAAATATTACTTTATGACAAAGATGATAATATATTAATATTGATTGTTGATTGGTTCAAGATATAATTTAAATAACTGATGTCATGACATTGGTTTAAAAATAATTTATATACAGATATGTTATTTGGTTATTAAATCATCAGATATAATAAAGTCACGTTTTAAATAAAGATTTATTTAAAAGTCGCTACTTGTTTTTAATTTTTAATCAAGTGGAAATTTGTAGAAGAAGAGTGCTCAAACGATGTTTTCAATATTTCCAGGTAAACTATGCCAAGGGTCAGCTGGAATGAGAGTCGCCAATCCGCCCTGTTACCAAAATTTACAAGGTTGTTTCTTTTATTTTATTTTGATTTATTTAGTTATTCATGTTTCAATTAAAATTGATTTGATAAAAATCACGCTTAGGCTTTTTGGGTTACATTTCGCACCTCCGGAGAAATAACGTCGTAAGTGCAAATTTTTTCTGAAGTCATATTTTGATGGCAAGATATAGCAAAACCTTTAACATATCTGGAATTACAAAGTCATAATTGTGTCTTAAACTTCTGTCGCTAGATGCCGCCTATGTCTTTGTGGAAATGGCGCGAATAAATTGGCTCTTGAAGCAACATAGACTTAAATGTACTTTCTGTCTTTGTTGCTTAATTTAATTGCCAAATTATTGGACCAATAAATACGCAAAAGTATGTTATAATATTAATAATTAAATAAAATTTTTATAATTTCCCTTTTCTAGTTTATTTTTCATTAAAATGTAGCAAACAACTCTTCTTTTATTGCAATCACCTATTTAATTAAATTTTGTATCGTCCTAAATAAAAAAATCACGAACCTCTAGGGCCACAATGACATTAAGGGGGTACTGCCTTTTAAACCCCTCTAAGAGATACAAATTGTAAAAAGTCGTTAAAATTCGAAATGCACCTAATAGCTATACAAATTAAAGAACGTTAATTTATATTTAAATTCTTAGCAAATTTATTGCAGTGTATTCATTTTCCGTTTTAAGTATTCTCAAAACTTTAAAGATGTTTTCTCGACATTCTACAAATTTGCACTTACGTCGTTGTTTCTCCGGAGGTGCGATTTGTAAAATTAAAATTAGATTTTTTTCATTCAGATTCTCCCAAGACCAATATTAAGGGACAGCTTATTCATAGAGAAATATTTATTAATTTATACATTTAGCAGTTAATCTGGCCTGGTATGAATGTTCAATGGGCGTACCGGCATCTTTTAATCACACGCTTTTAGACCAGGGCCGATAATTTTTGAAACCAAAAAAAATAATAGTAGGATGAAACCCAATGAAAAAGGAAGATAATATAACAAAAATTAAAGGAAAAATAATTTACGGGCGATCCGAGGTCGGGAAGTGGAAGGGGGTGAGTTTTTAAGGGTAGAAAACGATTTATCTCGATTTTCGGCAAAACCTTAAGTCCTATGGAAAAACGTTAAATAGCAAAGTTGTAGGTAATAAGAATATCTACAACTTTTGTATTTACACTTTTTTCACATAACCTTAAAATTTATGTGAAAAATTCAAATAACCAAGTTTTTGGTTTTTTATTTTTGTTTGACAAGAAAATTTTTTTTTTTTCACTAAATTCGGTGAAAACTTACCTTTTTATGTCCCAAACACACTGTAATTTTTTTGATTTAAAATATTTATTTTTTCACCTTATTTTGACTTAATATCGAAAAAGCACCCTAACGTTCAATCGAAAATTCTCACGTCAAAATATCTGCTTTTTTAAAAAAGTCGGTGGGCTTTTTGTTCGTTGAAATCTCTACTTTCTGATGGTGTAAAAAAAAATATACATCGCAAAAAATTTGCGAAAATAGTTGTTTTAAATGTAATTAAAGGTAGGATTTAAATGGGATTTCATCACATTTACCCCATAGTAATGTAACGAACAAAAAGCCCACCGACTTTTTTAAAAAAGCATATATTTTGACGTGAGAATTTTCGATTGAAAATTAGGGTGCTTTTTCGATATTAAGTCAAAATAAGGTGAAAAAATAAATATTTTAAATCAAAAAAATTACAGTGTGTTTGGGACATAAAAAGGTAAGTTTTCACCAAATTTGGTGAAAAAAAAATTCTTGTAAAAGATAAAAATAAAAAACCAAATACTTGGTTATTTGAATTTTTCACATAAATTTTGAGGTTCTGTGAAAAAAGTGTAAATACAAAAGTTGCAGATCTTTTTATTACCTACAACTTTGCCATTTAACGTTTTTCCGTAGGACTTGTAGTTCTGCCGGAAATCAAGATAAATCGTTTTCTACCCTTAAAAACTCACCCCTTTCCAGTTCCCGACCTCGGATCGCCCATACATTATTTTTTCTTTCATTTTTGTTATATTCTCTTCCTTTTCCAATGGGTTTCATCCTACTATTATTTTTTTTTCACTTTTTACCATTTTCAAAGGCTTCAAGCCCTGGTCTATTTGCTTTAATCGTTGATATAAATTTAACACCAAACTATCATTATCTATTTCCCGACTTATATTAATAAAACTTTAATTTATAGCAGGCACTTTCAATCCATTTCCCAAAGGACCTTTCCTAAATATGCGCATCTAATTTAGATCCGATGGGAAACGCGGTTAGCACGGCCGCTACCTGATTAGATTGCCCCTGTTATTGCTCCCTAATACAACTTCGCTCATTCGATGAATAAATTCGCGGCGGCGACCTGATTTCGCTCGAAGCTCAAGTAATTGCCATTAGAAAGTAGTTGGCGGAAGCCAATTTGCCAGATCGAGGGTGAGAATGCGTTTATGGGGGGATTAGGGTGTCGTAAACAGAAAGAAGTTAAAGACATTTTATAGGTTTCTGTTTATGTCATATTTTTGTTAAGGAAATTCGAATAAACGTTTCGATTTACAATGCAAACTTCAATGGCATTTATTTTATCGGTGTTTGATCAATAAGAGCATCACTCAATTTAAATAAGAAATAGAGGTCTACGATCCGTCTTCTGTCAGAAAGGGAAAGAATCCTGTAGGTTCTTGCTGCTATATCGATCGGGTGTTACTTAATGATAAGGCGTAATTTCAAGGGAGTATTCCTGGACCAAATTTAAATAGAAAAGTTCATATAAACAGTTGTCCTGCAGAGTCTGGTTTTCAAGATACAGGGTGTCAAAGTTTAAAAAAAAAATGTTTTTTTATTAATATCTAAATGATCCTTTTACCGATTTTGTTGAAATCTGGCAGGGTTATTTATTGTAATAAGACGCTAAGTTGGCACTAACTAAAAGAAAATTATAAGTTCCAGTGGCGTCTCGGGGGGCAGTGTCACGAATAATATTGACAAAAAAAATGTACGCTACTGAGTTTTTTGAAAAATTAAAATTTTTCTCAGATTGAGCATCTACAAATACAACTTTTTTGTCTCTTAATACCTTTTCGTATATTACTTACTTTTCGAGGAAAAAAATAAAAACGACTTCATTGCATGTCGAAAAATTGTTAAAATAAAGTCAAGTTATTTTTGATCGTTCAGTATATTTATTTCTAAGCCATTTTTTAAAAATCTAACAAACGAAAAGTAATGACTATTTACAAAAAATGTTGGAAATGACTACCTCCCGCTTCTATGCAGGCTTCTGCTCTCCTTCTCATCGAGCGACGAACTCTTTCGAAAATTCCATTAGTGTTACGAATGGTTTCACCGTCAATAATTCTATTCCTTAGTTGTTCTTCTGTCTCGATTGGTGTAACATAAACTAATGCTTTTAGGTGCCCCCACAAATAGAAATCTAGGCTGTTTAAGTCAGGCGATCTAGGTGGCCAGAATTGTGGTCCTCCACGACCTATCCAACGATTTTGGTAAGCTCCATTTAAATACTCACGAGCCAATATGCTAAAGTGGACAGGAGCACCGTCATGCATCAAAGTTAACTTGATTTTATTTTAACAATTTTCCGACATGCAATGAAGTCGTTTTTATTTTTTTCCTCGAAAAGAAGGTAATATACGAAAAGTATTAAGAGACAAAAAAGTTGTAATTGTAGATGCTCAATCTGAGAAAAATTGAAATTTTTTTAAAAACTCAGTAGCGTACATTTTTTTTGTCAATATTATTCGTGACACTGCCCCCCGAGACGCCACTGGAACTTATAATTTTCTTTTAGTTAGTGCCAACTTAGCGTCTTATTACAATGAATAACTCTGCCAGATTTTAACAAAATCGCTAGAAGGATCATTTAGATATTAATAAAAAATCAATTTTTTTTTTAAATTTGACACCCTATATCTTGAAAACCAGACTCTTCAGGACACATGTTTATATGAACTTTTCTATTTGAATTTGGTTCAGGAATACTCCCTTGAAATTACGCCACATCATTAAGTAACACCCTGTATAGTTGGCCTTAAAGGCAGGAGATTTAAGAATTTTTTTGAATTGCTTCAAGATGTCTGGTGGGTGTGAAATCTAAAGGGTTCCATATTACCAGTGGCGGCTCGTGATAGTTGAAACGGGTGGGGCCAAAATATCAAAATAAAAATATTTAATGAGAATATAAAAAAAACTCACCGATTACTTAATTCAATAGTGCATCTAAAAATGCCCCGCAAAATCGATTACCTACAGTTAATTATTTGGTTCAAAACGTATCTATTTTTGTCAACCTCTTCATTATGTTTAACAAGAAGTGTCTGACGATAGACAGAACTTAATTGACTTTTTATATTTAATTTACCCAACATACAAAAGCTAAAAATATTGTTCATGTTGTGTACCTTGGATTTTTCGTGAGATTTCATTTTTTTCCATATAAGTACATGAGCAACATCATCAGTTCCTTTTTGCGACCAAGTTTTTTCTCCACCAAACAAAACGCACACAAAACAGAACATTTAACATTTTATTTGTCTCCTCGCACCCGCACAACCAACTATTTTTTGAATACTGTTATTAAATTTCCGAACACGCGATTTTTGTCCACTTTGAGTTTTTGTTATAAGTAACTCTGGCAGTGGACGACCCAATTCCTTAACTTGCATTTTCTCTTCTAATGAGAGAGAGGAAAATCGCGAATTTTTTAAAAAATTTCTAAACCTAACCTACAAAAGTCACAGAATAAAAATAGTCAAAACGAAAAGCTGTTAAAAAAATTTAAACTTCATATTTGGTCAGGGAAAACCGTATTAAAAACAGCCGCCATCTGGTATCTGGTAGTGGAAGCAAATAATTGCGACTCATCATTCTCGATAACTAAAGCACGTGTAAATCCACCAATCGCGGCTTGATCTAAGGATCCGGCCCGCCACGAAGGCATATGCGCCAGTAAGAGAAGGCGATATGTTTATTATCTCTCTCGTAAGTAAGGTGTTGTCTGGCCATCTCCGGAGAATTTTCCCAGTCTCAGGGAGTTTTTGCAGAGTTAGACGTTATCAGATATCTTAAATTTTGAATTATTCACATTCACATTTACAAAAAGAATGAAGCGTAGAGAGACTAAGTAATAATTATAAGTGTGAATAAATAGCTAGTGTACAGATAGGGTAGGTAGGGCCATGGCACTGTGGCCCTACTGTAAGAGCCGCCACTGCATATTACAGAGGCATATTACAGGTTACTATAAACGAAAGCAAAGTACTGGATGGTTAAAGTTCTGGGATCCTCAAAGGTTCTGCACATTCTTATAATAAAACCTAACATTCTATTTGATCTCTGATTATTTTATCTAAATGTGCGCAAAATGACAACTTGCAGTCCCATAATGTTTATTTACATAAATATCTAACCAAATCCTCAAAGAAGTACTTACCCGTTTGTGAACATTAGCACAATATACCGTAGCTATATATTCTGTGCTAGTAGCACAAAACGAGGCACAAGCGAACACGTCAATCTGCACACCCAAGAAACGCATACTGCTTAGTGCTCCTCACCATTAAAGTTTAGTGTAACGTAATTTTCTGTCCAGTTCCCAAAGACGACCGCCTACGTTTTTGTCACATTCAGAAACAGATCATTCTCTAAAAAATATAGATCTAGGATCTCCATAGCAGTATTGACTTTGTAAATAAGGATTTCATTATTTTCTTAACTAAATATGAGAGATGTATCATCGGCAAACATTACAGTGTATTCATCGGAGACATCCGGGAACTCATTCGTGTATAAAATTTACAGAAGGGATCCCAAAATTGATCCCTGGGGAACTCCTCGGGATACAATTATTTTTTGCGACCTATACAAGACCTTATTTTCATCACATTCAACCACCCGTTGGACTCTCTTTTAAATAGGATTCAATCGGACACAGAATCGTACCACGCACCCCATACGTCTCAAGTTTTCGACAAAGCAAATCGTGATTCCTAGAATCGAAGGCCTTTGAGATGTCCATGATTTTTGTTGTTTAATGAGTTTAAAACCTTTATTGTGAATTTTCATCTTCTGAAGCCATTCTGTTTATCAGTAATTATTGAAGGTCTTTCGGTAAAAGAATTATTAAGCTCCAAAATACGTAGTGTTGCCTCATAATATATTTTTTTAAATTTTTATAAAATTTAAAATACTTGTTTTACCTTTACAAGTTTGTTAGACCACTAGCATTAGAATGACGACTTAAATTGAGACAGTTCTAAAATTTTCCGCGTAATTGTAGGAATATATGTTTGATGCCACGCTGTCAATTATAATATGTAAAGGGCGGAATATATGCAAACTGCATTTATATATTTGCATTTTTTGCATATTTTGTGAATGTTATAAATAAAGTATTATTTTAAGAGCATATTTTTATGTTTTCGGCTTTATCAAAAAATTTAAAACGTTAAAGGTTTAATAGGTTTCCGGGGTTTGCAGGTATATTGTTAGGGGTTGTTTATTGTCACTTAATAATGCGTTATTATTATCTGCTTAATAAACTGTATTTATATCAATTTGTAATACATACTTCTATTTTAGTTTGACGAAAGATTTCAGTATTAATTAATTTCAAATGTAAAAAAGTGTTTCTAAAATCATCTCTAAAAGTGCAGTTGTATAAGGAGAGATTACCAGAGGTTAGTTTACCTCCAGAATATGGATTAAGGCCGCAATATTCTACGCAGAGTATTTCGAAGCCATTAAAGAACTAATTTTGGATTAAGATGACGATTCGCAGTGTGTTGTGCAAAGTAAACAGTTGTTAAAAGGTACCAGTGTAGCTAAAGATCTTGTTTTTATTAAGGTTAATTTTTATAACGGACATAATATCCTCGTTGAAGAGTATAAATTTAAGTTTAAGAGACTCAATTAGTATTGCTGAAACTTTTTCCTCTAAATTTCCTCTAACATTCCCGGCAAAGTAGGAGGTCAAGTAAGGAACAAATTGGATGTAACTGTAAAAAAGAATGAAGGATTTAAATACTAAACAGCAATAAAAAGCATTTATGGGAGTAAACCATCCAACGAAGTTGTATCTTGGCCTTATATTTTGCTACCTAAGTTGCAGTATTGTGCGATTACATCAATATATCGTCACCTTAGAGTTATACTGTTGTATGTCGCATTTTTTCTGAAATTGACTTTTTGGTGTTAATAAGTTGTATGTACCTCAAACTTGCCTTCCAGAGAATTACAATGTTGTATGTTACTCCATATGTCAGTGGCAACCATAAATACATTGTTGTATCAACGTGAATTGCGATTTTTAGAGTCTCATAGTTGTATATCTGTCACATACATCTTTGTAATTTTATATTTTATTCCTATGGTCACAAATAATACACATACAACTTTGTTTTTATTTGGTTGGGTCGTTGAGTTAGTGTGCTAGTGGATTCCTGAGGTGAATAAGGCATACTATATGGCTATACTTCCCAAAAATGATAATGCCTAACATATTTATTTCTCTAGTTCTGGATTATATTCTTATTTGTATTTATTTTATTTTTTTGTAACGTTACAGAGTTGTATGTTTTCATAATTAATAAAAACATAAAGTTACATAATTGTATGTGTTTTTTCTAGTGCCCAAAATATAGAAAAAACAATGTATATGTGTATATTTTTTCTAAAAAACCGTAATAATTATAATGAAACTAACTAAGTACAAAATGTAGGTCTGTCCATAGCACTGTAACAAAAACCAATTTTTCATAACGCTTTTTCTCAAAACTTGGTTTACTGCACATACCACAGTATAACTCTAAGGTGACGATATGTTAAAAGAAGCTTCTTTTGGTATAAACATATTTTACTAATAGAAGACAATCATTTTAGTTGAAAATTTTGAAAAAATATTTAGTAATAAATGCCTTTTATACAATTGTGGGTTAAAAAAAAGTTTACTTTTATTTTTCTTTGTTTTTTTTTCATTTTTTTTAAGTAAACATATTTTTTAGAACCCAATGTGTTTTTTTACCTCATTTTACTCAGAAATTAAGAAATATTGCATACCAGTATGCATATTTGTTAAAAAATGTGCAAATAACTGCATATTTTAAAGGCAAACAAGGCATATATATGCGCATATTTTGGCTGAATAGTAAGTGCATATAATCCGCCCTTTAATAATATGTAGTAGTAGTAGTAGTAGTAGTAGTAGTAGTAGTAGTAAGGGGGAGGCTTAGCGCCAAGCAAGTAGGCCAGTGCGACCCTTTTTGCCAACCCCATTTTACGTCTGGGTAATGTCAGCCAGACAGGACCTACAGTTTTACGTGGGTTCCGAACCACAAATTTTACCGGCAGATGTTATTCTCGGCACAGTTTTTACGGTCCTGTTGTTACACCTCTTGTCCACCACAGACCTTGACGGGGGAAGCCTAATACGTATCCGTGGTGCGACTTGAAGGATGTTGCCGCAGAGCCCCCTAATCCATCGGGATCCAGTATCACTCCACGGGACACACCGTACACCGTCCGTATTACCAAATCCTCTGATTCGGGGCGTCCCCCAATCCGCCTGGATCGGTAACAGACATGCGTCCCTTTTGTGGGTCACTAGATCCGTTACTTGGTTCAGGAGTAGCTCACTTCTCGACAACATGCCGAAGGAACACCCGAATGATACCGGAGGCAGCCCGAGAGCTCCAGCGCTATATCGTATCGAGGTCGCCTTTTACTGCAGTGTTTATTTTGCCATTGAGAATGCCAGTGTGTGTTGTACAATGCAACACTACGAAGTACGGTGGCCTGGTCAAGCAAACTAAATAAGTCCGCCAGACCTGCCTGGGATCGAGCCAGGTACATTCGGCATGCGATGCGAGAACACTATCGCTGCGCTAGGCTGCCACCTTTAATAATATGTAAGTGATAAGGATTTCTTATTTTTACTCGTTTTTATAAAAGGGTTCAATTACTGGGAGGGTGCCAATAATAGTCCTTCATTTCCTAATTTGCTTATGAGTATAGAAGAACTGAAAAGTTCAGTCAGAAAAGAATAATTATCGAAATAAGTATTTATTTTATTTAAAAAAAAAACATTTGACTAACCCGAAAAAAACGGATGACATTCGGTATATTCAAAACAAAAAGGTCGAAAAAATAAATAATATAATTATTATGGTTATAACATTGTCATTGCCTTTTTCCACTTTATCTCCATAATGGTACCCTAGCCTACCATAAACTGATTCTCGCCCTCGCTTTACCCTTAATTCCTAATGGCAATCAGCCTAATTTGCAAGGTATTTTATGAACATTTTCGTGCGCTCTTCGGAATATCAAGTGTAGAAAAAGTTTTTAAATTTCTGTACGCGAATGTATTAATTCACCTTCTAAAAAAGTTTAAGAAAAATCCTGTTAAAAGTTAATGGTCCAGTTTCCTAAATATTCTCACAATCTGTGTCTCTGGCGTAGGTATATTATTCATATTAAAAGCAGTGTTGCCAACTGTCCAACATTGGATTTTACCAAAAGGACATTGAAATGTTACCAGAATTTTACCAAATCATTAAAAACATATTTCATCATATTATTATTTTTGATTTTTTTTTTTTAGCATAAATCGTTTAAAAAACCTTTCGTTTTGGGCGTAGGCGTAAATAATACAAATATATTATAGGGAATCCAACAATCTATCAAAATCAAAATTTTTACGCCCTAGGTGGTTGGAGTGCCAATAACATTACTTTTTGTTATGTTATAACAAAAAAGAGGTTATATTGGCACTCTGAGACACGAGCGGCTCGCCGTTGATTTCCTCTTGGCTGTTGGCTGCCTTCCTTATGGGCCAAAAGGTATAAAAATGTATATCGGCAATCGGTTTGTTCGTTGTTAGCAGAGCATTTAAAAAAAAATCCAATTCGCATTTCATAATATTTTATAAAATGTTAATTAAATTTTTAAAAAATGATCTGGGTAACAACGAACAAACCGATTGCCCATAAGGAAGGCAGCCAACAGCCAAGAGGACATCAACGGCGAGACACTCGTTCCGAGACCACCAACTCTAGGGCGTAGGTACTAAAATTTTTGGTTTTGACAGATCGTTGGATTCCCTAATACTAGATTTAAACTTTTTAGATTTTTATTTTGAAATATTCAAAATACAACAGATACAACAGAGAAACGAAAATAAACTCTAACTGTTGATACAACAGAAAAACGACAATAAACTCTATCTGTTGATACAACAGAAAAACGAAAAATAAACACATACAAATAACTGAAAAACGTCAAATCTCTGTTAAAGACGGTTTTAGATTTAGAATCATACAAATTAAAAATCCTTTAATCAAAAAAAAGTTTTAAAGGTCTGGTAAAAATTTCGGGCCGATTTTACCAGAAACGTCAAACGATTTTACCAGAACTTTTACTAGGTAAAACTTTGCAAAACTACGTTACCAGATGACCTTTTGATTTTACCAGATCTAGTACAAAATTTACCCAGATGGCAACACTGATTAAAAGCAACATACAGTGTGGTATCAGCCAAATGGAATATATTCGATAATAAATATATAAGGGTGTGTCCGAAAAAACGCTCGGACACGTCGATTGGTATTTCTAGTTGCGCATTTTTTCAATAAAAACTTTTTGTACAGGATGTGTCATGTAACAGTGGCCAAAACCAACTTTCTTATTTTAAATGCAACGCATATTATTCAATTTTTGGATTCTTCAGAAAATTTTAGATATATTTCATGTACGATATCCTATACCTATCGTCAACTGTTTCGGAAATATTAAGTGTTTTCAGTTTTATTGCAAAAATTAACAACACACTCAAAAACTAATAAGTAATAATGTTTATTTCTTAATAATGTGAAAAAACATTATTGTAGGAGGTGTTGAAAATGCTCGCTTGGCAACATCCTAATCTTAAATAGAAATTTTTTCTAATGTTACAGAACATCTCAGGCGTGACCGATCTAATCATAAGAGTTATTCGTCTGCTTTGGTCAGCTAAGTCGAGAGGTTTAGTTTTGTATACAATATTTTTTACATAACCCCATAAGAATAAGTCTAATGGCGTCAGATCAGGGGATCGCGCTGGCCATTCCATCGATCTACGCCTCCCTACCTACCGATTTGGAAATACTCGGTTGAGGTACTGCCGGACATTGATTTGATAATGGGGTGGTGCCCCATCTTGCTGAAACCATATCATATCATATTAACTTGCCATTAATGAAAAAGGGACCTATGATATGATCTCCATTACAAACCGGAAGTACTATATTTTTTACATCCGGTTTAACCGAAAGTTCACACTATTGGAAAGATAATAAAAATATAAGATAGGGATATGTAAGCAGTTTTGCTCTAAGACGTACAGTTAGAAAGCTAGACGCTGTCAAAGTTCAAAAATGTCATTTTTCAAGAGTAAATATCTCGGAAACTGTTAAGTATAGAATAATAATGCTTTTATTAAAAAATGTTCAGAATTTTATGCAGAATCCAAGAAAATTATATAAAATAGGGGTGTCCATTTAAGATTTAGATCTTACCCCCCTCCCTCCTAGGGGCTTGAAGTAACAAGATTGACAATATACGCAAAAGATGTCCCCCTCGAAATAAAAATCGACGGGTCCGAGCGATTTTCCACATTTTCATTTTAAAGCAGGAAAATCGAGGTGGGAAGTTTTCAAATGAACACCCTGTATACTATTCATATAACTATATGAAATAATGTGTCAAGCGGACTCGCCTCCTACATATTTTATACAAAAGACTAACCAAGATATAAATTTCCATATTATGGCTTTGTCCCTTTGACGATCAGCCAATAAATCAATTCCTTTGCTTCCTGTGCCTCTTATTCTTAACATGAATTACTCGGATCCGAGAATTTTTATTGTCATTTTGTAGGGTCTCTAAACAAGAATAAATAAATTACCGTTTAATAAATGCGAACCAATATTGTTCATACTTATCTGGCTGAGTTCTTTGATCTTAAAGTCATGCATCTGCTTATTATATAATATATTTATTAAAAGAAAAAGAAAATATAGTGGCATATCGGACAAGTGTGTAACTATTTTTTATATCGGAATACACAGGGATCCAAGTTCAATGGATACCCTGGGGCGGGTAGACCACGACGGCCGTTTCGTCCTTGTTAGGACTCGACGGGCAGCCATCACCCAAGCAATTCCAAGAACGACGGAAAAATGTACTAAAAGCCTACTTGTAGAATCAAGGCGGCCCTCAATACACCTTAGCGCCATCTCACGGAACCAACTCCAATATAAGAGATAGTTACACTGGTATAATCGAAAGGTAGACAACTAAATAAACCACGAAGTGCAACCACAATCCAATATAGGGAACGCTATTTGCGTTTTCACCGAAAACATCTGCCATTTTGCAGACAAGAAAACAGATCAACGCTGGCACCCACCAGAATGCGCGCAATCCGTTTGAGTTTTAAGCCATAAAAATGTTTAAAAGATGATATAGTGTCCGCGAAAATACCAGTGTAACGATGTCTTATATTGGAGTTGGTTCCGTGAGATGGCGCTGAGGTGTATTGAGGGCCGCCTTGATTCTACAAGTAGGCATTTAGTAAATTTTTCCGTCGTTCTTGGAATTGCTTGGGTTATGGCTACCCGTCGAGTTCTAACAAGGACGAAACGGCCGTCGTGGTCTACCCGCCGCAGGGTATCCATTGAACTTGGATCCCTGTGTATTCCGATATAAAAAATAGTTACACACTTGTCCGATATGCCACTATATTTTCTTTTTCTTTTAATATTTTCGCGGACACTATATCATCTTTTAAATAATATATTTATATTAGGAAACACTGGCATGGAAGCCTTTATTCCTTTCTCCAAGAAGCGCCCTTCTAATGGCAAGCCCTGGTTTAGCAAGAACTGCGAGCGTGCTGTCAGAGCTAAAAAACTAGCTTACCGACAATGGCGTAAAAATCCTACCGATGTGAATCGCACCATCTTTGTTACCGCTCGAAACCAGTGTAAGCAAACGATAGATCAAAACAAAGAGGCTCACAACATGAGGATCAAAAATAAACTTCTCGCCAGTCCTAACGGATCTAGGTCCTTTTGGTCAGTCGCTAAGGCCGTCAGTCAAAATTTTACCAAATCAAATATTCCACCGCTAACACGTTCTGACGGCACAATAGCAACCACGGCTGAAGATAAAGCGAACTTACTCGCAGAACTCTTTGCTTCACACTCCACGGTGGACTTTCAGGGAAAAACACCCCCGAACATTCCAGCAGTTCGATCGGAAATGACTGATATCGTATTCCGTCAGCGTCCTGTCAAACGAATTCTAAAGGGGCTCGATGCCAAAAAAGCTTCTGGTCCAGATGAAATTCCTATTATAGTGCTCAAGAAATGCGCCGATGAACTCACACCAGTATTTTGTAGACTTTTTAACTTATCCTACAAAAAAGGAATATTTCCATCTTGCTGGAAAAAGGCGCGAGTCCAGCCTATACCAAAGAAAGGCAAGAAAACCCTGCCAAACAACTATCGACCAGTCGCATTGCTTTCAGTTATATCAAAGGTGATGGAGAAAGCTATTAACCAACAACTTCTAAAATACCTGGAAGGCCTTAAAATTATCAGCGACCATCAGTATGGATTTCGTAAGTCCAGATCAACAGGAGACCTGCTAGCCTATGTCACTCATCTTTGGAGCAACGCAATCGAACATCATGGGGAGTCCCGGGCTATTGCACTGGACATCTCTAAAGCCTTTGACCGTGTCTGGCACGAGGGGCTCCTAAGCAAACTGCGTTCTTATGGTTTGCCTGGCCGATTTTGTTCATGGTTGTCTAGCTTCCTCAAGGACCGCTCTCTGCAAGTGGCGATTGACGGGTTTCTCTCAGACACCTTCACCATCAATGCTGGTGTTCCTCAAGGGTCCATATTATCCCCCACTCTCTTCTTACTGTACATTAACGACCTTCTAGCGAAAACAGAAAATCCATTATATTGCTTTGCTGACGACAGCACACTTATCTCATCTTTTACTTTGAAATCTCAAACATCGGCTGCTGACGCACATCTTCGCAGACAACATGAAGTATCACGCCTCAATAAAGACCTGGAAGAAATTTTGTCTTGGGGTGACAGTAACCAAGTCGAATTTAACGCTCAAAAAACCCAGGCTGCAGTTTTCTCTAAGAAGGTCAACATTGCAGAACCCGATATCGTTATGGCAGGACACGCAATTCCACTGACTTCGTCTATTAATTTGCTGGGTGTCAACCTGGGAGGAAATATGTCTTGGCATAATCACGTTGTGGCAATCGCCAGAGCAGCTTCTCAGAAGCTCGGTATACTTTTCCGTACCAAAAAGTTGTATACACCTCAACAACTTTTGACACTCTATAAAGCCCAGATTCGACCATCACTGGAATACTGCTCTCATATCTGGAGTTCGGCACCGAAGCATACCCTTCGGTTGTTGGATTCCATCCAAAGGAGAGCCGTTCGTCTAATCGGCGACCACGAGCTGACTAAGAACCTCGACAGCTTAAAACATCGAAGACAGGTTGGTGATTTGACTCTCTTCTACAGATATTTTCATGGCAAGTGCTCGACAGATATTGCCCGCTCGATGCCACCTAGAGTAATGCATAGCAGAAACACACGACGAACCACTGCCGCCCATCCCTATGTGGTTCAAATTAGTACACCCCGAACATCATTGTTTCAGAACTCTTTCATTTGGAGGACGTCATCTTTGTGGAACGGCCTTTCTGAGACCGTGTTTCCAACCGAATATAACCTCCAACGATTCAAGAAAAACGTGAATCGCTTTCTTTGCACACGCACCGCTCCCAGAGCGCCTTAAAGGATTTTTCCTATAGTGCTTGTGCTCGATCATAAAAAAAAAAAAAAAAAAAAAAAAAAAAAAAAAAAAACATATGAATGTGAGTTTTTATGGAAGAAATCCGTACAAAAGTCTAGTAAACAAAATCCTTCGTAACCTTTATTAATGAGCCTCATGAATAAAAATTAAGCAATTACTTGAAGCAATTACTTTTTAGTAAAAGCAACCACAACCGTTTAGCTTCCACAACAGTTTCAGCACTTGTGGGAAATTTAATAAAAATATTGACCTTCTCCAAAACTGCATCCATTACAAAGGTGTATGTCTTACAGACAGTAGTTGAGTTTTTCAGAATTTTGGAAGGCCGGATCCGACAATTTCCGCAGAAAGACTTTAATCTTATTTAAAGGCGACAGTGCTCCCATTCGCCTTTTACCAGTATCAGTCAAAAAATAATTTGCCAACCACTCAACATTTTTGCATTCAAATCGATATAAATTTCTGAAATCAACATATTTGCAATTTTTACGTACACTGTAGATTTTTCTTTTACGGACGTTCATATATTCAGCCATAATTGAAGACACAAATTAAGACCAACGCACGTGTATGCCGCGGAGAACTAAAGTTGACTGCCACCAAGCAAATGATGCAGGGGTCGACCTACCTTAATAAGTTGAAAGCAATTGCTACACTAGAAAAAGCAATTCCTTAATTTATTTATTACATTTTAAGCAAACGATAGCAATTGCTTCTATTTTTTAAGAAAAAGCATTGACTAGAAGCAATTCCTGCACTTTTAAGCAATTGCTGGACGCAAAAGCAATTACTTCAGTTTTCATTCATTGGCTTTCAAGAAATTACTTCGATTTTATAAGAAAAACAATGGCTACATTTTATTCATTAGGCTCAATACCACTGCCCAAGCATTTTTCCAAAAAAAAAAACTGCTTACTGGATTTATTTCAAGTTACAAATACACTTGTATTAAGTTTTCAGTATTAATCATATGATAAAATATGTTTAAGTAAATTAATGCTTTGGTATAGTTTGAAAAAAATTAGAAAATATCTGGATAATTTTCCGCATATTTTGCTTTTGTCTGTCATGATAATGACCGTTTAATTAATCGCTTGTTTTGTTTGGCCTTCGTTTTTTTTTATTTTTTTCCTACAGGATAATTACCTTTAAATATGATTAATTAAAATATCGTTAAATTTTTGGCAATAAATATTATTTAAAAACAACATAAAAAATGTTTTAAAATGTTAATATGGTTTCAGACAATATTTTACTGAAATTTAGGATTATACACACGTGCCCAAAATTGATTTCTTACCCTTCTGAATTATTATTTCTCGAGGCAGCATGGTATTTATTTTATGACCTTAAAGATATCCTGAAGATAAAAAAGCACATACTGTTTTTTGTGGATAAATTTTTATTAGGGTAAAAAATATATTATTTTGAAAAATTCAGATTGTTATTGTTAAAAGTCGGAAAAGATAAGATGTTTTATTTACCTATAGGCATTCTACAAATGGCGCATTGTAGAGGATCAGACTAAGGTACCTACAGTAGGTATAGAACATATAAAAATGAAATAATTTAAATAAATAACCCATATTGTATGGTGTACGACAACCAACCCTCAATAGCCTTTGACTTGTGGTGATGCACCTATATTGTCCTTTTTCCTTGTTTTTTAAAACAAACTACAAGGGCACCCGCTATAATATTTTCTTTTAAATTCATATTTAAAATGAACCGTTGTTGCGTTTAACGGGTTTTTACCCGTTCACGCGCTAACACATTTAAAACTGGCGGTAGTTTAGCCGCCCCGGCTAATCGAACCCGTGTAGAAAAAATCGCTCGTGTGCACGTACAGGGTGTCCAGTTTTCGACACTTTTGACGGGTATCTCAGTTATTAGTAAAGATAGAATGATGCGGTTTTCGCAAACCTTAACACCCATATTGGTATACACATATTAACACACATTTTTCCAGTTTAATAAAAGTTAGTCGTTTAAAAGCCAATTTTCAGTTTTATTAATTGGTCGCAGGCAAATCTTCCTTATATGCAATAAAACTAATATTATTAGCATACAACACAAGTTTAATATAATTCACATTTGCATCAATTGTTAATGTAAATAGTACAGAGAGGGGTTTCAGTATAGGTAGGACTCAATTAATTTGATAAGAATACCATTTACCCCGTAAGAATAAAGTTTATCGTGTCATGGAGATACCTTAAAAGCTCCAGCAATGTCCTTACAATATTAAAAACAGCCTTAGTTGAATAAACACGGTCGAAACTCTGCGAGTTGCAGCAAAAGGTTATTCTTTAAAAAAACAAAGCCTATCTGCTAATACATTTCATCACTTTGCCAAATGAACAATACTACCGAGCAAAAATTATTTGCATCAAAGAGGGCTTGGATTAAAAAACGTAGGGCTTCGTTTAGATCACAATGATATGGGGACGATATATCTAACCAAATCTAGGTTAAAATTTTGTCAAATTCATATTATGACATGATATGCCAAATTAATGAGTAATAAAATAAGTAGACAAATACAAATTTATTTTTGTTGTTTACAAAATTAACAAAGTAAGAATATACAGAAAGAAAAAAAAATTACATAAATAGCTGAAATTGGCCACCGCCATGCCATAGTCCTGCATTTTCCATAAGATCTTCCCACTTCTTGGGAGAGGCGTCTTATACAATTTGTTGGCGTATTTTCCATTATTTCACGAACGTTTGCAACAAGGTCTTCTGTTCTTACAGATGGTCTTCTTGTTTTTTTTTTGTGTTGTATATAACCTGTTTCCCTAAACACTGCCACGGTTGTTTTCAGGCAATGATAAAAATCCCCAGCAATAAAAGCAACGTTAGGAAAATGTTCGTGAAAATCGTCCATGCACAAACCCGGATTGTATTGCTACTCATTATTTACGCTAACCCCGTTTCGAAAATACGCTTCCACCATGAATGTTTTGTGCTGTTCCGTAAAGCCCGTTGTATGAATTTTATTGTTCAAGAAATTGGAAAAATTAGCGATGAATCAAATTACTTGTAACGACTGTCAAAGATGACGGAATAACTAATTGATTGTTAATTCAGGTAGTTACTGACACCCAACAGGTATTAAGCTCTACGGCTAAGCATTACGTCCTTAGATGCAAGGCCCAGGGCAAATAATTTTTGCTCGCACGGTACTATGTGTTGGGTAAGTAGTGTGCCCTTGTAGCGTTAAAAAGGTATATAAAATTAGTTACAGTCCGTTTTACTGCAAGCAATCCGTAATTTAAAATGATTCCTAAATGTTACATCTTTAAATTATTTCGAGTAACTTTATTAAACCCATTTCAAATCGCGAAATTGTGTCATTTAATTAATTTATCATTCTTACCATTTCATTTACAAGTCGTTCTCCCATATTTTCCCTCCTGACGCAACTTTAAAGATAAATGCACGAGTTCAGTAATGTTTCTCCAAATTTTGTCAGTCGGATTAATGGACTATTTTTAATGAATTTTGCGAATTTGTTACTTTTACTATGGATATATACAAATTGGAAAATAAGATTGATTTTACTCATTTCGATGTTCTGAGTGCGAGCGCGAATACTAACAAGTCAATTTTCAGTTTTTCGTTCCAAATGCTTTGCCGACTGAATTCTAAATAGACCTAAAAAATATAAAGGTATTGACATATTTTACATGATAATTTCTCCTAGTATTGTTTAGAGTAATATTTTTCTATGGTAAAAGTAGTTGTTGTTTAGCGGTACAAACGACCTAAATATATTATATCCAAAATTCATATTGTAAAATTGAAAACAACTACAAATCACGTTGGGCATGACGTTTCCAGCGTAATAAATTAGCTATGCAATTTGAGTATACAGTAGAATTTAAAAAATAACTAATATATTTGAAATACAATTCATGTAATATCGTAAGGGGAAACCCGAATTTTACTGGAATGTATTTAAAAAAATTAAATGTAAAAATGGACCACTGTGCAGGGGCGAATGAACAATATAAACATATTATAACATTTTTATTTTACCTATTTTTATTGTCTAGTGTTAATTGCTTATGTGTTGAAATGGGACTTAAAATGAAGGGGTTCCTCTTAACTTTGTGCCGATTTGGGTTATTCTTATTTCGTTTACCTGTTCGATGTCAGAATATGGAAATCGCCCGTAAATCTATGGTTAGTTCGAGTAAAATTAAATTACTGATGATGCTTAGGTTTTCCAGGTAATTTTACTTGTAAAATAAAATTTAGGTAGTGCGAGAACCAAATTTAAAGTAAACATTCCATTCTTTGACACACGGCGATTGATTAAAGAATAATCTGTGGATTTCTATGATTTTAAATTATTAAAAATAGTCTTATCCTATAAAATGTCTGTTTTTGTTTCACAAAAGAAAATAGTAATTCTGGAAAATGCTTTTTGTAATGTAGGTTCTTGTATGCACATTCGCTATAATTTTATTCCATACGATTCGCATGTTTCTATTGTAAAAGGATTGGTTACAATATTCAGGTATATGAGTCCCATTTCCTTGTTCAAAAATATTGTGTTACAAATGTTTTTTTGTAGCTTGTTGATCTTGGACAAACATGCAATTTAGAGAGAATAAACTCGAACAATAGTTTTTATGAGCTAGGAGTTGTGGTAGATCAACGCAATAATAAATCACTTTTCTGGATTACAAAGATAAGCAAGTAATTATTATGAAAGGAATAGTGCTTTAACAAGTGAGACATAACATGTCTATATTTTCAGAAATTAAAAAATGGTATGAGTTCCATCCTGCAATCCGAAATTTGTTTATATAATTCGCGACTAGTCTAAACCATTAGTTAAATGGATCATATGTAATAATGCTTAAAGCCAATTTAGTACTTAAAATAATGTCAAATTTATGGATAATATACCGTTCTGGCAAACTCCAAATAATAGTGGCATTTTATATGAATATGAGAAAGTAAATAATATGTTTAGATGTCCGCAATAAACGATGTTCCAAATAATACTGAATACTGAATTTCTGTCGCCAGCACAAATGATCCCCTCTTTTTAGTCGAGGGATGGCCTCCCCATGCATTGCGCCGGCAACACTAACTGATCTGTTGTCCTTATTGCGGACATCTAAACATATTATTTACTTTCTCATATTCACATAAAATGCCATTATTATTTGGAGTTTGCCAGAACGGTATATTATCCATAAATTTGACATTATTTTAAGTACGAAATTGGCTTTAAGCATTATTGGATATGGTCCATTTAACTAATGGTTGAGACTAGTCGCGAATAATATAAACGAATTTCGGATTGCAGGATGAAACTTATACCATTTTTTAATTTCTGAAAATATAGACATGTTATGTGTCACTTGTTAAAGCACTATTCCTTTTACAATAATTACTTGCTTATCTTTGTAATCCAGAAAAGTGATTTAAAAAAATGTCCAAAGTATTGCGTTGATCTACCACAACCCCTAGCTCATAAAAACTATTGTTCGAGTTTATTCTTTCTAAATTACATATTTGTCCAAGATCAACAAGCTATAAAAAACATTTTTGTAACACAATATTTTTAAACAAGGAAATGGGATTCATATACCTGAATATTGTAACCAATTCTTTTACAACAGAAACATGCGAATCGTATGGAATAAAATTGTAGTGGATGTACATACAAGAACCTACGTTACAAAGAACATTTTGTAGAATCGGCTCCAAAAAGGGATATATCAGGTAAAATGATTTTTAATAAGTTTTGATAAGTGTTCAACTCGGCTCGAACAGCAATTAAATGTCCTTCTGGGTACATATGGTATTTGAGGTTTCTCTTAAGAGATTAACGTAGTAAAGAGGTAGGTAGGTAGTATATAATAATAAAAATTATCAAATTTTGTTCAAATTGTATTTTGAATATCAATCAGTGTTAGTCGAAAGTGCGTTATATCCAAGAAAAATGGCTATGAGTGGTTCTGCTGAATTAAGTGAAATTATTAGTCAACGAGGTCAAATACTACTAGTATTAAACCAATAATTTAAATATAAAGAAGAAAATCGGAAACTACGTTCGGGGAAACCAAGTGGAGATGTATTAAAACTGGGTGTAATGCCTGCTTAAAAACCATCGGAGATTCATCTGGTCAAGTATTAACTTGGTCTAATCAAAACCATTTGCACGAACAGGAACCAGAACATCTTTTGCAAAGGCAAATATTGACTCAATCGGCCAAAAGAAAAGCAGAAAGCAACCTGACAGAAAAACCAGCCAGAATAATGAGGAAAGCATTGGCGAAAGATAATAACACCAATGCTCTCACCGTAAGGGACTTGGAATGTGTAAGGAAAATATATATTATGCTCGGCGCAAATCACTACCAGCAGTACCAAGGTCGATTATGGAAGTACATACAGCCCTAGATATAATGAATTTGAAAACAAGTTCGAGTGAGGAATTTTTGTTAGTAAACGATAAAACAATGGACTTAGTTATATTTTCATGCAATAGTAACTTAAGTTACTTGTGTAAGTCACAAATTCTTTACAGGGATGGCACTTTTTCTTACTGCACAAAATTTTTCAAACAATTCTTCACCATACACGGATTTATTAATGGACACTATATTCCTTTAGTGTTTTGCCTGTTAATAGATAAATTTGAAGACACTTATAAGTAATGCATGTCTAAAATATTGGAATTGTGCACCAGAATTAAATTAGTACTTTCACCAAAAGAAGTAGTAGTGGATTATGAAATTGCAATTCATAAAGCAGTGCTTCAAGTGTGGAATGATATTGAAATTACGGGCTACATATTTCATTTGGCCCAAGCCTGGTATCGTCAATTACAAAAACTAGATTTAACTCAATATTATAAGGATAATAAGTCGGAAGTAGGAAAACTGCAATATTGTTTTGGGCTTGTATTTTTTCCATCTGTTTTTAACTCGTGCTATGTATATTGTGTAATTATTGTTTCTTTACATTAAAAGCTGTAAGTTCAGGTTTGCGAATAATGTAGAAGCTGTTTCTGCACGTTTCTATCTGATATTCAGCAATAAAGAAAATTGATAAAAGGTTAAAGTTGAGAACTGTCCAACAACTTCTATTAAATTGAGCTTGTTATTTTCTAGGACAAACAAGGCAGAGTATAATATTTCTGGAATATTTATTAGGAGAAATACATTTTTACTAAAAACTTGTCTAAAGTAAATATTTGATTAAAAATTTTCGATTTGAAAGAAACTATGTCTAAAACGTGCATTGTAATAATAATAAAATGTAACGAAGTTAATATATTTGGGTTTTAAATATTTTCAAAAAGTAAGTATGCTCTCTCTTTTTCTCACATACGACACCGGACTGCATCTTTGAACAAAAATGCCGAGTAGCTCGGTCTTGTTCTTTCGCCCGATTATTAAGACCAATAACGTTAAAATAACTGGAATCGTTTTGCTTCTTTTCTCTTTAAAAATACCTTATCACGAGCATATACGCATATTACCCTCCTCTCTTTCTGAACCGTTAGCAGCAATTAGTTGACCCAATCAGACATATTAACCGAGTCTAAACTGCGATGTATTCTATACCGAAAGTGGTTTGGTAATAGAAAGTCTTTTAAAACAGATTATATTAGTTTTAAATACATATTATTATACGCTGTGGGTAAACTACAAGTTCCTGCCGTTCTCCCTTTTACACACACTATACACGGATAGATATCAACTTACCTAATATTTTTAATTCAATCTACAACTGCAGCTGATTGGTGACTAAGCAACCTGAAAGAAAAGATAAATACTTCAATTTAATTAAATAATTTAATTCGTGGAGCAAACCAAACCAAACTATAAAGTCGAGAAGCAAACCATAATGGCGGTTGTATTTTCATATTTTTATCACAGAAAAAAGTCACGAATTTTTAAAAATAATTACGATCTTTTTATTCCAAAGTATCGGCCATATTTTTTATTTTTTTATCGGTGTCGGTGCTTTTTGGACTTTGAAAAAATGGCGAAGTTTATCTTAAATTTAAGTATGAGTTTCTAAAGCAAAACTATCGACTTTGTTCCTTTTATGTCAATAAATGCAAAATGCCCGATGTGGCAAGAATAAAGATTAATCTAATTCCTTCAATTTTACGTGTGAGTAAAAAAAATTAAGAAATTACAATTGCCCCAAATATGTCGCAGTGGAATTTGGTCTGTAGACTGACCCCTGTTGTGGGTTTTTGGTCAATTATTACAATTATTCTGTTATTATTCTCAGGATAAAACACATAGACCATAGGTTTTCTTTCAAGAGTAATAATTTAATCTTACGATATTATTCTCTTATTCGCGAGCAAATTTTCATTCATAAAATCCCAAGAGCATTGATAACCACGGGATAATTTCATTACAAATCGTAAGCACGTTACCTGGCAACTTGTTCAAAAGTAGCATGCTTCAGGAAGTTGTAATTCAATTTTTAGTTATTTGTCACTGCTCGAGAGATATTCGGCGAGAAAATGAAATGACATTACAGTGAAAGTGTCAATTTTTTTTATCAATGGTAACGTATTTTAATGACATGAGTGATAACTACCGATGGACTGTTAGTGAAAGGTTATTGTCTTTTATTGGTTTTGTACACGTGATTATAAATAGACGAATTCAATTGAATTGTTGTTACGTTAAAAACATTTTAGAAAAATAGATGTACCGTGCGAGCAAAAATTATTTGCATCAAAGAGGGCCTTGCATCTAAGGACGTAATGCTTATCCGTAGAGCTTTATACCTGTTGGGTGTCAGTAACTACCCGAATTAACAATCAATCAGTTATTCCGTCATCTTTGGCAGTCGTTACAAGTAATTTAATTCATCGCAAATTTTTCCAATTTCTTGAACAATTCACACAATGGGCTTTACGGAACAGCACAAAACATTCATGCTTGAAGCGCATTTTCGAAACGGGGTTAGAGTAAATGGTGAGAGGCAATATATTTTCGAAAATATGAAGAGACGTGTGAATTTATGCTTGGAGCATGGCGGTGGCCAATTTCAGCAATTTATGTAATTATTTTTCTTTTTCTTCCTGTATATTCTTACTTTGTTAATTTTGTAAACAACAAAAATAAATTTGTATTTGTCTACTTATTTTATTACTCATTAGTTAGGCATATCATGACATAATATGAATGAAAACAAAATTTTAACCTAGATTTGGTTAGATATGTCGTCCCCATATCATTGTGATCTAAACCAAGCCCTACGTTTTTTAATCCAAGCCCTCTTTGATGCAAATAATTTTTGCTCGCACGGTATAACTTAGTGAGTCACCAAATAGATCTGTATTGATACAATCTTTTATAAATGTGGTACAAGTTTAATAAAAAAATTTATATTTCCTAATGATAAAAAATTTAATATATTAAATGGACACTCGACTTTAACATTTTTTGATCAATTGTTTGAAAAGGCTATTAACTTCACTGTCATACTTTTTGCACTCCAAGAATAGGTGGTTAGGTCGATTCACTCAGTAAACCTGCAAGATGGCCGACATGTCATATGACAAAAGTCATTGAAAATGCAAAAATTTATTTTATTTAGCTGGAATATGACTTTTGTCATATGACATGTCGGCCATCTTGCAGGTTTACTGAGTGAATCGACTCTACACATCTGATATTGCACAAATGACATTTGTGCGAGTTGTAATACCTACAGTAGGTTTTGCATCTTTCGTTCCATTTATCTAATTTTTGTGATTTTAGAAGAACATCTGCCTTGCTAAGAGTAAGACTAGAACTAATGGGTGTTTTATTACAGATAATATCCTTGGCTAAGGTATCAACATAATTACCTATTATACCTTTGTGGGCTTTAACCCAAATAAATGTTATATGCTTTTTCCTTAACGTGATATATCGTTATAGTTTTTGAATATGCCATAATAAAGGAATAATTTTTTGGACCACGGTTTAAGATGGGACATCATTATACAGAAGTGCAAAATTAGGTGCTTTAAAAATAGCTAAGTATACTAGGTCCAATAATATTTATTTTATACATCAATGATGTGCCTTTAGTTTTAAAAATGTGTAAGTTACAAATGTTTGCCGATGACACCTTAATTTACATTAATGTTTTAAATATTTTTGATGGTTTAAATGAGTACTCTAAATTCTGAGATAAATATATTATTAAATTGGCTAAAAGTAAATAAATTAAAATTAAATATTTCAAAAACTAAATGTATGGTTATGGGTAATAATTTAAATTGTCAAAATATAAATGTTGTAATTGACGGTAAAAAAATGGAATTAGTAAACAGTTTTAAATATTTGGGGATAATCATTGATTCGAAATTAAAATTTTTTAATTATTTTGAAAGTATCATATCGAAGATTGCCGGAAAAGTAGGTTATTTTAAAAGTATCAATTCTAATTTAAGTTTGTTTTCTAAAAAACTTTATTTAATAGTATTATATTACCACATTTTCTTTATTGTTCTTCCATTTTATATTGTGCTAATAAGGAAATATTTGTTAAATTACAAATTTTACAAAATAACGCAATGCGGATTATTTTAAATTGTGATAAATATACCAAAATTAATTTTGTGAGGAAAAATATAGATTGGTTGAATGTCAGAAATAAATTTTTTTATTTAGTATGTATCTTTATACATAAAATTAAAAATAATTTATTTCCTGGTTGTTTAAAAATTTTTTGATCTTTTAATTATGAGCATCATAATTATAAAACAAGAACTAATCAATATTTTTATGTGGATAGAGTGTCTAAAACATTAGCTTATTAATCTATTTTTTATAAAGCTTTGTTAGAATATAATAATTTGGAAAATTCTATTAAATCTCAAAAATCATTAAAACTGTTTAAAAAAACTTTAAAATAACATACAATTAAAATACAAAATGATACGTAATATTTGATACAATTTACAAAATGTTTAACTTTTCTGTCTGTTTTTGTTAAAAGAAGGTTGCGTTTAAAAATTTTAAAATAAGTCTATAAAAATGTGTTGAAAAAATGTATTAAAAAATATTTAATTGCAGCTCTTTGCTAAATAAAACATGTTACTACTACTACTACTACTACCACCTCTGTAGTAAAAATACTACTATATTTTTTAACTGTAAACTTAATTTCATCCACAAGCTATTTATCATAAGAAAATAATGAGATATTACTTTTAATAATTGCTGGCAATACTACTGGTTCATTTAAATATTAAAGTGAAAAAATTAGCCGACGTTATTTACAATTTGTGAAATTTAATTTTTCCATGTTCTAAAAAGTTAAAACCCAAAACTTTTTGATCGTCTTTGCAGCTTAAGGAAAAGTTACTTTTAAAAAGCAAACAAAAGAACATCCGTTCCTTATAAAGTTTCAAACTTTTTAATGACTAAAGAGACAGTCTAAAGCTACAGCTCATTTATTTCGTAATAATATAAAATTGCTTTGTTTTTTAAAGCAAGTATTGAATACCAAGTCGTTTAAACTAGCAGATTAACAGCAAAATAAATTGAACAAATTGCTCACTATAATATTTATTGTTTTCATGGGAAAAAAATTAAAAGAAACAATAATTGTAAAGCTGGTAAAATCGTTATTTAAATTACATGGAAGGTACTACTTACCAGTGAAGGACGTGGTTTGTACCCAAGCGACAGCGGGGCTGGTAAAAAAGTGGGAGGTGGGTCAAGGGTATAGTATTTGCAGAATTATACCCTTGACCCACTTGATTCTTACTGCCAAAAATAAACTACCTGATTAAACCCTATTGTATACGCCTCAATCTTTTCAAAGGGGATTAAATGGGATCAGGGTCGGCTTAAAAATGTACCTACACCACATGATTTATTTTTATAATTTAAAATAAATAAATAGGTATTTTTAGTTTTAGGTAGGTACCTATATATAGTGTCATGGGTATCGAACCATGTTTCGTCAAGGTTAACAATTGGACGAATTTTTTCTCTAAATTGTTTAACAGCTGTTAAATATTTAAGTCTCCATTCCCATAAACGTTGAGATTTTATTAATGTTTGTCTTTTATTAATGCTTCGGTATTTAAAACCCATTTTACGCAAAATTTTCCTAAGGCTTAAAAGGCAACAAGAGATATTTGTTTCGTCTTTAATCAGCCGCTCTTTGAGGAAAATCAAAGTGGGTACAGATTGTGCCTCAAACATTTGGTAAATCTTTCTTCTTAATAAATCCATGTCATTTTCGTTAATGCTTCTAAATGTGCCAGAATCACTCCGACTTTTTCTGGGATTAACAGGTTTAAGTACTATGTCCCTTACCGAAGATAAAGGAGTTTTTGTCAAAGTAGACGTCTCTGCTAAAGCATCCATCGAATTAAAATTTCTACTCAACAAAGATTGATACACATTTTTAATTATTAGTTTGGCATCGGTAGATAAATGCTTTCTTTTAAAAATGACACTTGAAGATGCCCCCCTATCAGCACAATTCGAAGGATGCCACATTCTACCACTAGTAAGTCTAACTAAAAATGACTCGCCGGAAAACCACTAAAGACTAAAATTATTAAAAATCAGTTTGTATTTATATATGAATCAGGCATAGGTATAAACTGAATTTGTACCTGGTCCGGCTCTGCTCGAAAAGGTTTTAAAATTTGGGATTTCATTATTTATTTTATGGTCAAAGGGATAATAAGGGGGTTTATTGCAGTCAAAAGATCAACGGTATAATTCTACAAATACTATACTACCTGATAAGCTGTGTAATATTTTTTCTACTCCAGTTTTTCCTTATTTAAAAAAAATTGTTGTCTTTTAATGTATAGTTCAGGTAACCCAAGTTAGATTATTTGTACGTATGACATGATTGCACGAAGCAAAATACAGATAAGAATAACAATAAACCATGCTTAAAAGTAACTATAAATAAATAAATTCAAACGTTACACATAGTATATAGTCCTAAACTATTCAGTTGCTTAGTTTCAGATTTATCTCAACATAAATTAATTCCATTCTTTTAACATGTTTGGCGCTTGCAGCTTCATCATTTTATGCTCAAATTCTGCTTGCAGTAGCTTCTCTTGCATCGCAGCAATTCTTAGAATTTTTTCAATTAACTGATCCTATTTGTCTGCAATATTTGAGCGACAAATTAATAAAAAAAACGCTTGCTCCTCGAAAAAGTGCAAGTATGCGCTTTCTCTTGAAAGCAAGTAGTAGATGGTACACTCCAGGTAATTAATGAATGTCTGACCGATCTTTCACAAGCTGCCCAAGCTAAATTACCCAACCAATGTGTTTTAAAGAAAACAGTAAGGCGTAACTTTAATGAGATCCATGCTGCCCCTATCCTATAATATCGAATATTCTATAAATATCAAAGAACTTATCATCCCAGAATCCCAGAATTGTTTTGTTTCACAAATTTAATCAGTTTCATGGCACGTGTTTCGGCCCTTGCGGGCCATTGTCAAAGGAGTACAAGAAGATACTAAATACTATGTGACATTACAAAGGTATTTATATCATATTATTATGGTAATTATAAACATGTACGTGGAATGTAATAATTTTGGTGTATATAAGGTATCTTGGACTTGCCTATGTATAGTTTTTTCAAACAATTTATCAATATATATTATTGGTAACCTTTATTACGTATTATATTAATGTCTACTTGACGGTAAATTGCCCTGTCAGCGAAATGGCGACGGCTGGAAGTCCTAGACCCTTAACACTGACTACCAATTTTATTTAATTGATCCTTAAATGTTTGGACGGAACAGTTCAATTAAAATTATAAGGCAAATGTTTCAGTCATGATTTTGTTGGCAAGAGTATTTTAACATACTTGAGTGCGGCCATAGACCGATAAAAAGGGGGCACATTAACTTTTATGGTGAGGTGAAACCCTAAAAGAACCCCGCACTTCTCTTATGGAAAATGGCCCTCGGTAAAATTTTCTAAATTTTTAGTGTGTTGTAGAGAATGCCATTCTGATCAAAAGTGTTCCTGGCCACAACAATATCTGCCGACCAGTTTTTGAGATACAGGGTGTCCAAGTTGCAAAATATCAATTCTCAATACGTTATATTTTCCTAATTTATAATATGAATTCGTTTTGTTTTTCTAAATTTTTGAGGGCCCTGTCGTAGATAGGATAGAATACTATAAAAATAGTATAATTTTTTTTATTATATACCGGGTGAGTGACGAAAATTATTTAATATTTTTTGTTAAATCATTGTATTTTCGGCATTAAATTAAATGTTTACAAAGTAATGCTGTAGATGACATTAGCTTGGAGCAAGCTATCAAAATTTTTATAATTTATATTTATACAGGGTAACTCAAAAAAGTTAATATTTTTTTTACAAATTGGTTTAGGCTTTCGCGGCCGGTGAGCTAGTGTAGTTATCATTCGGGTCTAAAGGCCGTCGTAGGTTGGAATTGCTTCCAGGAAGCCTTTAGACCCGAATGATGCCTACACTAGCTCAATAGTTTTTTAATTAGTTTTGAAAGAAATTTTGTAGATATTTCTTTATGTACCTACTACTTGTCGGTTATCGTATGCTTCCAAATATATATAATTATCAAAGTTATACAGGGTATTTCCGATGATAAGCGATAGACAAATGACATAAAAATGCATGTATTTATAAATCACCCGGTATATTAAATATGGATCGGTTAAATTTCGTTATTTTTTAAATATTAACTTTTTTGAGTTACCCTGTATAAATATAAATAATAAAAATTTTGATAGCTTGCTCCAAGCTAATGTCATCTACAGTATTACTTTGTAAACATTTAATTTAATGTCGAAAATACAATCATTTAACAAAAAATATTAAATAATTTTCGTCGATCACCCGGTATATAATAAAAAAATTTAAACTATTTTTATAGTATTCTATCCTATCTACGATAGGGCCATCAAAAATTAAAAAAAACAAAACGAATTTATATTATAAACTAGAAAAATATAACGTATTGAGAATTCATATTTTGCAACTTGGACACCCTGTATCTCAAAAACTCGTCGGCTGATATTGTTGTGGCCATGAACACTTTTGATCATAATGGCATTCTCTACAACATACTAAAAATTTAGAAAATTTACCCGAGGGCCATTTTCCATAAGAGAAGTGTGGGGTTCTTTCCTGATATGTCGGCGATTTTTATTAGCATTTAGTTGAAATAACAAATATTTAACAAACTTTGAATGCTTTATTTTAATTATTGTAGCTGTGTAAACTTTATAATAAAAAACCAAATAATGCAGAAATATTAATTAATTTTTTTAAGGGAAAGTTTAGTTTTAATAATTTAATTTTCTTATAAGCCAGGCTATTAAGTAAAAAGAAGAAAACAAAATTTGTATTTAGAGGAAATGCAATCTGGCACTAAAGGAAACGTTTACAACTGACGGAATTCAGAATGGTAAAGGTTTTCTAGTTTTTAGGTTAAACCCCGGTGGAGTAATGCTCTTTTCTCTTTTCCGACAGAAGTTTTAGGAAAATGCATAATACATTACCTGGATATATGAAGGAAATGTTAAAAATGTAAAAGCAAGATAATGGTGCTTGTAAGAAAGAAAAATATATATTTGGTGGTTATGCGGTAGATTAACTGTATGTGTAATATATAATTTATTATATAAGTGCTTTCTAATAAGGAAGAATTTGAAAATTGATTTTAAATGTACAAACCAACCAAGAATGATATATTTTAAAATACAGGGCGTCCGGAAAAAAGAGGTCAATCCGTTAACCATAAATTCCTTGAGCAAAAATAATATGACTTTTATAATGACATTTTTTATTTTTAATACTAATGTTCGATATACATGGCGTCAAAGTTTAAAATTAAAAACTGTTTTTTTAATTGATTCGAGTATTTAATAAGATATTAATTTTAAATTTGGTAAATTGCTTCAACATAAAGAGTTACACCTTTTTTGAGGAAAACGAAACAAAACAAAAAACAATTGTCAAATATTCAAAATAGGGGGAAGGGGTTCTGTACCCGCTGATCCCCCCCTATTTTTTAGTACGTGCGCCAGTGACTTCTGTTAAGTTTATAAATTATATTATATGAATAATTATTTAATAATAACTTTATTTTTCATATATTTTACAAATCAATTATAAATGACAATGACAATCTTTCGCCAGTACAGGTAAGACTTCAGGATCTGTGATTTCTTTGGTCACGACATATTAAATATATATTTACGATTCTTAAACTACCAACTGCGCCATGTTAAGTTTATAAATTATATATGAATAATTATTTAATAATAAATTTATTTTTCATATATTTTACAAATCAATTATAAATGACAATGACAATCTTTCACCAGTACAGGTAAGGCTTCAGGATCTGTGATTTCTTTGGTCGCGACATATTAAATATATATTTAGGATTCTCAAACTACCAACTGCGCCATGTTAAGTTTATAAATTATATATGAATAATTATTTAATAATAAATTTATTTTTCATATATTTTACAAATCAATTATAAATGACAATGACAATCTTTCACCAGTACAGGTAAGGCTTCAGGATCTGTGATTTCTTTGGTCGCGACATATTAAATATATATTTACGATTCTCAAACTACCAACTGCGCCATGTTAAGTTTATAAATTATATATGAATAATTATTTAATAATAAATTTATTTTTCATATATTTTACAAATCAATTATAAATGACAATGACAATCTTTCACCAGTACAGGTAAGACTTCAGGATCTGTCACAACTTCCGAACTATATATTTTTTTAAATCATTTGTTTTTGATTATTTTTGGTCTCCTATAAAATTTCGACAAAATGATGCGTTTTGGTGATAATTTGAAAATTATGGGTCCTTAAGGGCACAGTTCTCAAGGTAAATTATGTAAAAAATACCTATAAATGGCTTGAATGCAGGGGTAACTTCTGGAACCTTGCAATTATTAAAAAAAATAATTAGTATCTAATTTTGGAAGGGCTGTTCAGGGAGGCATTGACGACTAGTATGCTGGTGTTTTTTTTTTTTAATTATTGCATAGACACTTATAAAAAAGCAGTTTTTGGAAACCACCAAAATTGCCACAATTTACCTTAAAATCGTTGAAAGTAAACACGTCGATTTTTAGAACTAAAGTAAAAACAAAAATTTTTACTGGTAACACGATTTTTCTAGTTTATCTAGATGTATCTCTCCTAAGAATTCTAGAAAATATGTGTTTGTTTTAACAAGAAAGGTTCCGTAATTGCACAAAACACGAAAATAAACAAAACTTTGACCGGCTGACTAACATCTGCCTTGCTCTACCAGCTCCAGAATATGTCTGTCTTTCTTCTTGGTATGCCAAAAGCATAAAAATAACTACTCCGATCAATAGTTAGGCAAATCGAATTAACGATAGAAAATGGCGTCGTTAATCCCACTTTACCTGATGCCAACGGTAATCTCATAATTTTCAAATGCTATACCAAGTCAGCTATTGTGGCATGCTTTCTCTACAATTTTACCTTGAACGGGGCAAATCATTATTATGTATATCGTTTATTACTTCTAACAATGGTATAATATTTCATATTTTATCTAGAAGAGTTTGTGCCTTTCATTTCATCTGATTTAATCTCAAAATGCGTTTTGCCGTATCGTGGTTTATCAGTAAGGCTACTATAGTACTGAAGAAAGGAAACGTAATGTTCAACTTAACCCAGCGCATGGCGAGAACAATCAAAAAGATGTATTATATTTATTTCATCAAATTAAAAATAATTGTAAACTGTTGTGTTTTAATTCTGTTCTGTTATGACTTCGAGAGCCGTCATCCAGAATAATGTTTTCACTTGTAATCTCCCTAGTAGCAGAATTATTGGGAATTAATTCTGCTGCGTGGGAGATTCGGAGTTTTTTCTTATTGTAATTTTTTTGCTAAAATGCCACAAAAACATATTTCCGGCGGCTTTAGTTAATTGTAACTAATTAGAGTTTTAGAAATGAGGTTCATTTTAGCCGTTAGTAACTCATTTTTATTACTAAAATGCGAGAAACATTAAATAACAAATTTGTTATCTGAAATCCAATGTCTTTATAGTTTTAAATTCAAATAAAACTTTAAAAAATATATTTCCGATGAGTTTAGTTTAATATGACGCACTGTATGTTTACAATAGAAGTTTATTTTACTTGTTAGTACCTAAGGTTTATTACTAAAATTTCAGGAACATTAAAAACATTAATTCGTTTTCAACCATACCATCTGATATTACACGTGTAGATAGTTTCAAATGAAACTTAAAAAAGAAACATATTTCCGATGAGTTTAGTTAAATATGAAGCACTATATTTTTACAATATAAGTTGATTTTACTTGTTAGTAACTAAGGTTTATTACTAAAATTTCAGGAACATTTTAAAAACATTAATTCGTTTCAAACCATAACATCTGAAATAACATGTCTACATAGTTTCAAATGAAACTTAAAAAACATATTTCCGATAAGTTTAGTTAAATTTTTGATGTGTCTCTTTTAGCCCCGATGTTCGATATGTAAAGTAAATTGGTAATTATCAATAAAAATGATAAGTTAGCAACAAAATGTATTTTGATTTTATTCTGAGTGACTTTTGCCAATAAAGCACTTCATTTTTGACACAAAAATTATCACTTATTAATTTTACTGAGTAAATAGGAACTAACAATTTTGCGATAATCTCCCGTTGCTATAAGCAACGTAAACAAAAAGGAGCCTTCTAATAGGTTGAAAATAAATTCATGTAATTTTCCCCGTTAAGGTTTGACATATTATCAGTTAATTATGATTTAAGCAGTGCTATCTTCAGATAAGTAATAGAGAGAGATGTAAACAACTGGCAAACTGCTAAAATTGAAATTACTTTAAAAAAAAACACTGGCCGACAAGATTTTTGTAACACAGGTCATCTCTTTATTTTTAAAATGGAAATACCCTTCTAATAATAGAAAAAATATTCGGAAAGCCCCAATACATAGCATTTTTCAATAGCTTAATAAGACCATTTTACATTAGCAGGTAGTCAATTTAATTAGGGGACGGTTAAAATGGATGCATTTTTTAACAGAAAAATTACCTGAACTGTAGGAATTTTAGTAGGACTTCAGGGAGGATTTACAAAATATTGCTGTTTTCTTCGTTTGTGGGACAGTCGTGCAGTAGATCAGTATTATGTAATAAAAGATTGGCCACAAAGAAGTGAATTTCAGCCGGGATCTCAAAATGTTAAGTTTGCACCTCTTGTAGACCCCAAAAAAGTCCTTCTGCCTCCTCTTCACATTAAACTTGGGCTGATGAAAAACTTTGTAAAAGCTATGAATAAAAACGGTGATGGATTCAAATACCTAAGACAAGTCTTTCCCGAGTTGGGAAATCAGAAAATTGCTGGACGATGTCAACTTTACAGAGAAGCTTACCAGGCAGGAACTCAGAGTATGGAACTCATTTGTTAGTATTTATAGTAAGGGGATTTTTGGGCAACAATATGGATGCAAACTATCAACAGTTAGTTGATGAACTTTTGGATTCCTACAAATCGCTTGGTGCCCGAATGTCATTAAAAATTCACTTCCTCCATTCCCATCTGTCATTTTTCCCTGAAGATTTGGGAGCTATCAGTGACGAGCAGGATGAAAGGTTCCACCAGGATATCAGGACAATGGAAATTCGCTATCAAGGACGATGGGATCCAGCCATGATGGGTGATTACTGTTGGTTTTTGAAAAGAGAAGATATGACCCCTCATAAAAGGAAAAAATTAAATTAAATTAGTGGGTTCAGTTAATATTTGTAATGTTTGTGTTTTTCTTAGATGTAAGGTATGTTTAGTAGGTGTAAAAATTTAAATATAGTCAATATACACAGTTAGAAAATTCTTAAATTATTTTTTCAATAGATATTAAATATTGTAACATTAAATGTGGTACCTACTATAAATGTAACAAGAAAACGTTACGTGTTACAACTTTTTTTTTCTCATTTTCGTATTTGGATAGGTCCATTCTACCACAAGATGCTATTTAGCCTTGTGTTACAACAAAACAAAATTTTTGTCGGCCAGTGTAATGTACCTAATTAATACTAGGTTATATAGCTATTGTGAAATAAGCAAACAATTTTAGCGAACAAACCACCAATAATATGGAAAATAAAACGTTTAGTATTATAATTATAACTGGCGCTTTCATTGAGGTAGGTATCAAAGCCCTATTTAATATTGAAGAATTTTGTGTTTGTTCTAAATAACTTTTAGTTGGCTTATTAGAAAATATTAGAATTTGATGTGAGAGTCCATCATACAAGGACCTTCAAAAAAGTCTAATACAGTTTTTATGTAAAATTAATAGGGGCGTTAATATTCCCATTGCGCTGGCGGTGCACCACCTGATATGTGCCCTTGCAGAATTTAAATGAACTTTTATTCTTTATTGGATATTATGTAATCTCACTTGGAGCGACCATTTTTAACTGACGTTTCATGTTTTTCACTTTCCGAGGAAACTTGCAGAGATTTCACGTATTTCTTTTCCACAAAAGTTTTGGAGAAATGCATAATATACCGCAGGATACGTGCACAAAATTGAAAAAGTTTCAAAGTGGGATTTTAAAACTTCTGCAAATGCTATAATACTCATTGTTGTCTCCTCCATACCATCTTTTTCCATAATATGCAAGTATTTTATTGTACAAGACTTATATTTTTTCCTATTTTTGGATAAAAAACTTTGATTTTCGTTGCTTTGTTACTTGAAGTAACTATATGAAATTTAAGTGTAAAAACGGGCTTTTAAAAAAGACACTGGTATAACAATAGTTATTTGTGTAACTAGTACACAAAGTATATATTTGTTGCATGAAGCATGAAGTTTGCAGCTCGAGACGAAGTCCAGAGCTGCAATCATGCGGAGTAATATTATAGTGTCACCAGTAAAGTCCGCATCATATGGATTTTTTTTTTATTAATAGCTTTATTCAAAATTTGATTTTGGCATCAAGTTCTGCTTCGATCGAGATGAAAATTAAGCAAAAAAATAGTAGTCACGTGGTTCGCATTATCTGTCAAATTTTATTTTTTTCCAAAAAATAATTCAAAAGTGGGGTTATTTCTGAAAATATCGAAAAAAGTTATAAGAAAAAGTTTTTTTAAATGTAGTTTCTAGCCCACATGCAAAATTTCAGCTGCATAAGATAATTTTGATTTTTTACCTATATTTTGTAAATTGCACCACTTTTGCAAAGTAAGGCTCAACGCAAGCTACATAAAACTTTTCAGTTTTGACAAGGCTTTATTTCAGATACATTTTCTTTAAAGTAGCGCCATATTAAATGTAGGTTTTTCTACAAAATCCAAATTGGACTATTAAAATTTGGTCGCATGTGATGCAAAGTTTATTTGTTTTTGACCCTGTATAAGGTAACTTCATAAAATAAGTATTTTTGAAAACGTAGTTTATATCTGCAAGTAATACCCTTAATATTAAGACAAAAATAACACAGTGTCATCAGTAAAGTGTTTTTTAAGTGGAAAATAAATTTTAGTTTAACAACGTAAAGTTTATCTATTTTCAACGATTTAATTTAAAACCCCTATATTATAATTTATTATTAAGCTATGTCATAATAACGTTAACGTGTATTACTTTTCGACACAAACTACGTTTTCAAAAATACTTATTTTATGAGTTACCTTATACAGGGTTAAAAACAAATAAACTTTGCATCACATGCGACGAAATTTTAATAGTCCAATTTGGATTTGGTATAAAAACACACATTTAATATGGCGCTACTTTAAAGAAAATGTATCTGAAATAAAGCCTTGTCAAACCTGAGAAGTTTTATGTAGGTTGCGTTGAGTCTTACTTTGCAAAGGTGGTGCAATTTACAAAATATAGGTAAAAAATCAAAATTATCTTATGCAGCTGAAATTTTTCAAGTGGACTAGAAACTGCATTTAAAAAAACTTTTTCTAATAACTTTTTTCGATATTTTCAGAAATAACCCCACTTTTGATTTATTTTTTGGAAAAAATTAAAATTTGACAGATAATGCGAACCACGTGACTAATATTTTTTTGCTTAATTTTCATTTCGATCGAAGCAGAACTTGATGCCAAAGTCAAATTTTGATTAAAGCTATTAATAAAAAAAAATCCCATATGATGCGGACTTTACTGGTGACACTGTATATAAAAAGTGTGTTTATTGCACATGGCATATTATAATAACTTCTATGCCGTGTGCAATAAACATACATTTTTTGCACAAGTTGCATAAATAACTATTATCTTATTATTAGTTCTACGATACATCCTCATAATAATTCTAAGCAGCGTTAAGAAAATAACTAAGCAAATAAGTTTCCTTTTAAGGAAAACAAACCTTTCAGAACCTTTTACTTTTATTTGGTTGTTTTCGTAAAATTCTTAAATAAATAGCCAGTTGCGAGAAAGGAAAACGTGTTTGAGAAATACGTAATTTATTTGAATAGGAACTCTTTTGTTGATGAAAGTTCAAACAAGCATGTGTATATTTTTAATAAGTATGGGAAAACTAAGACAAAGGTTTTGCTAAATAATTTCAATTATAACGGATATTTTCAACATATTGAAAAATGCAAATTATTAAAAAAACAGTGCCGTGCGGTCGAATATTGATGTGCGAGTCACTCCGAAAAATAATACTTTTTTTGGGTGGATTTTCCGAGGGACTGCTTACTTCCAAAAAAATTGAACACTGATTTTAAATCAGTCCTGATTTAACATGATTTAAACAGAGGTTTAAGATTTAAAATGGTATGCGTTATGCTGTAAAATACCGATGATTTACCAAATGTAAGTGATTTAATGAACGCTGTTTCAATTGATTAAAGTAATTTTTTTTGAAATCTAGGGATTTGGGGAATTAATTCTTACACAGATTTAAAGGAGTTAGTGGCCCCCTTTGTTTAGGCGCAAAAATCATCTGGAGATTCATGGCATTTTCACTTGCATTAAAAAGTTAAAAATAATATTCCACGAGCGTGAGTAAAATACATTTTTCTGCACCGATTTTAGTGAAGAAAATCAACTTTTACCGCGCCATGCTGTAAAATTTTTGCAGCTCTCGAATTTCACATTAAAGAAAACACCTGTTTCAGTTCATGAAGGTGTCCACAATGAAATGCATCAAGGTACATCCATGCTGAGGAAAACAGCCAAATTAAAAACGAAATGTATTTTAAAAATTGCATTTAACAGTAATTACATCGAATTAAGATACAAAAATATACAAATTACCAATAAAACATGTTTTTGTTCCATATATACAGTTAAGTACAGTATGACCAGTAGAGAGTCCGCATCATATGGGATTTTTTTATTAATAGCTTTATTCAAATTTGGACTTTGGCATCAAGTTCTGCTTCGATCGAGATAAAAATTAAGCAAAAAAATTGTAGTCACGTGATTCGCATTATCTGTCAAATTTTAATTTTTTTCAATAAATAATTCAAAAGTGGGGGTATTTCTGAAAATATCGAAAAAAGTTATCAGAAAAAGTTTTTTTAAATGCAGTTTTTAGCCCACTTGCACAATTTCAGCTGCATAAGATAATTTTGATTTTTTACCCACCACTGAAATTTATTTTCCACTTAATAAACACTTTACTGATGACACTGTGTTCTTTTTTGTCCTAATATTAAGGTGAATTACTTTCAGACATAAACTACGTTTTCAAAAATACTTATTTTATGAAGTTACCTTATACATACAGGGTCAAAAACAAATAAACGTTGCATCACATGCGACCAAATTTTAATAGCCCAATTTTGATTTTATAGAAAACACACATTTAATATGGCGCTACTTTAAAGAAAAAGTATCTGAAATAAAGCACTGTCAAAACTAAGAAAGTTTATGTAGGTTGCGTTGAGTCTTATTGTGCAAAAGTGGTGCAATTTACAAAATATGGGTAAAAAATCAAAATTATCTTATGCAGCTAAACTTTTGCATGTGGGCTAGAAACTGCATTAAAAAAAACTTTTTCTAATACATTTTTTTGATACTTTCAGAAATAACCCCACTTTTGAATTATTTTTTGGAAAAAATTAAAATTTGACAGATAATGCGAATCACGTGACTACTATTTTTTTTTTGCTTAATTTTCCTCTCGATCGAAGCAGAACTTGATGCCAAAGTCAAATTTCGAATAAAGCTATTAATAAAAAAAAATCCCATATGATGCGGACTTTACTTGTCACATTGTAGGTATATTGCGTTGTCCTTAACACTTTGAATCAAAACATTCTAACAACGCAATTTTATTGGTAATTTGATGTGGGGTGCGGACAAAGCAGCACCACATATTAGAAGCGGGGAGAGGAGCGTTGCCGTCGAATGTAATAAGAAAGACGTTTCATCTTATGGAGATGAATGAGACCACTTTACGAGGCCGGGAATGGCTCCGCCGCCAGTCGTCCTTAGCCCGAAGTTTTTGATTATGTTCTTAATATGTGACCCTTTTTGAAATATTTTTGTGGGTTTTATAGGGGGCGTTTCAACAAGCGGCAGCGGAATCATTTTTGAAATTGGTAAAAAAATAAATGCCATTTATTACAGTTTTTTTTTATATTTTTGATTAAAGTTTCGCATTTTGATAATGCTACTTATTATTTTGTCGATAAGTATCAGTATATCTGTTTTGAGGTACCTAGTTTTAGAAAAATTTAATAAAAACGACAAAAAAAACACGTGTTCGACTACTAAAAGTAATAGTCGACGTAAACCAATTTTAATATATTTAAAAAATCATTTTTAAATCTAAGACTTAAACAATTCCAAATTTTTCTTGTCCTTAACAACCCGAAATTTACCGTATGTTATTCTTAACTTAAAATATTACTGCTCCGTCCCTACAAACGTGTATCGTCCAAGTCAATGTTTTTATTTTTAATTACATTTTTTTTATTATTAATTTACATTTTTAACACGCTTTTATAGCTTTACCTGTATGTTTGTAACCGACTTCTTTGAACCCGATTTTGACCCACTTCAAACGGTCAGATTTAATTTAAATTTTGTAGACTTATCAAGAACCGCTGACAATACAATAATCTACTAATCTAGCTCAATCTACTCAAAAATTTTTTTTTCTTAACAATAACTCAAACTAAAAAATAAAAAACAAATATAGTTTAAAAAAACTAAAAAACACGCTTTAATAGTTAATCAAACTAAAAAGCGGAAAATAAATATAGTTTAAAATATTTCTTGAAATTCTTAATATAGGAAGAAAATAATAATGAACGATAAACATTAGTATTACTGTCAAAAAAGCGTGGGGTACTCGATATACGAAAAATATGGCACAAAGCGCCCCACGCTTTTTTTTTTGTGTCAATATTTATTCATAAGGAATGCGGATGTGTTTAAAAGCATTGAAACGGTCACAATATAAAGGTCATTAATCCGTAGGGGATTGGCGGCACTGTTCTTCTGCAGCGATTATTCCTTGATGCTAAGCGTCGAGATTCTGCCCAAAGCTACAAGATGGGGTTCACTCCTTGTATATCTACGAATTCCTACGAATTCGAATATCTCTTTACGTGCTCTCGATATTTTACTTGTGAATTTGGGAGTCTCCTGGATCAACGAATTGAACGAAATTATTTATTCAAATATGTCGAAATCCTTCTTTTTGCAAGCAATCATATATCTTCCAACAATACGAAACGATAGTAGCATCCATTTTTTAATTAGTTTAAGTAAGGTTTCCGTGTTTCTATTTTCAACCTGGAAAACCCTTCTCGTATCTTCCCAACACCCATCTGCCTTCAATAATAAGTTATCTGGTATATTTTCGTTTACCAAATTTTGCTTTATCTATCTCTATAACACGTGCAGGGCTACCGATTTGTTAAAAACTATTATTAACTCAGTAAATATGCAGTTCTCTGCAGTTAGAAGACCAGTCCACAACGGTTTTGCTATTACGCTTTTCTTTCATAATAAATTCTCTCCCAATTTTGACTTTTAGAAACAAATTCTCACTCTGCTTAAATTTCCATAACTTTTTAATTTCGCGCTATTAATATTTCTTGGTAGATATCGCATGTCATGTACCTTGGTAAAATTCCATGATTAACTAAAAAATCTAATATTATGTGCCTTTTATAACGAAAATATTACTTTACTCAAAAGTGCCAAACAACAAAAAAATGTAAAGAAATTGTGGTCATGTCTTAAATTAAACAAAAGTACTCTACCAGATTTAGAGCAACCAGATTTTTTAATCAAACACACAGTACCGAGCAAGATCAATCGATTTTGGCAATCCAACACACAACTGTGTTCCTGATAGCAGTAAACTAACAATGCTAAAATTAATATATTTACTCCTGCTGTTAAAAAGTTAAATACTCCCGAGAAAATAAAACATATTTAACCAAGATTTATGACTTGAAAGAAACAAATCTTTTAAATCCTATGGTCTTTAGGTATTTTCTTCTTGTCTTGCGAAAAGAAAAAAAAAAAAGGTCAGTTTTTCCTTACAAAAATGGAGAAAGGGTGATCGAACATCAATTTCTCGCATCAGAACGCACGGAAATAGTAATAAAGATAAATGTGAATTTGGGTTTAGGAATACACTCCGGCCAAGCATGCACCAAAATAATCAATTTTTGATGGATCCAGTGGTGTAGAATTAATTATCGCATAGAAAATGTAATAAAGGGCTTCGATGAAAATATATAACTAAGAAAAATATCTAGTTTACAAAGGAGACAAGTAGAATTTTTTATCCCGAGGGTTGTTTGACGCACAGAAAAATACCCATAGCTATAGGAGTCCTAGGATCCATACACATTTATTTTTTTTAACCATAGCATACGTGGTATTAAAAAAATTAAAAGGGTTAAATAGATTTTTATAATACGCACTTAGTTTCACTTAGTGATTATACACCTCGACCAATAAAAAGTATATTGTTTTGATTGAAGGGTGTAGTGGAAATATCAGCCAGTCTAAAACTCTATTTCCAATATTGTTCTGATTGAACCAAGCTTGCACATGATTGTATGTGTTTTGAATAACTATTCTATTGGGTCAGGCAACCCACTAAAAATAGACAATGGAGATGTGTACCACCCCGGTGAAATGGGCGATCTTGCATCACAAGGTCATATTTATCTCAAGCCGCGGCCAGCTGGCCACCAGAGTCAAATTCGCGCTGTTGTCGCTTGATGATTCTCCAGCTGGCCGAGTAACCGGGTTCTGTCGCATATTTTTGACGTATAGAAGAGAAGGACAGTTATATTCTGACCTACTTTAACGCTTCCCAAACTGGCCAGGTGCTAATTGGAACAAACCAGCCAGTCCGCCATGTCAAAACTGTCAATTTTTCTTGTCCACTTTTTTTTCTGAGGAAATTAAATTCATTTTAATATTTAATACTATTTTATTAGTTTCTATTCTAGAAAACTTCGCCGATGTGTGTAATTTTTCACTTATTATTCCAGCCTACTATGCAGGTAATTATTTTTTATTGTTTATGAAATTGATTTTACACTTATACCAATTTTTTATATTGGAAATGTAAGTTTACAATAAATAAATTAACATGAAATGTTTCACATACGTAATAGGTATTGGTTTACAAACCAATCTTAACAAAATATCACTGGGCAGCCTGCAGATAACTGCAACACATTTGTGCCCCAGATTATACCTAACAATCGTATCAGTTACGTACACATAGTTTAGGCTCTTGAAATGATAATTTTAACATTTTTGTTTTACTGAGTAGATTAGAAGTATAACATGATGGCACCAAGATAATGGTTTGAGCTAACTTGATAAGTAGATACTGGCCATATTTTACAAAAAAAATTCAACAAGATACTGTTTCTGATACTTGTCTCGTTGCATCCTAGTGCTTGTGTTTATACAGTATTTGTGATATATTATATGAATTGAGACAATTCCTGATTAGTGAGACCTGTGAGACGTAACCTAAGGACATTAGTTTATTCCAAACAGTTATTTTTTGTTGTGGTTGTCAATACAGTTTTTATTTATAAATAAACGTAGAAAAAATTATTTACGATAAAGTGCTTCCATCGTTATTTTCCAAATGTTAATTAATAAAAAAATGTGCTTTTTTTCCATAAAATAAATACTTTTGTGCGTCTTTTTATTGATTTAATTTGTGATTTAATAATATTTATATTGAATCACAAATTAAATCAATAAAAACTCGTTCAAAAGTTAATAATAAAATTTAAAAGTTCGCTGTTCAAATTTCCTGCCATTGCGCCTCTGATGGCCAGCAGGCACACTAAAACCGTTCTCTCTCACTTACTATCTCTTCTTTCTCTCTCCGATGTGTTGCGATTTTTTAACAAGGAGTTAACATTTATAACCCTATAAATTTTCTTTGATGTGCACTTCCACTAAATATGTCAACTGACTTGAGTCATAGAAAAAAAAAGGGTTTAGCTCGGACAGAAATGGAATACTGACATAATTTAAGTCCGATTTTTACAATGATCTCATCTAGGATGTAATACCCATACAATGTTTAAGGATAAGGGACAAGTGAATGTGCTTTAAGTAAGTAAATTTATTTTAGCAATATTCAAAACAAATCGAATATAGACAGAACTTTTATAATTAACAAGCTATCGATATTTAACTCCATCTCTATCTTTCTATAATGTTGAGGTTATGTTTTAGTTTTGTGTTTTGTTGTTTTTGTATGTATATTTAGGTATATTATTGTTTTATTGAAAGAATGCAAGCAGCTAAAAATTCAGAAATGAAATTTATTCACTGTATATAGATAGTAGGTATGATTTGCGTAGGCAAATAGGAGAAAAGGTTATTATTTTTATTTAAATATAGGTAAGTTAAAATGTGTTTTTATTTTTTTCAACACTGAGTTGAAACAAGTTTTTCAACTTTAGTGTTGAAAAAATTTGTTTAACACAATGGTGATACCTACGCACTATTAAAAACATATCAAACTGTTTTTGATTATTTTGTATGGTCGTAGGAACAATGGTGTACATTACTAGTGTGAAAGTGATTTTCTCACACTCGGAGAATTTCCGCACTCGGCTAATGCCTCGTGCTAAACACCTCCTTATTTGAGGAATGCCACTTTCAACACTTGTTATGTAATATGCTATATCACCTCTAGTGTTAAAATACTTTGTTGAACACAATGGTGTTATACCTACAAAATATTAAAAACAAATCAAACTATTTTCGATAACATTTAATTGTCGTAGGAAAAATTGTGTGCATTACTCGTGTGAACTAGGAGAATTTCGGTCAACGGCGTATCCAGCTCATGCGTCTGGGGGGGGGGGGCATCGGGATTGCGCCAAAGGCAAAAAAAAGCGCCGCAGGCGAAATTTTTTTGGGTGCCACGCCCTTTTTTGAATCATGGTGCTTGGTTTTCAAGTGAGAAAAATAAAAAACACAACACAAAATCCTCAAGAAAAGCACAAAAACAAACCCGGTAATAATTGAGGTGAAGAAAATGTAATAGTGTAGGAAATGTTTAATGTGTTGCCTATGTTGCCGAAATCAGAGCTCGAGTTTCGGGGGGGGGAGGGGCCCGGGCCCCCTGTACCTCCCCCCCCCCCTAGCTACGTGCCTGGCTAGGATACTAGATAATAGCAACTTTAAGGAGTAACGACAAAAACTAAACAACGCTTAAGTAATCTTGGGGGGGGGGGGTAATTACCCCCCTTCCCCTGTATACGCCGGTGATTTCGGTACTCGGCTTACGCCTCGTGCTAAATACCTCCTCGTTTGGCGGGTACAACTTTTCACACTTGTTATGTAATATACTAATTTCGCACGCATAATGAAATTAATGAAAATAACCGAAATAGAAATTATATCAATTTCGTGCATCACAAGGTACGAAAAGTTTAATAAAGATAAATATAAATTAAGTGTTGGATATTTACTGTGGATTTAACTCATTCTTGGCAGGGTTAATGGTACAAAACTAATTGATGACAATAAAAATAAATGGTTTAAAACGACCGTGCTTAACGCTTTAATCTTAATTTTAAGTGATATTAAGGAATTTAAATCAGCTTACCATTACAGCGTACTTCTCGACATAATTTAACATCTAAATTTCAGGGCATAATTAAATATTTATGTGGGGTTTAACACTTAATATTTCTGTTTTAAAAATATATGTATATGTTACATTTTTGGTCACTACGTGCAATTAGGATAATATTCGTGCAATTAGGATAATATTTATTAAACATATTAATGTTACTTATCTTTAGACAACAATTTAAGGGATACCCAGTAGATTTTCACATTGTAATGGAAACAATAATATTTATTTATTGTCGGAACGTTCTTTGATTTATCACGGGTCTTTGATACGTTGAACCTAAAGTTTGTCGAACATAAACTCTATGCTGTTGGAGTAAGGGGAAACGCACTGTCCTTAATAACGCCATTTCTAACCGTGTGATGGAATTGATCTGGTATATTACTAATTACTAGTTAATTGCAAATACACTTGGTAGCGTTCTGACTATAATAAATATTATTCAGTATCACTGGTAGCGTTTTTGACCGACAATTGCAGACCTTTCCCTTCACATAGGTTTAGAATCACGAGTATAAATAACTAAGACAATTTTATAGCAAGAGCACTCTTGGAGACAATGGAGAGTTCTTCATCCATGATAACGTCGACGTCGTTTTGATCTGTTAGTTGTATTGTTAGTTAATACCAAACGACTCATCCATGTCGACCAATCGGTAAGGATGTCATTCTTATCTCAGCAGCAAGGTTCAGGTGATGATGCTAACAGTAAAGACGCAGCGACGCGTCTTTACGGCGCGGGCGCGAACCGTTCAACCTTTGTTAATGAATCCCTCTATACAGTGGCGGCTCGTGGGGTAGAGCCACAGTGCCATGGCACTACCTGCCCTCCTATCTAGCGTCCTGCCCTTTACAAATTACCAAAACCTATTAAAATTAATATTCTCGTTTTTATAGCAATTAGCAAAATAATTTAAAAATGGAACACAGTCGGGTGCAATTTTCCATCTAAAAGGAAGCGATTATGCGTAAAACGGTAACGTAGCTTCCGCGCCAAACGCGACGAGGCACACGGGAGGTGACGAAACGCCATCACCTCAATAAAAAAACATTGGAAAATGACCTTGAATGCAAGCAGGCAAAAATCTCGGCGGGGTAGCCAGGAGCAGCCAGGCTCTCTTCGTTTGACCGTTTGATGTTAGACGTTTCAAGCAGCTGATGTTCGCGTCGCGTCCCGATTTTTTCGTTCGGCCGGCTGATTTAATGTAGGGTTAACAAACTTTTTATTTTAGAAATACATAAGTAATGAATACTATTAGATTTTTAAAGGAAACTCCATTTTCTACCATTTCCTTAGAACAGAAATTGGAAATTAAGGAATTAGGACGACCGTTACCAGATTTAAATATAGAAAAAACTCAGGGCGGACAGAAAGTGCGTTTGCGTTAATTTAATAGAAATATTTATGGAAAAAATACTTGGGTGTGCGGTTGTGATGAATATAATAGACTATTTTGTTTTATGTGTGTTTTATTTGGTGGGAGGCAAACTTGGTCCCAAAAACGTACAGATGATTTGGTCCATATCTGGGACAAAATGAAGACACATGAAAAATCGAAGGTACATTTAAACAATACATTTAATTTCAGTATGCTTGGTAATATTAACATTAAAACTCAATTAAATTCTGCATATCACAATGAAATAATGAAGAAAAACGAACAAATTGATGAAAACAGATACATATTAAACCAAATTATAAACTGCGTTCGGTTTTGTGGTGCATTTGAGTTGGCTTTGAGAGGTCATGACCAAAAAGAGACGTCGGAAAATAGGGGCATATTTCGTGAATTAATAAATTTCAGCTCAGAATTAGACAAAACTCTTAAAGATCATATTGAAAAATCGAAAGTATTTAAAGGAACATCAAAAACCATACAAAATGAACTTCGGGACTGTATGTTATGTGTATCATGATGAAGTCATAAAAGAAATAAAGGACTCTCCGTTTATCGCTGTTATCGCAGATGAAACCACTGACATTGCTTGTGTGTTTCAACTTGTTATCGTGTTTAGGTATATTCAAGATATGATTGTAAATTCATAAATTAAATTAGGTGCTTTTTGCTTATTTTTCCTACTTCAAAAGCAAGAACTATTAACAAAAAAGGGCGTGGCACCCAAAATTTTTTTGCCTGCGGCGCTAATGGTTTACCTGGCCCTACTTCACTAAAATGGCACGAGCCGCCACTGCCTCTATATTGATTGTTACAATAAAACAACACCAAGTTTAAACAACAACTTATAAATCTATTTACAACATGATAAAGAAAGGTAGAAAGAAAAGTTACTGAACAAGAAAAGAAAGACTATAAAACTAATACAAAATATGTATATGCTAACTAATAGAGAGATTTTTTTATTGACATGCGTTTACTGTACGATTCAGAAAATTACCCATTTGAAGTTTAAAACCCTGTGAAAAAATAAAATTACTATTTTTAAATCAATACCACCCTGTAAATTAAACACCCAAAGACTAATTAAACCTAAAACCCTGAAGCTTATAGGTAAAAACAACAATCATACTTAGACCCACAATTTAACTTTACACTTTTAAGAAATAAAGGATTCACTACACAAGAGGTATATCAAAAAGAGAAATGTGTCCGAAAATATATACTTTGAAAACTTAGTCGACTTAACCCGAAAATAGAAACTTAAAAATTTGCTCGTCTACACCCGCTAATATATTCCCTTAAAACCCGCTCGACTACACCCGAAAGTATATTCCATGGAACTTGCTCAACCGAACCCGAACAAACCCGAACAAACCCGATAATAGAACTTTAGGAACTGAATTGTTAATATCCCTGATTAAGCATCTAACTTCTAAACACACCCCCTTAAATTATTTTACTTCAAATATTTAGATATTCCACCCTATAGTATGTACTAAAATCAATATCACTTTTCGGTACCACGTCTTACAGGGTATACAATTATTTATTCTACGCAACCAATGAGAGGTCATTTCTCTCTAAAACTCTGCCTTAGGTTATAAAACTGGGCAGAACACATATATGCCTGTAGACATGACCGCTAGGTGACTCTAGTTATTCACTCTTGATATTTAATTAAAACTTTTTCTCTCTTTATGGACATTTCAACTTAACAATCATATATATAGATAAACAATACCATGCCTATAAAATAACCGTAAATACGGTCTTAACAAATAACATTCCTAAATAACCCTAAATTTAAAGTACAACAATCAGACAGCTGATACAGGGAAAATAAAGAATAAATCTGATCCAACTTTCACATACCTAGAACGGTAAAAATACAAATCCATGTTGCTATCTATATTTTCCATTTTTTCCTCAATAAATGATCCATATTATCTGATTATAATAGACCACCGACGAAGGTCCCTTGTTTATTATTGCCCATTTGCGGGTTATTTTTGGTTTTAGAAAGTTGATGTTAACTTCGACTAAACGTAAAGGTTGTAATATTTATTATTATGGTTGGGTTTTTGCTAACAACCCGCTTTTAAGATATAGAAAAATAAACTTTGTGACATAACGAATATTTAGAATAACTTTGGCATTTTGGTTATTTACTCAAGAAAACGGTTGGTTTACAATAGTTGGGTAAGTTTAATTTTATTAACATATTTATTTTGCGAACAAAAGGTTTTAGAGCCCCTCTTTGTATTTAAAAGAAAACATCTTGTTCTGACTCATGAGAACGCAACTTTTAATAAAAATAATTTAAAAATAAAAAGATAGATTTTTGCATTCTATTACAATCGAAAAAAGGCTGTCAAAATAGGAAATCATACCTCCTCAGAATATGAACTTAATATCGAAGCTTCTCCAGGATCTGTCCTCGCATCTCTCATATTCATTTTGGTCAGAAACTCTACTTAAATCATGCTGTAAATGCGTACGGTCTTCTTTGTTATAGGTTATCTAAACAATTTAAAATCATCCACAAACAGAAGGCCGATTGCCGACAAAAAAATATTTTTTTGTTATAACACAAAGCTAAATAGCATCTTGTGGTAGAATGGACCTATCCAAATACGAAAATGAGAAAAAAAAAGTTGTAACACGTAACGTTTTCTTGTTACATTTATAGTACCACATTTAATGTTATAATATTTAATATCTATTGAAAAAATAATTTAAGAATTTTCTAACTGTGTATATCGACTATATTAAAATTTTTACACCTACTAAACATACCTTACATCTAAGAAAAACACAAACATTACAAATAATAACTGAACACACTAATTAAATTTTATTTTTTCCTTTTATGAGGGGTCATATCTTCTCTTTTCAAAAACCAACAGTAATCACCCATCATGGCTGGATTCCATCGTCCTTGATAGCGAATTTCCATTGTCCTGATATCCTGGTGGAACCTTTCACCCTGCTCGTCACTGACAGGTCCCAAATTTTCAGGAAAAAATTACAGATTGGAATGGAGGAAGTAAATTTTTAATGACATTCGGGCACCAAGCGATTTGAATCTAAAAGTTCATCAACTAACTGTTGATAGTTTGCATCCATATTATTGTTGCCCAAAAATCCCCTAACTATACTAACAAATTAGTTCTATGCTCTGAGTTCCTGCCTGGTAAGCTTCTCTGTAAAATTGACATCGTCCAGCAATTTTCTGATTTGTGGCCCAATAAAAATGCCATCCTTTAATTTGGCATTACTTAACTGGGGAAAGACTTGTCTTAAGTATTTGAATCCATCACCGTCTTTATTCATAGCTTTCACAAAGTTTTTCATCAGCCCAAGTTTAATGTGAAGAGGAGGCAGAAGGACTTTTTTGGGGTCTACAAGAGGTGCAAACTTAACATTTTGAGATCCCGGCTGAAATTCACTTCTTTGTGGCCAATCTTTTATTACATAATGCTGATCTACTGCACGACTGTCCCACAAACAAAGAAAACAGCAATATTTTGTAAATCCTCCCTGAAGTCCTACTAAAATTCCTACAGTTCAGGTAATTTTTCTGTTATTAAAATGCATCCATTTTAACCGTCCCCTAATTAAATTGACTAGCTGCTAATGTAAAACGGTCTTATTAAGCTATTGAAAAATGGTACGTATTGGGGCTTTCCGAATATTTTTTCTATTATTAGAAGGGTATTTCCATTTTAAAAATAAAGAGCTGACCTGTGTTAGAAAAATCTTGTCGGCCAGTGTTATGTGATGCACTCAGGTAGCACACTAGTGTCTTAAAATAACGTTTTTAAGGCTACTGGGGGGTGGTAAAAATTACATTTCTAACACGTATGTAGAAAAAATATTTTTCATCCATTTTCCATTAATATTGGTATAGGAATCTATTAGTCCTTGCAAAAAGGCACAGTATGTATTTAAAAAAATTACCAAAAGTATTATTAAATATTATCAATTATTCCAATTTGTATTTAAATTATAACCGTTAATACTAAATTTTATAAATTAGAAAAAATATATAATAATAAAAATATTTATTTTTACATACATAATTTATGCAGGCCGCAGCAATGATGGGGTGTGAAAATGGCGCCTTTTAATTTAATAATATTCTTTTTGAAACATGTAAATATATTTACAATTAGTTTGTTTTTGTTTGATAAAAAAAAATAAAATCAATAATCCCATATTATAACAGCATGTTCGCGTATCCTTGAACTTCCAAATAAATTAAAAAAGGATGATAAGCCAAAAACTCACAGTTTAAATTGGAACATTATCCAAATTCTTGAACTGATGCCAAATCTTAGTGCGGGCGTGATCTTAGTGCCATCAATCTAAAATCATGTTATCTATCAACGTCTTTGAGAAAACAGGGTATGTGGCTTATCCTGTACTCCTAAATAAATACATTTTTCCAGCTCCATCAACCGAACAATTAAAGGAAATACCGACCAAAGAAAGACATTGAATAAATGGCAAACTCTTACAGATATGTACATGTACACGTACAGGGCGTCCCAAATTGGAGCCTTTTTATTAGGATCTCGTAATTATGAAAGATGCAGTGCAATCTGATGCTTATCCTGTACTCCTAAATAAATACATTTTTCCAGCTCGATCAACCGAACAATTAAAGGAAATACCGACCAAAGAAAGACATTGAATAAATGGCAAACTCTTACAGATATGTACATGTACACGTACAGGGCGTCCCAAATTGGAGCCTTTTTATTAGGATCTCGTAATTATGAAAGATGCAGTGCAATCTGATGCTTTTAAAATATAGACATGCAAATTTGTACCGTGCGAGCAAAAATTATTTGCGTCAAAAAGGGCTTGGATTAAAAACGTGGGGCTTGGTTTAGATCACAATGATATGGGGACGATATATCTAACGAAATCTAGGTTAAAATTTTCTCAAATTCATATTATGACATGATATGCCAAACTAATGAGTAATAAAATAAGTAGTCAAATACAAATTTATTTTTGTTGTTTACAAAATTAACAAAGTAAAAATGAACAGAAAGAAAATGATAAATAATTACATAAATTGCTGAAATTCGCCACCGCTATGCTCCAAGCATAAATTCACACGTCTCTTCATATTTTCGAAATATTCTCTGGAGAAATGTTATCACATTCTTGGATAATCCTTTCTTGTAATTCTTCTAAATTTGCAACTGGTGTTTTAAAAATAGTGTTCTTTAAATAAGAAAAACGAAGTAATCCATAACCGTCAAACAAGGTGATCTAGGTGGGAATTCAATGTCTAATCGAAAACTGATCAATCTGTCGTCGAAAAAATTGCGTAAGTATTTAATAGTTTCGGCGGCTGTATGGCGGTTGCACCGTCCTGTTGAAAATATCCAAAACGTAGTTCGTCGTCAAGTAATTGCTCCACAAATGGATTCAAAATATTGTCTCTATACCGCTGTGCTGTAACTGTGTCATGGAAAAAAATAGGACCAACAATTCTTCTTCGGGAAACAGCTAACCAGACACCAATTTTTTGAGGGGATTTCCACTACTCCACATGCGTGTATTCTGAGAATTCACATAACCAGAGAGGTGGAACCAGGCTTCATCCGAAAAAAATGTCAGGTCTAATAAATCATTTCTTTCCAATAAATTTTGGGTAATTGAGAGTAATTCCTGCGTCTTTCAAAATCTGCGGCTTGTATTTCTTGGAATACTTGCACTTTATAAGGAAATAAATTTAGCTTCTTCTTAAGAATAGTCCTGCATGTTCCATAAGATCTTCCCACTTTTTGGGACAGGCGCCTTATACAATTTGTTGGCGTATTTTGGATTATTTCACGAACATTTGCAACAAGTTCTTCTGTTCTTACAGATGGTCTTCCTGCTCCTTTTTTTTTGTTGTATAGAACCTGTTTCCCTAAACACAGCCATGGTTCTTTTCAGGCAATGAAAAAAATCCCCAGCAATAAAAGCAACGTTAGGAAAATGAACAAACCCGAACAAACCCGGATTGAATTGCCACTCACCATTTACTCTAAACCCGTTTCGACAATACGCTTCAACCATGAATATTTTGTGCTGTTCCGTAAAACCCATTGTGTGAATTGTTTAAGAAATTGGAAAAATTAGGGATGAATCAAATTACTTGTAACGACTGTCAAAGATGACGGAATAACTGATTGATTGTTAATTCAGGTAGTTACTGACACCCAACAGGTATTAATCTCTACGGCTAAGCATTACGTCCTTAGATGCATGGCCCTCTTTGATGCAAATAATTTTTGCTCGCACGGTAATTGGGGTAAAGAAAACAAAATATTTTACTTTAAAAACACCAGTCAAAACAATTTGATTGATTGATTTTTAAAGTTGAAATAGGTACAGCGGTTTTTTTTTGCGATGCACGATATTACAAGCAACTTAATTTCGAAACTTTACCATCATTTGAACGATGAAATGACCATTGGTCCGTCAAAGTAATCTTTCCTATTCACTACATGCTGTATCGTTATTTATTTTAATGATTCATCGATGCGATTGATCAGAGACAAAGTCGTCTGTGATGGCCAACGAAATAAAGTTTCCATATTTATACTGGCATCATGGTATAACATCCTTTTCAGAACTGCAAATTTGCGTATTTTCTCGTTAAATTGCATTAAAATCACAAAAAATTTCCATTTTTGTTGTGCTTTTGTTTGGGTTGATCAACATATTTTGTCAAACCCAATTTTTTAACATTGTTTATTAAGCCAGTCATGTTGCAGACGTTTTTTTTAACCTATTCTTTTTTAGGGTTTGTTCGTTAATAAATAATATCACATTTATTATCATAATCCACTCTTTAAGCAAAAAAATTAATTTGGAACATATTAATAGTATAAGATAATCCATTAAATTTACCATGAAAACAGAAAAACATTCCACTTTACCTTTTCTCGATGTTCTTGTCAAACGAAGTGCTGAAAACATAAAGACTTCAGTGTACTGAAAACCCACTCACACGGGGCAATACCTTAATCACGGATCGAATCATTTAAATTCCATAAAACATGGCATAACTCAAACTCTTTATCACAGAGCATCTAACGTTTGCAACAATCCGGAAGACCTAAATATTGAAATTTCAAACATCAAAAGAGATTTAAAACAGAATGGTTACCCTGAAACCTTTGTAACTAATACCATCTCAAAACTTAAAAATCGCGAAGTAAAAACTAATACAGAAACGAAAGAGGAGCAAGCATTTCTCACAATACCTTATTTATTTATTTATTTGCACAAATAAGATGCCAACAGGCCAATGGCCCAGGCTTGGCACCCACGGTTTACAATGTTGTGTACAGACATACCTATTGCTAAGATTGTAATATTATCATTAGTTCAATAATTAAAATTAAGAACATCAATAGTATGATCTCTAAGCCTTTTTTTAAATGTTGATAGAGGTAAATTAAACAAATCAATATTTTGGTATAAAGTATTATAAAGTGTGGTTAAGCGATTTATGGGAGAATGTTTACCAGAATTGGTTCTATAAAAACAGTTTGCAAATAGATTATTATGACGAAAGTGTCGTGAAGGAATGTTAAAACCTATACCGAAAAGCAAATTTGGATCATCGATATAGTTGTTGATAATTTTAAATAAAAAGCGAATATCAGCTTGAGTACGCTGACACTCAAGGGGCAATAACTGAAAAGTCCGTTGAAGTTCTAATAAGTTGGCGTGAGGGTCGAAAATGCCGGTGCTTTTAAATTTTAAAAATCTGAGAAACTTGTTTTGAATACTTTCCAATCTGTTTTTATATACAGCATACTGAGGTGTCCAGACGACAGAGGCAAAACTTAGTCTGCTATAAACATAGGCAAAGTACAGAACTTTTAAAGAGTGTACGGAAGACAGAAACTTGCACGACCTAAATATGAAACCTAACATACGATTACATTTGTTAGCAACATAACTAATGTGCTCGTTAAAAATCATTTTTTTATCATAAATAACACCAAGATCTTTTATCTTATCTACTTTTTTAAGTAAAATTCCATTAAAGTTGTAACCATAAGAAAAAATATTTACATTTCTTGAGAACGAAATAAATATGCATTTATCTAAGTTCAAAGAGAGTTTATTTAAAATACAATATTGGAAAAACAAATCCAATTCACTCTGTAGCAGTAAACAATCCCCAATACTTCCTATTGTAAAAAAGATTTTCATATCATCCGCGTAAAGCAAAATTTTACAAAAGTTAAAACATTTTTTCACATCGTTTAAATATATAATAAAAAGTAAAGGCCCCAAGTGGGAACCTTGGGGCACACCAGAAGTTACATTGTAAACAGGCGACTGGTGACCGTTCACTGCCACAAATTGTGATTGATTAAATATATAGGACGTTATCCACCTCAGAAGGTCTCCAAATATACCAATCTCACTCAGTTTTGCTACTAAGATATTGTGATCAATCTTATCAAATGCTTTACTGAAATCGGTATATATGGAATCCACCTGAATTTGACAATCCATGGAAGAAAGAATGTACTCTGAGTACGATACTAGATTCGATTCAATAGATCGTTTAGGAAAAAATCCGTGTTGTTCATCAATAATAAGAGGTTTTATGGAATTAAGAATTAACTTATGCACAATAGATTCTAAAACTATTTCCAAAGATGTTAAGTTTGCTTATGGGTCTGTAATTTGTAACACTTTCTCTCATTCCGCTTTTGAAAATACTAGCCAGTTTCCATTTTTTAGGAAATTCGCACATTTCAAACGACATATTAAAAATAATTGTGAGTGGAACATAGAGAGACGAGGCGCACTTTTTTATAAAATATGAAGGGATTTTATCGGGTCCTCCCCCCTTATTTTCATCCAAGTCGGTCAGGGCTTTCAGAACCTCCTGAGGTTGAACTCGAATCTTTGAGAGAAGGCATGTATTGTTGACATTGGGTGAAGGACAATATTTTTGTTCGTAAGGCTGATAAACTTCCCGAAAGAATTCTGAGAACAGAGTGCTTACTTCAGACCCCTGAGCTTGTTTACCTTTAAAGTTCATTACATTAGGAATGATTTTATATACGATACATAATCATTACGAATCATAGTTTTGCTCTGTCGTCTCAGTTGACAAAAAAAATTGTAATCTATGTCAGAATTGGACCTTTTCCACTTTTTATGAGCCTTATTTTTGTTTACTATAATTTTTATGGTATTATGTTTAAAGTATATAGGAAATTTTTTGTTATGTCAAGAAGGGGATTTCTGAAAAGATTAGAAGAAAAACCAAAAACTATAATATCATAACAGCCTTCAAATCCGGAAATACGCTTAGAAGCTTTCTTACAAAAGTATAACCCCCCCGTGATGAAAACACAAAAAATTGTATCTATCAAATGTCTTGCGAGTGTGGCGAATCGTACATTGGAGAAACAAAAATACCTCTTCCTGTACGATTTAAAGAACATCTGAAACATACTCAAAGAGGTGAAACTTCGAGATCAGGTATAGCGGAACATGTATGGTCCAACCAGCATAATATACAATGGCCAGAAGCCAAAGTTTTGGACACGGAACAGCACTGGACAAAACGAAAGTTCAAAGAAGCAGCTTTCATGAAACAAAATACCCATATATTAAGTAAATCATGTATAGATATCCCCAATATCTGGAAGCTATTTCTTGTCCAAAACCAACAGCTCAAACTTTACACTCCAATAAGCACGTAGGCGGAGTCATCAAGCTTCATTGCACATGGATAGTATTTAAGACAGTAGCCTTAGGATTATAACTTAGTTTACACTTGAAAACGGTTAGAGATACTAACTAACCGAAACGTTGTGTTAAGTAACAAAATATAGACAATGGAAGTCCGACAAGGTAATTTTTTTACCACCTTTAAACAACCACTCTTTAATATTACATTCTTCCAATTATTTAATAAAATTTGCAAAAATGTAGTAATGTGTAATTTAAATCTGTTATAAGCCATCTTGACATAGCCAAGTAAGAAGAAATACAATTTTTTCCTTTGATACATAAACACGAATTCTGAACTTTCTGAATCCGACAACGTCGGCAGCATCCATGCAGAGCAGTGTTGCCAACCTTTAAAAAACAAATTTCCCTCGAAAAGGATGAGAATTTCCCTTTTTTAAAGAAAAATCCCACGAATGGTCAAACGTGCCAAGCAGAGCATGAAAACTCCACTACAGTGGTTACACTGAGTCAACACCGGGGAATCAGATAAGAGTTTTTAGATTTCTTAGGAGAGGCAATGCCAGTAACCATATAAGGTTACGGCTACCATACGCAATTCTTGATTTGACAGTAACATCAGAGTACAACTAATATCAACCATTCTACCATGGTAATGTGTTCTTTAAAACGCAAATTGGAATCATGCACTAGCCCCAACCTCTTACATGAATTAGAAAAGGTTAATGTTGGGTTATTTAATAATTTTAGTCTTATTTCTTTTAACTAAGCTAATTTTACTTCCGTTGCCAAAAAAAAGAAGAACTGATGTTTTGCTAGGAATAAGCTTGAGGTGATGATCCTCTGCTAGATTATAAAAATTACTTAAACATGTGTTAATTAGATCCTTAGCTAAAGTCGATTCAGCCAGTAAACCTGCAAGATGGCCGACATGTCATATGACAAAAGTCATATTCCAGCTATTTAATTTTTAGTACCTAAGAATAATATTGGCAGCAATAGGTCAGAAATGAGAATTAGTTACAAATGTCTAAAAATACTTACCGTCAATACAATACCACAATGGAATAGCTCTGAAAAGAACTGTTTTTAGAATTAAATAATGTTTCAAGGCACAAAAATGGATAAAAACGAATTAAAACGACAAATCAAAACACCAAAATTGAACAATGTCAACTAAAACCTTAAACATTAACTCGAATATTACTTTATAATTATATCTCTGGCTAACACGTTATATTCCGTTCAAGACGTATTGCGTGTTGCTACTCCTGGAAACCCCGGAAACGGTTTCTACGTTGCGCTTTACAACAGCGATGCCTGGCCTGCCCTGTGATCATATAACGGTTCGTGTTGGTTAGCACTGGTATGTGTCTCTCTCTATCATGCATTTAACTCGATACGAAGAAACAAGAAAGATATATGATTTAGGGATTTAATAACAGTTGCTTTAACTTATGTTTGGAATTAAATTTTAATAATTTCTGGTGTGAAATCCTAGTAACTTTTTGCCTTGATTTATTTGTAATTGGAGAGCGCTGATATGGATTATCCGCCGCCATCTTGCAGGTTTACTGGCTGAATCGACTTTATATGTAATCTCGTTCGTGAAATGCTGAATTCTTGATTGGATTGTGAGTAAATATTGTTTGTCAAAGTCATGTATGCCACAATCATATGCAACATATCGTTAATGTGTTATTAGGTACCATGCGAGCAAAAATTATTTCCATCAAAGAGGGCCTTGCATCTAAGGACGTAATGCTTAGCCGTAGAGCTTAATACCTGTTGGGTGTCAGTAACTACCTGAATTAACAATCAATCGGTTATTCCGTCATCTTTGACAGTCGTTACAAGTAATTTGATTCATCGCTAATTTTTCCAATTTCTTTAACAATTCACACAATGGGCTTTACGGAACCGCACAAAACATTCATGGTTGAAGCATATCTTCGAAACGGGGTTAGAGTAAATGGTGAGTGGCAATACAATCCGGGTTTGTGCATGGACGATTTTCACGAATCTTTTCCTAACGTTGCTTTTATTGCTGGGGATTTTTATCATTGCCTGAACAGAACCGTGGCTGTGTTTAGGGAAACAGATTCTATACAAGACAAAATAGAAGCAGGAAGACCATCTGTAAGAACAGAAGAACTTGTTGCAAACGTTCGTGAAATAATGCAAAATACGCCAACAAATTGTATAAGACGCCTGTCCCAAGAAGTGGGAAGATCTTATGGAACATGCAGGACTATTCTTAAGAAGCAGCTAAATTAATTTTTTCATAAAGTATTCCAAGAAATGTGGTAACATTTCTCCAGAGATGCTGGTTAACACTTTCGAAAATATGACGAGATGTGTGAATTTATGATTGGAGCATGGCGGTGGCCAATTTCAGCAATTTATTTAATTATTTTTCTTTTTCTTTCTGTATATTCTTACTTTGGTAATTTTGTAAACAACAAAAATAAATTTGTATTTGTCTACTTATTTTATTACTCATTAGTTTGGCATATCATGTCATAATATGAATTTGACAAAATTTTAACCTAGATTTGGTTAGATATATCGTCCCCGTATCATTGTGATCTAAACCAAGCTCTGCGTTTTTAAATCCAAGTCCTCTTTGATGCAAATAATTTTTGCTCGCACGGTAGAAATCTTCTACGTGTTACGTATCAGCTTGTTACACAATATATGGTAGGCCTGTACAATCGACGTAGGTAAAAAACTTCTTTGTAAGTCATAGAACGTTATTTTTAAATAGATAACGTTATTGTAATATGTTATCAGTTTTAAACTTATTTCGTTTGGAGTGAAATATACAGAAAAAGGAAAGCATCAAATCGATAATTTATTAAATAGAAAAAGTGACACGTTTCCGGCACAGTTATTTATTGTTGTTTAGTTTTTTAGAGCCCACAACAATCTCGAAACATGCCACAAGAAAACGGGAAAAGATAAAAATAGGGTGAGGGTAAATACTGCAAGTCATATAGAAATTTTGAAATTTCGTAATTAAATTAGAACGAAAAATCACAAACAGAAAAACAATTCTTTCTGATTTACGAAAATGTTACAGCTATTTTCTGCCAGCTTTGTCCTGTTAAATAATACTTTTACATTGTCAATAGTTGTAAATCGTTAGCTTCAATTAGAATTAATATCTCCAAAATTACAGCTAAATTACTCAACTAAAGGGTCAAATATATGCGGTGGGAATAACTGCGGAGCTCTAATTCGAATGTAATTTCGGACTCTGGTATTATTCCAGAAATGCATCGCCTGTGGTTTTGGTCGGAGGTGTATTATAGCATTACATTATAATATGTGTTATGAACATTATAATATTCAGCTGGTCTTAAAATTATTCTAATCAAAATTGCGTATAATGAACAGCACGTAATAGTTTATATAATATCGGTTTGTTTCAAGATTTGGATTATTTTTTAAATCAGATATTTGTAGATTATTTTAAATGCTTCTATCAGATTCATTCTGTTGAGAACTGTAAGACCTTACAAAATGACTTTTGCAGTGTGGTTGATTAGTGTGATTTACAGAGCTTTAATTTAAATTTGAGTAAATAAATGTGCGTGTATGAATTGCATTGCATCTTATTGTTATTGCCTTGTGACTATTCCTTTAATGGAAACAATTTGCATAATATAATATCTAGAATTTAAAGTGCACAAAAAATAGCATGTTTTATCGTTAGGAACACCAAAGACTTTAGCATTGCTGATAGCCAATACAGTTATTGAAAGAGTGTAGTAAAAGTTTATGTAGTGCGGAATGGAACAGGAAATATGGTATATATCATCACTAAGGGTGTGACAACTTTTTCGATGCCTTTGGCAAGCTGTCATAGAATAAAAGAAGAATCAGAATATTACCATGCACTTTGTTTAGAATTTTAAAAGGTGAAGTTAACTGCCTGAGCATTCTTGGTGAACTACCATTCGCTGTCGATAAAGTCAACTCGCGAGCCTCAAGTGTTTTTTTTTTGTCTGACCTATTCTCGAATAAACCTGTACAAGAATTCTCCAATTTACAATTCGTGCCACTTTTTTAATATGTATGCATCTGATATTGATGTATATGTATACAACTAGTCTTGGTCAGTTCAATATTTTGGTTGAGAGAAAACTCAGAACAATATATAAGAAACTATAGGCTTAATTGCAGCAGCTTGTAAGAAAATCTATGCTTAACTATGATCATCGTATAGTTTTATCAAGTATGTCCATTAAGTGGTGTTTATATTTTGCTCAGGTTGCAGAGGATGTAATTTTGTGTATGCTCAGTTGAGTACCCACTTTTATGTTGTTCAGAATCTTCGAAAATATTCAACGCGGCGACAACCTGTCGCATGGCAAACTTGGAAGAAGCTGACTGTTTGAAGGTTGGACAATGATGTTTCTTGAATGATGAAAGAGTTTTGGACTTCCATTGTCTTTATTTGTTTTAAATCACAACGTTTCAACTGGTAAATATCTCCAGTCGTCTTCAGGTGAAAACTAAATACGTAAAGTAACTACAAGACTATTTATAAGCTAGGTGCATTGAAGCGTAACTGAGGTGGGTGCAGTCATGCGTTCAGTTGGAACGCGATCTTATCCTAAGATTACATTTATCTAACAAAGGTTTCCAGATATTTCTTATGTCTAATGATGGTTTAATAAAGCAGCCTGGGTTCTGGTGAATAGCAGCAGCTTCCTTAAACTTTTTTTTCCTCCAGTGTGGTTCCTTATGTAGGATTTCCACTTTTGACCACATGATATGGTGACTATGTTTCCAGGCATTGTCAGCTGCACCTGATTTTTCGGTCTCTCCTTTTAACGTATTGTTTTTGTGTTCTTTAATCCTTGTCTCGAGTGGTCTTAATGTCTCACCTATATAAGATTGGCCGCACTCGCAGGGGATCTGGTAGACGCAGTTTTTCCTATCTTTTTGACTTGTAGGCTTTGTCTTCGTCAGGTGGCTTCTTAGGGTGTCCATCGAGTTGAATACGGTGTTGATGTTATATCGTTGTCCTAGCTAGTCTTCTTATCTTCTCAGATACTCCTTTGACATACGGAATATTGAGTGTTGGTGTTGTGATTTAAAACAAATAAAGACAATGGAAGTCCAAAACTTTTTCATCATTGAAAGAAGCTATTGGACTTTGTAGAAGGAACAAAGCTTTTTTTACAATACTGGGGTGCACAATAAGCCAGAAGGCTATAGTGTAAGAAGCTTGGGTCACAGATCCGACCCCCGCCTTTACCCAATCAACGAGACCATATGAAATAGCAGTTTTTATTACCTGGAAGAGTAAGGAAGGAAGTAGGTAAATCATACAAAATGAATCATACAAGATGATTGTAATAATTAAATACAATAATAATTAGAAATGGCTCATCATTTTCCTATTTATGTATAAGAGTGGGACACGTTAAAAAGAAAAAACTGTTATTCGAACAAAAAAAAATACAGAAAATATTAGGCGTTGTGACAGTACCTGCTACAACTGTAGTCCAAATGAGTGCAATATTTGGATCTCAAAAATCGTTGAGGAATGAACCTTCCTTGAAAATATTTAGTTCGGTACTAAGATTAACACAGATAATAAAGTAAATGTAATATTATTTTTTTTACATAAAATTAATGTCATTAGAAATCCTTAAACATTTTGTTTGATTCGTTACCCTAATAAAAGCGAAAAACCCAATTTAAGGTGTTTAAATATGGATCAACAATTAAACCAAACAAAACATCAACCCTAACAGAAAGTGAACGAAAATGTATGCGCATAAATTATCCCAAAACAATCCTTTTTGGGGTTAATTTATAAAGGTTCCTCTGGTGGAAGTGTTAATTTGGTATATTTCATTTTTTCCTAGACATAAAAAATTAAAAATTGTTAACAAAAAGATTTTTAAGTAACGATTTAACATTATTTGTTTGCATTACATGTTTGAATAAATTGAAATAATTTTGAAAATATATATTTGGGAATTTCCTACATCTGTAATCATATATTCTTTTTCTTGTTGTATAAATACGATTTACGTTGAGAAACTCTTATTTTCATGTACAGGGTGTCCCAAATTCGAGGGTGACCATTGGGATCTTGGAAACTATAAGAGATACAAACAAGTTAAATTGTGACAAAGTTGCACAATTTGGTGCTTAATTAAATGTCTTTTACAAATTCAGGAAATTCCTAGTCGTTCTCGAGATATCTGGAAAAAACGTAAATTTTAAAAATGTGTTTTTATTTTTTTCTGACTATATTTAAAGAAGAATTTTGAAATGAATTGGACTTTCTTATTGCCAGTTTTTATTCTTTATGAAATGGCATCATCAGATTTTGAATCCGACGTTTCGATGTTTTGGGCCCATTATCAACTTCATTTTTTTAAATACGAACCTGGATATTTTACCTCGGATATCGAAAGAGCCTATCATTCTAAAAACAGACATGTATCACACTTGTTGTGCTACTGAACGTTTCGATAATTACATCATTAAACATACCTATACGTATCTGCCTTCATATTTTATAAGGAAAAATCAGACAAAATTTAAATAATAAATTGATGGTGGCTATGAAACAAAACATTATACGCTAAACCATTATGGCACACTTGTGTTGACATGTTTGTTAATTATTGAAGTATTTTTTGCTTTTGTGTTTCATGGTAAAATATCCCGAACGAGTGCAACCGCATGTAAATATTTTTGCTAAATTGAATAAAAACTTGTTGGAATTCGGAAGCTTCAGCAAGCCTAGAAATAAATACGGTCTTCGAATTGATGCAGATGTTGCGTGAATGTTGATGATGCAGAATTTGTTACCGTTTTTTTAAGTCGACATCTTTTGCTCTTAAAATCGCGATCCAATTAAACTATATAGGTCTGCTAGACAGTTTTGGTGGTCAAAATTGTTGTAACAGCGGTAATTTATAATTTTTGGACCCGGTTTAACTGATTTTAAATTCATATTTACATATACTAGGTTGTGATCTGATATATCATCCGTTGTTATGGTACCTTGAGATTCTACTAAAAGTTCCGATAGGCAACATGAAATTTCATGAATGATGAAAGAGTTTTGGACTTCCATTGTCTTTATTTGATTTAAATCACAACGATTCAACTGGTAAGTATCTCCAGTCGTCTTCAGGTGAATACTAAATAAGTAAAGTAACTACAAGACTTTTAATACTAGCTAGGTGCACCGAAGCATACCTGAGGTGGGTGCAGTCATGCGTTCATCCTAAGATTACATCTTCTCTAGCAAAGGTTTCCAGATATTTCTTCTGTCTAATGATGGTTTACTAAAGCAGCCAGGGTTCTGGTGAATAGCAGCAGCTTCCTTGAACTTTCTTTTCATCCAGTGTGGTTCCTTATGTAGGATTTCAGCTTCTGACCACATGATATGGTGACAATGTTTCCAGGCATGGTCAGCTGCACCTGACTGTCCGGTCTCTCCTTTTAACGTATTCTTTTTGTGTTCTTTAATCCTTGTTTCCAGTTTCCAGTGGTCTTAATGTCACCTATATAAGATTGGCCACACTCGCAGAGGATCTGGTAGACGCAGTTTTTTCTATCTTTTTGACTTATAGGCTTTGTCTTCGTCAGGTGGCTTTTTAGGGTGTCCCTCGAGTTGAATACGGTGTTGATGTTATATCGTTGTCATAGTCTTCTTATTTTCTCAGATACTCCCTTGACATACGGAATATTGAGTGTTGGTTGTGCCTGTGCCTCTCTGTCTGCTTCTTGCATTAAGACCACTCGAGACAAGGAATAAAGAACACAAAAACAATACGTTAAAAGGAGAGTCCGAAAAGTCAGGTGCAGCTGACCATGCCTGGAAACATGGTCATCATATCATGTGGTCAGAAGCTGAAATCCTACATAAGGAACCACACTGGAGGAAAAGAAAGTCTAAAGAAGCTGCTGCTATTCACCAGAATCCAGGCTGCTTTAGTAAACCATCATTAGACATAAAAAATATCTGGAAACCTTTGTTAGATAGATGTTATCTTAGGATAAGATCGCGTGCCAACTGAACGCATGACTGCACCCACCTCAGTTATGCTTCGGTGCACCTAGCTAGTATTAAAAGTATTGTAGTTACTTTACTTATTTAGTAGTGATGGGAAAAATCGAGTTATTTCAATAATCGAATTACGAGAATTCGAGTGATTTAAAAAACCGAATGATAATCGATTGTTCACTCAAATTCTATATGAGGGGCAATTTAAAAAAAAATCATTTTTTAATCACTTAAATTATCAAGCACATATATTTTTAGACTTCTAAAAAAAAAAAAAAAAAAAAAAAGGTCGCCAGTTCCATAAACTAACTACTTTGTATAGCCCCGCAATGAGTGATCGGTTATTTTTTTAACTCGAGTGATACCATCACTATCAAAAACGACAAAAACCATTATGTTCATCACTCATTTCGTCACTCGAATTATTTCGGAAGATAATCGAATAATTCGAGTGATTGAAAAAACCGAGTGATCGGTTATTTTTCACTCGAGTTATCCCATCACTATTATTTAGTATTCACCTGAAGACGACTGGAGATACTTACCAGTTGAAACGTTGTGATTTAAATCAAATAAAGACAATGGAAGTCCAAAACTCTTTCATTATTCAAGAAACATCAACCTTCAAACAGTCACATGAACTTTCATATTTGACGTAGGAACATAGAGCATGATTTTCACAAATGCCTTCGGAATAGGAGGTTTCTGTGTTCATGTGCTGCTTGTAAGCTTGTACCCCTCGTGCATTTTATTTAAATCTCTAGAATCCAGTTATATTTTGTTTACCAGACACAAAAAACTCAATTAGATTTGGCTAAATATGGATTAAAAATTGGAACCGAAAAATTCGACCCCAACAGAAAGGGAAAGAAAATATATGCGCATACATTTTACATAATTTTATTGGATTTCACATACTTTTTATGCTAACTCAAAGCATACAAACAACTCCCTTTGAGTTAATTGAAAAAAGCTTAGAGTGTTAAAAGTATTGGAAACGGACTGTTCTATGATTTGCTTCATATAATTTTTTTATATAGTTCTTATAGTAGAAGTTATAGAGCTTAAACCGAATGAACATTTAGTTTTGGCGTTTTCTGATTTTCAAGGTAAATTCAAACTAGAACCGGCGTTCTCATGACAAAAATGGGCGAGGTTCTCTGCAAATGCCTTAAACCTTATGATTAAAAAATTTTCATCACTGTAATTTGCTTCTCCTAGTACTTTTCAGGAGAAGGCGACCATCGGGAAATCCGCTGTTGTTGAAAGTTAAATTTTTTTGCAACAGTTTTTGATTTTCTAAACATGTATCTTTTAATCTGCAGAGTAGCCAACACCTGAAGAAATAAATTGAATATACTGTACACTAAACAGATTTTAAATATATATTTTGGCAGTATGTTCAAATATCGATAAGAAAAATGTCTTCCAGTCTTTAAAAAAACGGTATAATCAAAAATGACTATTTTTAAACTCTTCCATTCTATGTATTTTTTGCAATAAAGAAAAAGCCTGCTCTAACTTCTTTAAATATGGATTATAAAACAAAAGCAAAACAAAAGCCCGACCCTAACTGAAAATCGGGAAAATGTATGCACATAAACTTAACATAAATTTTGTTGCGATTCTCACTCTTTTTATGCTAACCAGCAGTGTTACAAATAAGATTCTTTTGGTTAATTAAAAAAAACTCATCCTGTTAAAGTGGTCCTTTTGCATAACTATAAAATGTCTTTTCTCTAATATGTTTTTAGCTTAGACGAATAGAAAAATGGCGATTAAGAGGATTGCGTAGCTATTAGCATTTTCAGGGTTTTTTCATTTTCTAGCTGTTCCATTGGCCGGTATCGTGTGTCCGAGAGTAGCGTTCTCCACGGACGTTTGAAAGAGAGATAATCAGTGGGTGACTGAGACGAATTATTAATTAGACTAAGAATTAGTTGAAAAGATTTTGTTTTAAAAATAAACATTAATGGTTTTTGAATTGCAGCTATTGAATTGTTCAGTAGCGGATGATAAAACACCAAGGTTGCTTTTCATAAAGAGTAGTTGGTTGTTTGGTTCGTTGGTTAATGGCGGGGGTCGGGTTCGACGTGTGGCCCAAGCATCTTACACTACAGCCTTCTGGCTTATTGTGCGCCATAGCCTTGTTAGAAAAGGTTTGTTCCTTCTACGAGGTCCAGCAGTTTTCTTCCAAGTTTTTTTCACTTCACCGCAAAATCTACATTCAATGGGTCTATTTTAGACTCCCATTCGTTGAAGGTGTTTTCTTAAGTGACAATGGCCTGTTAGTAGGTCGGTCACTTGTTTTAACTGGGTGCGCGTCAAGAGCAGCATTCCAGCTGATAGCTTCTTCGAGGGCCTATCGATAACGGCCCGTTCGTGTGCCTGGCCAGGTGTACCGTTCCATCGAGATAGATGTTGTTTTTGCGCCCATCTGTCTAATGTTGTTTTGGTTGCCTTTTTTGATATTTCAAGGGCGGGTTCTGGGCCCCTGAAATTTTGAGCAGATCCGGTTCTTGCCAGTTCATCGTCGTTTTCGTTGTCTTTTATCCCTGAATGACCAGGAACCCATAGGAGTTCAACCTTGTTGTTTCAGGCTGTCAGGTCTTTTAGGTCGTTAAGGCATTCCATTGTGGGTTTTGATGTAAATCGGAAGGAGTTCAGAGCCTTCAGGGCAGCTTGGCTGTCTGACAGGATATGTATCTTTTGATCGTGGTAGCCCTTTTCAAGATTATTTTGTACACATGCTTGTATCGCATGAACTTCTGCTTGGTATACTGTGGCGTACAGAGTAGTTACAGGAATAGGTAAATTAATTTTTTTATTGCTTATTGAAGGAGAAATTTTAGTAATTTTTGTAAAGATTTTTTTTTCAAGTTGCATAGTCCTAAATAGCTTACTAACCAAAATATAGTTATAAAAGAAAAGGTAGCAGTAAAGCTTCCCAATGGGTGGAAATAAGAGCTAGTGATATAGATGTGTCTGCAATAAAATATTTAAATAACATTTAACAAAAAGTAAGTACACTACTAGTATAATAATTATGATTTACTTACCAAGACCCGCAACTCTGATTCCTAAAAACAAAAACAAACGTTATTATTTTGAATTACTTAGGTATTAGAATGATTGACATAAGATTCATCAAACACAAAGCACATTACCAGTTTACGCAAAAAAAATATTGCGTCAATTACACAGTATGAAAATTTGTAACTGACCTTCACAGTTAAATTTTTGGTGGAGCGGATTATTATAAAAATAGTAAATATTTAGTTAAATAAATTTTATGTAATAACAATATATGATAATAATAACAATGTTAAGGGCGAAGGCTAGCCGAGTCAAGGGATTAAACGGCATTCTTACACTGGAAAGGAAAAGTAATAAAACCTTGTTGCAATTTTAGGTTTGTGAATGGCCATGTTTTGAAAATTATAAAATACTGAAAACAAAGCAGTGTTAGAACATATATTCATGAAATTGGTAAAAGGAAAATTGACAATACATCCTAATAAAATATAATTACAGGGTAGTCCAGTAAAACTTGATGTGAATATAAATATAAATACGTTATTTGTGTTATCTCGATTTATTTGTGCCCGGCACTCAAAAGTGGTATGATCAATCCTACAGATAATAAAATTTCTTACAAATTATTGCTCTGGCTTGCGGAGATCCGAAGTGAGTTACCCTCTCTATCCTCCGTGTTTTCTGAACGCCCGACTGTACTGTACATTAAAAAAAATATATATAATTTTATTTCATTTACACCCAGTAAAAAAATAATTAATTGAGCAAGGGATGTGTTTACTATCTAAATAGTGGACTGTATCGTTTTCATTAAAATTATTTATTTATCCTTTAAATACAATGTTGATTAAAATTTTTACAAAATTATTCAGGACAGTAACGGTCAACAAGCTACAATGTAGTTTAGCTATATTTTCTTACATCATTAATTTTAAATAGCGTGCTTGAATGTGTTCTTATACACATGGTTTCCGGAAAAAACACATTAATAATATTTCTCTGTCATTGCTCAAAGAACTCAAATATTTTCTATGTACAAGGATCTTTTCCGTGCTGTACAAAAAGATTGCTATTAGGGTAAAGTGAGTGCTTGTAAATATTATTACATTTTGCTTTTAGGGGACAAAAAGGACGACGCATATAGCTATAGCTGTAATAAAGTTTACAGCGTTGACATATTTTTGTAAGATGAATGAGGTAACTTAATAACGAACGGCTCCTACTGAGCATTTTTTTTTGAACATCTATGTATACAGTATGTATTAGCCAAATGGAATAAATTCGATAATAAATAGATGGGGGTGTGTTCGAAAAAACGCTCGGACACGTCGATTGGTATTTCTAGTTGCGCATTTTTTCAATAAAAACTTTTTATACAGGGTGTGTCATGTAACAGTGGCCAATACCAACTTTCTTATTTTAAATACAACATCCTGTATATTATTCAATTTTTGGATTCTTCGAAAAATTTACGACTTATTTCATGTACAATATCCTATACCCATCTTCAACTGTTTCGGAAATATTAAGTGTTTTCAGATTTATTGCTTCAACACACTCAAAAACTAATAAGTAATACTTTTTATTTCTTGATTAATGTAGGAGATGTTAAAATGCTCGCCGCGAACGTCTTGGCAACATCCTAATCTTAAATAGAAATTTCTTCTAATGTTACTGAACATTTCAGGTGTAATCGCAAACGTAATTCGTCTTCTTAAGTCAGCTAAGTCGAGGGGTTTAGTTTTGCATACAATATTTTTAACAGATAAGAAGAAGTCTAATGGCGTCAGATCAGGGATCGTGCTGGCCATTCCATCGGTCTACGCCTCCCTATCCACCGATTTGGAAATACTCGGTTGAGGTACTACCGGACATTGATCTGGTCATGGGGCGGTGCTCCATCTTGCTGAAACCATATCATATTCGCTGGAAGTTGTGGGTTTGCTGGATCAGGATATAATTTTGTCACGTTATTTTGGAGCAGTGCTAAATATTTATCTCCATTTAAATTGCCATTAATGAAAAAGGGACCTATGATATGATTTCCATCTATTCCTGCCCAAACATTACCCTTTTCAGGATATTGCGTATGTTCTTCTCTAATCCAGTGAGGATTTTCCCTAGACCATGCGGCATTTTTGACGATTAGCATGACCGTGAAGTGTAAAGGTGCACTAATCAGAAAACAAAACATGTTCTAATTGGATCACATTGTTATCTAACATTGCCACCATTTGTTTATAAAAATACGTTCTCCTATCAAAATCGTCTTCCATGACCCCATGAATAGGTATCATTTTATGGAGATACATTTTATTTTCTTGTAATGTTTGAATAATCGATGAATAGCCAACATCGAACATTGGGGCTGTTTTTCGACTAGAAGTATGTGGGTTTTCCCTAAACTCAAGCATAATATCTAATTGCATTCGCAGCTACTTTTTTTTATCTGCTTTACATGTGAAAGATGGCGAAACTGCTTTTCTATTTTACTAATTTTCCCTTGAGTTATAGGCGGCAAATTTGGAAATTTTTCATGAAATAAGCGAGCAACCTGCATTTATGTCCGTGTTTTATCTCCATAACCAATCATGTGTAGAATTGTTATTTTGTGAATTTCTGTTAAATAAACCATTTTTCCGATATCGTCGCCTTAAGATGCAAATGGCCTAACTCGCAAAAGGCAAATTGTTCAGGAGACACGAAAAACTACTTATTTGAAACAATGGATTTTACATTATCAATAGCGACAGTCACACATTACTTGCTATTACTACTATTGGGAGTTAGGCCAATCTCGTATTATCATAGAATGGACCGAAGATCGGCCAGTTTCAACTTACTGTTTTTGGCGCGAAGTTTGATGTTCTGGTCGTAAAGCGTTTTCCAGTCGGTGTGGTTAATTTTCGAGAACACAACCAATACAAAATGTCAATTTAGACAAAAAGTGGAGTTGGGCCATTTGCATCTTAAGGCGACGTTATGCAGTTAACGAAATTCAAACGACTACTTATGGCTTTTTTTGGATCAAAAAAGCCATAAAAACAAATGTAATGTTGTTAATAACACTGGCCGACAAGATTTTTCTAACACAGGTCAGCTCTTTATTTTTATAATGAAAATACTCTTTCAATAATAGAAAAAATATTGGGAAAGCCCCAATACATACCATTTTTCAATAGCTGAATAAGACCATTTTACATTAGCAGGTAGTCAATTTAATTAGGGGCGGTAAAAATGGATGCATTTTATAACAGAAAAATTACCTGAACTGTAGGAATTTTAGTAGGACTTCAGGGAGGATTTACAAAATATTGCTGTTTTCTTTGTTTGTGGGACAGTCGTGCAGTAGATCAGCATTATGTAATAAAAGATTGGCCACAAAGAAGTGAATTTCAGCCGGGATCTAAAATGTTAAGTTTGCACTTCTTGTAGACCCCAAAAAAGTCCTTCTGCCTCCTCTTCACATTAAACTTGAGCTGATGAGAAACTTTGTGAAAGCTATGAATAAGGACGGTGATGGATTCAAATACCTAAGACAAGTCTTTCCCCAGTTAAGTGATGCCAAATTAAAGGAAGGCATTTTTATTGGGCCACAAATCAGAAAATTGCTGGACGATGTCAACTTTACAGAGAAGCTTACCAGGCAGGAACTCAGAGCATGGAACTCATTTGTTAGTATAGTAAGGGGATTTTTGGGCAACAATATGGATGCAAACTATCAACAGTTAGTTGATGAACTTTTAGATTCCTACAAATCGCTTGGTGCCCGAATGTCATTAAAAATTTACTTCCTCCATTCCCATCTGTCATTTTTTCCTGAAAATTTGGAAGCTGTCAGTGACGAACAGGGTAAAAGGTTCCACCAGGATATCAGGACAATGGAAATTCGCTATCAAGGACGATGGAATCCAGCCATGATGGGTGATTCCTGTTGGTTTTTGAAAAGAGAAGATATGACCCCTCATAAAAGGAAAAAATAAAATTTAATTAGTGTGTTCAGTTAATATTTGTAATGTTTGTGTTTTTTCTAGATGTAAGGTATGTTTAGTAGGTGTAAAAATTTAAATATAGTCGATATACACAGTTAGAAAATTCCTAAATTATTTTTTCAATAGATATTAAATATTGTAACATTAAATGTGGTTCTATAAATGTAACAAGAAAACGTTTCGTGTTACAACTTTTTTTTTCTCATTTTCGTATTTGGATAGGTCCATTCTACCACAAGATGCTATTTAGCTTTGTGTTACAACAAAAAAAAATTTTTTTGTCGGCCAGTGTAATCAAACCGAAATACCTTCACGCGCGTCCCTAATTCTTAATCATTCAATCTTCTAATTCTAATTTTAATTTTATGACATGTTTATAATTACCATAATATGATATAAATACCTTTGTAATGCCACGTAGAATTTAGTATCTTCTTGTACTCTTTTGATAATGCCCTGCAAGGGCCGAAACACGTGTCAGGAAACTGATTAAATTTGTGAAACATAACAAATAGTTATTTTTTTCTTCCATCTATGAGGGTACACCGTAGTAGTTTTAAGGTATTCAGTTTGATAATGTAGTAGTACTATGAAACGGCAGTCACCAAAAATTTTTTTAAATAAAGTGATATTTTAACAAAGTAAATATTCATATTGTTTTTGATAAATTAAATTGAATATCATGCAAACAAAAAAACAATAGTTTTATGGACTGTCATTTAATTTAAATCATCAAGGCATACACACCACAGAAAATTTTATGTGTTACCTAGTTACAATTTTAATTAATTTTTGTTTTTTAACCATCGAATGCTATATTGTATTATTCAGACAAAATATACAAATATAGAGAACTATTATACCTAAAAATAAAAATAATATTACATTGTATTGTTTTATTTCGTAATTGTCCACGTCCACGACCGCCTAGGCAATTAATGTAACATTTGGATTATTATTGTATTTTTTAGATAATTTCAATTTTCAATTTTGTATTAAACAAAATAAGTAAAATTTACATTGATTAGCATACAAATTATCGATGATCGTGAAGTTAAATGCAACAAGATGACTGAACATATGTATGTGCAAAGTAAGTACATATGGTAGGTATAACATTAATAATTTAGTCCTAGAAAAAAAATAATACAAACAAACTTAGGGTAAAAGATCTTAGGCTAATATGAAACACAGACCGCCTACCCTGTACTGACGAAAACAAAAGAGTTCGAAACCGGTCTGCAGGTGGTGACATCCTATTGAGATGATTGACATTCAATTTCTTAGTGGTACTTTGCAGTCTGAGTCTGCATTTTAATATCCAACTGTATTAGATGAAATGCAACCTTATTGTATAAGGATTTTTCGGGTGGTTGGAAAAATATTTTCTCCACGACCATTACTGAATGCAATAATTCCAAAATCATTTTTGATAATAGAATGTAAAAATTCTCGCTCTTGAGTTGGAATATTTATTCTGAAACACTTGCTTCTTATGCGTTTTGCGTGTATTTTCATTTCATAACAAGATACGGAATGAATATTCTGTAATTAATATAAACGACATAGGTTGCCATGAATTTCGAAACTGTCAGTGTCAGATAAAAATGGCCACGTTGTAATAATTATTTTCAGACAAATTTTAGTGCAAGTCAAAAAATGAGTGAAAAATCGGATGAATCAGATATGGAACTGGATGGTCGTGGAGAAAATATAGTCTGCTACTCGGTTAGAATGAAAATTCGATACTCGTGGTTCCTCACGCTCGGATCGAATTTTCATTCCAACCTCGTTAAAGAATCTACTATTCTCGCATAATACCTATCTATGAAGATTAAAACATTTATAAAAACAAACTTTATGTATTAACAGGGTAACTAATTCTGGATATTTTTCTTTATATAGTTCGTAACAAATTTGTAAGTTTAAATTGGACGATAAAAAGTTAAATGTAGTAGAGTTCAGACAATGCTGTAAAGTACCGCGCGAGCAAAACTTATTTGCATCAAAGAGGGCTTGGATTAAAAAACGTAGGGCTTGGTTTAGATCACAATGATATGGGGACGATATATCTAACCAAATCAAGGATAAAATTTTGTCAAATTAGTATTATGACATGATATGCCAAACTAATGAGTAATAAAATAAGTAGACAAATACAAATTTATTTTTGTTGTTTACAAAATTAACAAAGTAAGAATATACAGAAAGAAAAAGGAAAATAATTACATAAATTGCTAAAATTGGCCACCACCTTGCTCCAAGCATAAATTCACACATCTCTTCATATTTTCGAAAGTGTTGTCCAGCATCTCTGGAGAAATGTTACCACATTCTTGGATAATCCTTTCTTGTAATTGTTCTGAATTTGCAACTGGTGTTTTAAAAATAGAGTTCTTTAAATGAGGAAAAACGAAGTAATCCATAACCGTCAAACAAATTGCGTAAGTATTTAATAGTTTCGGCGGCTGTATGGGCGGTTGCACCGTCCTATTGAAAATATTCAAAACGTAGTTCGTCGTCAAGTAATTGCTACACAAATGGATTCAAAATATTATCTCTATACCGCTGTGCTGTAACTTTGTCATGGAAAAAATAGGACCAACAATTCTTCTTCGGGAAACAGCTAACCAGGCACCAATTTTTTTGAGGGTGCAATGTGAACTCCACAAAAAAATGAGGATTTTCACTACTCCACATGCGTGTATTCTGAGAATTCACATAACCGGAGAGGTGGAACCAGGCTTCATCCGAAAAAAATGTCAGGTCTAATAAATCATTTCTTTCCAATAAATTTTGGGTAAACCATTGAGAGTAATTCCTGCGTCTTTCAAAATCTGCGGCTTGTATTTCTTGGAATACTTGCACTTTATAAGGAAATAAATTTAGCTGCTTCTTAAGAATAGTCCTGAATGTTCCATAAGATTTTCCCACTTCTTGGGACAGGCGTCCTATACAATTTGTTGGCGTATTTTGCATTATTTCACGAACGTTTGCAACAAGTTCTTTTGTTCTTACATATTGTCTTTCTGCTCCTTTTTTGTGTTGTATAGAACCTGTTTCCCTAAACAGAGCCACGGTTCTTTTCAGGCAATGATAAAAATCCCCAGCAATAAAAGCAACGTTAGGATGTTCGTGAAAATCATCCATGCACAATCCCGGATTGTATTGCCACTCACCATTTACTTTAACCCTGTTTCGAAAATACGCTTCAACCATGAAAGTTTTGTGCTGTTCCGTAAAGCCCATTGATTGTTAATTCAGGTAGTTACTGACACCCAACAGGTATTAAGCTCTACGGCTAAGCATTAGATGCAAGGCCCTCTTTGATGCACATAATTTTTGCTCGCACGGTATATCTTGGAAGGCTTTTAATAAACAGTCGAATCTATTGTCATTCTATTTCTGAGATTGCATTTTTTCCTCTTGAATTCAGCCCCCTTTTGTCGTTAATTTTTTTTTGCGATTTAGCAGAATCAACACACGTCTGACTTATTCCGGACGTATTCAGAAAAGTTTTCCTACAAAACTTCATGGTAAACAAAATGATGTTTTCTCATATAAAGGATTTTTGTATTGGATGAGTAAGGGGGTTTCTTACGTAGGTCCTTAACGCAACCTTGCAAGATAGCACATCGAGCTTCGTACGTCCCGAAGCATATTTTTTTTTGACAATAGCAATTAAAATTATTGCCTAAAAACTTTTTTGCCTCTACCTTCTTTCCTTTAGCATTATAATATTTTTGGTTGGTATTTAATTTTTGCTTTCTTTTCTGTCTATTTTGGTCAGGATGTTTTCTTTTTCTTCCCCGGTTCCGTCTACCTTCTGATCTCCAATCAGTTTTCGCATTAGCATTGCCAAAATTATCAGGAATATAATCAGGATATTCTATACTTGAATTATTTTTCTGTGGGTCTTGATATTAACTTTGAACTTTCTAAATTTTTTTGGGTTCAGGGATTTAGTATTATTTGATAATGAGTTTAAATTTGCCCTCAACTCTCCATAACTTCTTTTTTCAAAACTACATAAGTTTGATGTTTTTCTAATAATGTCTCAGGCTCAAGACTAAGATGGTTTGATTCAGTAGAATTATTGTTTCAGCTTAATGTCTTGGTTAACGGTTGTTACATTCAGTGGCGGATCTACGGGGGGGCCTGGGGGGGCCCAGGCCCCCCCAACTTTTTTTCGATCGATCAATAATTTAATCTGCCTTGTTCAACACACACCAAACCATCGCCACATATTTTTTTACATATTATTATATTATAGGTAACATAAACTAAAAGTTCTAATAAACTAAATAACTGATAGTAATAAAAGTAAGTATACAATTTTATTATACAATTATAGAAACAAAAACACTAAACAGCAGAACAGAACGTTTTTATTTGGTTTTAAAGCGCCTTAATTGAAACGTCGCTCCGCCAAAAACCGACCGATACGAAATGCATGTGCAGATTATTCGCTTTTCTCTTTGTATGTCTATTTATAATATAAGTACCGAATTCCATTCCATTGTCATAATACCGCCGCGCCGTCGCGCGGCCGGCACCTTTGTGGAGTGTCGCGAGGCACCGCACAAAGGAGCCGCGGGACGGCGGCTTTGGTTTTACAAGCGATGTCTTTATTTTTATCCTTTTTTGTATGAAACAAAGAGAAGCCGAATTCGATCAGCGACCAATAAGCCGACTTTTTTACATTACGGCTCTCGCTTATTCGCTTGTGGTACTGTTGCCAGTGATGTTTATTTTATATTTATAGGTTAAGGTAAGCAAGGACAAAAAATATTCTTTTGTTGTAATTTCTGGTATGAATATTATACAGGGTGCATGGTGTTATTTAATAAGTGTCCGATATTTTATAGGACGATTCCTCAAGGTGAAAAGTTCGTATAAGCTGTGCTAACAAGCTCTTCATTTTTGAGATACAGGGTAGTAAAAAATTATTATTATTTTTGTTTTTTGTAAATAACTTCGAAAAACTATAATAATTTGTTTGTACAAAAATTGGTATTTGGGGAATTTTCAATATGAGAAATTCAAATTTGATCTTAGTTTGGCCTCTAATTATAGGTGGCGCCACCTACAGTTTTTTTTCTCTTTTGGAGAGTCATAAGTCATAACTTTTTCGTGCATGTAGGTATGTATCGCATTTTCATTTTCTAGAAGAAAAACCGATTCCTCTATTACTTTTACGTGAAAATGGTAAGTTTATCAAAAGTCGCTACAAGCAGCAGTTTTCGAAATATCGTGATTTAAATTAATCAATAATCAATGCATGCATTTCTTATATGAACTTTTTAACTTATAAATAACTGAAACTGAGTAATCGTTCTGTAAAATATCGGACACTTATTGAATAACACACAAATCTTATGTAATATGTAACTGGTAATTTGTAATTTGATCGCCCCTTAAAACGGGCGCTCGCTTGCCCTGCGCACCTTGCATGCTCGCTTATTGTTGCCCTAGACTGTGTTTTGAAACAAACTAAGTACGATATCTATGGTTTTTTTTATAGAAAAGATAATGTCGAAAAAACAGTCAAGTCTGCTAAATTTTTTCCGGAAAAATAGTCAAGATCCTGATCCTAGTAATGGCTATTGAACATGAATCTGTATCGGATATTTTAAAAGAAAATGACTATATGGAACAAATCCTAAATTGTTTCATAAATAGTAGTAACAGAAAAATGATGTTCCATTAAAGTTTATTTCTCATTTATGTTTTTTTTTTTGTTAAATTATAAGTGTTTTCTTTCTTTTTGTAAATTACCTATTTTGTAGTAGTCTATAATATCTGGTCTTGTGCTAATATAAATAAATTACTTGGGATTATTGTTTTAAAACATTAAGGACCTATAGGTTCTTTATTGTTACATTCTTAACGACTTTCAAAAAGTTAATTTTATTTGTACCTTATAAACCATAAACCTATGGATAGATTAGTTTTTAATACATTAAAAAACCTCTAATTTAGTTTTATTTTTTGGGCCCCCCCAATTTTTAGGATGTAGATCCGCCACTGGTTACATTATTACTATTTGAACAACGTTATCTTGATGATATAATTTATTATTATTTAGACATATCATTACTAATTCTACAAATTCTCTAGAACTTATCAAGTCAGTTTTCGAAGTAAGAAAAGTGGTTGGTAATAATAAACTATTTTGTGTAACCGTTTCAAAGGTAGATACTGTGTTGGGCAAACTGGGCTATAGCTTGGAGCAGTCGTCATCGGATACCACAATAAAATCTTTAAAACAAGAAGTTAACATAGCTTCATCATGTTTTGAAACTAATATTTTTTTCGTTATGTTTGTGGTAATTAATCGGATTATTTTTCTTTGCAAGCAAGTATCATCCTAAAGCTTCTTGAGGTATTATGCACTCCAAAATAAGTACCGGGTGTCCCACTAAGAATAGCTCTCGGCCGTATCTCAGAAAGGGTTAGTCGTATGGCTTGCGGAAATTTTTTTTTTAGTCAAAGTGGCCATGAGAAATTGCTGGAAATTATTTTTAAGTTCCTCATTTCGCCGCAAGAGGGCACAATTAAAATTTTTTTTTTAAATTCTAAATTTCTCCGAAAATTCTTATATTAAGGTATAACTCTGATTACTTCATCGAAAAGCTTAGACAATTCTGCATCATTTTGGTTTAAGGCTCGTTGGCGTACCGACCTTGATAAGAGTGGGGGAAGCTATTGAATGTGTAAACATTAAAATCGCTGTAACTTCTAAACGACTTATCCGATTTTACTAAATTTAAGCTTGTTTGAAAGGGAAAGGTAAGTAACTTCAATTGCCGTATCCAATGATACACGACAGTTTCTAATAAAATTGCTAGAGGGCCCAATTTGTAATAATAACAGTTTTTTCGATTTTATCCCGAAAATTCAAATCATACGGTATAACTATGACATCATAATCGGAAAGTAGATAAAATTTGCAAGAAAAGATTTGAAGACCGCAGTTCGATATATTTGTTCATTTCAGAGTTATTGCCAAAACAATAATTTTTAATACAAATTGCGCCCTCTAGCAATTTTATTTGAAAATATCGTGTACGACAATTGAAGGTACTTCCAAACAAGCTTAAATTTAGTAAAATCGGATAAGTCGTTTAAAAGTTACAGCGATTTTAATGTTTACACTTTCACTTGATCAGAGTGGGAGAAGCTATTGAAAGTGTAAACATTAAAATCGCTGTAACTTCTAAACGACCTATCCGATTTTACTAAATTTAAGCTTGTTTGGAAGTACCTTCAATTGTCGTATCCAATGGTACACGATAGTTTCTAATAAAATTGCTAGAGGGCGCTATTTGTATTAATAATTATTACTTTGGCTATAACTCTGAAACGAACAAGGATATCGAACAGCGGTCTTTACATCTTTTCTTGCAAATTTCATCTACTTTCCGATTATGATGTCATAGTTATACCGTATGATTTGAATTTTCGGGATAAAATCGAAAAAACTGTTATTATTACAAATTGCGCTCTCTAGCAATTTTATTAAACACTATTGTGTACTGTTGGATACGGCGATTGAAGATAATTACCTTTCCCTTCCAAACAAGCTTAAATTTAGTAAAATCGGATAAGTCGTTTAGAAGTTACAGCGATTTTAATGTTTACACATTCACTCTTATCAAGGTCGATACGCGAACGAGCCTTAAACCAAAATGATGCAGAATTGTCTAAGCTTTTCGATGATGTAATCAGAGTTATACCTTAATGTAGGAATTTTCGGAGAAATTTAGAATTAAAAAAAAATTTTTAATTGTGCCCTCTTGCGGCGAAATGAGGAACTTAAAAATAATTTCCAGCAATTTCTCATGGCCACTTTTACTAAAAAAAATTTTTCCGCAAGCCATACGACTAACCCTTTCTGAGATACGGCCGAGAGCTATTCTTAGTGGGACACCCGGTACATTATTTAAATGTATGTATTTATTTTGTATTTTTTATACGCGCGTACTTTCCATTTGCTTCTTTTAAACAGCGAAGCAAAGTAAATATGTTTGCTGAGCTAAGTTGTTAAAGGAACGCTTCGCGAACAGCTTCGTACATTCGCATGAGAAATATAGAGGGGCATTAATTGCTGTAAGGGGGCGGAAAAATCTTTGTTGTGCTTTGCTTTGCTATTATATAATTGTTATATTTTATAACGGCTTATGTATCATATCTATGATTACATACAAACAGCTTGGGACTTATCCCACAACAGGAACAGGAGGTATAAAAGGCACATAGTATGTTTGATAATAAATTACTAAACACATACCATTATAAACTAGTACTTAAAATAGTGCCCAAAAAAATAATGAAATCAGCATGTTAATAGTATATTATTTAACGAGCTATAATGTAGGTCATAACTCACGCAGATGCAGTTTGCAGCATAAGCCGCAGGCGAGTGCTGTAATTAATCAAGTGAGTTATGACCATTACCGCAAGTTGAATACTATACTTTATCTACGACTATAAGAATAAATACTAAGATACAAGTACAGAGAAAGAACTTTATTCACAAATCTTGATAGTTACCTATAACAATGCAATAAAAAATTTTAGTTGTAATTACTCATTTTGTTTAAGAATAAAATTAACTGTAAAGTTGGAGCAACCAGTGAACTGAATATGTGGGACTGAATTATGCAAGTTTATTGTTTATTTTGGTGTTTCTTGTATACATGTTGTTGATGTACTAACTGGTTGAACTGTTCTAGAACTGTATATTTTATTTGCAGTATCTGTCTTATTCTTTTCGGACCCGAATTACAACCCTATCGCAATTTCTAGCGAATCAAGACCTATTTGCAGAAAACTCATTTTATCAACTATTCCAACAGTCATTATTATGAATAAATATCGAAGGTGGCTCTGAAAAATAATTTATTGGTATTAAAGTTTATTAAAGTAATAAGAGACTATTTTGACTTTAGTAATGTAAAAGTTTCAAATATTTTTAAATAATTGTTAGTAATTATTAACTGGAAATGATAATCGTGGATATGGTTATTCTTAAAAATTCGTTGAACTGTTCTTTCGTTTACATCTACGACATCAGCGACTGCTGGTTGACTAACTGAAGGATTTTTTGTAACAGATAATAGCACAGCCAATTGATTTTCTTTAGTTCGGACCGGTTTATTTCTCACTAATTTTGGGTAGTTTACATTTCCCGTTTGTACAAACCTCTCTAATATGTTTTGCTGCTCCTTTTGTCTGGATGTCGTTGTTCCGGATAATGTTGTGCGTAAACTCGGCTTGCCAAAAAAGAGTTCTTTTCGCATGCTCCTAATGTAAAAATCATATTTACGAGCTCTTCTTGGTTGTAGTCCATCACAAAAAACAATATATAGTACTTATAACAGCTTAAATAATTACATATTACCAATTTAAAAATATTTTAAACTTTTTTTAGTTACTAAAGTCAAAATGGTCTCTTGTCACTTTAATAAATTTTAATACCCATAAATTGTCTTTCAAAGCCACCTTCGATTGTTATTCATAATAATGACTTTTGGAATAGTTGATAAAATGAGTTTTCTGCAAATAAGTCTTGATGCGTTAGAAATTGCGATAGGGTTGTAATTAGGACAAATGTTTGGTTTTTAATTCTGCATCACATTAAAATTTACAGGGGTTCCTATTTGAAATAAGAAAAATAAATTGCTTTAAAGTTTGCAAAGTTTGACACTAAACTTTGGACACCCTGTATAATTTGTAATAATCAAACTGGGTTAACGAGACTGTTAGACTTTATTTACCTTTGTATAATTTTATTAACGAGGCATTACTTTTATTTTTTATTAATTTTTAAAATCTGTGGTGCAAAACTGATATTTTTCAGTTTTTATTTTTTTTCGCCTATAATACTGAATCGATTTCAATAAAATTTTAGGGTTATGTAGTATTACACAAAAATATAGGAGACACCCAAATAAGTAAGAAAATATATGGCATGTAATCTAAAAAAATACACACTTTTTTGGAACACCCTGTACGAAAATTTTGTTTTATTTACCCCAATGCAACTTTTGCAACAATATAAATTTAATTTTGTAAACCACATTTAAATAGTCTTAATAAATACTTTACCAACAAAGGCTACAAACTAATATAGATTTAACGTTGTTATATTTTTTCGCGCTACTTATTGCTCTTAACCCCCATTACATAAAACAAATGATACAGGCTTAATTTTCCTTAAACCAGAAGTAATTGACTCACATTGGCAACGTTCTGCAATTAATTTGTATTTCCCCTTTAGCAGCGGAAGTCAGATTGCTTCTAGGCATTTTTCGTCCCAGTTAGGGCAGCTAAATCGACTGTATAAGAGGTTTTCTGTTCAGGAACCGAGCTGAAAGGTCGATTTAAGGTTTAGTAAAAGCTTTTGATGTTCGCTTTCTGAAAATTTAGTAGGGTGTCGAATATTTACACAGGGATTAAGATTTCCTCAAGAACCGTAAGTTTATTATTTGCATGATGGATCTATTATTATTAGGGATTGTTAATTCACATTTATAAAACTCAGCGATGGCTCAATTATTAATTTATTTTAAAGATGTTATACCGTGCATGCGAGCAAAAATTATTTACATCAAAGAGGGCTTGGATTAAAAAACGTAGGGCTTGGTTTAAATCACAATAATATGGGGACGATATATCTAACCAAATCTAGGTTAAAATTTAGTCAAATTCATATTATGACATGATATGCCAAACGAATGACTAATAAAATAAGTAGACAAATACAAATTTATTTTTGTTGTTTACAAAATTAACAAAGTAAGAAGATACAGAAAGAAAAAGAAAAATAATTACATAAATTGCTGAAAGTGGCCACCGCCATGCTCTGAGCATAAACTCACACGTCTCTTCATATTTTCAAAATTGTTGACCAGCATCTCTAGAGAAATGTTACCACACTCTTGGATAATCCTTTCTTGTATTTGTTCTAAATTTGCAACTGGTATTTTAAAAATAGCGTTCTTTAAATGAGGAAAAATGAAGTAATCCATAACCGTTAAACAAGGTGATCTAGGTGGGAATTCAATGTCTGATCGAAAACTGATCAATCTGTCGTCGAAAAATTGCGTAAGTAGTTAATAGTTTCGGCGGCTGTATGGGCGGTGGCACCATCCTGTTGAAAATATCCAAAACTTATAGTTCGTCGTCAAGTAATTGCTTCACAAATGAATTCAAAATATTGTCTATACCGCTGTGCTGTAACTGTGTCATGGAAAAAAATAGGACCAACAATTATTCTTCGGGAAACAGCTAACCAGACAGCAATTTTTTGAGGTAAATTTTGGGTAAACCATTGAGAGTAATTCCTGCGTCTTTCAAAATCTGCGGCTTGTATTTATATATTTGGAATTCTTGCACTTTATAAAGAAATAAATTTAGCTGCTTTTTAAGAATAGTCCTGCATGTTCCATAAGATATTCCCACTTCTTGGGACAGGCGTCTTATACAATTTGTTGGCGTATTTTGCATTATTTCACGAACATTTGCAACAAGTTCTTCTGTTCTTACAGATGGTTATCCTGCTCCTTTTTTTGTGTTGTATAGAACCTGTTTCCCTAAACACAGCCACGGTTCTTTTCAGGCAGAGATAAAAATCCCCAGCAATAAAGGCAACGTTAGGAAAATGCTCGTGAAAATCGTCCATGCATAAACCCGGATTGTATTGCCACTCACCATTCACTCTAACCCCATTTCGAAAATACGCTTCAACCATGAATGTTTTGTGCTGTTTCGTAAAGCCCATTGTGTGAATTGTTCAAGAAATTGGAAAAATTAGCAATGAATCAAATTACTTGTAACGACTGTCAAAGATGACGGAATAACTGATTGATTGTTAATTTAGGTAGTTACTGACACCCAACAAGTATTAACCTCTACGGCTAAGCATTACGTCCTTAGATGCAAGGCCCTCTTTGATGCAAATAATTTTTGCTCGCACGGTAGCAAGCTTTAGATTTTACCCAAAAAAGCATTTTTATTTCTAGATAATAGGAAGGTGGCATTTTTATTATTGCACACTAATAATAGGTAAACCGTTTCACACATTCTTTTAATTTTTCTGAATCCAGTCTTTGCGACTTATGCTTCCCATCAAAATGTGAAACCCATTTAATTTTTAAAAGGACTAACTACAGCTAAACCGAAACCAAACTTTAAATCAACCTCACAGCTGAGTTCCCCAACAGGAAACATCTTATCCACGTAATTTAGCAGCCCTAACGGGGATCCAGAAATGCCACGGGCGTTCGAATAAGGTAACTGAGTTTTTCTGTGTTATTAGCGCAAGGAAGTGTTAAATTTTGACTGGGAGAAAGGTAAAGATAAAAAATATACCTTAAAAAAGACAATTCCAGTTTGGATTGTTTAATATAGTATTATTAGAGTTGAAATTATATTATTATACCGTACGAGCAAAAATTATTTGCATCAAAGAGGGCCTTGCATCTAAGGACGTAATGCTTAGCCCTAGAGCTTAATACCTGTTGGGTGTCAGTAACTATACCTGAATTAATAATCAGTCAGTTATTCCGTCATCTTTGACAGTCGTTACAAGTAATTTGATTCATCGCTAATTTTTCCAATTTCTTGAACAATTCACACAATGGGCTTTACGGAACAGCACAAGACATTCATGGTTGAAGCGTATTTTCGAAACGGGGTTAAAGTAAATGGTGAGTGGCAATACAATCCGGGTTTGTGCATGGACGATTTTCACGAACATTTTCCTAACGTTGCCTTTATTGCTGGGGATTTTTATCATTGCCTGAAAAGAACCATGGCTGTGTTTAGGGAAACAGGTTCGATACAACACAAAAAAGGAGCAGGAAGACCATCTGTAAGTTCGTGAAATAATGCAAAATACGCCAACAAATTGTATAAGGCGCCTGTCCCAAGCAGGACTATTCTTAAGAAGCAGCTAAATTTATTTCCTTATAAAGTGCAAGTATTCCAAGCAATACAAGCCGCAGATTTTGAAAGACGCAGGAATTACTCTCAATGGTTTACCCAAAATTTATTGGAAAGAAATGATTTATTAGACCTGACATTTTTACATTTTTACATTTTTACATTCTTACTTTGTTAATTTTACAATTAATTAACTTTAGTTAACGTTAATTAATTAATTAATAAAAATAAATTTGTATTTGTCTACTTATTTTATTACTCATTAGTTTGGCATATCATGTCATAATATGAATTTAACCAAATTTTAACCTAGATTTGGTTAGATATATCGTACCCATATCATTGTGATCCAAACCAAGCCCTACGTTTTTTAATCCAAGCCCTCTTTGATGCAAATAATTTTTGCTCGCATGGTATAAACTTAATTAGTATACCAAGATGTGAGTACGTAAATAAATTGTAAAAATCAATATTTCATTAAATTAAAAAAAAAATGCACAAAGAGAGATGCTGGCAATTTGGTTTAACCAGAGCCATAAAACCTAATCACTCCTGTACTTATTTACAGTGGATATCGTTAAAACAATTTATTTTTTAAGTTAGGTAAATCTTTTATCATACGGTTAATAGGCTTCATTAGTCGCACAATCTGGAAATCCTTGCCGACAAAAAGAAACTTCGAACCAACCTTACGGAGCTGCTTCGTTTTCTGAAGGGTAATCTTAATTAATGAAGGAAACCTTATATCAAACCCTTTTTTTAGAAATATACAGTAACTTAGAGTATCTGATGAGTCGCTATAATGATAATGACGTGATGTAAATTGATAACGGTTTACCTTAAGATACATAATATCATTTATGATCAAAAATGGAAAAATGTTTTAATTTACCAATTATTATAGCAACATAGGCTTCAAGTGCTGCGTTTTAAGTTCATTTTTACTTTTAAAAGTTTGGAGGAATATTTGAAAATTAACTAATATACACTTCGTTCCAAAAAAAGTGACGCTCCTAATTTTTGATGCAACTTTGTAGCTTTGTCATTTCAAAACGAATGGACCGATTTTTATTTTCTTTCCATTTATTGGTAGGTAATTCCATTAACTTTAAGAAAAAAATAAACTGGTAGAAATTTTTTCAAAACCCCCTGGATGATAGTGGAAAAACTCAACCCATGTTATAAAATTATAACCTAGAATAACTGCTTTATACCGTGTATTGCCTCCCCTAGCCACTCTAAGAGCTTCGAATCTACGCGGCATACTAGAAATTAGGATTCTTATCGTTTCCATTGGTATACGATTCCATTCTTCCACTAATGCATATGCTAATTCTGCGAGATTTTCAGCAGGCCTCTGGCGAGAACGTACCCTTCTCCCTAGTTCATCCCACAAATGTTCTATAGGGTTCATATCGGGGCTTCTGGCAGGCCACTGTAATGTGGTGATATCCGTAGCTTCTAAGAAGTTTCGAACAATTGCTGCGGTGTGTGGTCGGGCATTATCCTGCATCAATATAAAATTATTGCCCACTAACTCTGCACGAGGTAAGACATACTGCTGTAAATTGTCAATATAGATTAGCGCTGTTATCGACTGCCTCAATGGAAAAACATGGAGGGGTGTCTTTTCATTCATTGAAATCCCTTCCCACACCATAACTGACCCACCATTATAACTTTCACATTCTGTTAAATTCTAATTAATTAAACCTTCGACCTTTCACCAGTCCTTCTCCATACTCTTTTCCTACCATCGACCTTGTTAAGGCAAAACCGTGATTCACCCGTAAACAAGATATTCGACCATTCACGAATATTCCATTGTCCATAATTTTCAACGAAGTTTCTGCTAGCAGCACGATGTTGTGATAATAATTTGAGACTTTTGCAGGTCTCCTAGCTTTCAAATTAACTTCGTTTAGACGTCGACATACCGTTTGCTTACTTATTGTAACACCCCGAATTTGGCGAAGATCTTGCTGAACATTTACCGCAGTATTTGATGGATCACGTAATATTCCCAATCTCAAGAAGCGATCATCTATTGGAAAAGTTCTTCGAGGGCGACTAGAACCAACCCTTCGAGCAGTGCTTCCTGTTTGTTCGTGGACTGCTCTACGAGCAGTTGCTTCATGGACACCCACTGCACGAGCGGCGTAACGTTTACTATGTCCATCGTTAACTAAAGTAACTAATACTGCTACTTGTTCTGAACTTATTTGAGGCATTTTATGTAATTTTAGCCACTACAACTTTTATAATGACATTGACTTTTTTAATGACACAACGACAAAGGGTCAAATAATATGGATTAATTGCTATGGAAAGGGCAATAATTGTTTTTTTGGCAATGTGATCCTACAATGAATTACATTTATGGAATAAACGTAAGGTTTTAGCAAAAAGCTGTAATTTGAACATTTTAGAGATAAATTAATGAACAAAAAATCAAAATGCTCGTAAAAGAAGGGAATTTCATATAGAGTGTAGGCGCTTTCTATACATTTACTTTATTAACGCACAGGGTGAGTAAAAAATTAAGAAAATAACATAGCTTGAGTTTTTCCACTATCATCCAGGGGGCTTTAAAAATATTTCTACCAGTTTATTTTTTTCTTAAAGGTAAAGGAATTATCTACCAATAAATGGAAAGAAAATAAAAATCGGTTCATTCGTTCAAAAATGACAAAGCTACAAAGTTGCATCAAAAATTAGGTGCGTAATTTTTTTTGGAACTGAGTGTAGTTACCCGATGTTCTTAAAAATAATTTGAAATAATTAGAAATGCGGCGACTAAAAAAAATTAAGAATCCTCTTAATAAATTCTTTAAATTTATTCTCTAATCTATTATCGCCTTGAATGATAGAAGAGTTTTGGACTGGCATTGTCTTTACTTGTTTTAAATTACAACGTTTCAACTGGTATGTATCTTCAATCGTTTTTCGATGCATCGCAAACAACGATGTTTTTCCGCGATACATTTTCGGTGGACATCCCTAAACGAAAATAAATGAAACACCGTCATCATGGCCTTAGACCAATGTCGTGGCGGTCACATCTTTGGGGGCGGATAGTTTACTGCTGCGTTGCCATATTAAGGACTTTTTATAAGGTTTTGGACAAAGATTTAAATTTCCCACATCATGTCAATACTTTCAACAGCGTAAGTTTGGCAAACGAACAAAACATCTACAGTGTCCGCAAGAAAGTTCACATCAAATGGGATTTCTTTTTATTATTAGGTATAGGTAAAAATTGAAAAAGCAGTTAGTTTTTGCTTACCTAAAAACCAAAAATGACGTATACTGAAGCAGCTGCACGACTTGCGTTACCTGTCAAATTTGACATTTTTAATAAAATAGGTTCAAAAATGCCCTTGTTTATCAAAATATCATAAAACTTTATTCGAGAAAGTTGTTTATTTAAGCATTTTTAGCCTCTGTACGAAATTTTGACAGTCCAATACAATTTTTATTTTTTGCCAGATTCTTGAAAATTTTGATCAACCCTGGTAGATTAACTTTTATACATCAATGTAAAATCATTTGCCTTTACTTCATTTGTAATATTAATGAAATTTTGTGTAAAATTTTTGTTTCCAATTATTTATTTTGCTTCAAAAACTGAAATTGTTATTTATCAGTATGTAATGTTTGATGCAAAGTTTATCTAATTACATCAGTTTTGTCAAAATCGACGTTTCTCATTTTTCTTAAGTTAATAAACAGATGTACAAAAAGAAAATATTAGGAAGCTTTCGTTGAAATTTTACTTAATTATTATTATTAAATTAAATTAATTATATTACACTATATTTTTGTTGAATAAAATGTTTCGAGCGATTAATATTTACACTTTTTGATCCAATATCCAATATTAATTAAGTAAAATTTCAACGAAAGCTTCCTAATATTTTCTTTTTGTACATCTGTTTACTAGCTTAAGAAAAATGAGAAACGTCGGTTTTGACAAAACTGATGTAATTAGATAAACTTTGCATCAAACATTACATACTGATTAATAACAATTTCAGTTTTTGAAGCAAAATAAATAATTGGAAACAAAAAGTTTACACAAAATTGCATTAAGATTACAAATGAAGTAAAGGCAAATGGTTTTACATCGATGTATAAAAGTTATTCTACGAGGGTTGATCAAAATTTTCAAGAATCTGGCAAAAAATAAAAATTGTATTAGACTGTCAAAATTTCGTACAAAGCTAAAAATGCCTAAATAAACAACTTTCTCGAATAAAGTTTTTCGATATTTTGATAAATAAGGGCATTTTTGAACCTATTTTATTAAAGATGTCAAATTTGACAAGTAACGCAAGTCATGCAGCTGCTTCAGTATATGTCATTTTTGGTTTTTAGGTAAGCAAATACTAACTGCTTTTTCAATTTTTACCCATACCTAATAATTTAAAAAAATTCCATTTGATGCGGACTTTCTTGCGGACACTGTATAGGTATCAGATCATTGATCGACACCTTATTATCTTCGAAATAGAATTATGAGATGGAATATACAAAATTGTGAATTGGCGATTTGAAAAAAGTTTTTCTTTATTCAAATATAACCTCTATTTCTTTTACAGTAGTAGGCGGATCTTTTACAGTAGTAGGCGGATGACACATTGGAGAAATAAGTTTCGTGAAATTTGTTGCAAGAAACAGGAAACTTGTTTCAGTACCACACAACCAATATATTTAAATGAGACGGAACACACTGGTGTTTGTGAAACAGGCGACCCGAAATTGTTTCGCATATTTCACATTGACATAAAAAAAAGTTTGACATAACTTGTTTCAGCAACAAGTTTCATGAAACTTATTTCTCCAGTGTGTCACCGACCGTACAGTTGTATTCATAAAAAAAGCGTACAAGAATTGGAATGAGAGGTAAGTTTTGTCATATTTACGTAAAACCGGCTTGTCTAAATGATTGTTTATTGGAAGTTATCACACGTCATAGATTATCAAAAATGCAAAGCATTGGCGTCGGTGTAATTAATTTTGAAACTGGATGGTGGTAACGTTTGTTAAACTTTAACACAAGAACATACAAATGCCTCGTCAGATTTCTTAAGTTGAAGAGGCTCAAATTGTATCAAGAATCGAAGAAGGATGGTCAATCCGTACTGTAGCGCAGTTGTATAATAGAAATAAAAAACGATATTAAAAATTAAGCAACGCCGGGAACAAGAAAAATCCCTAAAGAGGAAAATTGGTTCAGGTCGTAGCAAACGTTCCAACCCTGAACAGGATGCTGCTTTTTTGGGATATTTAAGAAATAATTCATTTGCAACTGCAAGGGATGCTGTTATTGATACAGCATTTCCTGCCTTCCAACCTACCGCCAGCAGGAGAGTCAAGGAATCTGAAGTAAAATGTCGCCCAGCTGCGAAAAAAATGTGTCTTACCGAAGAACAGCGACAATCAACGATTATTTTTGCTTTAAAATATATACCGCAATCCTCAATTTTGGAACAGAGTCATTTTTACTGATGAAAAGACGTTCCAGTTGACTTATAACGGGCAAATTCGTGTGTACCGTTTAAACAATACCAGGTTTAAAGAGCGATATACTAACCCCCTCACTTCTAGACACGGGCGTTTTTCTGTAAATGTATGGAGCTGGATAAGTGTTCATGGACCTGGTGTTGGCTGGCGAATAGAGGGAAGATTTAATGCCGGAAATTACATTAACACTTTAGAGAATATCTTGTTACTATCTGCTGAGCAAATATATTCCAATATTACTTTCATATTTCAACAAGATAATTGTCCAGTCCACACTGCCAATGCCCACTGGTTTCAAACCCATAATGTGGAAGTGCTGCCTTGGGTCGCTTATAGTCCTGATATCAATCCAATTGAAAATATTTGGGGTATAATCGTAATAAAATATATAATCGAAATTTTAGGCCACAAAATTTAGAAAATTTATGGGAAATAATAAATGCGTGCTAGGAAGAGCTTGATCCAAATACTGTACCAAATATAATTCTGTCAATTCCGAATAGACTGGCTCAAGTAATAGAAAAATAGAGATATATGGCCAAATATTACATTTTATTTATTCTTGTTAAACGTTTTTTGTTCCTATTGTAATTTTTAAACTGTTAAGATATACAGGGTGTCCCAGCCGAGAGTGACCCATTTTAAATGCTTATAACTTTTATACCAGTTGTGTTAGCCACCTGCGGTTTACGTCATTCCTTTTCTCTTGGCATAAATTATACAGTGGGAGTAAAAAAATTGCCTTTTTTCGACATCAAAATTTACAACTATTTTTAATGGAACACCCTGTATATTGCAATGCCATAATTAGGAGTCGTGTCCAAGGTATCCATGTACCAATAAACATCGGACTTGTAACTTGAAGTTTTAGCAGCAAAAAATTAAAATAGAAATCTGGGTATTTTAGCAAACGTATTTTTTATTAGCATATTTACAACGCGAATAGGCAGATTTTGATTATTTTTTTCTGACTATACATACATTAATAAAGAAATACATATAAATCTAAAAAAACTGCTGTATATGTCGGCCGTTCTGTTCCACGCATTTATAAAGTAGGACCATTAAATGGTTGAATGAATTGTGTAACATATCCTGGGGAATCGCTTCAATTACGTTACGAATATTCCCCTTTAGATCATCCAAACTATGTGGAAGGGGGTTATAGCACCTATCCTTGACATAACCCCAAAGAAAAAAGTCTAAAACTGTCAAGTCAGGAGAGTAAGGTGCCCATTCTATAGGACCGGCTCTTCCTATCCATTTTGCTCCAAATGTCATATCTAGTGATGCTCTTGCTATTAAAGAAAAATGAGGTGGAGCACCATCTTGCTGAAAGTAGACCTCATCCAAGATACCATCCTGTATTAACTGTGGATAAAAGAAATTTTCCAACATATTAGTATATACAGTTCCTGTTATCGTTGGCTCATTAAAAAAAAATGGTCCATATATTTTTTCAGCAGAGATTGCGCACCAAACTGTTACCTTTGGAGTATCTCGCTGGAACTCGTTAAATGCTCTTGGATTCTCTGATACCCAAATCCTACAATTGTGCTTGTTACACCTACCATCTATGTGGAAACTAGGCTCATCAGACATAATTAACAGCGTATTTGGGTTAACTCTAAACAAGTCCAAAAGAGTTTCGCAAGTAAACAATCTCTTTTGATAGTCCTCCTGACGAAGCTTTTGAAATGTTTGAAGCTTATAAGGAAATAATTTTAAACATTTAACACATCTCTCGCACTCACTTTTAGATAAATTTAATGCAGCCGCCATTTTTCTAAGAGATATTTTCTGATTATTAATTGCAATAATCTCATGGACCGCTAAAAGTCTGTCTAAATATTCAGGATTAAACATATTCCTTTTTGGCCTCTTGACCTCCAAGTATCCATGTATTGAAAATTTCTGATGCCATTTTTTAATAACGTTTTTGCTTGGCGGATTTTTCTGGAATCTAGTTCGATATCTTCTTTGTGTCGTTATTATTGATCGGGTTTCGATATAAAAGATTACTGTTTTTGCTTTTTCAACTAACGAATAAATCATTTTCTTTTAAATTTATGTTAACTTAATTTGATATTTTACTCAGACAGTGACAATTGTTTACTATGGATATCTAGTACAAAGGTAGATAGGTACCTATACCTATTTTAGTTTTAAAAAATATACCCAGATTTCTATTTTAATTTTTTGCTGCTAAAACTTCAAGTTACAAGTCCGATGTTTATTGGTACATGGATACCTTGGACACGACTCCTAATTATGGCGTTGCAATATACAGGGTGTTCCTTTAAAAATAGTTGTAAATTTTGATGTCGAAAAAAGGCAATTTTTTTACTCCCACTGTATAATTGTAGACAAAATTTGGTATTAACTAGAAAAAACTTTATGCCAAAAGAAAGGGAATGGCGTAAACCGCAGGTGGCTAACACAACTGGTATAAAAGTTATAAGCATTTAAAATGGGTCACTCTCGGCTGGGACACCCTGTATTATAAAATAAAAAAAAATTTTTTGTTATTCTATTAAACGCCCAACGCCAATGTTTTTTATTTTTAATAACCTTTAACATGCGATAAGCTGGTTTTACGCAAACATGGTTAAGGTTTCCTCTCATTCTAATTCGTGCACGCTTTTTTTATGAATACAACAGGTAACGGTACATAACACTGAAGATAATCAAAATAATAATTGTTAAAAAAAATATGAAAACATTGTTTATGGTAAGTAAAATAATGTATTCTTATTTCTTTTTTCTAAGTTGGTATTAGAGAAAGTATAGTCTAGAGCTCGAAGGGAATTGCATTTTTGCACTCGCAAAACTGTACAAACTTTTCACTGGTGCGGAGTTTATACATTATATACATGTTAAAGAATATACTATTCGTTTGCAGACAGAAGAGAAAATTGGGTAGAATAACATACAAAAGACTCTATGATGAATTTTCTTAAAAATTGTGCAATGCTAAAAAAAATTGCTAAAAACAAAAATTTAAAATCATAATATTCTGCCACGCTGTCAGAAAGGTGTTATTCGAGAGTAAATACGATGTACAGTGTACAGGGTTTTTCCGTATATTTTGGAGCACCACTGGAGCTTTTATTTGAAGACCTAGAAAAAATTTTAAATTACCAAAGTTGCATGATTTCTCCTGAACTGCCAGAATTTGTTATCGGACAAAACAAATAAACATCGTAAATTTGTTTAATAATGCCAATGTCAATTTTTTTAAATGGAACACCCTGTATATTAATTTTTTTTTTAACTCCTCACTCTTTTCTGATTCCAAATATGTATATATGTTATATGTTTGTTTCATAAATTATTATAATTATTTATATTAATTATTGTTACTGAATAAGCATTATGTTCTAGCATGTTTTCCTCATACCAATATAGATTTTCTAATCCGCAATATTTTGAAATGAAATTTTGCCTAAACGACTAAAGTAAACATATAACATATATACATATTTGGAATCAGAAAAGAGTGAGGAGTTAAAAAAAAATTAATATACAGGGTGTTCCATTTAAAAAAATCGACATTAGCATTATTAAACAAATTTACGATGTTCATTTGTTTTGTCCGATAACAAATTCTGGCAGTTCAGGAGAAATCATGCAACTTTGGTAATTTAAAGTTTTTTCTAGGTCTTCAAATAAAAGCTCCAGGGGTGCTCCAAAATATACGGAAAAACCCTGTACTTTCTTGGACACATAAATAACAAACAAAAAAAAACAGATTGTACAAAAAATATATTAATCCACCATTAGGATTTTATGCCAATTCCGGAATCCGGTAGATAAAAAATTAATTCAATTTTCCGGCATCAACCACCAACCTTTTCTATTGTGAAAATTTATCTCTATGATGTCAATATGTCGTACATCTCGACTCACCCTACACATTGTAAAGTCACGAAGAAAAGAAAAGCTTACAACATTTTCAATGAGTATGGAAATTGAGTTTTGCACCCCTGAGACCCGACGCGATGAAAGATATGCCGGAAAACTGGAAAATCGAGAAAAATGATGCCTTGGAACATAATAGCCTGGGTTAGAGGTTAGCAATCTGTTTAAAAAGGTAACGGGAACATAAAATCAGTGTCGTAACCGGGAGAAGTGGAGCCTGGGGAGCGCTTTTTGTAGTGTTCCAAAAAGTTATAAAGACGCATTGACCTCTTACAGCTTTGTGGTCAGTAGATATTCATTTTTGGTGTAAAATATAGCTCTATTAAGCTTTAAGAGCAGAAATTTTATCTATAAAGGGCGCTCTTGGGGTAAAATATATAGACCCATTATTGAAATGGCATTTAAATAAAAAGTAATTTGAATAAAATAATTTGGGACACTAGAAGAGAAACAAAGATCGAGTTTATTATATAAAATTGTTAATATTATTAAAAATAAAAATTTTTTATTATTATAAAAAGAAATAATTGAACCTAATCCTACTTTGAAACTGGTGTAGCTTTTTTAATCTTATATTATTCCAATATTATTTTGACATTTATTGCTAATATATAAAAAAAAATTGTATAAACTATCAATTCCGAACTCAGAAGTAAAATACTTGTTTTGAATTAAATAATATAATATTTATTGTCAAGAATATATTTCATAATTCAGGCACAACTAGATTATAAGATAAAACGAATATGACAATATTTTATTCGTATATTTTATATCACTACAGTATACAAAGATACGTCATGTATATATTATATATATATTTATTTATTTTATTCATTATAGCTTGGTTTATTTATTACTTATTAATGATATTCTTGAATATTTCTCTTGGATTGGATAATATCCAATTTTGAATTTTATTTCTATAATTATTTAATGATTTAATTATTTTAATTGACGTGGTAGCATTTCAAAAATATATGGATTGATGTTTAAAAAATGTTTGTATGTTATTGTTTTGTTTACTCTGTTTTTATATGTAATAGTATTTTTATGACGAGTTTCATGTGTGTGATTAATATAATTTATTTTATTTTTATGTTTTAAAATATATATTAACATGTTGTAAGAAAATATTTGTTTAATATCCATTTTTTTGCCTATCTTTAAATCCTGAATCAGAACAATATTGGCGGTCTTTTTCGTAAATAATTTTCAAAATGTATTTTTGAATAGTTTCAATATTATTAAGATAATTCTTATTTATGCCTCCCCATCCTAGTATTCCATAATTTAAATGGGTTTGTACTAAAGAATAATAAAATATTTCTAATTTTTTTATATTTAAATATTGTTTAAGGTGTTTAAATTTTGGTATAAGAATTCTTAGTTTTCTTACAATGTAGTCACTATGTAAGTCCCATTTTAAATGTTTATCAAAAATTATTCCTAGATGTTTAATATTTTCACCTTCCTTTATATTAATATTATTATTGCACCAATATTTGGAAGTTTATTTTTGTATGAAGGAAAGGAATGTATGTTGTTTTGTTATAATTTATAGTTACTTTAATTTAATTTTTATTTAATATATAAATAACATGACAATTTTACGAAATTCGGCATACTGGGAGTGCGATGATGAGAAACTGAAATATTTACTTCGTTTTTTCTTTAATGTTAAAGGGCACCACATACAGTGTTGCTCCTGGATTTAAATAACCATAACTGTGTCCCATTGTACGTCATTTTTGACTCACAACTTAATATCATTTACAATAATTTTTGCTGCCTACTGAAACGCATGCATCAATTCGCCTTAACATTGATTGACGAACTTTTTCGAATATACCTGATGTCTGCTTTAAAAGCGCGGTCAATAAATCTTCTTTTAACTTTTCGTTTTGTCGATAGAACAGGTTATTTTGGTGGTTGGTTGTTTGTTACGATTTAAAAAAAAAATATGATTATTTTTGGAAGCTCAGGTTTTTATTATAAACAAATTGTTAAAATAAAATTAAGAATACCTCTCTAACCTATACAGTTCAGATACAGTTTTAGTCTATCTGCTATATTCAGTCATTTTAAGTCACGCAATTTGTGTGTTACATGGTCTCTTGGACTGAAAATCAATGCATGGTAGAGAACAAGAGACTCGCACAATTGCCGCTTAAGAGACTCAAAATTTCCTTATTTCCGAAGATAAATAATTTACTTTTAAACTACCTTGCAGACCTTTAAATCTAAGTCTGCTGTCCAAAAGAACTCCGAAATGTTTGTACTCTTTTACTATGGGGATAGTGACATCTGAGAACATAACAGCTGATTTAGACGGGTTAATTTTTAGACCATTTTTAGTAGAGTATTCGTAGACACTACCAAGGCATCGGTTTATTCTTTCAATATCAAAGTCAAATATGAAACTTGTTTCACTCATAAATACTACTTTTACAGACAAAAATCAAACTATATTTCTTAAGAGGAATTGCTATTGTACGGATACACTGTGTCGATATATCTGCCAGGAATTCCTACTACACGTAAAGGAAATATTTTAGACTGTGGGGTGTTAAGAGTATGCGAGGGAACATGTTTGGCGTAAAATTTATAAGCCCTTTGGGTTTAGTCAAGCAAAAAGCTTTTTCACCTATACTGCTTTGAGGTAGAATTGCGTGAACAAAATATAAGAAATAATTCCTGCATTTATTCTATGGCACTACTACAAGAATAAGTTATGTTAAATATTTGGCAGCGCCGCCGCACGGTGTTTCTATATACCGGGTGAGTTATATAAGTTTGGGTGATGAGAATATTGTATATTGAACAAAGGTATGTATTTGTAATATCTACGTTTTAGTGGTTTCGGTTTTTAGCCCATAAGTGCTTTAAAATTTGGTTCAGGTATTATCTAATTCTTTTCTAAAAACTTTATATTTTGGCTTTGAAATTATCTCAACTAACTGATCAAAATAAACAACCCTTTCAGTTATTCTCGACACCGTGTACAGTGCAGATAAAGTTAAAAGGGTTTGTAAAAAGGATCTGCTAAATCAAGAAATACTTTACAAAATTTTCAAAGTAAGTGTTTCTAAACTAAAAGAAATTTTAATAATAGAAGTTTAAAGTTAAAGAGCCAAAAGCAATTTTCATTTAAAAAGTGTATAAGAAAGATTAAAATTTCGTTATAAAGGAATTGCTAGTTTTAATGAATTGAAAAAAGTTTTACTTTTATCTTTGAGCATATTTAAAAAAACTATCTTTTAATCACATAACTTTAATAATTGTGATTGGAGTATTGTGCTTATAAATAGAAAAATAAAGAAAAATAATTTTTGCATCTGATGGGTATTAGGTATACGAAGATATGTTGGTATTATATTTGGCAGTACACAATTTTACTTTACCATGGTAATTTGATCAAAAATAAAGCAATATCGTTTGGGACTGTTACATTTTTCATCAACAAATTTAATATTCTAATTAAAATCCAATACGGTGTTATCAAATCGATTAAATATTTGAAAACTTTGACACAGAAAAGTGAATTTTTTAAGCAGCAGTATTGTTTCGGTTGGTTCATACTGAACCTTTATTTTTAAAGAAATAGAAAAAAGAAAAGCACCAAGTCTTTCTCCACAAGTTTATTAGAATAGCTAGGCGAACCTAAAATAATTCATAATAATTCGACATGTTTGGAGTGTAGAAACACTCATCATCAGGAAAATAAAGTAAATAGTACAATGCTGATGTTGTTAGCAATAGAGAAAATAATAACTGGGATTGAGCCGTAATGGAGCTTTCAATGGTGTACACGAGGCGTAAAAAATGAATAGTCAGAAGACCGACAAGACCTCAGCCTACTGGAAAGTCAAGGGCTAGTGCAAAGGCCCTGTCTTGGGCAGAAAAATGAAGAGAGCAAAAGACAATTTAGAGAGTTTTAACAGACTTTGGGAAAATCATGTAGGTGTAAGTAGTGAATTGAGGGGAAAGAAAAATGTATGTATAAAAGTAGTGAAAAATCTTAAGTTTCATTAAACTTTGTTGGAGACATGTAAAAGTGGTGAAATAAGAGGGAAAGAAAAAAAATTTTTTTTTTGTATGCTTTGACTCCTGTCGGGGTAACTGGGCCATAACAAGCCTGGTACCCCAACAGCATTTTACTTCAAGCTCAATAATGCTTTGAATTTTACAACCTAGTTTTCTAATAAACTTGTGGAGAAAAGGCTTTGTGCTTTTCTTTTTTCTATACATTTAACTCCACTTTGAGTATCGACTACCTACTTCTTCTTTATTTTTAAAATAAAATACTCGAATTAAAATCTATCGTTTATTTATTTAAAATTTAATCGACATCGTATCCTTCTTATCGATTTTCTCTCCTTGTAGCCTGCTTTATTTTTTTTATAGAACTAAAGGACTATCGCTGCTTTGAGTGACTAACGTTTGAAATAGTAATCCTACTGAGTATGAAGTTTTATTACTTAAAGTAAAAAAAAAATTTCGTGGAAATACGATCTGATAAACATAAAATAAGAAAATAAATAGATTATGTTAGAGTTATATGACTATTATGCTTGTAATTAAGATAACGTAATTTATCTTAACCCAGCAGCAGTATCATGTACCTTTACCTTGAATATCATCTTTGGAAATCCACACAAGTATGCCTGGCAAAGGTATTTGCCGATTTTTTGTACGTAATTTGATTATATATTTTAGTTAATTTTTGCCTTCAATCAATTAAGCATCTTTCTAACAAGTGATATGATATAATTTTAAATTGTCATAAATACAGCGCTGACCTACTAAAGGCGGAATTTGGCATATTTACAGACGGCTCCAAAACTAAAGAAGGTATTGGAGCCGGAATATATGGCAAAAACCCAAAAATAGAACTAACTATGAGCCTGGGAACTATGACAACCATATTTCAAGCGGAGGTTTATGCAATTGAAATGTGTGCAAGACTGCTGATAGATCGACGGTATGCACATAGGTCAATCAAGATATTCTCCGACAATCAAGCTGCATTGAATCGAGATGGTGTACCTCAAAAACGGTGTGGAGCTGTCACGAAACACTATCCGAACTAGTCTGAACAACAAAATAACCTTATTATGGATACCGGGACACATGGGTAATGAGGCTGCCGACAAGCTCGCCAAGATAGGTGCAGCACTAAAATTCACAGAACCCGAGCCGGTAATACGTATATCTCATGCTACGGCCAAGAAAACAATACTATAGCTGAAGCAAAAAGCAAATAGGAAAGACACTGCCAGGTCTGATACACTCAAAAGCATTTATAAACAGCCATATAAACCAACAGCTAACTGACAAACTACTAGTGCTTAATAGGTCATGCCTTAAAACACTAGTGGGATTGTACACCGGCCACTGCAGACTGCGACACCATATGTATAAAACTGGAATAGCCCCAACTGATGGATGCCGGCTTTGCATGGAAGATACAGAAACAACAGAACACGTAATGTGCGCTTGCCCGCAGCCGGAAGAATCAGATTAGCCCTATTTGGCGAGGTGACTCTGCTGCCAGATGACAAGAAAAATTTCTCTCCCAATACCATCATTAACTTCATCAAATAGTTAGACCTACTGGGAGAAATATAAATAAGGTGTGACCCACAATAGACCGCATGGTCGCAGTGGAGGGTTAGCTGTAACCCACTCAGTTTTAACCTAGTATGTCGAGTTTAGAACGTATTTATTACAACTGTTATGTTAAGTACTATCATCGATATACAGGGTGATTCAGGCATTCATTCAATGGCAATATTTTGGGTACGTATTGTATATACGTTTGGAAAGTAATTGTTTAAAAAATTTCATACTTGTAAACTAGTGTCTAGGGGCTCCATCATGTTGTAAATACTTGTTCTGTCTTACATTAAGTGGAACATTTTCTAATAGGTTTTGCAAGAGATTTTGTAGAAAATGTAAGTATATTTGTCCTGTGAGATCACGAGCGATTATGAATGGACCGATTAATTGACTACACCACACATTAATGCTGCAGTAATGTTGAAAATTATGTTACTTAATTATTGACATTTCCTTTTGAATCTCCCTGTATATTAATCTCTCTAGAATCATTTCTTTCCGAAATATCAAAGGAAAAATTAATAATATATCTATAAATATTTATTAAATATTATTCTATTTTGTTTCACTTTTATTAAAAAGTTGCATTAAGTCTCCTTAAGTCTGTTTAATTTTAATATAAATTTTGTAAAAACAAGTATGGTAATATTGTTTGTGTCTTTGAGGGAAAATAACATGTAAATAAATTGGTTATCAAGAAAGCTGAAAAATAATGGTACACTTTGAAAACTCCCAGAAAACTTATTAAAACTTTAAATTCAAACGGGATTTTCCTTTAAACAGAATCAGAATCTTATCCTGTGATAGATTCGCCCCTTTTTATCCAGCCTTATTTTTCTTACAAAATTAAATGGCCATTTCTCCTTTAAGGGATTCGGATTTTAAGGGATTATTTTGTTAGATCGGATCGATTTATATTATTTATATTAAAATTGAGTTAATCCAAAGTTATTGCTTGGCAATTTTTTTTTATTTCTTACATGTTATTATCCCGATTATTTACGTCTTTATCACGTGACTGTCATTACACAAATCAGGTTTCTGCATTTTACACATTTTGACCAATCACAAATATTTATACTGATCGAGGAACCAACCATTTTAACCCCGATTAAATTCCTCCAGCTTTTAACACTTTTGCCACTTTGTAAATATTCTGAAACCCGTCAGTTTAGAACCACAAGACACATTTGTCAGTTTCGACGTAGAAAGCTTAAACACCAACATCCCAATAGGGGAATTACTGCATATCATCAAGCAAAAGTGGCAAGAAGACCCAACCCTTTCAGAATGCACTAGTTTGCCGCTGGATGGAGTGATGACACTATTGGAGTGTTCTATGTTCTATGCCCAGGATGACGGTCTTCCAATGGGTTCGTTTCTCTTTCCGATGGTGGCTAACCTGTACATGGAAGGGTTTGAGTCACACGCTATTAACACTGCCAAGATTAAACCTAAACTTTGGCTTAGATATGTTGATGATACGTTTATTATCTGGGCAGACAACAACGAAGAGCTGATACGGTTTTTGGAACATATTAATAGTATAAGACAATCCATTAAATTTACAATGGAAACAAAAAAAACATTTCACTCTACCTTTTCTCGATGTTCCCGTCAAACAAAATGCTGAAAACATAAAAACTTCAGTGTACAGGAAACCCCCTCACACAGGGCAATACCTTAATTACGGATCGAATCATTTAAACTCCATAAAACAGGGCATAATTCAAACTCTTTATCACAGAGCATCTAACGTTTGCAACAATCCGGAAGACCTTAATATTGAAATTTCAAATATCAAAAAAGATTTAAAACAGAATGGTTACCCTGAAACCTTTGTAACTAAACCATCTCAAAACTTAAAAATCGCGAAGTAAAAACGAATACAGAAATGAAAGAGGAGCAAGCATTTCTCACATTACCTTATGTCAAGGGGATTTCTGAAAAGATTAGAAGGATAACCAAAAACTATAATATCTAAACAGCCTTCAAATCCGGAAATACGCTTAGAAGCTTTCTTACAAAAGTAACCCCATCCCCCCATAATGAAAACACAAACAATTGTATCTATCAAATCTCTTGCGAGTGTGGCGAATCGTACATTGGAGAAACAAAAAGACCTCTTTCAGTACGAGTTAAAGAATATCTGAAACATACTCAAAGAGGTGAAACTTCGAGATCAGGTATAGCGGAACATGTATGGACCAACCAGCATAATATACAGTGGTCAGAAGCCGCCAAGGTTTTGGACACGGAACAGCACTGGAGAAAACGAAAGTTCAAAGAAGCAGATTTCATGAATCAAAATACTCATATATTTAGTAAACCAACTATACATATCCCTAATATCTAAAAGCCTCTTCTTGTCCAAAACCAACAGCTCAAACTTCACACTCCAATAAGCAGGTAGGCGGAGTCATCAAGCTTCATTGCACATGGATAGTATTTACGACAGTAGCCTTAGAATTTTAATTTAGTTTACACTTGAAAACGGTTAGAGATACTAACTAACCGAAACGTTGTGTTAAGTAACAAAATAAAGACAATGGAAGTCCGACAAGGTAATTTTTTTGCTATTGAATATACATCCCAATAATAAAAATCTTCTTAAGTAGACAAGAACAGCTTAAAAAACAGAAAACAACCCGCCCGATATTCAGGTAGACCTTCAGCTGAATAACTGGGACCCATAGATCGAGGCAGATGTGACGTCAGTGAGTTTATTACCGTGTTTTTATTAAGGAGCGTATCTTGTTTATTTATTTTCTCAGTAAATAATTCGAAGTTTTTAGAAACTGGAACCGTAGAAAATTGTATTTTTATGCGATAAGGTGAAAATCAAAATTTAGTAAAAAAGCCCATTAGGTATCGTAAATATATATTTGTGAGCTTTTTGAAATATTATAAGTTATTTATCATAATTCAGTGTTACAATATTTAAATAAGGGTGAATAGTATGTCACAGCTTAAATGATGCAGAGTATAAAAGTAACAAAATCAATATGAAAAAAATATATATTCAGTGAAAATCACCTGCTAGTATTTTTTCGGTCATCCATCATTATCAATTAATTCGTGTGGGCATGTAGGCATTGACTGAACTAACTTTCTAGTATATTCCGGGGAAATTGTTTTCCATTCTGCCGTAATTTTGACTTTTTATTCGGTTTTGTTAAATGTGGGGGCAATATTTATTTTCTTTTTTAATATTAACCACAAAAAAAAGATGATGATAGTGTCCGCGAAAATAATTAAAAGAAAATATTGTGGCATATCGGACAAGTGTGTAACTATTTTTTATATTGGAATACACAGGAATTCAAGTTTAATGGACTCCCTGGGACTGGTAGACCACGTAGAATTTTCCAAATTATTATATTCTATCAAACCTTTATAAAAAATAGATTTATAAGCTAATGTTTTAGACACTCTATCAACATAAAAATTTTGATTAGTTCTTGTTTTATAATTATGATGGTCATAATTAAAAGAACAAAATTTTTTAAACAATCAGGCAATAAATTATTTTTAATTTTATGTATAAAGATACATACTAAATAAAAAATTAAATTTCTGACATTCAACCAACCTAAATTTTTCAACATAAAATTAATTTTTGTATATTTGTCACAATTTAAAATAATCCGCATTGCCTTATTTTGTAAAATTTGTAATTTATCAAATATTTCCTCACTAGCACGATATAAAATGGAAGAACAATAAAGAAAATGTGGTAATATAATAGTACTTAATAAATTTTTTTTAGAAAACAAACTTAAATTAGAACTGATTCTTTTAAAATAACCTACTTTTCTGGCAATCTTCGATATAATACTTTCAAAATAATAAAAAAAAATTTAATTTTGAATCAATGATTATCCATAAATATTTAAAACTGTTTACTAATTCCAATTTTTCACCATCAATTACAATATTTATATTTTGACAATTTAAATTATTACCCATAACCATACATTTAGTTTTTGAAATATTTAATTTTAATTTATTTACTTTTAGCCGAGCTTTTAGCCAATTTAATAATATATTTATTTCAGAATTTAGAATATTTAGACCATCAAAAATATTTAAAACATTAATGCAAATTAAGGTGTCATCAGCCAACATTTGTAACTTACACATTTTTAAAACTAAAGGCATATCGTTTATGTATAAAATAAATAATATTGGACCTAGTATACTTTCTTGAGGAATTTCTATATTATTTATTTTTTTATTTGAATATGTTTTTGATATTTTTGTTTTTTGTGACCTATTACTTAAATAATTTTTAAACCATTTATAAACGTTTCCGTTGTTGGATTTTTTTTTTAATACCTGCCATTTACCTTTTTCCATAACTTTTATACTTATAATTAAATAAATTATTGGATTCAATTTTGTCCCAAAATTTAAATTAACGGCATTTAGAACAAATATTATAATATCCAAACAGTCAAAAAGGTGTCGCCATGTCAGAAAATAATTTTATTCTTTAAAACTCCTGGGTTATTTGCCTTCTTATTAACATTTTGTAACTGCTTACACCTTTGTAGTTCCTATCTTAAAGATGCATATCTTATCCCGGGATGTTTTGAATATTTTTCAATAAAATTACTTTTAATTTAATTAATTTTTTTTTAAGAAAGTTCTTTTTTACATTTAACTAATACACAAAGCTGAATACCGTTATTTCTTGGCGGTGTTTCCCAAGTTGTTAATAAATTCTTGAATCTTGTAATTTATTTCAGTTTTACTTTTCTACTTAATATACAGTATCACCAGTAAAGTCCGCATCATATAGAATTTTTTTATTAATAGCTTTATTCGAAATTTGACTTTGGCATCAAGTTCTGCTTTAATCGAGATAAAAATTAACCAAAAAAATAGTAGTCACGTGATTCGCATTATCTGTCAAATTTTATTTTTTTCTAAAAAATTACTCAAAAGTGGGGTTATTTCTGAAAGTATCAAAAAAAGTTATTGGAAAAAGTTTTTTTAAATGCAGTTTCTAGCCCACATGCAAAATTTCAGCTGCATAAGATAATTTTGATTTTTTACCCATATTTTTTAAATTGCACCACTTTTGCAAAATAAGACTCAACGCAACCGACATAAAACTTCTTAGTTTTGACAATGCTTTATTTCAGATAAATTTTATTTAAAGTAGCGCCATATTAAATGTGTGTTTTTCTACAAATCAAAATTGGGCTATTAAAATTTGGTCGCATGTGATGCAAAGTTGATTTGTTTTTTGCCCTGTATAAGGTAACTACATAAAGTAAGTATTTTTGAAAACGTAGTTCACAATGTAACAAAATATCAGAACCAAGGGCGTCCAAAGGAACTTTTCCAAGGGGGGGCAAATTATAATTGGAATTATTTTTGTTGCTAGCACTTCAACAAACCTTCAATAAAAGAATAGAGCAAAACACCTAATACTGATATTAACCCATTAACACCTAACGGTACCAAGTGGTGACAAAGGGAGCCACTGATTTTAAGTGGGCGTAGTTAAAACAAGTGCCAACTTGCATGGCAACAACTATTTCAGTCGTTTTGTTGATATCATATGAAACACCTGTAGCGGCTTTATATTCTGTTTTTGTCCTATTTACGTGACTGGTGATTTTTTAAAATTAGTGAAAATAATAAGTGCAAAATTATGGACATCAGATTGGTGTAAGTTGTATTATAATTTGTTTTTAAATATATTTTATACTTTTTTGTTAGAATTAAGATTAAAACCCATAAGGCTATTAAGTTCTTCCCAAAAAAAAATAATTCAGAAATTTGGTTTAGTCTTTATTTTAGTATAAATATAGGTGTCTCCATATGGACCCTTTAGGCGGTTTGGCCAAAATTAATTTTTTTATATAATATATTTTATTTTAGCGTAATTACGCTTCAAGAGGCTTTAGATATTGCATATGATGATGAAAATGTTTCACAAATATATATTGATCCTCTGGACAGTAATGTTCTCACTGACGAAGATTCTGGCGATGAAGATGAGGCTGGTTTAATCGATAACTTGAGTTCTAAACAACTTTCGGCTAGGGCGGAATTAGTTTTGGGCGATAATGAAAGAGTTGGAGGTTACGATTTCAACTGTCAGGAGCCGCTAGTACAAGAACCAATTCCTAAGTTACTTGAGGAGCTGAGTATTAGTACCAAACCAGAAAATCCCAAATATGTTACTGGCGATTTTGTGGCAACAAATCATGATTTTTCTACAGGAGACTACACCAAATACTCTGCTATGACCTGTGTCCAGCTATTTGAATTATTTTTTACCGATGAGTTACTAAACAATATTATAAAAGAAACTGTAAACTACGCTTTATTGAAAAATAGCCCCGACCCAAAACTATCCATAAGAGTATTTATTGGTATACTTATTGTAAGTATATTCATATTTTACCTTCTAAAAGAAGTTAGGTATTGGGAAAATGCCAACGATCTCAAAAACATTATGATGTCAGAGGCTATGCGAAGGGACAGATTTTTGCAAATATGTCGATATATTCATTTTGCAAATAATAACGAAGCAATTTTAGAGTTTGGGATGACGTCAGATTTGATGGTTTACATCATTACGTTATTCCTGTACCAGGAGGAAATAGAAAATGGAAATGATTGTAACAGCAAAGGTCGAACAATGTACTGCAAATGCAATATTGGACTTTGCGTTAATTGTTTCAAAACTTTTCATAAGCAATACGATCTTTAACACTCGATCTCGAACAAGTCATGATTTAATTTTATGTTCTTAGGTAACGCCTAACGGGCCCATATGGGACCACCTGTTTTTCAGCTTGTTTATAATTTTGAAAAAAAATTTTTTTATAAAAATATCTGTTTTTTATTACTTGCAATCGTAAATTTCAATAAAATCGTCAAATTTCAAATTTTCGCATTTCTCGGCGGTAATGGGTTAAATAACAAAAAAACAAATACTTATAAGTTATTCAGATTTATTGGAGAAAAGAAATGTTAATTTTTTTGAACCTTTTGCAAATTCATCAATAATTTTTTCAATTAAATGTATTTTTTTTTCTTTTACAAATTTGCGATGAACACATTCATTTTTGGATTGGGAATTAGATGTGTTGGTTGTATATCTATTTGTATATTGCTAATATGACTAGCTGTGTAAATTAAAATAAAGCTTTATTTATTCTATTCTAATATTTTTCCTTCGCTATTTAGTGAAGATGTTTGAATTCCACATTTCATTTTATGCAACAAGAGTTCGTTTTACCAATTTTGTCAGTTGAATTGTATCTCAATAAATATGTATATCCCAGTTAAATAAAATATCTCAAATCTACTTGGGCCAGGGGGGGGGCAAGCGCACCCCCTTGCCCCCCCCCCCCCCCTTCGGACGCCCTTGATCAAAACGTGAAACAATGAAGGTTTCTTACCTCGAAAGGTAAGAAAAACATCAATGATTGATCATTTCCGCTTATTTAAATAGAGTTTTTTTTTTAACTTTTAACAGTCGCCATTTTGAAATAGCTCGACAGAATCGCGCCAATATTTATGAACATACTGTACGAGATAATAGCTTTCAAATGATGTATTACAACCTGTATGTTTCCATTTAAAAAAAGATCGATGTCGTCATAATATCTTTGACAAATGTCTATAAAAAAAAACAAACGAATAACGTCAAAATGTGAGCATATATAAAACTAAATTGACGTGTCCGAGCGTTTTCCCCAAAAGTTACAGGTTAAGGCTATATTAATTTTATTCCGTACTTCTGGGCAACCCTGTATATGTTTCTATGGGGTAGTATGAATGGAACCCGCAGCTTTATTTATATACTAGACCAGGGTCGATAATTTTTAAAACCAAAAAAAATAATAGTAGGATGAAACCCATTGGAAAAGGATGAGAATATAACAAAAATGAAGGGAAAAATAAATTGCGGGCATTCGAGGTCGGGAAGAGGGGGGGGGGGGGGGGGTTTAAGGGTAGAAAACGATTTATATCGATTTCCGGTAAAACTACAAGTCCTATGGAAAAACGTTAAATAGCAAAATTGTAGGTAATAAGAAGATCTACAACTTTTATATTTATACTTTTTTCATATAACCTCAAAATGTATGTGAAAAATTCAAATAACCAAGTTTTTGGTTTTTCATTTTTATCTTTTACAAAAAATTTTTTTTACCCACGAAATTTAGTGAAAACTTACCTTTTTATGTCCTAAACACACTGTAATTTTTTTGATTTAAAATACTTATTTTTTAACCTTATTTTGACTTAATATCGAAAAAACACCCTAATTTTCAATCGAAAATTCTCACGTCAAAATATTTGCTTTTTTAAAAAAGTCGGTGAGCTTTTTGTTCGTTGAAATCTCTACTTTTTGATGGTGTTAAAAAAATATACATTACTATGGTAAATGTTCTCAAAAAAATGCAGAAAAACGAAAAAAACTCGAATCCGATTTTTTTTTAGATCAATATGTACAATTTTGAGCTATTTATTAAAATTTATACTTTAATTACTCGAAAAACGTAAGATTCCATGTTACATTGATAAAAAAAAAGTATAAATTTTAATAAATAGCTCAAAATTGTACATTATTGATCTAAAAAAAAATTTCTGATTCGAGTTTTTTTCGTTTCTTTGCATTTTTTTGATAACATTTACCATAGTAATGTATATTTTTTTAACACCATCAGAAAGTCGAGATTTTAACGAACAAAAAGCCCACCGACTTTTTTAAAAAAGCAGATATTTTGACGTAAGAATTTTCGATTGAAAATTAGGGTGTTTTTTCGATATTAAGTCAAAATAAGGTTAAAAAATAAATATTTTAAATCAAAAAAATTACAGTGTGTTTGGGACATAAAAAGGTAAGTTTTCACCAAATTTCGTGGATAAAAAAATAAAATAAAGAACCAAAAACTTGGTTATTTGAATTTTTCACATACATTTTGAGGTTATATGAAAAAAGTGTAAATACGATCTTTTTATTACCTACAATTTTGCGATTTAACGTTTTTCCATAGGACTTGTAGTTTTACCGGAAATCGAGATACATCGTTTTCTACCCTTAAACCCCCCCCCCCCCTCCTCCCCCCCTTCCCGACCTCGGATCGATCGTAATTTATTTTTCCTTTCATTTTGTTCTATTCCCTTCCTTTTCCAATGGGTTTCATCCGACTATTATTTTATTTCACTTTTTACCATTTTCAAAGGCCACTGGTCTATACCGTCAAGGGCCCAATGAAAAAATTTAGACATTAATTCGGGAAGAAAATGTTTGATACACTTTTGCGATATTTATTTCCTTTTTTACAGTACGAAATAATTTAAATCGCGATCGCCGATTTTGATAGCGTCCTTACTCAACATCAAAACATGTAAAAAGAAAGACAATGCGTCTTTACCTAAACCCGCCCTTTTTGTTTCCCACATTAAACCCGTCTAATTGCCCACTATCTCGTATAAATTGCGTTAAATTAGCAGCAGCAGCGCTACCGTCACTTCAGCGACAAATTAATTTTACGAAAAAGGGACACACGGGTAAAAAATTCTAGATTAATTAACGATTGTTTGGAAATAGTCCCTGTGGACCATTATACTTTTTCCTTATCCTTTTAATTGGGACAGTTAAAAGAAAGCTTTATATTATCTACGTGTTTGGATTATCGTCCTGAACAAAAACCACACAACAGTTTAAGGGAAAAGCGATTTTTTACTTATTATTTTACGTTTTCAACTTTTTAACTCGCTAGGCTAATACTGTAGCCAACAATCATTCGAAGAAATATTATATAGCGTTGCGAGGGTATAAATTCTTTTTTTTTGTGCCCCTTAGCAGGTGGTATTTAAACGTATTTTTATAATAATATTGTTTTTCTTCCAACGTCATTTAAGTGATATCTTATGTGACGGTTCTCAAGGACATTATAGCTATTAATGATACTAGTTCGATATGAACACTATAATGAAACGTGTGCAACGTTAAACCACGAGGCGTTAGCCGAGAACCAGTATAGACAAAATACACACAAATCTAGTATCCAGTTGAACCTAAAAGTTTCAAACTGAAAATATCATATACATAAATAGGAGCAATGCTAAAGTAAAATTAAATAGAAAATACCTTAGCATCAAAATATAGTTTTAAATTAATACTACATTCTTTTAACTTGACTCTACTTTAGTTTTAGGGTAATAAAAATAAATGATCAACCTATCAATAATTGTAGTTGCAGATATAGTATACGTTAATATTGGTTTGATTCAAAGTATTCTAAGAATGAATATTCGTTACTTTCGTTTTGAGTATGAGTTATTATTAAGTTGAATATACGAACTTGCATTTGAGCACACATATTTTATTTGTATCTTCAATTTGTGACTATCCTACATTCTCAGCGAAACTAGACAAATCAATTTAGTATCATCTTAAAAGTAGTTTATTATTAGATAGGGTAAAATTTAAAATCATGTAGTTTTAAAACAGATGGATCTGAAAGGACTATATTATTAAGGATTAAGGTCAGATAGGATAAGCTCACCGCAGTCAATAGAATTGTACATGTCAAGTTAAAATGTCTTTGTGACATAGGTATCAAATACTATTGTGATATTACCTTAGGTATCTGATCTGAATATAGCCCTAACAGATAACTGATAAATAAAACAACTTTTTATTGCTTTTGGTTTTATTAAAAAAAACAGGTAACCAAACAGGTAACACAAAACCATAACTATAAACTATAACGAATATAATATTTCCTCCATCACACTATTACACAAAACGCGCAAAATAGAATACACACTACCAGCATCGGTGAGCATCGACGCGCGACGTCTGCGTGGATGTTAAATAACGACTAAACGTATTTCGGTTTTCGGTCGTTTTCTCGCAGAACAAGAGGTCACGTGATGCAAATAGCATCAAAGAAATAATAAGGGTTTAGATTTTACTCAAGTTGAGTATAGAGACTGTCTTTGCGCTCGCTGTGAGAATACAAATTTATTTTTATTTTTAAACCCATCATAGTATATTTCACTTTGACCACAATACTTATTTTAAAAACAAGTATAAGATTATCTTGTTATGATGATGATGTAATCTCTTTATGAACATAATTTTGATTAACTTGATAATATAATTTAAAACCAGTGGTAGTTTAAAAATGAATATATTTTAGGCACAAAATAAAGCAAGTTAGTTTCAAAATAAGGCTATTTGTTTGAGCATTACTATAATGTGCCTCCAAGGCATCCAACAGTTCCAATTAATAGATTTTCAGATTCTTGGTTGTGGATTTACCCTTAGAGAAACCAGGTTATAAATGGCTACATCCTTATAACGCTATAAATGATTACATCCTTACAACACCATGATAGCTGATCGCAAACCAAGAAATCAAACAGTTTTGGAATGCAAGATTGATTAAACACATACGATAATTGTCTACGTATAATTTTTACCGCCCGATTTGTGAATTGTGTCAAATAAATATGAACGATGATTTATTGAATTTTGAGAACATTCCGCCGAATATTACAGGTTCTGCACACATGTAAATATTTCTTTAATCATTAAAGATAAATTTGTAATAGAAAGAAGGTTCCAATTTTACACATATCTACTATTGCCAAACTAGGATTTAGGTATATTATTAATGCTCCGGAAACTGTTTAATTATTTAATTTCAAACTATATTCTAGAGTAGGTACAATTTCTTCTTAAACCAAGAATCTCAAGTGTTAATGATTTTAAGATTAGAGTATTCAAACAAAGACTTTTCATTGTTCCCATAATATTTTTTCCAAATAGTTTTTGTTTGCTAACTTACATTTATGGACATATTTCTTTTCATCGCCACATTCGCATCATCGTTTAAGGTTTTTTTTTTGGTTTCTTAGCTTTCTAAATCCCACATACTTTTCTCCTTTTCTCCGTATTGTCTTATTTAATTTTCGTTGGTTTATAGCTTATCGAGATCTCTTTCATTTATTGTCATCAATTTAGGTGTCTATTGGATTATATTTTCAGAATCCCCTCTGTTGCTTGTGTTATCGCCATAATTTTTCATGTCAGATTCTAAATCTGAATGTAATCATCGTGTTTAACACTTTCGTATACACTAATGCTGTATTCAATTATGAAGTAACAGGCTGAAATGAGCTATAATATGCTGTAAATGCTCTATTTCAATACGTTTATATTTTGGCTTGGCTCTGGTCCAGAAATTAGACTTCTTTCAAAACAATTTATGGATCAGATTAAGTCTGTATATAGTGTGTCTACAGTGGTAATATGTAGTACAAATTTTTTTAAATCTTATTTTTTTAAATGTGTAAGTTACAAATGTTTGCTGATGACAGCATAATTTACATTAATGTTTTAAATATTTTTGATGGTCTAAATACTCTAAATTCTGATATAAATATATTAGTAAATTGGCTAAAAGTAAATAAATTAAAATAATTAAATTTTTCAAAAACTGAATGTATGGTTATGGGTAATAATTTAAATTGTCAAAATATAAATGTTGTAATTGATGGTGAAAAATTGGAATTAGTAAACAGTTTTAAATATTTAGGGATAATCATTGATTCAAAATTAAAATTTTTTAATTATTTTAAAAGTATCATATCGAAGATTGCCGGAAAAGTAGGTTATTTTAAAAGAATTAGTTCTAATTTAAGTTTGTTTTCTAAAAAAACTGTATTTAATACTATTATATTACCACATTTTCTTTATTGTTCTTCCATTTTATATTGTCCTAGTGAGGAAATATTTGATAAATTACAAATTTTACAAAATAAGGCAATGCGGATTATTTTAAATTGTGACAAATATCCAAAAGTTAATTTTATGTTGAAAAACTTAGATTGGTTGAATGTCAGAAATTTAATTTTTTATTTAGTATGTATGTAAAGGGTTTTCCAATAAGAACGATATGATTTCAAAATGAAATAAAATTAAAATAATTTCAGATACAACAAAACGTTTTATATTATCTTAAAGTATAGTCGATAACATTTATGTTTTGAATAACACACCGTTTAAATGTCCTCCGCGACTTCGTGTACACGAGCGAATTCGACGAACCCAATTTTCGATGACTTTATGCAATAAATCGGGCGTGATCTGACGAATGCAGGGTTCAATGTTCAACCTTAATGCATCAAGTGTTTGTGGTCTGTTTTCATAAACCTTAGATTTCAAATAGCCCCACAAGAAGTAATCTAAAGGAGTTAAATCACAGCTTCTTGGAGGCCACTGAACAGTAGCATTCCTTGAAATTATCCTTTCGTCAAACTTTTCTTGCAGTATATCGATAGTTTCATGAGCAGTGTGACATGTGGCACCGTCTTGCTGGAACCACATATCCTCCAAATCAAGTGTATCTAAATTTTGCCACAAAAAATTTCTGTCGATATCGTTCACCATTCACTGTAACTGCATCTCCTGCCACATTTTGGAAAAAAAATGGTCCGATGATGCCACCATACCATAAACCACACCATACAGTTACCTTTAGCGAATACAAAGGCTTCTCATGAATCTGCTGTGGATTGTTTTCACACCAAAAACTGCAATTTTGTTTGTTAACGTATCCACTTAACCAAAAATGAGCTTCATCTGAAAAGATAATTTTTTTGGCAAAATTAGGATCTCTTTCAAGTTGTTCTAAACTCCAAGCAGAAAATTCTCTGCGCCGACGATGGTCCGGTGGCTTAAGTTCTTGGGTCAAAACAATCTTATACGGGTGTAAATTCAAGTATTCTTTCAAAATACGCTAAGTTGTCGTTTTTTTAATCCTTAACTCTTGAGCACGACGAAGAATTGATAAATTTGGATCCACTGCAACACTAACTCTTACAGCAGCAATATTCTCAACAGTTCTTGCGTTTCGATGTCTTCTTGGTGTTTCTACATCGTGAAGAGTAAAATTATTTTCAAATTTCTCAACAATGCGACGAATGGCAAGCAAAGGAGGACGATTATTTACACCAAAGTTTTCGTGAAGTGCGCGATAAGTGTTCACAAAAGATCGTCTATTTTCGTAAAATTTTTGGATAATAACCAAACGTTCTTGAAGCGCGTATTTAGGCATAATAAATTGTTATAGTTTACTGACAATAACTGACAACTGGTGACAGGTATAACTTTATCACCATGGTTACCATATCGTTTCAAAATCATATCGTTCTTATTGGAAAACCCTTTACATAAAATTAAAAATAATTTTTCCTACGAGCGTGCGCAAAGTAGTACTTTGCGCACGCATTTTTGTGTGCAAAGTTACACTTTTCCGCACTAGTGCGGATAAGACTTTTATCCGCTACATTGATGATTCGACAAATCAAAAAAAGGACATGTCGAATAAAATATTGGCCACGAACAACTGCCCTTCTGCATTAAGTCAACCTTCATCAAGCCATAATATTAACTGTCCGTCCACAAGTCAGTGCTTATCAAGCCGTACCATAAGCCACCCACTGAATGAGCTTACTGGATCGGCTATCACTTTGCAGAATGTGAGTAATTGCTCTTTTGTTATAAATGTTATAAACAAATAATTTAGTTTCCTATTATTTTTTTTTTTGTTATGTAATTTTTAGTTGTAAGTATATTATAGTTCTTTCTTTAAAGTCGAATTAAAAATTATTAAATAAATTATCATATTTTTATTTTTGTTGTTATCTGATATGAAGCTCGTAGGAAAAATGTTGTTCCTAACAAGTGCGCAAAGTGCTTTTCCGCACGCAAGAACTTATCCGAACTCCGCTTCGCGTCGTTCGTCCAACTGTACTTGCGTGCGGAAAAGTATCACTTTGCGCACTTGTTAGGAAAATAACTATATTGCCTGATTGTTTAAAAATTTTTTTGTTCTTTTAATTATGACCATCATAATTATAAAACAAGAACTAATCAAAACTATAGCTTATAAATCTATTTTTTATAAAGCTTTGATAGAATATAATAATTTGGAAAATTCTATTAAATCTCAAAAATCATTAAAACTGTTTAAAAAAACTTTAAAATTACATTTAATTAAAAAACAAAGTAATACGTAATATTTGATATAATTTACAAAATGTTTAACTTTTCTGTCTGTTTTTGTTAAAAGAAGGTTGCGTTTTAAAATTTAAAAATAAATCTATAAAAATGTACCTATTAAAAAATATTTAATTGTAGCTTTTTGCTAAATAAAACATGTTACTACTACTACTAATACTATGCCTCGACTATCTTGACATTTTGATTCCTATAACAATAGTAATATCAGTTAAAATCACATCCTGAAAGGTGCAACAATTTAATCGTTAAACCCTATTCATTAATGTACATTTTCAGTGATTACGGTTTTGTGCAAATTATTATAATAGTTGCTTGCTTCAACTACCAAACATTTAAAAGTTGTAAACTAGTTTATAATTAAACAAAATAGTCTTCCATTTTTAAAATCCTGAGTAATCATTTAAAAGTCTGCATTTAATGACAAAAGAAACTAGAAAACTTTTAAAATTCTTTGGAACCTAAATACATGGACAAAATCCTTCGTGAAGCTTAACGGGCTTTCGTTGTTTTAAAAATACTTAAGCGGATTATTTAGCAGCTATAAATTACTGCTTAAAACCACGTTTAAAACTCAAAAGAAAGGAATCCAATAGTTTAAATACGGTCTTTTAGCGAACACAGCGATCGTAAAAAGATAAAGAAAAACGAACAACTTTTTGTCGACCCGAAACAAGCAAAAATATTTTTCTTTACTCATTTAATTTTCAATGGATTAAATCATTAGCGAATCCAAGCCCGTAAAGTGTTGGCACCAGATGTTGTCAAATGTTACTAGACTTTAATTTAAATGTGAGTAAATGTGCTTGTATATGTCTTTTACATTGATTCGTAACGTTATCGGCTATGACTATTCCTTAAATGGAACCAATTTGCAGGGTGAATCAACATAAGGACCGCGGTGTAGTCTTTGACCCAACACTGTCTTTCTTTATAGCCACATAATATCTAAAATTGATAGTGCACAAAAAATAGTAGGTTTTATCGTTAGGAACACCAAATACTTTAGCATTAATGGTAGCTGGCATCTTTTCAATAAACAAATAAAAACAGGTCTCTTGAAGAATGGACTACTTCTTTGAATCTTTTCAATAGCCTAGTGTTGCCTGTTTTAGAATATGGAAGCATTATTTGGTCCCTCTAGTACAGTGGTTCCCAAAGTGGGCGATAACGCCCCCTTGTGGGCGCTGCAGGCCTAAAGGGGGGCGGGCGGTAAGAGACCCAGAAAAAAATGGGGGCGTTGTGTAGAGGCTTGGGGGGCGATTTGTAATTTCATCTAGCTAGGAAGACTCTATAAAGCGGGCCCTTCACGCTACGGTATGGCTGCAGACCAAGACGCACAGTTCCGATCTCAAGACGAGAATGATCCCGCTCGTTTCGCCCTTCATGTTCACATCTGATGAAAGATAAATGTTGTCTGTCTCTCGACTATATCGAAGAAAATAAGTTCATAGGTGTAGTTTAAAATAAGTTGAAGGAGTATGATTTCTCTAATGAAAAAAAGGAAATTGGCTGCTGTATTAATTTTAAGTATGGAACATGCACAGAAATCAAAAATGCAAATATGAAAAGGAGAGTCGGTTGTACGCCGTATTTTAACAAATGAAACATTATATTTATATTCAGCGTATTTTAATTGCTATTGCCTAGCGCTTTCGGTCCATTATAAGGCCATCATCAGGGCTTAGGTTCTAAAAGAAAAACACAAACAAGAGTAAAAAATAGCTGGAATAAACTACGTGAGACTACTTACTCATCAAATTATGTCCAGGCGACAAGAAGCATATTAAGAGATATTTAAAAAATTTTAAACAAATTTACCTGGTAGTGGTTTCAAATTGAAAAACATTCAAATTGTAAACATTTATCTGAGATGTCCCTCACCACTTTGTGTCCATGTGTCAAATACAAATATCAGTCAGTCAGGTGTTGTTTACAATTTGAAACAACTACCAGGAAAATTTGTTTAAAATTTTCAAATACCTCTTAAAATGCTTCTTGTCTCCTGGACATAATTTGACGAGTAAGTAGTCTAACGTAGTTTGTTCCAGCTGTTTTTTACTCTTGTTTGTGTTTTTCTTTTAGAACCTAAGCCCTGATCATGGCCTTGTAATGGGCCGAAAGCGCTAGGCAATAGCAATTAAAATACGCTGAATACAAATATAATGTTTCATTTGCAAAAATGCAAAGAAAAAATAAGAGGTTCTGGACTAAGGAGTGGTTTCTTAGAAGAAACTTTGCAAATCATTTACATTCATTTGCTTAAAGAAATAAATGAAAAATTACTTTAGGATGGATGAAAGAACATTTAATATCCTTTTGAATTTAATTAGGCACAAATAGAAAACCAAAATACCATTATGCGCGGCGCTATTCCTTCCGAAGCTAGATTAGCTGCCAGTTTTAGATATTTGCCAGCTGGAAACTCCTTTAAATTTTTAATTTAGTTTCCTATAAAAATTAACAAGCACAACGAATGAACACCACTGTTGATATGAAGCTTATCGAACATAATATTGTTTATCTTTGTCTTACAATTATATTTGTTATTACACATATCCTTGTCGTCGACGAACCCCAAGGATTTATCCCGCCCTACACGGTACAGTCGAGTACAGTTCCCGCCGGGGCCTCCGGCCTGCGCAGTTAAAAATATTCAGCATGTTGAAAGATGGCAGATCCCGCCGGAAAGGCCAGATGCGAATCGGATCAAACACTTCACGTTGTGTTTTGGACTGAACCGATGGACTGTACAGTTCAAAACTCACAAAAATCGTAGCGTGAAGGGCCCGCTTTAGACACCGACTGAGCTCTCGACACTCGACTACAATTTGTGAACATCAACTAATATTAATTAAGAGATTGCTCAAACTTTTTCTCTCCGCGTAGTTTATATTATATCTGTCCTGTTTTATTTAATACATATTATATATATTTTATTTCGAATAAAAGATACTTTGTCTGAATACTATAAAGTTTCATCTTTCTCATTGGCAGGTGCACTGAAAAAAAGGAAACTTTAAACCAAAAGCCTATAACTTTTAGTTAAAAGCCTCGCGCTTTTCAATAGGTCCAAATGCGCGGTCTCTTGCTACAAAACTTGAAATCTTTTGTCGTAAGTTCTTTCGTTTCTTTTTAACCAACGTTACTTTTCTTTTGGACAAGATCAATGGCGTTTAGGGCAAGGTCCTAAAGACAGGTTAGTAATGGGTGTAATGCAGGCAACATCGGAGGTTTATTTAAGCCAATATCGAAAACCTTTTGCCCAAGGTCTTCGGTTTTCAGTTAAAAATATCGCACTTGCTCCAAGAGGAAAAGTATTCCAAAGTGTCTTTCACGAAAGCATTTGCAATTTTGGCTCGAGACCCACAATCTTGAATTAATCCCCGTTTTTTTTTCTACTGCTTCTTCCATTGAATTAACCTAAAATACTCTTGGGGCAAGAGAATAACGTTATTGGTTTAAAGGCAGGTTTCTGGAGATAGATTTCTAGTAGCGTATTCTCAATTTTATAATATTGGCTCAATACCTACGCTATTTAATTAATGGCCAAAATATTTTGTTTCAATTACTTTTTTCATTAAGTCAACTAAAAATGTACTTGAGGTAAGAGCTTTAATGCTCTTTGTTCAAGAGCAGATTTTTTAGGAAACTACTATATATACAGGTATATACCGATCGATCTATAATATGGAAAACTATTTATAGAATATTAAAATATTTTCAATAGGGTGGTACTCCCTGTTGTACCGAAGTAGGCGTTAACTTGGTTATTTTAAATGGAACACCCTATATCTTGGAATATTTTTAGATTCTACATAAAATTATAATTATCTTTTAATAAATACATTATTGGTCTATCTTAATAGTTTCCGAGATATTGACTTTTGAAAAATTACATTTTTGAACTTTGATAGCTTCTAGCTCTCTAACTGAACGTCTTAGACCAAAACGGCTTACATGTCCCTGTCTTCAATTTTTATCTTTTTATCTTTCCAAAAAATCCTGTTAAACCGGATGTTACTCGAAAGTAGGAAATATAGTACTTCCTGTTTAACCGGAAGTTGAGTTTTTTGGGAAGATAATAAAAATGAAAGGTAGGGATATGTGAACCGTTTAGCTCTAAGTCGTACAGTTAGGGAGCTAAAAGCTGTCAAAGTTCAAAAATGTCATTGCAAATATTTCTGAAACTATTAAGCATATAGACCAATAATGAATGCATTGATTAAAAGATAATTATAATTTTATTTAGAATCCAAAAATATTCTAAGATAGGGTCTTCCATTTAAAAAAATAAGCAAGTTGACACCTACTTCCGATAAAACAAGAAATGCCACCCCTTTGAAAATATTTTAACTGAGTTGCCCCCATCAACATTAGTGTATTGTCAAATTTTCAAATGTGTTCTATATCTAGTTTTCCCTATATAGATCGATTTTGTTCCAGGTGGGATACCCTGTAGGTATAGCAGCGCCTTCGCCACTTTATAATTTCGTCGACCATATTAATATCACTATTAGGTATAACGAACTATTACAGAGCAGTGAAAAGCCGAGAATAATAATTGTTTTAACAGTGAAATTTGGGAAATGGTCGACTATTATTTTTCAGATGCTGGAACTATTGAAAAATATATTTTTCTTGTTTTTATTAGATCGTTAAAATATGGTACTCAGCAAGATCTATCAATAGTGAATAAGGCTCTTTTTAAACTAAAATAATAAGATGACGAAATTAATAGCAATATAATATCACAAAAATAATGAAAGAACAAGCATCTTATCATTCGTTTAGCGGTATTCTTTAAATAACACTCATTTTTCCTAGAACCATTAAGCATTATAGTTGTAGCAAAAGTTTAAGCAAAAGCAATTTTGGAATCACAACATATTGATTTGATACTATCAATATCGTCATCGAAAAAGATTTAAAGGAAAAGTCTTTTTTTTTTTTGGTTTTATATTAAAAAAGTATAATGTAATAAACAAGTCAGTTAAACATAGTTTTAAGTATTTCAACATATATATATATTATTGTATTAATCTTTTTAATAATGTCTTATATAATATTATACTTGACGTCTTATCAAAATTTTTCAGGTCATAAATCCCCCTTTGAAGTCTAATCCTGTCACCGATATTTGGGGCTAATAGATTGATTTGGTCCTGTGTTAAAAGTTTTAATATTTCTACATCATCAATTTTCTGCTCTAAAAAAAACAATACCTATAAGTGATTACAAATCACAAACTAAGCCACAACATAACAGTTTATTGCTTTTTTAAAAATATTTTATTAAGCTAAGTGCTATAGCTATATGCGATAGCCCCCTAAACGCTGACAAAGTCATTTCTGGATACCCTGTATTTATTAATAATATATGATTTTATTTTATTATCATTTTACTAACATAGAAAAAAAAAACCAGATTAAAAAAAAATAAGTAATTAAATTAAAAATCAATCACTGAGTTGTCCCTAAAGTAATAATAAATCATAATTATTATTAACTAAAAATATAAGGTTTCAAGATTTATTAAAAGGTTTTTTTCTATATCTACTTACTACTGACTACATACTGACTATATACCATCAATACATAAACCATTTTCTTTAAAGTATTAATATTTTGTCTTAAGAGCGCAGGGTTTTATCATAAAACGTTGGTCTTCTTACTATATTATTATGCTATTACTACAAATCATTAATATCTTATTGGAAGACCTAAGGAACTTGTCTCAAGAGAAAAATCTTTTAATTCCGTTCTACGTGTAACAAGGGATAACTGCAGCCATTTTGCAAAATGTAGAAAACTTTTAAGAAACCTTAAAATTTCTCAAACTTTCGGTGTCAACATATAAATAAAATCATAATTTTTGCATTATAACCTGTATTAGGTTTATACCTAGTCTTAAAAGAAATATATACCCAATATGTTAATTTCTAATGCTGATTTCATGCATCCAAAAGTACCAAAAGAATGCCTGCTTCGTTATACAAATTAATTACCTACTTTATTCTTACCTTCAGATACGGGCACTAAGTGGTCTAACCGCCACGTGTTTAGTAGGACATTTACATCACTCATATCGTAATACTATATACGTAAATCTATATACACTCGAACACTCATGTTTGGACAAATGAAGACCGACGCGGTGCGGTGACGCGGAAGCGGGAAGTAGTATGGTTTACCCCCTTCCTAAGCCACGTCGCCGCATGTTCGCACGTAAGCAAGGGAAGAGAATTTTCTCTTCTCTGAAACCGAAACTTGGGGCGACAGCCAAGAGTTTTTAATTTAGCGTTGAGGAAAGTTTCTCTTTTTATAAGACCTAGCGGGATTTCATCCAAAGTATCCTAATTTTTCCTAATTTGCAACTTTCTCATAAAGAGAATCTTTCTTGGTTTAAGGTATTGCTTGAGTTTATTTTTGATATATTTTATTTCAAGAGATTTCGACTTACGCGAAGAGAAATTAAAACCAAGAGAATTAAAAAAATATATCAAGAGACACCGTTCACTAGTGACAAGACACTTTCCTTTGTTTTAAAGAAATGTCTCTTGTAATAGGAAAAAATAGAAAAAAATTGGCCAAGAGAGTCAAATACATTGGGCCAAGACACCCATTTTTATCAGTGTGTTTCCCGTAAGAGTTAACTTGAGACCTGAGCGCCGTTGTGTACTACCGACTGCGCTCAGGTCTCAAATTAACTCTTCCGGGTTACAGTAAAAGTCTCGTTTAGAATGAATGTTTAATCTCCGCTTATATAGCTCACAATAATTAATTAATTTAATTTGAAGTTATAGTGGTTTTTAAGTAGGTGAAAAAATGGGGGCGCTAAAAAATAATTTTCCTACGAGCGTGCGCAAAGTAGTACTTTGCGCACGCATTTTTGTGTGCAAAGTTACACTTTTCCGCACTAGTGCGGATAAGACTTTTTTCCTACGAGCGTGCGCAAAGTAGTACTTTGCGCACGCTCGTAGGAAAAATGTTGTTCCTAACAAGTGCGCAAAGTGCTTTTCCGCACGCAAGAACTTATCCGAACTCCGCTTCGCGTCGTTCGTCCAACTGTACTTGCGTGCGGAAAAGTATCACTTTGCGCACTTGTTAGGAAAATAACTATTATTCTCAAAGTGGGCAGTAGACAAAATAAGTTTGGGAACCACAGCTCTAGTATAACGTCTGGGTTACACTTATTGAAAGAGTGCAGAGAAAGTTTGTGAAGAAGTGTACACATTATAGGAAATATGATATATTATATCGTCTAAAGGGGTGTGATAGTAAATATCTTTTAGGTGTCTTTGGCAGGCTTTCATGAAATAAAAGGAGAATCAAAAGTTGACTATGCACTTTGTTTAGAATTTTAAAAGGTGAAATTGACTGCCCCGGTATTCTTGGTAAACTGCCCTTTGCTGTCAATAGAGTCAACTCGCGAGCGTCAATTATTTTTTATCTGACCTAGCCTCGAACAAACCTGTACAAAAATTCCCCCACTTACAAAATGTGTCACTTTTTTAATCTGTATGCATCTGATATTGATGTAGATACAACTAATAGTTCAAGGATTTGGTCGAGAGAAAACTCAGAACAAGCAATTAACAGACTGAAGATTTGATTGCAGCAGCTTGTAAGTAAATCTTTGCTTAATTATGATCATAGTATAGTTTTATCAAGTATGTCTATTGATTAGTATATGTTTGGCTCAGGTTGCAGAAGACGTAATGTTGTGATACTCAATTGAGTACCCACTTTTATGGTGTCTTAACGTGACTTGTTCGCCTTATCGGCTTTTCTTTTGTTTAATTTTTTTTTACTTACTAGTTTTAAGATGTATCTGTAATTGGCACCAGTGCTATTGATACTAATAATAATAATAATTAAGTATATTTGTTAGTGATTACAGTATTTTTTCTATAATTATATACCGGGTGTTTTCAATTTCAATTATTTTCAGGGCGTTCAACCTATGGTTAAGAGGACTATTGGATTTTAATCGGTAATATGCCTAATAAAGTTACATCAAAAATTAGATATCTTGTTCTATGAAATATAATGTACAATTTTGATTTAATATATTTTGCTCTTTTGAAAGAAATATTCATAACTTGGGTTTGTTTAAACCAAATTTGACAAACTTGGTTTTCTTTGAAAGAGCTTATCCTATAGTAACATTTAAAATTGTGTATTACTATGTACCCCTCGCCGGTAGAGGGGGTTATGTGCGCAATAATTTTTTAAATTTTTTTTTAAAAAATTACTGTAATAAGGGTATAAAAACATTAAAAAAATATAACTTTATGTTATCACACTTTTTGGATCACCCTGTATATGCAAAAATATTGTCTTCAGATACACCCTATGAAACCGTACAATATATGAATGAAATTTTCAACCAACTTCGTATATAGGAGCTATGGAAGCCTGACGCAGTGTTGCAGAACCCTGTATAATAGAATACTTCCCAACCTAGGTTAGGTTTATTTACCTTATTTCCTTATATTACCTTATATTATACGTATACTATTAGGATCGTTTCTTTTTCTGGAAATCTATATTCCTTATAAAATGTGAGCAAAACTATTTAATTGTATATAAATTTTTCTTTTTCAATGCCTACATACTAGCACGCATAGGATTACATAACAATGGAAAACTTGATCAAATATCTGAAAAACAAACAAACCTAAACAAACTCTGCCGACAAATTCAGGCCATACTCGATTCTTATGCATAGAAATTGGTACGCAGCGCCGGCCCGTCACTTTTACGGCCGGGTTTTGATAAACTTTTTTTTATTGAATTGTGTTCCTACAATGGACTTTACTATAATCTATGTGACAGTTTTAAAATAAGTATTTGATCAGTTGGCTATCGATTTATAAAGAAGTTATATACCTATAACATTTTGTTAAATTTTAGGAGGTAATAGATTTCGAGTTAAGAAAAGGTATTGGAGCCGGAATATATGGCAAAAACTCAAAAATAGAATTAACTATCAGCCTGGGAACTATGACAACCATATTTCAAGCAGAGGTTCATGCAATTGAAACGTGTGCAATACTGCTGATAGATCGACGGTATGCACATAGATTAATCAAGATATTCTCTGACAGTCAAGCTGCATTAAAAGCTCTTGAATCGAGATGGTGTACCTCAAAAACGGTGTGGAGATATCACGAAACACTATCCGAACTATGTTTGAACAACAATATAACCCTTATATGGATATCGGAACACATGGGCCTGAAGGGGAAATGAGGCTTCCGATAAGCTCGCTAAGAGAGGTGCAGCACTAAAATTCACAGGACTCGAGCCGGTAATAAGTATATCTTATGCTACGGCCAGGAAAATAATACTAGCTGCAGCAAAAAGCAAATGGGAAATGGTTAAATCTACCAGGTCTAACACACTCAAAAGCATTTATAAACAGCCATATAAACCAACAACTAACTGACAAACTACTAATGCTCAACATATCATGCCGTAAAGCACTAGTGGGATTGTATACCGGCCATTGCAGATTGCGACACCATATGCATAAAATTGGAATAGCCCCAACTGATGAATGCCGGCTTGCATGGAAGATCCAGAAACAGCAGAACACGTAATGTGCGCTTGCCCCGCAGGACGAAGAATCAGATTCGCCCTATTCGGCGAGGCGACTCTGCTGCCGGATGACATGAAAAATGTCTCTCCCCATACCATTATTAACTTCATTAAAAAGTTAGACCTATCGGGGGAAATATAACCAAGGTGTGAGCCACAATAGATCGCATGGTCTCAGTGGAAGGTTAGCTATAATCCACTCACTTTTAACCTAACCTAAGAGGAGGGATTACTTTGAGGCAAAAATTAAAAAAAAAATCTATTTGGTACCTACGTGTATTATTTATTAAATTTTTTGAGTTGACACTCCACTTAATTAGTTACGAATAAAAGTAGCTTCTTCCCTAGGGCCCTTTTTTATACCCGTTTTTAACATTTGTACGGTACATGCTACGTTAGTAGCTTTGAAATTTGACATTTTGTTCTTCAATTACCATGCTTCGTCAAGTCAATTTTTTTTAAATACAAATCTGAAATTTTAAATATAGTTTTACTACTTTCCAAGCTTTAGAAATTGAAAGCAGGTCAATGGCTTCTTAATTTTAACGTTTCGTCATTACATAACATATGATCAGTATTTCAAAAATGATCCTTGCTATCTTTACCAATACTGCAAAAGATCAAGCGATTTAATATTTCTTGTTGTACATTTTGTACTATTTGTAGAGAAATTTCTCGTATTACCCGTCAAATGAACTCCTTTAGCATACCTGTCGAGTTGGGTTTAGATTTATAAACTAAATTTTTGACATAGCACTAGAGAAAAAAGTCCAGTGGGTTAAGGTGGGGCGATCTGGATGACCACTCAATTATTGATCCCCGTCTACTTATTCACCACCCCAGAAAAAAGTGTATTTAAGTAAAATTCCTTACATGAGCAGGATAAGGCGGAGGAGAACCATCCAATTGAAACAATAAAGTTAAACCTCGTAAAGCGGGACCAGAATCTAGAAATAGATTGGCAAGAGCTGGAGGCTCCCCTAAAGAAAAATGGTCCGATTACCCTATATTCAATAATGCTCGCCCAGACTAACCGTTTCATTATACTGGGTATGATTTTCTATGAAACAGTGAGGATTTCATATGCTCAGTATCTATAGTTTTGTTTATTAACCTAACCATTTAAAGAAAACGTAGTTTCGTCTTAAAAACAAAGTCTTTGAACAATTTGGCGTAATTATTATCTGTTAGCTCAATCATTATTTCACAAAAATTCTCTCACCTGTCAGGACATCATTCAATATAACTCTGGTACAATTACTGGTTTGTAGGGATGGAACTTATCTTGTTTTTAATTTAGATACGGTGGTAATAATAATAACAATAATAAATCGTCTTTCTTAGTAAAATAAAAAAAGTTATTACAATGCTATAACTAGAGCGAAGTTTAGCCGAGTTAAGAAATGACGCGGCTATTTTTACCCTTATGTTTTCCCCTCGGGAATACCAGGACGACCACTTTTAATACTATATCTTTAACAGTACGGGAAGTTCTCCAATTAATTGCTACCCTATAGACACTGTCGACTGGCTAATAGGCGGGTGGTTTGGGTATTTCTCATTTAACATATCCCGGACTTCTACTTTTATCTCCTCAACCAAACATAATCAAAGTTTCTATGCGTTCATCTTCAGCGAGGCGCATTCTGAATGTAATATCATTAGAGCAAAATTCAAATTTGCTTAACATTCACTAACATTTTTTGACGTCTTAAACTTAAATAGCAAATTGTCATTGTCCATGCCTTAAATATTGTGACTTGAGTTCAGAACATTGCTAAGTCGAGAAAGATGTCAATGGTGCATACCAGCATTAAAGTATTAATATTTTGTAAACGTTGATTATAGAATGTAAAAATATACAATATTTCATTAAAAGAAATTCCATATAAATGGATGATCCATCTCTTTATCATAAGGCTTTTGCACATACTCACGGCGACCGTCCTAACGGCACCGTTTACGCGATCTACCGCATTCGTGTTATCCTTGCACACATGCACGGTTTTCGTCAGTTTGATTCTATTTTGATTCGAATATGGATCATAGACGTGCTGCGCCGATTTTAATGTCTTACATGCGTATTAAAAAACGAAGAAAGGCACGAAACAGAATTTTGTGGGTTCATCTTATCAATATGGGAAGGAAACAATTCGGTGTATTCTTTGTACTATTTGGTCAGTTGAGGGAAGACGAAAAAAAAAATTTTTCAACTATTTTAGGATGTCCATATCCAGCTTTGATGACCTACACGAACGACTAAAAAAGTCGCTTCAACGTCAAGATACATTTATGAGAGAGTGCATACAGCCTATGGAAATGTTGGCTGTTACAATCAAAACCAGAATTGATCTCCAAAAATATTTCCTTCCAGGCACTTCTTGTGCAGTTTCTGTCCTTATAGAACTTGTTTTGTCCCAAATAACCGGCCTTGCTTCCACCAAAGATATAAGCATATCCATATCTATATCTACTGCTATTACGAAAAATATGGTTATGATAAAATATACTAAATAAAACAATGTTCCCGCCATTGAACCAAGAAAATATCGTAAGCGCGGTACATGTGCAAGCTCCAATTAAGTCTTAAAATCTACTGGGCATGTCTCTCCGTCAATACAGTAACGGTTGCCGTGAATTGTAGTGGGGGCTCACGGTGACATCGCGATGGAACGGAACCGTGTACACGGTGCCGGTGCGTGTAAAAGGTCAAATATGCTGTCTAATCCCTTAACCGTATAAACGGTGCCGTTAGGACGGTCGCCGTGAGTGTGTGCAAATGGCCCCAACGTTGAATATTATTAGGTTAAAACAATTTATGTTTAATAGCACATTTCATTTCATTTCACTGTCTCTAATGCTTGCGAAACAAAAAGTAAATGCTAATGATTTTACTTATTCGAGCACTGCCTATCATGGGTTTGGCGCGAGGTTAAGCCTCGAGGTGGTTTTCCGACAACTATATAATTAATCACCCCCTTTATACAATCGGTGGGACAAAAGGCATTCCCAAACGATAAAAAGGATGGGCAAAGACGAAAGGATTACAAAGAAAAAAATGTTAAATGAAATTCCTGGGCTGAGCAATCTTCTAGCTCAGTATATGAGCCATAACAATTTGTGAGCGTTTCAAGATAAAACGTGGAAATATTAGAAGCGTAAATATTCATTTGAAAATACCGTTATATTAATACACATTTTACACAAGTTGGTTTTAAAATTAGAGTTTACTCCGTCATAATAATTGTACAAGTTGGGTTGTTTTTAGTCTGGCCCCAGGCTTATTTCATATAATATAATATGTTTTAAAGTTCTAGACATGAGTTTTTGGCTTCGTCTGAATTTTGAAGATGAAGTATATTATAATTGGAAAAACGACAAATGAAAACAACCCTTAAAGTATTGAATATACCGGGTGTACAATTAAAAAGAGAAGCCGGTTGTATCTTGGAAACCGTACAGCTTGCCGAAAAAATATTTATGACTATTTAACTAGAGTGTTTTACACTGGCAAAATGTCATAGCAACGGTCTTCTACTGGCAAAATTACTACCTGCACCTACCTGGACAAAATTCACATGTGATTTTTGCCGCGGCAAAATTTTGTCTTTTTTCTAGTTAAATAGTCATGTCGAATACCACTCGAGAAAAAATTGTGTAAGCAAAATTGTTCTCAAGGATTTATTTAAGTTTGTTGCTTTTAAGCAATTTCGCTCATGACATTTTCGACAAAATCACTCGCCTGACGGCTCGTGATTTTGTCAAAAATATCATTCGCGAAATTGCCAAGCAACAAACTTTCATACCTTTCGAAAATTTTGCCGACAAAATTTTATCTCTTGTGATATTATATATGACAAAAGTGTCTAAGAGACATTCAAGGTGGCATTTTTTTAATCTAACGAAAATTCTGAGTAACTTTGGTATTTGAATTTTTGAAAAAACCTTTCGGTTTAAGAGGAGAAGGAGGAGACAAATTTTGTTATTCAAAAATAGTGACAACTTTGGTTTGGATTATCAGAATTTGACAAATTTAAACTCGCTAAATCGGGATCCTTTTGTTTTATTTATATTATAATAAACAAAGTCTGATAATGTATCTTTTTTAACTTATGCAAAAAGAAGAATAAATGAAGATAATATCTGTAGAAACCGTAAGCCAATACCTTGTTTTCAACCGGAGATATAATATAAAAATGAGTTCCATAAGAATAAACTGACGTTTTTAATGCGGCATTTGTAGGCAAAAAGGTACACATATCACATTATTGTGTCTTCTACAAAGCCATAATCAACACAATACTGGTTTAAATTAATATTATTTAAATTAAAATTATGTACAACAAACCTACTAGAGGCAATAATAAAACAAATTGGGTTAAATGGGTTAACTTTTGATTTATTTCCTTAAAATTTTAAGCATATCAAACGCCTCTTCGTTTGAGAATAATTTTTAATATTTTTTGCTTGAAGTGTCTTACTTACATGTTTGCTATTGATGTCCCTTTTCCTATGACCAACTATGGAGACATACAGCGTCGAACAGAGTCAAAACTCAAAAAATAAGCATATAAAATACCAATTTTTTTTATTTCAATAAAATTTGTTATATGTATAAGTTCATCTTCTGGTTAAAAATAAATACATTTAATTCTTTACAGGGTGTTTTGATTAATTAAGGTATTCTATCACTGTATTATGCAAATAAGAAATATATTATAAATAGTCTCAATACAAAGAATTAATTTTATCCAAAAATAATAACAAGGCCTTGAGAAAACTTAATTTACAGAGTAATAAAATTTTGACAGACCCTTTTTTACAACACCCGTAAAACAAGCATACAAAAATATTATTTTTCTACTATTTAAAGATCATGTTCTATGTTTTCAGGCGGTAATCTATTTTTGAATAAAATTAATTCTTTGTATTGAGACTTTGCCTGTTTATACTATTTATATACTTTTTTTATTTGCATAATACAGTATAAGAATACCCTAATTATTCGAAACACCCTGTAAAGCAATAAATATATTTATTTTTAACCATAAGATGAACTTCATTAAAAAAAAAATGTTATTTTATACGCTTATTTTTTGAGTTTTGAATCTGTTCGACGCTGTATATGTCCAGAACTGGTCATAGGAAAAGGTAAATCAATAGCAAACATGTAACTAAGGCACTTCAAGCAAAAAATATTAAAAATTAACGAAATTTAACCAATGATTTTAACCGGTGATTGTTAAATACATGCATTTTTCTGTTATTTTCTATCAGTTATCATCGGAAACACCCTGTATAATCTTGATAATTATATATATTTGGAACCACACGATAAGCGACAAGCAGAACATAAAGAAATATCTACAAAATTTATTTTAAAACTAATAAAAGAAATATAAATTTTTACTTTTAAATAATATAAATTCTGATAGCTTGCTCCAAGCTAATATCATCTACAGTATTACTTTGTTAACATTTAATATAATGCCGAAAATACAATGTGTTAATATTAAATAATTTTCATCACTCACCCGGTATATAATAAAAAAATTTTAATTACGAAAATATAATGTATTGAAAATTCATATTATTCAACTTGGACACCCTGTATCTCAAAAACTGGTCGGCAGATTTTGTTGTGGCCATGGATACTTTTGATCAGAATGACATTCTCTACAACATACTAAAAATTTAGGAAATTTCACCCAGGGCCATTTTCCATAAGAGAAGTGCGGGGTTCAAACAAAATTTGACACGTGCTATTTCATATTATAAATCAAAGACTTCTCTTATTTTTTTTGTTTCATAGGTTTAAAAGAAGATATTAGTATATTTTATTATAAAAAAGTCTCCACTGATATTTGAACCCAGAACCTCTCGATTATCAGTCAAGCGCTCTACCAATTGCGCCACGGAGACACTGATATTCTCTTATCAACTTAATAACATTAAAATTGAATTAGTTTAGAGGGTTTTGAGTAAATAGTATAAATAAATGTTGCTAGTAAAAGCGATGGTAGACTAGGTAGACTCTTAGATATGAGTATACCAGGTACCTGCCATCTGCAATATGACAAATTTTAATCGACATTAGTAAATAAAATTAAATGCGTACTCTTATAATGGGTAAAGTAAACATACAAATAAGTATTCAGTCACAAATAGTTTAAAACTATGATTTAAGGAGGACAAATAAATGGATAAATAAAATATAATATATGGTTGTCTTTTTCTTACTTTAGTATATCAAATTTCATTAGTACGTTGACATAAGCTTTTACCCTATCGGAAGTCTCAACGATCTTAATGAAGTTCTATTTGGGTAATTAACTATTAGCTCTCTCCGGGTTTCTATATAGAGTGGCAGATATTGATATTGCATTTATTTAATTTATTTGATCATTTACGTTAACGATTAACATTTTTTTAGATCCTTTATCATTTTTTGCAGATTTTAGGTTCTATTCTACTAGAGAAAGAGACCCAATTTTGGGATAGGCGCCTAATTTGAGATAGCTCCGCATATTAATGTATATGTAACGTCATCTAACAAAAGTGGCGTAAACTTACGCAAATAAACTAGACTGCAGTGGTAAAGAGTTCGTTGAGCCCGTCAGTTTGTTTATTTCTGCGCAGGAACGTTTTTCTTCCGATTTGAGTCGTAGAGTTTTTTTGATAGTATAAATAAACCGGTATTTGCAGTCAACGTAAGTGGAAGTAAAATATTTTATGTATCGAAGTAGTTAGTTTAGGTGTTGCCTAATGATGTCTTATTAAAATTTGACTGTATTCTTTCATAACTAACCTAAAATATTGTCAATTTTTATAACGAGCATTTCTAATTTAAGATACTAAATGGTCATGTATTTAAGACTATCCCAAATTAGGCACCCAATACAATATTTTGATATTTTATTACAGATGCCTAAAAAACACAAGAAATGGGGCCCTCATGCTATGGTAAAAGCTGTGCGTAATAAAGAGATGGAATATCTAAAAGCCTCAAAAGTTTTTGGTGTAGGTAGTGTCTCAAATTAGGGAACCTTTTATTTTATGGGAAAATTGACAGAAACAAACTTTAAGTTCGATAACTTCTCTAGATAGCTATTTTACTATAGATTCTTTGTTGCGATGTTTTGTTAATACACCAACCAAGCGATTTTGTACAATAATAATAAAAATTTGTTCAATGATAAATTTTATTTCGAATTTACAAAAAAAGTGTCTTAAATTTGGGTCCCTTCCTCTAATTGTCATATGAAAATGTCGCGTCCTTTACACAAAAAGGGTAAAAAAATATATTACATATTTTAAATTTAAACTTTACATACGGCACCATCTTGAAAGTTAGTTTACAAGTTTTTGAACATCCCTTATTTAGAAAATCATATAACTTTTAGGGTAAGTGCTTGAAACTAGATTATATTAAAGTCTTGTTGAGGTTGACTGTGTCCTGGTATTCTAATAAAACTATGCGAATTCCTTCACCCTCGAACTGATCCTTTAGGCAGTTTGTAAATTACATTTTAATTTTACAAACCGCAAGAACTTGTTCTTAAAGGGAACAAACATTGCTTGAAAACTTCGTACTTTCCTAAGGAAACTTACTTACAAATTAATGTCAGGATATTTTCATTGCCCAAAAGCGGTATCTGTTGGGAATTATGTTCACTTCCAAGTAGTTGTTAAAATGTCCTTTTGTGTGTATCTTCTAAAAGGTACTTCCGCTAAGAAAATGAAATTTATTTAGTAGCTGAAAAGTTTACCCTTGCTTCCTTTCTTATGGGATCATATTCGTGGTAGATAATGTGTAGACTTTTTTTAATTAGACTTGAAGACTTTTAATTAGACTTAAATTAAGTAGCCTAAATTTAATATGTAATATTTTTCTAAAATCATCGGAAATTTTTTTTTAAGCTTTAGTTGAAACTATGTAGACATAATTTCAGATGTAATGGTTGAAAATGAATTAAGATTTTTAATGTTCCTAAAATTTTAGTAATAAACCTTAGTTACTAACAAGTAAAATCAACTTCTATTGTAAAAATATAGTTTCTCATATTTAACTAAACTCATCGAAAATATGTTTTTTTAAGTTTCATTTGAAACTATGTAGACATGAAATATCAGATGTTATGGTTGAAAACGAATTAATGTTTTTAATGTTCCTGAAATTTTAGTAATAAACCTTAATTACTAACAAGTAAAATCAACTTCTATTGTAAAAATATAGTTTCTCATATTTAACTAAACTCATCGAAAATATGTTTTTTTAAGTTTCATTTGAAACTATGTAGACATGAAATATCAGATGTTATGGTTGAAAACGAATTAATGTTTTTAATGTTCCTGAAATTTTAGTAATAAACCTTAGTTACTAATAAGTAAAATCAACTTCTATTGTAAAAATATAGTTTCTCATATTTAACTAAACTCATCGAAAATATGTTTTTTTAAGTTTCATTTGAAACTATGTAGACATGAAATATCAGATGTTATGGTTGAAAACGAATTAATGTTTTTAATGTTCCTGAAATTTTAGTAATAAACCTTAGTTACTAATAAGTAAAATCAACTTCTATTGTAAAAATATAGTTTCTCATATTTAACTAAACTCATCGAAAATATGTTTTTTTAAGTTTCATTTGAAACTATGTAGACATGAAATATCAGATGTTATGGTTGAAAACGAATTAATGTTTTTAATGTTCCTGAAATTTTAGTAATAAACCTTAATTACTAACAAGTAAAATCAACTTCTATTGTAAAAATATAGTTTCTCATATTTAACTAAACTCATCGAAAATATGTTTTTTTAAGTTTTATTTGAAACTATGTAGACATGAAATATCAGATGTTATGGTTATAAACGAATTAATGTTTTTAATGTTCCTGAAATTTTAGTAATAAAGCTTAGTTACTAATAAGTAAAATCAACTTCTATTGTAAAAATATAGTTTCTCATATTTAACTAAACTCGTCGAAAATATGTTTTTTTAAGTTTCATTTGAAACTATGTAGACAGGAAATATCAGATGTTATGGTTGAAAACGAATTAATGTTTTTAATGTTCCTGAAATTTTAGTAATAAACCTTAGTTACTAACAAGTAAAATCAACTTCTATTGTAAAAATATAGTTTCTCATATTTAACTAAACTCATCGAAAATATGTTTTTTTAAGTTTCATTTGAAACTATGTAGACATGAAATATCAGATGTTATGGTTGAAAACGAATTAATGTTTTTAATGTTCCTGAAATTTTAGTAATAAACCTTAGTTACTAACAAGTAAAATCAACTTCTATTGTAAAAATACAGTGCGTCATATTAAACTAAACTCATCGGAAATATGTTTTTTAAAATTTTATTTGAATTTAAAACTATAAAGACATTGGATTTCAGATAACAAATTTGTTATTTAATGTTTCTCACATTTTAGTAATAAAAATGAGTTACTAACGGCTAAAATGAACTTTATTTCTAAAACTCTAATTAGTTACAATTAACTAAAGCCACCGGAAACATGTTTTTGTAGCATTTTAGCAAAAAAATTATAATAAGTAATAAGAAAAAATTATGTATTGTGTCCAACCATGTATATTTCAGGAGGAAAGCAGGAAAGAAAAGCTAAAACATTCATAATATATTAACTTTTTATTGCCTATTTAGTATAACACTACTTATTAAAGTGATTTAACGTAAAACTTTAAAATTATGACAAAGTGCCTCAACTCCTTCTTTGAAAGGATCTTTTTATTTTGAATACATGATACTTTCTTAATACCTAATTTCCATACATAACAAGTGTTAAATTTTAATTATGTCTTACCGACATACTTATATAAAAAACCCCTTTTGACATCTTCTTTTTAGAAGTTATTTTTTCTTCTTCCCTGTTTATTTGGTTGTTTTAGACCCTTTTAACTGACTTTTTCACATACTCAGTATGTTTTAACTTGTTTTCTATTTTTCTTCACATTATGTCACTCGACACACCAATTTTTAATTCCATAAAAGCTCCATTAAGGTTTTATACCACTTATCATTTTCTTTTCTGCTAAAACCATCAGCAATACATTTTTCTGTCTCCTGATAATGAACGTTTCTACGTGCGAAACATGTAGAGACCTCTGAACAAATTTTTGTTCTATTAAGTTTTGTGGATGAAGACTTTCAGTTTTTTCTTTCGTTTTCATATTATTATCAACTAAATTAACAGTTACCATTGTTAAGGGAACATATTACGTTTGTTTAACAAATAAAAAAGCTAATTAAAATTCGTTTGTTGCTTCTCAACAACTAAATGTATTGGAATATGTTCCAGAAGACATTTTTTTCAAAAGTTAACATTTTTTAAGAAGCCGCAGTAGACAGAAAATATTTTTGGCAAGTATCTAATTATTAATTTAAGCGCATTTAATTAAAACCTATTTTTGTCAATGCCTCACGTCATGTCAAGTCATAACAGCAAGGATGGCCAAATTTATTTTGAAAAATCAATTGGGCGTGCATTGTAATAAGCTTATATTAACCCATTTCTAAACTTTAACAAATTCTTTACATTAATGGGCTATTTTAAACGAGGTTGCTAATTACATTGTAAATTCACAAAACAGCTTAACTGCCTAAAAAGGGACCTAACATCCTTTCGAAAACTTTTTGCTTACGGGAGTTAAGGAACTTCCACTAACAATTAGAAACTTATTTTGTTTCTAACATGCCTCTCAAATAGAAAATTATGTTTACTAAGAAATAGTTTAAAAGTTGCTCTTTTGAATTTATTTGCTGACAAAATGGCTTCAAGGGGACTTTTGTAAAAAAGCAAAACCTAAACAAGATTTTTTGAAATAGGGCAAAGGCTAACAACCGATCGTACAAACAATGCTGCGTCCATATATGGGCCCTTTTATTAATATCACCTATTTTGCTACCGGATCAAAATAGGTAATATTTAAAAAGAATAGGACATTATAATATTAGGAGAATAGGATACTTTATATGCTGAGCGTAGAAAATGAGTCAGACAATCCATGTGAAGAAAATGAGTTTAGAAGTGCCTGATGATCCTCCCGAGGTAGTAGAGGCAGCTAGAATAGCTATTCAAAACTTGCTGCCGACAAAATCTGGTGTAGTATATGAAGCTGCCTTTGTCAAGTTCAACAAATGGTGCACTGGAAAAGCAGTAATGCAAAACTCTGAGAACGTTTTATTGGCATATTTTACGGAAATTGCACTGAAAATTAAGAGTTCTAATTTGTGGGCTAATTATTCAATGATAAGGTCCGTGTTAAATTTGAAGCATAATGTGAAAATTGAAAAATACAACAATTTGCGTGCTTTTTTAAAAAAGCAAGAATAAGGTTATAAGCCAAAGAAATCAAGAGTCATGTCAAGGGAACAGTTCAGCAAATTTTTGTCTGACGCTCCAGATAAAAAGTATTTTTTGGCGATGAAGGTAATAAAATTAAATTTTATTTGTTTCACATTGTGCTAACCAACCCTTAATTTTTTAGGTAGTTTTGATATTTAGAATATCTGGGGCATGTCGTTGCGACGAATTAGTGAATATGACAGTTGATGATCTTGAAGATATGGGTTCTTTGCTAATAAAAATTCCCAACACTACACCTAATAAGAGTAGACCTTTCAACGTCCTGGGGGATAAATATTTAAGCAAATATGGAAACTACGTTAATTTTCGTCCTGCCGATTTTAATAAACGACGTTTTTTTTTGAAATATTGAAATGAGAAATGTTATAAAGGTATTATGGGTATCCATAAAATTGGTAGTGTAGCAAAAGATGTGGCATTGTATCTGAAGATTCCAAATTGGAAAGAATATACAGGGCATTGTTTAAGACGAACTTCCGCAACAATGCTTGTTGATAGTAAGGGGGATATTACTATGCTGAAAAGGCATGGGGGTTGAAAATGTGATGCAGTTGCCGAAGGATACATTCAAGATTCTGTGCAAAGTAAAACCGAAATTGCTAAGAGAAATCTTCAGCCTAGCTTTGCGGAAAATCTCGAACAACCTCCATTTAATGGACCCTCTAATGGATTTTTAAAAGCAGTTCACCCTGGAAAAATTGTTATGAGCAGTACTGATATATTGCAAGAAGTGGAGGATTCTTAAATGATACAAATCTTCACAATTGTACTTTTTCTATAAATACTACCAATAAATAATAAATACTACTGTGAATACCAATAATCGTTGTGTATTGTGTAAATGTATGTTTATTAAAACTGATAAATTAAAATAAATTAAAATTTCGTGGCTAAATGAGCAATGCTTAAAGCTAAAATACAATCAATAAAACGAAAAAAAAATGTGTAGTACTATAATGTATTTATACGCCTAGGAGTATGAGTACTTATACTCCTAGTCATATAAATGACATTTAATGTCATTGAGAAACGTCACATACGTTATCACTTATATGATGTTCGAAGAAAAATAATATTTTTGTGGTTTATTAAAATTGGGGACATGGAAATTAATTTGGATTGGGAAGAAAAGAAATTCCAGTTGAAATAACTGATTCAGATGCTAGAGCTACGATTTGTTGCCGCATAAGTCTGGAGAGGGGTATAAAAAATATTTAGCATTTAAAAAAATTAGTGTAGGGAAAAGAATGCAAGGAATGTTTCTGCCGCTAGTCTTGTTCAATTGTAAAAAAATTTTTGTACGTTGCACAACCGAGAAGTACGTTAATAGGATTCCCAGGACTCGCCTGGTGGCTCGCCCTAAGAATGTGTCAAACTTAACTTTCCTAAATATTATAATCACCACTTTAATTCACTTTTAGACAAATCACCACAAACGCAACCAGACGATTTTAAGCCTAAATAGAAAAGTGTTCTACTTTGCTTGGATTTTTTAGTTACCATGCACGTATTGATGAATATTTTTTTTGTTGCTAAATTTGGTTAACCAAATTGTTTACCATCAGGTACTTGGTGAATTCACAAATTCCTTTCATTATCGAAAAAATGACAATTTTCGAGGTGGTAACATTAATGTATCGCCGTTTCTCTTTGGAAAAAAATTAATTAATTAACATTAAATCCAACTATTTTCTTGAATTTCTAGTTTCTTTATACTTTTCTGCTTTGTTTATATTATATCTTCTGCATTTACAATAAAGGCAGGTTTGATTCGTTCTATAGAATTTTTTTTCCCAATAACAAACAGACGAAATATGCTGGAGATTATTGGATTATATCAAAAGGTCTATTGTATGGATGATCTAATCATTTGTACAGATCAGCAGCAGTAAGCCAGTTATCAAAAAAGGGAGTGGATTCGCCGCAAGTAGTAAATATGACCGATCATGCGAATACCAAGTCCATCAAACCCTATCTGCAGTTAGATTTACGGTTTCACAACTCACTTGTTAGGAAAATGAGAGACGCTGGATCTTCAGTGGAAACACATAATGATACCTGCACCCTGAAGAATGTAGCGCTTAGTCAACCCTCAACAACTTCAGACCTTCAGATTTAAAAATAATGCCCTCTTAATATTAACTACAACAAATGCATATTTTATCGCTACAACTTTAATAATTAATAACATTGTTTTGTATATTAAAGTTAATAAATAGTTATTTTTGCTGTTATTAAATAAAAAACTCTACTAAACTGCGTCTATTCTGACAAATACATAAAATATGAACAGTGTTCAAGGGAACAAGGTTCCTATGAATAAACATTTTTTGTTGCTGTAGTCAGACTTAACTTTAAGTTTAATTTGGTTCATAATTTTGAGTAATTCTTACAGCATATATTAACAGTTTGTTTTAGTTCTTGCGTGTCTTTCCGCAATTACCATTTTTTCTTAAATATCAAGGCTTTATCCATTAATCATCTCTAAACAAGTTACTTGCAATTCTTCTTTTACTGTGGCTTGGAGGACTCTTGTCCACGTATTGCTACCGTAACATTTTAGGGATTGTTAAGGATGGTATGGAGTAGTGCATAAATCTCTAACATTTTTGTTAGTTTTTGAAATAAAGCTGATTCAAACTGTCATCCTTAATCAGTAATTATCCGATGAGCAGTATCAAATCTCGAAATCCAATCGTTTAAAAAGGTTTCGGCAACAGGTTCCACCTGACCACCTGGTATATCTGTTGTTATAAGTTAAACAGTACATATAGTCAGCTATTTGTAGTATTCCAATAAGCTGTTTCAAATCAGCAAGAAAATCGTTTTTTAACTATAATTCCCAGCAGTCGATGTTTGTAATGGCAAATTAGTTGAGCCACTGAAAATTACAATTTAGTAACGATTCTCTTGCTGGGTTGGAACAAAGTTTCTTTATCTAAAATTTCTAAACGTTAAGTTTAAATTTACAACATTTACCGAAATTTTTTTTAAACGATACTTAAATTAAATGTACCACCTAATTACTTTTAGAATAAAGGAGACTACTAAACATTTGAGTGTGAAAGCCAAGTGCTCGTTAATATCTTTGGTAAATCTTACAAAGACTTGTGAGGTAGTTTAATGTAACGCTGCATAAACAAAGGGTAAATTTCTGTTTGCTAGTTTACTTTGTCTTTGTCGGATTTTGCGCAACAAATTTAGTACAGTAGAAACAAGTTTCGAGACAACTGCTTCTTAGAATAAATAACTTGAAAATAACTTTTTGATAAAATTCACTTATTATTTTAATGTCGGTTCAAAATATTTTTAAAATTATAAAAGGTATCAGTAGTAATATACTTTCAGCAAGTAAGTTCCGAACACAAATTTACGATAGTTGTGGTTTTATTTTTATTATTGTCATAATATTATTATACTAATTTGCCCTTATTCTTTACCATTATTTATTTATTTATTTATTTATCGTATCGTAAAAATTTAATTTTGAATCAATGATTATCCCTAAATATTAAAAACTGTACTAATTCCAATTTTTTACCATCAATTACAACATTTATATTTTGACAATTTAAATTATTACCCATAGCCATACATTTAGTTTTTGAAATATTTGATTTAAATTTATTTAATTTTAGCCAATTTAATAATATATTTATCTCAGAATTTAGAGTATTTAGACCATCAAAAATATTTAAAACATTAATGTAAATTAAGGTGTAATCAGCAAACATTTGTAACTTACACATTTGTAAAACTAAAGGCATATCGTTACTGAATAAAATAAATAATATTGGGCCTAGTATACTTCCTTGGAAACTCCTATATTATTTATTTTTTTATTTAAATAATATGTTTTTGATATTTTTGTTTTTGGTGACCTGTTACTTAAATAATTTTTAAACCATTTATAAACGTTTCCGCGAATACCACACTGATACAATTTACTCAATAATCTAGCCCTGTCTATTGTTTCGAATGCTAATAAAGCTATAACATTTTCCCCTTGATCAATGGTTCTCTTCCACGTCACGATCTTTTTATATTCTTTACCATTAAATTAGCCGATCCGATGTGTTGGGCAGATATACACACACGTTTAAAGTTTTAGTGTTCTTAAAAACTTACCAAACAATAATAGTAACGACCTTTTTTAGTTTTACATTATATTGCCGCACAGGCTGACAAAGGTCTTTGTGAACTTTACCAAAGACATTAATGATCATTTGGCTGTTAGGCATAATGAAACGTTCAATTGTTTATGTCTGCACTAAAAGCGATAGAATTTCCGTTCGTAAATTATCTGGCCTTAATATATTACAGTTAAATTGGCGATAAATAGAGCAGAAAATGTAGCTGTTGTTAACGTTTTAGTTGCAACACTGTATGCATTATTGAATAATTTATCTTTTTATATTTGTGATGATCTAGCTTTAAAGCCACTAATAAAAAAGTTGTAACACATTAAAACTTTGCGTCACATTTTATAAAGTGGGGTGAATTAAACATTTACGTGAATTTACAAGAAATTTAATGATGTAATGAACATTTCTTGTAAAGTCACAAAAAGCTATGAAGGTACTAATATTTTGTTGTAATAGTATATTGTTAAATAAGAAGTATGTTTTATTAAATAATAAAAAAAATATTAATTACGAATATTGTAATTTAAGGATCGAAATTACAAAAGGCAAAGTTAAAGCTTAGCTTTTATTTCAAAATTATTATTAACATTAATTAAAAATATATGAGGTAATATTGACATTTTAAATTAGCAAAAATAAGTGTCTCACCGGATTGGCGATTTTCCAACTACTACGATCATCAATGGCGCTACGGGGTGTATTGATGGCCGCTTTGCTTTTGCAAAGAGGCTTTTAATACATCTTACCGCTGTGTCTGGATTGCTTGGGTTATAGCTGCCCGTAAAGTCCTAACAAGGACGAAACGGCCGTCGTGGTCTACCCGCCCCAGGGTATCCATTGTGCTTGGATCCCTGTGTATTCCAATATAAAAAACAGTTACACACTTGTCCGTTATGCCACAATATTCGCTTTTAATTATTTTTGCGGGCACTATATTATCTTCTAATTAAATAATAATAACAAATAAGGCATACTTACTTACCATTAGAAAATCAGAGCTGTTGGTTTAATAAACCTGCAACAATAAAGTCAAGTAGTATTGAAAACTGGAAATTATTATCCAAAAATATAAATTAATGATACTAAAACAAAATTTTTAAATTTTGTTTATTGATACCAAAACTAAACACATTTAGAAAACCCAAATAACGTAGACGCTGGTAGTAACCAAAACGTTGTAATTAAAATATTACCAAATATGCATGTTCTATGTGAAAAGTTGCTATAAAAATTTGTTTACAGATTTAAAAAATATTAAATGATTGTATGTACGATTTTTTACCATAAGTAATAATGGTTATTTCTAAATATTTTTGTGTTTAAATTGCAGCAGCGAAATAAGAAAATTATAAAATAATACCAGGAAAACTACAAAAGTATAAAGCCAAAAACGGTAAATTTATTAACAAACAAAATACTAATATTGCTGCGCCATTGAATTCACTAAAACTAATCGCAATCTTCTTGGCATTGACAAAATAATACTTCTGGTGTAATCCGAAGTTAGCCATTCCCAAATTTCTTCTATTTTATCAAATAACTCTATTTCATTGGGTGGTTTAAAATTTATTTTGTACATTTTTTTTACCATCAATCCCCAAACATTTTCAATTGGATTTAAATCAGGACTTCTTTAGCACCAAGGCAGACATGTTAAGTTGTTTTGTCTAAACCAGATTCCTATATTTCTTGCAGTATGCACAGGGCAGTTATCCTGCTGAAATACCTATAAAGTTATTTCCATCAAAAACTATCGCGGCAGAATGAAGAAAAACATTTTCCAAAATCTGAAGATATATAATACTGTTTAGTGTTCCACCAATATTCTAGCATACACCTGCATCGTAAACACTTATCCATGCCCACACATTGACGGAGAAACGTCCACTGGTTTGCTTTTTTTGAGTATACTTCTCATCACATAGGGAATTTGGTGGTCTATATACTTGAATCCTTCCATATGTAGACTGAAAAGTTTTCACATCGGAAAAGATTACATTTTGCCAAAAAAAAATCATTTTCTGGTAAATATTGCATAGCAAACCCAATTCTTTGTTCCTTATCACTATTTTTTAAAAACGGTTTGGATGAAGCTGCTCGATTTTTTAATTCGGAACATTGTCTTACACGGCGTTGCGCAGTTCTAGATGAAACAGGAAATACTGTTATGTGCATAGCGGATAGTGCCGTTTCAAATGGATTTTGCTCCACCAAATTTCGGTCTTCTTCATTTGATAATTTTCTATTATTTAAACCAGACCCAACAGACCTTTCAAGTGTTTGATGATAACGCCATTTTTTTACAATTCCTTGGACAGTACTTCTAGGTACCTACTCTAAAATGACCAGCTATTTTTCTATAATTCTACTAAACATATTATACTTGCTTTTTCAATAATACTTAAATGAGGCATTTTTAAATCAAATAAGATAATGACAATACTGATAAATATATTATATCATTTAGGTGTTAATCTAATTCTTTAATTGCCTCAACACATTTATTTTAATTCTGATGATGGACGTTAATGTATTCGAGACATTTAGAGAATTCCTTAATTAACTAATTTTTAATTTGAAGAAATAGTCCATACTTAAAGTGGAGTTGAAAGTATGAAAAGGAAAGAAAAACACAAGGTCTTCCTCCACAAAATTTAATAGAATAAAATTCTAGTTAGAAAGGTCTCTACATGTTTCGAACGTAGAAACGTTCATCATCAGGAGACAGAAATCTATTTTATGCTGATGTTGTTAGCAAAAGAGAAAATTAGAACCTTAATGGAGCTTTTATGGACGTAAAATTTTTATAGAAAAACATTTTAAATGTAGAAGAAACATGGCTTGAAAAAATTGACAATGGTTGAATACTGAGCATTCAAAAATGTTGTTAGAGTAGGCTTAAACCAACCAAACTAAATGGAGAAGAAGAGAAAAGAAAAAAACCCGGGAAAAAAGAAACTTTCTTAAAAGGTGTTGGAATCTATTTAGTTTTAATTCTTAAAATTTATATCCAGCATAAGTAACACATTATGAGGATAGAAGTGCAGTAGCACAATCTGTAAAAAATAGAAATTGTAATTAAAATTAAAGAGTGAGTGAGTACAGAATTTTTTATAGTTCTTATAAAAAAAAAATTTTTAAAAGACTAATTTTCTCTTTTGCTAACAACATCAGCATAAAATAGATTTCTGTCTCCTGATGATGAACGTTTCTACGTTCGAAACATGTAGAGACCTTTCTAACTAAAATTTTATACTATTAAATTTTGTGGAGGAAGACTTTGTGTTTTTCTTTCCTTTTCATAACTAATTTTTAAAATTTAGTAGAGAAAGCTTAATGCGTAGCATCTCTTTTTGTTAACTATCGATTATGCTTAACAAGTAAAAAGCTAATTTACATTGTTGTTTAGGAATTGCTATACCTGTTTACTGTTTTTTTTGTTTTAAGATAAAAAAATACCGCTTTGTTGTTTTTGTAACGCATATTAATCCTCCACATAATTAAGGAATTTTTGTTCTAAATTTTATTAATATTTTTACACAATAGCTTTTGTTTAGCTCATCACGTATGCCGCAAAACTGGCCGAATATCATGAAATTTTATAATTTAATTATTTTTGATGGATTTGGTGGATTTACACAAATGAATAATGACTGTTTTCGTCACATGTTTTTTGTAAAATATATATTGATATTTTTGTACAATAATTACGACATTTAAATTCCAGATATCAATCTAACATTTAAAAACATTTATATTACATTTATTTGGTAAACAGTTGATAAATAAAATACTCTTATTGATACTATAACCCTTATAACGGGATAGATTTTACGTAATCGGCGATACATTCTCCTTTAAAAGGCATTAGCATGGCCTTGTATCAAAAGTAAAGTTTTATGGCTTTCAAAAGGAATCATGTTCAATTATCGAGTCATACCGTTTAAATCGCTACAAAAAAAAATATTTTCTGATGGAAAGTATTCAGACCGGGTTAGCATATTATCTGGCGTGCCACAAGGCTCCATATTAGGGCCGTTACTTTTTCTCATCTACACGTCCGATATTCTTAAATCTTTAAAATACTGTAAAGTACAAGCCCATGCTGATGACACTGAGATTTATTTTTGTTTTGATTTTGATGAATATTTGGAGTCTGAATAGCTCATAAATGATTACTTGCAAACTATAACTAGTCTGGCGTCTAATCATAATTTAAATTTAAACTCCAGTAAATCATATTTGATGTTATTTGGCAATAAAAATAAGGTAGCTTATCTTAGGGATAATATTACTCTGAAAATAAATGGAATTAGGCTTACGATGGTTGATTTTACAAGAAATTAGGGAATAATTTTAGATAGTGGATTACGGTTTCGAGACTATTTAAAAAAAACTATTTCAGAGATCTTATCTCGCTTTTAAAGTTTTCTACAATAAAATACATATTCTAAACGTTAAATTAAAAAATATGCTTTGCGAATCACTGGTACTTTCAAACTTAAATTATTGCGATTAAGTTTATGGTTATTGTATAGACAATATTGGTCTCGTATTTAAAAAGTGCAGAACGCTTTCGCAAGGTCTTAGGAAATATGACTATATATCGCATACATTCGCGGAATTAAATTGGCTAAAGATGTATAACCTTAGGCATCTGCATTTTAATGGTTTTATATATAAAATTCGCTTTAATATCCATACTGTTAACATTCGCTATGGGGCACTAAGAGTGCCTTGTTTCAGAGGTATTTACTTATAAAGCTGTCGTCTCTTATATTATGTCTTTGCCTGTTATGTTCAAAGTTGGAACTGATTTTTAAGATTCCACTGGTTGTTTGGTTGGTTGGTTAAAGGCGGGGGTCGGGTTCGACTGGTGGCCCAAGCTGCACTGCAGCCTTCTGGCTTATTGTGCGCCCCAGTCTTGTTAGAAAAGGTTTGTTCCTTCTACGAGGTCCAGTAGTTTTTTTCCAAGTTTGTCATGCGGGAGGTAATCGCCACGTCGAATGTTTCCGAAGATTTTGAATCTTTCACGGTTTAGCGCTTCGCAGCTGTATATGATATGGGAGGCGGTTTCGTCCTCTTCACCGCAAAGTCTACATTCAATGGGTCCATTATAGACTTCCATTCGTTGAAGGTGTTTTCTAAGTGACAATGGCCTGTTAGCTGGCCGGTCACTTGTTTTAACTGGGTGCGCGTCAAGAGCAGCATTCCAGCTGATAGCTTCTTCGAGGGCCTATCGATAACGGCCCGTTCGTGTGCCTGGCCAGGTGTACCGTTCCATCGAGATAGATGTTGCTTTTGCGCCCATCTGTCTAATGTTGTTTTGGTTACCTTTTTTGATATTCCAACGGCGGGTTCTGGCCCCTGAAATTTTGAGCAGATCCGATTCTTGCCAGTTCATCTGCTTTTTCGTTGCCTTTTATCCCTGAATGACCAGGAACCCATAGGAGTTCAACCTTGTTGTTTCTGGCTGCCAGATCTTTTACGTCGTTAAGGCATTCCATTGTGGTTTTTGATGTAAATCGGAAGGAGTTCAGAGCCTTCAGGGCAGTTTAGCTGTCCGACAGGATATGTATCTTTTGGTCGTGGTAGCCCTTTTCAAGATTCTTTTGTATGCATGCTTGTATTGCATGAACTTCTGCTTGGTATACTGTGGCGTAGTTTCCGAGGGGGATGCTGATTTCTATTCTGGGTCTTTCCCCAAATATACCTGCGCCTACTCCGTTGGCCGTTTTCGACCCATCAGTGTAACAGACTAGGACATTGTCTTCACTGGTCTAGTCGATTAGAGGTTTCTAGATAAAAATGGCCAAAGAAATCTGCAAATGCGTTGATATTGTCATCAGAACTTGAGAACTTGCCTTGCGCGGAATATAAAATTCGAGCCCCTTGTGGAAATTCCCACCATTTTTTTTTGTCTTGCATGTCATTCTATCGTATAAAATATTTAGGTCGGACTTCTTTCGCAATTAAAAGAAAAGCCAATATTTGAGGATAGCAAAATATACCTGAAATTTTCATGGACAGTCTGGCGGTGCATTCTTTTTCAACTTTATTAACTTTGTAATCGCACAATTTCATTTTATCTAGCTAAAGTTTGTCTTTGATAAACCCACCTAAACGTCGAAAACGAAAAAATGCCACCGACTTTTTTTATGAAGACCTTTCTTTAACATCTGCCCACAGCGAAGTATTTTTCATGCCACACCTTAACATCTGTGCAATTTACCTTTTATAATAGTTATTAATGATACTAGTTCGATATGAACACTATAACGAACACTATAAAACATACACGAGGCGTTAGCCGAGTGGTTTAACTGCTCAAGTTTCATTAACAAAGTTCATATCGAACGTGTATCATTCAAAATGTAATCTACGACAGTGCAAATAGATTTTATTCGTCTAAATTTCATTGATATCAGATACCGTTTTCGTAATTTTTAAAATTTTCAGGTGTCCATATTAGTCGATACCATGGTAACCGCATTTTTGATTGTTTCAATTTCGATTTTGACAACGTCATTTTGCCGTCTGATTTTCTATTGTATACAAAGTGTTGGCCAAAAATAATTTAAATTTGGGAGATTCTGAATCCGAAAGTGTCCCTTCGGATGTTTACAATAAATAAATGCAATCCGTTTTTCCAAGTAATAATAACAAATAAATAGTTTGCACAGACTTTTTTTTTGTTTTTGTATCTTAACATTTGGATGTTATTATGAATTCATAATGGCACTGAGTTCTATTATGAAGGTCATAATGGCGTCTAAATGATAATGCTAAATACGTCATAATGGTACTGTCATAGAATAATTAGATAATATCGTTTTTCTTGCTACAAAAACATATGGTCATATACTATTATAGTAAAATGAAACTTTAGCATTTTATATTACTACCTTATTAAGCGGAAGTTGTTATATTATTGTAAAAAAGTTATTATACAGGGTGTCCGGAAAATACGTGTACAACGTTTTAGGTCGATCTAAGCCGACTTAGTTATATCCAAAATTGTCTCGTTTAGCCGGTAGAGGGCGTCAAAAATTTGTAAAAATATTGGTTTTTCCTAAATTACGTGAAACCCTGCTAATCGATTTTAATGATTTTTAGTATGTAGACTAATACTATGAAATGACGTTTTCTAGTAGTATAGTTACCGGCTGTAAATAAGTGGAAGTGTTATAAAAGTGATATAATACGTCAACATTTCTCCTCATTTTTTATATGAACGGCGTTATGACAACCCAGATATTTTTGTAGAGTGACTGGATGTATTTGGAAGCTATTTTACCTCTTTAATATTTTTCGTTGAATGAGCTGTTTTGCCAGAAGAAAATATTTACAATTATCTGCTTACATCAATAATTATTAACAATAAAAATAAAACAAAGTTGAAAGTATGTATTGTAAGAAACTAAGTAAAACAAAAACATTACTTAAGCAAATGTGTAAAATGACCGCCATCTTGCTAAATACACTTAAGTAATGTTTTTGTTTTACTTAGTTTCTTACAATACATACTTTCAACTTTGTTGTACTTTGTTTTATTTTTATTGTTAATAATTGATGCAGGTAATTGTAAATATTGTCTTCTGGCAAAACAGCTCATGCAACGAAAAATATGAAAGAGGTAAAATAGCTTCCAAATACATCCAGTCACTCTACAAAAATATCTGGGTTGTCATAACGCCGTTCATATAAAAAATGAGGAGAAATGTTGACGTATTAAATCACTTTTATAACAATTCCACTTATTTACAGCCGGTGACTATACTACTAGAAAATGTCATTTTATAGTATTAGTCAACATACTAAAAATCATTAAAATTCATTAGCAGGTTTTCACGTAATTTAGAAAAAACCAATATTTTTACAAATTATTGACGCCCTCCACCGGCTAAACGAGACAATTTTGGATATAACTAAGTCGGCTTAGATCGACCTATTTTGACGTCAGGAGTCTGTCGTCAAACGTTGTACACGTATTTTCCGGAAACCCTGTATAATAAGGATGAACATTTATTCGGGACTAAAAATACTTAAATTAATTTGCTCTAAACGCAATAAAGTTGCTAATGCACCGTAAATTCCACAACTGACAAAGCCAAATCCTGGTACAGCATTTTCTAATTTGAACACGAATTCCAAACAAAATAGGCGCGTAGCTGTGGTAAGGACGTGCAAAGAAGATAATTGACGCCGCTGAATTAGTGAAGCGAAACCTGAAAGAGGACAAAATAATAATTGAGACACGGTAAATCAAAATGTCTCTATTAAAAACGAAATTAGAAATTTCCAATATAAAACATTAAAAAGTTAAAAGTTTTAGTTGTAGTGTAAAAGTTCGGAAGATAAGTGCTTTGGTACTAGTCTCGTTCATAAATTAGCTCAAGTTTGTGATGGTGTGTGTGAGTGTATAGGGGTTTTTGGCACTAGTTGAAATATATGGCCAGCATAGTTTTTAAAGTGTTGTATTATCTTACCGCATTTGTACTGTTCAGTAGTTTGTAACCTAAAGTTTTTATATTAATTAATTCACTATTAACAAATACAATAATAATTACATCCTTAAAACTCGTAAAGTTAAATAAAGGTAAAAATAAAACGTACTTTTAATTTTAAAGATGTGTATGTTACAAATGTTTTTTGATGACACCTTAATTTACATGTCTTAAATATTTTTGATGGTCCAAGTACTCTCTAAGTTCTGATATAAATATATTATTAAATTGGCTAAAAGTAAATAAATTAAAATTAAATATTTCAAAAACTTAATGTATGGTTATGGGTGAACATTTAAATTGTCAAAATAAAAATCTTGTAATTGCTGGTGAAAAATTGGAATTAGTAAACAGTTTTAAATATTTAGGGATAATTATTGATTCAAAATTAAAATTTTTTAATTATTTTGAAAGTATCATATCGAAGATTGCCGAAAAAGTAGGTTGTTTTACAAGAATTAGTCCTAATTTATGTTTGCTTTCTAAAAAAACTGTATTTAATACTATTATATTACCACATTTTTATTTATTGTTTTTCCATTTTATATTGTGCTAGTGAGGAAATCACTACATAGTATAAAACAAAGTCGCTGTCGCTGTCTGTCCGTCCCTATAATATATGCTTAAATCTTTAAAACTACGCAACGGATTTTGAAGCGTTTTTTTTTAATAGATAGAGTGATTCAAGGGGAAGGTTTATATGTATAATACGTGCATAATATTGTAGAGAAACACTGATAAATTTAGAGGTTTCTAATGTGATGTCGTAAATAAACACATTTTAGACCCGCGTGCGAAGCCGGGGCGGGTCGCTAGTATTTGATAAATTACAAATTTTACAAAATAAGGCAATAAGGATTATTATTAAATTGTGACAAATATACAAAAATAAATTTTATGTTAATTTAGATTAATTGAATTTCAGAAATTTAATTTTTTTATTTAGTATGTATCTTTATACATAAAATTAAAAATAATTTATTGCCTGATTGTTTAAAAAAATTTTGTTCTTTTATTTAGGACCATCATAATTATAGAACAAGAACTAATCAAAATTTTTATGTGGATAGAGTGTAAAACATTAGCTTATAAGTATATTTTTTATAAAGGTTTGATAGAATATAATAATTTGGAAAATTCTATTAAATCTCAAATATCATTAAAACTATTTAAAAAAAAACTTAAAATTACATTTAATTAAAAAAAAATGATACTTATGCACTATTACAATTAGGTAAGTTGTACTTATTATCCAAAACTATTTATTACTTTTTTGTACACTTTTTACAAAATAAATATAGTGGCAACAGAGCCAAAAAAACACAAAATATATCAGAAAGAATAAAAAAATCGCCCGTTGCCTCGCGTCATAATAATAGCTTGTGGATCCACAACTCCCAGCTGATGCGGCGTTGCCCGATGTCACTTCATGGCTTTTTTTCAAGGTGTTTGTGACCGAGCTCTAGTGTGCCGTTTTCTTGATTAGAAACGATAATAGATTGGAGCAATTAAAATCAACACATATATTATTGATATTATTATATTAGCCTAAAATATATTAATCTAAGACAGTGCCATTATGACGTATTTAGCATTATCATTTAGATGTCATTATGACCTTCATACGAGATACAAAAACAAAAAGAAAGTCGGTGCAAACTATTTATTTGTTATTATTACTTAAAAAAACGGATTGCATTTATTTATTGTAAACGTTTCGACATCCGAAGGGACACTTTCGGATTCAGAATCTCCCATATTTAAATTATTTTTGGCCAACACTTTGCATACAATAGAAAATTAGACGGCAATAATGACGTTGTCAAAATCGAAATTGAAACAATCAAAAATGCGGTTACCATGATATCGACTAATATGGACACCTGAAAATTTAAAAAATTACGAAAACGTTATCTGATATCAATGAAATTTAGACGAATAAAATTGATTTGCACTGTCGTAGATTAAATTTTAAATGATACACGTTCGATATGAACTTTGTTAATGAAACTTGTGCAATTAAACCACTCGGCTAACGCCTCGTGGTTTAACGTTGCACACGTTTCATTGTAGTGTTCATATCGAACTAGTATCATTAATAACTATAATTTAATCCAATAGGGTGTTTGTTATTAATTTGTTTGTAGTAGGCTTCTCTACAGGTAAATCAAAAGCGATACCATTCCTAACGAGCCATTTTTAGGAGTTTACACACAAGCACACTGCAGTCAGTTGAGTATTTTTTTTTCTATTGCCAATGTTGCAATAGTTTTGGTGAGAGCGTGTAAAATTTAGTTTCAGCAACGTTATAAATTCCACAGCTATGGCTTACTTTTTAGTTTAACTCTGGGAATTTTTTAATAACGATGGCTTTCAAGAGCAGCTTATAAAACTTGGTATTAAAAGAATATTCCAATTTCTTTTTGCTAACTTTTTCTAAACTTGATATCTATATAATACTGGTTTTCGAATAAGGGGATTGAAAACGGTTACAATAGACGGTTTCTGTCAATATGCCAATTAAATGTTTACTTCCAGAAACCATACGCAATTTTGTCATAACGTATTTCATATTGGGGGGATTGTGTGGAATGAATTGAAGACCTTGGTGCAAGAACCGGACAAGTCCACATTTTATAAGTTTAGGGAAATTCAAAAAAACTTTCTATTTTTGGATATTTAAAAGATATAGATAGCATACATATTTTTTTTGTAGGTATATAGAATAAAATTGATAGGGAAACATTAAGAAACAATATTATAAAAAAACATAAGAGCTAGAATTTTTTGAAAATTTGGACTTGTCCGATTTTTGCACCAAAAATACTATAAAAAATAAGTAACAACGTAAATGATAATTTTGCAGAGCTTTATTTTAAAAACTGAAAACTCTCAATAAATCACAGCAGTTCCTGAATAAATAAACCTATTGCCGGCGACCCTGAATGTTCCGCATATTCCCCCACCCAGCCAAGTCCCTACACTTTGTGAAGCTGTTGGTGAAAATACCGGACAAGTCCTGGACTTAGCTGTTTCTTGCACTCAAGAAGCCAGCGGCCAAGTCCTAAAGATTTATATTAACGTTGCATTTCTTTGAACTTATCTGATTCTTGTACCAATCGATCGGCGATATTTTAATACATACATTTTAAGTTTTAACGGAAATCGTTATTTAGACCAAAAATGAACTTGCCCGGTTCTTGCACCAAGGTCTTCAATTTATTTTAAAAATCGATTAGTTTGTTCGAGTTGGCCCTCGGCCTTCATACTCTATTATAGGGTTTCTTACTTGAGCCACCATGTTTTCTAATAAATGTTATATGTTTTCAATTTATTGTGCTGAATTTCATGCTAAACAGATTTATTGATTATTGATTTCCCCTAAAAGCCCGAGATAGACACGAATTTCATTAGAGTTCATATAAAGCGCGTTTTAAATCAGCTTAAACAAGCAAAATGTTAATGCGAGCGATTAACTAACGCCGAATTTAATCGTTCTGTTTATTAGGGCAACAGACAACCTGTTAGGAAAAGTAACATTCTTTAATACAATTACGATTTTCTAGCACATTTTTTAAAACCTATAATTATATTGTGATCATATTTATTTAAATTAAAAGTTCATATAGAGCCGTAATATACATTAAGAGAGAAAATATACGAATGTAGACCAAATACACTGCGCGTCCTCTCCACCCAAATTCTGGCAATGTTTATTATTTAATTTTTTGACTCTGCTCTCTTTGATGTTTTAACCGCGTTGTTTAGTAATTTTAACAGATTTCAATTTGCTTATTTTTTATCTAATTTTTTATTGCATGAAAATAACTCTTGAATACCCACATAGTTATTTTCCTATCAAGTTCGGAAAGTGATACTTTCCCGCACGCGACTGCAGTTGACCGTATACAGTGTCACCAGTAAAGTCCGCATCATATGGGATTTTTTTTTTATTAATAGCTTTATTCGAAATTTGTCTTTGGCATCAAGTTCGGCTTCGATCGAGATGAAAATTAAGCAAAAAAATAGTAGTCACGTGATTCGCATTATCTGTCAAATTTTAATTTTTTCCAAAAAAAATTTAAAAGTGGGGTTATTTCGGAAAATATCGAAAAAAGTTATCACAAAAAGTTTTTTTAAATGCAGTTTCCAGCTCACATGCAAAATTTCAGCTGGATAAGATAATTTTGATATTTTACCTATATTTTGTAAATTGCACCACTTTTACAAAATAAAACTCAACGCAACCTATATAAAACTTCTTAGTTTTGACACTGCTTTATTTCAGATACATTTTGTTTAAAGTAGCGTTATATTAAAGATGTGTTCTTAATTGGGCTATTAAAATTTGGTAGCATGTGATGCAAAGTTTACTTGTTTTTGACCCTGTATAAGGTAACTTCATAAAATGAGTATTTTTAAAAACGCAGTTTGTGTCTGAAAGTAATACACCTTAATATTAAGACAAAAAAGAACACAGTGTCATCAGTAAAGTGTTCATTAAGTGGAAAATAAATTTTAGTTTAACTTAACGTACAGTTTATTTATTTTTAACGATTTAATTTAAAACCCCTTTATTTTATTTTTTATTTTTTTACTTTCAGACGCGACATTACGTTTGGCAACTATGAACGAGTGCCAACGACAACTTTTCGGTAGAGGATGAACTGATTAGAAGCCATATAGGTAAAAACCATGTAGGAAGCCCGATTTCGGCTTTGGTAGCTATATATTCTATGCTCAGAGTGATGTATGGTGGTATGATACGCGGTCAAGTCTCCAAATACAATAAACGGAAAATGCAGGTTCAACAAAACAAAATTCTTAATATGCGATAATATGCTTTGGTATATCCGTAATGCTCGATATTGAACCATTACTGAGTTGTTGCAACAATAACATGACAAATTCACGAACAAAATATAAACACACACAAATCCTTTTATTCAAAACACATTTTATCAAAGTCCACATCCAGTTCGCCCACGAACACGATATAAAAACCTCACAACACCAATCACTTAAATAAACATACGGCTCATATCCCTATTTTTCCTCCTATGGTAATAATTTCTTTTATAAAATCCTTATTTTTATCCTTTTTCTGGATTGTCTTATCAATTTTAAGAGTGCTGAAAAGCACTGATACAAATATCTTATAGTAAATCAAGATTAGAATTGATTCGGCTTTTATTTGGTGGAAATCCATTATTAATTGTGTTAAATAAATGGTAAAAAAAAATAAAAAAAATAATAATTTTACAGTTTCCGCATATTTAAATCTGTTAATAATTTTTTTTAATTTTTTTTTACCATTTAACACAATGTAAATGAATATTCTGGACTTAAGTTTTTATTATAAATATTTTTAAAAAATGGATATGGGATAATTATTTGCACAAAAAACATGTTTCATACCACACTATAAACTATAAATAATTATAAAAATTTAATATAAAAACCGAAAAGTTACAATAACAGAAAAAAATTAGAAATTTTTAACAAATGTTTTAAATAAATAATAAATTTTATTATTTAATTTTACATTAATTACATTAATTAGCCCGATTGTGAAAAATATTGAATAAATATAACCTAATCTAATAAAAAAGGCATTTAAAAAAATAGTCGTTTTGTGCTTTGTAAAATTCGATTTTAAAAATGATTTATTCAAAAGATTTGTTTCTAAAATTAATATTTTTTTTTCGAAAACTGGAACAACTTTAATGTAATTTTATTAAACTTTTCATATACCGTGCGAGCAAAAATTATTTGCATCAAAGAGAGGGCTTAGATTAAAAAACGTGGGGCTTGGTTTAGATCACAATGATATGGGGACGATATATCTAACCAAATCTAGGTTAAAATTTTGTCAAATTCATATTATGACATGATATGCCAAACTAATGAGTAATAAAATAAGTAGAAAAATACAAATTTATTTTTGTAGTTTGCAAAATTAACAAAGTAAGAATATACAGGAAGAAAAAGAAAAATAATTACATAAATGGCTGAAATTGGCCACCGCCATGCTCCAAGCATAAATTCACACGTCTCTTCATATTTTCGAAAGTGTTGACCAGCATCTCTGAATAAATGTTACTACATTCTTGGATAATCCTTTCTTGTAATTGTTCTAAATTTGCAACTGGTGTTTTAAAAATAGTCCTGCATGTTCCATAAGATCTTCCCACTTCTTGGGACAGGCGTTTTATACAATTTGTTGGCGTATTTTGCATTATTTCACGAACATTTGCAACAAGTTCTTTTATTCTTACAGAAGGTCTTCCTGCTCCTTTTTTGTGTTGTATAGAACTTGTTTCTCTAAACACAACCACGGTTCTTTTCAGGCAATGATAAAAATCCCCAGCAATAAAAGCAACGTTAGGAAAATGTTCGTGAAAATGATCCATGCACAAACCCGGATTTTATTGCCCATTGTGTGAATTGTTCAAGAAATTGGAAAAATTGGCGATGAATCAAATTACTTGTAACGAATGTCAAAGATGACGGAATAACTGATTGATTGTTAATTCAGGTAGTTACTGACTAGCTCTACGGCTAAGCATTACGTCCTTAGATGCAAGGCCCTCTTTGATGCAAATAATTTTTGCTCGCACGGTATAAGGGAGTTCAGTAAGACTAAAGCGTCATTTAAGTGGTAAATAAAGCTATCAATAAAACAGTTTTGTGCTAGACACGTAACGGCCGCTCTTCTGATATCCGTTTATATGGAGTGATTAAAACGCGATTATTAAACCTCAGAAATGTCGAGCTTACCACAGTAAAACCCGTACGGTCTTCTATATCTCCGATCAAATATTTATTATTACATTGAATCGGTAAGGCATAGTGGAAATGTAGCAAACTAATCATGAAATTACGTATTGTAAGTATAACCGATTCGCCTTAGTCCAAATGGAATTCTCTGAGGAATTATCTTAAGAAATTCTATCGGTTTGCCATGGAGCGATTTAAGGTGAATAGCATGATACAAAGAAAAAATAGTATATTACGTTACAAGACCGGAAAGTACTATTTTACAGGACGAAGCAGGCAATTTCCAGGGCGAGCCGCCAGGCGAGTCCTGGGAGCCTGCGAGTCCTGTTAACGTACTTTTCGGTTGAGTGACGTACAATATTTTTTTTACAATCGACACAAGACACCAGTGGCGTGCGAGAAAACGTTAATAATAGCTTACTATATGGGTATAGTTTTAGCAGAAAACTCTAATAGTTGGGAAAATTATGTTTAATAATAAATACAATTTGGTACAAATGTTCTTAATTCTATTTTATCTATTAATATCTATTTGTTAATTGTTATATTGAAAGTACAATTTTGTGGTGTATTAAATTGTAGACATGACGGGAAATTTTTTGATTCATCTTTATAGGATGTTTGTGAAGTTATATCCACTTTTGATCCTCCGGCTTCCTGAATTCTACTGGCTATATCAATCTTATTTTGTAGAGATTGTTCAATGTAGCCTTCGGCAACTTGGGATGATTTCCAGCCGCCATGTCGTTTTAAATTAAGGATATCGCCTCCACCTTCAACTAACAGTGTCGCCGAACTACGTCGAAAACAGTGCCCTGTAAATTGCTCTGGGTTTGGTAATCCCAAATAGGATGCTATTTTTGATGGCGCTTTTCCTACTGAATGCAAACCTACTGGTTGAATAGTGCATTTTCCTTTATTATAGAAAAGAAATAGCCTGCGATGTGGAACACTAGGCGGACGTAAAGAAATATATTTTCTATATATATTTAGGTTTCGTTCCCCAACAACTATAAATGACCTGGGTTGGTATGTTTTTGTATTTGGAATTTTTACCGCCAACATCGATTCGTTATCTTTAACATCGTCAATTGTCATATTGGTCAATTCTTCACGGCGACACGCTCCAGCCGAACCCATTATTAGTAAAAGCTAAAAAAAATAAGAAATAGTTTAAATATATTTTTTTTAAACACAATATAAGAAAAGAAGAACTTTAAGAAAACTCGTATTATGTATTTAAGTACTTACTTTGATTAAAAGATAATCATTATCAGGGGCTTCCAGCAAAAATTTGTCAATGTCTTCTCTGGTAAGTACGTTCGATTTTTGGGGAATGTATCCAACAGATTTTCTCTTTATGAATGCTATCAGTTTATAATATTTGCTTATATCAATGTTTTCTTTTAAATTTAACATAGATTTGATCATTGAGTACAAGCTCCACAGTGTAGATGATTTTAATTTTTCGGATTTTTCAGCAAAATAAGCTAACAAAACATCCTCAGAAACATTTCTGACATTTTTTTCTCTACACCAATTTTTAAAGACGCTAAACGTTTTTTCATACCGCACTCTGGACTTATGCGGCAACAAATCGTCTGTAGCTCTAGCAGCTGCCTCTGTTATTTCAACTGGAACGTCATTTTCTTCCCAATCCAAATTAAGTTCCATATCTAAAGTCTTCCACACAATTTTATAAAGCCACAAAAGTTTATTTATCAAAGTCAATATCGTACCTGACAGTTCGTTACTATGGAAGCAAGAAAACATAAACATGTCAAAGCCTACTTATAAATGAGTTTGGTTAATTTTTTTAAATTGGGAGCGGAACGCAACAAAAATTGACCGGTAAAGTACTTTACCGGTCAATTTTTCATTACTTTCCGGTCTAGACCAGCAAAGTGATATTTTCCGATCAAAAAATTGTCTAGAAAGTGCTTGCTTTCCGGTCGATTGAAAAAAAAGATATGATCGATCGTATTCCCAATTCTTTCCGGTCCGCGCAATGACGTCATGTGGTGCTAACGATATTTAAAATTACATAGGATTAGCCGGTAAAAATAGAAATTTTACTGCATATTTTGCAATTTTTGCTTTGGAAGATTTAAGTGCATATTATTTTAAGTACTTTAAGGATAGAGGTTCATAAATCAGAACGTATTTCATGATGTTCTTGGGTTAAATGTTAAAATTTAGCATATATTTGGTTTCAATGAAAATAATTTTCTGCTTATGCTGACATACATTTTATCTTTTAAATGATTACAATAATTGTAATTTACTTATTTATTTTTACAAAATCATAAAAAAATACCCTATATTTTTTGGTCCTTCCACCTTAAGCAATAAATTGTTTGAAAAAAAAAATAGGTACAAATGTGCAGTCTTAAACATTTTTAGAAAACAGTTTCGAGCCTTAAATGACCAAAATCAATTAATTTGCTTATTAAGATTTTTTTATGCTATATGAAACGATAATATTTTTGGAGGTCTCTGTTTATAAATTTATATTGTTAACATTTGACCAGTGGAGGACTGGAATCATTTGGCCCCGGTGGCTACATGACCTCTATGGACCCAACCCTCATTAAGAAAATTTTTTGAAAAAAAAATGGTTGTTTAAATGTTTGGACCAATTGGCCCCTAAAGACCTTCTGGCCCCGGTGGCGATGGCCACCCGGCCACCCGCTCCAGTCCGCCACTGCATTTGATTATAATTTGACCAAGGATAAGGATGTAAAAAACTCATTTAGACATTTAAAAAAATATACTAGGACTGGTAATTATCATAATAGTAATAAGAGGAACATATTACCAATTATTAAAAAATAAGGCACACATATAACATTTTATTATTTTAACCAATTTCGTCAAATTAAACTTTTTTATCTCACCTATGTACGAGGAAGAGAACAATTTTTTTAAGCTAAAATTTTAAATATTTTACATAGATTTGTATCATAAATATGTAGGTATATACTTTTCGCAGATAATTATAACAAATAAAAGCTGTCATATTATCACTTATGCATAACGCCACTGCACAACGCATATTAACAACTAATTGTCAATAACAAACAACAATAATAATCCAAAAAAACACTAAAAACCTCTTTCTGTATAACAAATAATAACAATAGTACATAAAACCAAACGTAGATTATACGAAGCCCGCCAGAAAATTATCACCACGTGACGTAAGCAGCTGTCGATTTGGCTCCGCCCACATGCGCAATGTCATATCTCTTCTTTCTTTGTATCATGGGTGAATAGCTTTCCGAATTGTTCAGGATAGTTTGGTTTGTCAGATAGATAGGATAGTTGAAGTAAATTTGGTTAATAGAAAAAAAAATTATACAGATGACTGGTGGCTTATTTGGCATAGTAATGTTTTTAACACATTTAACGCTACAAAAAGTATCTAAGAGAAAATATTAAAGCGATAGGACTACAATATATAACTCATCACACTTGACACTGAATATAACAATTTAAATTCCTTGTCCAGTGCACTTATACAGTGCGGACCAATAAAGTCCGCATCGTATGAGATTTTTTTTGTTAATAGCCTTATTTGAAATTTAACTTTGGCATCAAGTTCTGCTTCGATCGAGATGAAAATTAAGCAAAAAAATAGTAGTCACGTGATTCGCATTATTTGTCAAATTTTAATTTTTTTTCAAAAAATAATTCAAAAGTGGGGTTATTTCTGAAAATATTGAAAAAAGTTATTAGAAAAAGTTTTTTTAAATGCAGTTTCTAGCCCACATACAAAATTTTAGCTGCATAAGATAAATTTATTTTCCACTTAATGAACACTTTACTGATAACACTGTGTTTTTTTGTCTTAATATTAAGGTGTATTACTTTCAGACATAAACTACGTTTTCGAAAATACTTATTTTATGAAGTTACCTTATATAGGGTCCAAAACAAATAAACTTTGAATCACATGCGACCAAATAATAGCCCAATTTTGATTTTGTAGAAAAACACACATTTAATATAGCGCTACTTTCAAGAAAATGTATCATTGTCAAAAGTAAGAAGTTTTATATAGGTTGCGTTGCATCTTATTTTGCAAAAGTGGTTTACAAAATATGGGTAAAAAATCAAAATTATCTTATGCAGCCGAAATTTTGCATGTGGGCTAGAAACTGCATTAAAAAAAACTTTTTCTAATAACTTTTTCGACACTTTCAGAAATAACCCCACTTTTGAATTATTTTCTGAAAAAAAATTAAAATTTGACAGATAATGCGAATCACGTGACTACTTTTTTTTTGCTTAATTTTCATCTCGATCGAAGCAGAACTTAATGCCAAAGTCAAATTTCGATAAAGCAATTAATAAAAAAAAACCCATATGATGCGGACTTTACTGGTCACACTGTATTAAGCTATGTTGAGCTACATGCTTGGTGGAACTGTTGTTCCAGTACGTTGAAAGTAAAAAGTTTTTTATGCTTGCGATTTAAGGTGAATAGCTTTCCGAATTGTTCAGGATAGTTTGGTTTGTCAGATAGATAGGATAGTTGAAGTAAATTTGGTTAATAGAAAAAAAAATATACAGATGACTGGTGGCTTATTTGGCATAGTAATATTTTTAACACATTTAACGCTACAAAAAGTATCTAAAAGAAAATATTAAAGCGATAGGACTACAATATATAACTCAGCACATTTGACACCGAATATAACAATTTAAATTCCTTGTCCAGTGCACTTATACAGTGCGGACCAATAAAGTCCGCATCGTATGAGATTTTTTTTTATTAATAGCCTTATTTGAAATTTGACTTTGGCATCAAGTTCTGCTTCGATCGAGATGAAAATTAAGCAAAAAAATAGTAGTCACGTGATTCGCATTATTTGTCAAATTTTAATTTTTTTTTCAAAAAATAATTCAAAAGTGGGGTTATTTCTGAAAATATTGAAAAAAGTTATTAAAAAAAGTTTTTTTGAATGCAGTTTCTAGCCCACATACAAAATTTTGGCTGCAAAAGATAAATTTATTTTCCACTTAATGAACACTTTACTGATAACACTGTGTTTTTTTTGTCTTAATATTAAGGTGTATTACTTTCAGACACAAACTACGTTTTCAAAAATACTTATTTTATGAAGTTACCTTATATAGGGTCCAAAACAAATAAACTTTGAATCACATGCGACCAAAAAATAGCCCAATTTTGATTTTGTAGAAAAACACACATTTAATATAGCGCTACTTTCAAGAAAATGTATCATTGTCAAAAGTAAGAAGTTTTATATAGGTTGCGTTGCATCTTATTTTGCAAAAGTGGTTTACAAAATATGGGTAAAAAATCAAAATTATCTTATGCAGCCGAAATTTTGCATGTGGGCTAGAAACTGCATTAAAAAAAACTTTTTCTAATAACTTTTTCGACACTTTCAGAAATAACCCCACTTTTGAATTATTTTCTGAAAAAAAATTAAAATTTGACAGATAATGCGAATCACGTGACTACTTTTTTTTTGCTTAATTTTCATCTCGATCGAAGCAGAACTTAATGCCAAAGTCAAATTTCGATAAAGCAATTAATAAAAAAAAACCCATATGATGCGGACTTTACTGGTCACACTGTATTAAGCTATGTTGAGCTACATGCTTGGTGGAACTGTTGTTCCAGTACGTTGAAAGTAAAAAGTTTTTTATGCTTGCGATTTAAGGTGAATAGCTTTCCGAATTGTTCAGGATAGTTTGGTTTGTCAGATAGATAGGATAGTTGAAGTAAATTTGGTTAATAGAAAAAAAAATATACAGATGACTGGTGGCTTATTTGGCATAGTAATATTTTTAACACATTTAACGCTACAAAAAGTATCTAAAAGAAAATATTAAAGCGATAGGACTACAATATATAACTCAGCACATTTGACACCGAATATAACAATTTAAATTCCTTGTCCAGTGCACTTATACAGTGCGGACCAATAAAGTACGCATCGTATGAGATTTTTTTTTATTAATAGCCTTATTTGAAATTTGACTTTGGCATCAAGTTCTGCTTTGATCGAGATGAAAATTAAGCAAAAAAATAGTAGTCACGTGATTCGCATTATTTGTCAAATTTTAATTTTTTTTTCAAAAAATAATTCAAAAGTGGGGTTATTTCTGAAAATATTGAAAAAAGTTATTAGAAAAAGTTTTTTTAAATGCAGTTTCTAGCCCACATACAAAATTTTGGCTGCAAAAGATAAATTTATTTTCCACTTAATGAACACTTTACTGATAACACTGTGTTTTTTTTGTCTTAATATTAAGGTGTATTACTTTCAGACACAAACTACGTTTTCAAAAATACTTATTTTATGAAGTTACCTTATATAGGGTCCAAAACAAATAAACTTTGAATCACATGCGACCAAAAAATAGCCCAATTTTGATTTTGTAGAAAAACACACATTTAATATAGCGCTACTTTCAAGAAAATGTATCATTGTCAGAAGTAAGAAGTTTTATATAGGTTGCGTTGCGTCTTATTTTGCAAAAGTGGTTTACAAAATATGGGTAAAAAATCAAAATTATCTTATGCAGCCGAAATTTTGCATGTGGGCTAGAAACTGCATTTAAAAAAACTTTTTCTTATAACTTTTTCGACACTTTCAGAAATAACCCCACTTTTGAATTATTTTCTGAAAAAAAATAAAATTTGACAGATAATGCGAATCACGTGACTACTATTTTTTTGCTTAATTTTCATCTCGATCGAAGCCGAACTTGATGCCAAAGACAAATTTCGAATAAAGCTATTAATAAAAAAAAAATCCCATATGATGCGGACTTTACTGGTCGCACTGTATTAAGCTATGTTGAGCTACATGCTTGGTGGAACTGTTGTTTCAGTACGTGGAAAGTAAAAAGTTTTTTATGCTTGCGGGTAATTTTCAAAGGAGTACAAGAAGATACACAAAATAATCCATTAAATATATCATACCCGCACTAATAAATTTCTACCCACGCACTTTTTGTCCATCCTTAGTTTTTCTATTTTTTGTTAATCGACTAATGGCTGCTCTATATTTCAACTTTCCAATTTTTGTTCTAAACACATTGTAAAAAATTTTAAATTATGAAAAGTTAGAAATAAAATTACTTTATTTAAAACAAAACTTTGTTACGAACAAAGTAAAACAACACGCGCTCGCGACTTACCAACTAGTGTTGGGAAAAACCGATGATTTTAATAATCGAGTAGTCACTACTCGAGCGATTTCAATAATCGAGCGATCGCTCGAGCGATTTATCACTCGAGCGATTTATCACTCGAAATTTCGGTTCAAGTATCAAGTAGTGAATGAATTCAATGAATAGCGCATTGAGCGAGTGGTTGATCGCTTGCCGCTCGATTCGATTCAATAGCGAATGACGCCGAGGGCAAGCGATCAAATACTTTAACTTTAAACTACGCCGCTGACCGCTGACGCGACAGTCAAATATCCAAAATCCAAACCAAAACGAAACGCATGTCGCGATAGCGCCTTCTCTTTTATGTTTATGTGCCGTTAACAAAGACGTATGTCGTGTGAGACTTCGGAGCATTAACTTGAAAGCCGTCAAGCGACGATGGCCGAGCGGATATCGAATGAACGAACTTTCGCTCAGTGGTTAGTGCTTGACTGCTTGTTAAGCGACGATTTTCGCTTGAAATTGTAACTCGAGTAGTCGTGTCAATAACCGAGTGATGTCGGTTATTTCAATAATCGAGTACTCGAGCGGTTTTTCACTCGAGCGATCCCAACACTATTACCAACCAACGACTAAAGGCTATGGATTATAAGTAGCTAGGAACATGACAAATTTTAGTTCTCTTATTCAGTGGCGCAACCAGGGGGGGGGGCTGCCGGGCTGCAGCGCCCCCCCCCCCCCCCCGCCCGAGCTTAGAAACTTAGCCTATTCGTTTAATTGCAAACCAATTTTTCATGTCACGCCTTTTACTAATATTTTATATTCAGCCACATAATTTACATCAATCATGTTATCAATAGTGAAATTATACTACGTCTGACTGAATGGACCGACCGCAATACTTCCACTGAGGCATCTGGATTACTAGCCAGCATTATAAGTCCCAAATTTGTGATCGCACTAATGTGTACAGAAAGAATATATGCCTACACAGTTGATTTAAACCTTTGTAAAGCATTACAGTTAGCTAATGACGTAACCGATCAAGTTAAAGAAATAAGAGGCCTGGCAGATGATAATTTTCAAAATATTGTTAAGGAAGCTCAAAGTCTACTTTCGGATTATGATATTGAAATCAGAGTATACCTAGACTACCGCCAAGATAAACACAAAGATTGGTTATAAAAACCGATTCCGCTGCTGAGTATTTTAAAATAACAATTTTTATTCCGTTTTTAGATGGCCTCATAGCAAATCTCGAGGATCGGTTTTTAAAACATCGAGAGACCATTCAAAATTTTGAATGCCTCTTTCCATATGATAATCAAGATTTTGATAGTCAATTTAAATGTTTTTTGAAACTTCACAGCTTCTACAAGAATGAGTTCCTTGAAGAGTTTTCCAATAAAACGATGTTAAAAGCTGAACTTGAGCTGTGGTATAAAAAATGCAAAAACAAAAACTGAAGGAAGATTTGGACAAAGTGTATTCCGAATGTGATGCCAATATATTTCCTAATATAAAAAGGCTTTTACAAATTTTTTTAACTTTGCCTATTACAACCGCCACATCTGAAAGGTCCTTTTCAAATTTAAAATATTTAAAGACATATCTGCGTAGCACCACGGAAGAGCTAGGACAGACTAAATGGTTTGGCAGTTCTTTATGCGAACCACGATATTGATATTACCGTGGAAGAAATTCTGGACGAAAAGGCAAAAACAAAACGAAGAATTTTACTGCAATATTAATATTATTAGTGATTACTTAAAACTTATTGTATAAAGTTTTTGTTTTGTTTTAGTATAAGTATGATTAATATATGCGTTACTTATTTTAAATACATTTTTACTAATTAAAATGAAATCTCTAATTTTTTTTCATAAATATTTAGTTAGGGCCAGCGGCGTATTATTGCAGAAGTTTTAGGGGGCTGTCGCTCTTGTCAATCATACGTATTTTACCCAAAAAAGAGCGTGGCACCCAGAAAAAATTTCGCCTGCGGCGCAAAAAATTACAGCCCCCCCCCCCCCGAACGAAATTTCTGGTTGCGCCACTGCTCTTATTCAATAGAGCTTTACCAAGGGATAGACAGACAGACACCGGAGTGATTTTATTTGGAGTAGCAGAAATAAAATTTTAGATCCTCCGTTCATTTAGAACAAATAATACTCGATTATTAAACCTCTTAGGTTACGAACAATGGGATGCTTACCATTGTGACCTGGTTATCCCTGATCAAATATTTACTGTTTGATAGAAGCGGAAAGGCACTGGGAATATGCGGAAAACTAATGATAAAATTACGTATTGTATAAAAGGACATAACTTATATTTAGTCGATCAATGTATACTTTGGAATCATAGGTTCTAGGTACAGTTCTGTTCATAAAAACCCGAACAAGTCTTATGATTAGTTTTTGTATTACTTAAGCAGTTTGAAACAGGTTTTTGTGATTATTTCTTTGAGGTTATCAGAGACGTATGTTTAAGGTTATATGCAATAAAAGCAAACCATTGGCGTAGATAAAGTAATTTAAAAAAATTAAGTAAAATGGTAACGTCAGTTTATATTTATAACATACAATATAACAATGCGAACAAATTGAATATTACTTATATTAAACAAGAACAATAATGAGATAGGTATAAAAATTAATATTTGGTCATTGAGCCTTGTTTCTCGATAACTTGAGCCAATCTATTAGGTATTGAGTTAATCAAATTTGTTATAATAATTGGGTCAAGCTCTTCCCAACATTCATGAACTATTTTCCACAATGCAGTAGAATTTTGCGGCAAAAAATTACGGTTATAAATTTTTTTTACAATTATAAGCCCACACATTTTCTATTGGAATAATATCCGGACTAAAAGGAGGCAATGGTAATACTTCTACATTATTATTTTTAAACCAGCCCTTAACAGCATTTGCAGTGTGCACGGGACAATTATCGTGTTGATAAATAAAAAAATTATTGGGGTAAATGGACCTAACAGAAGAAAGCATAATATGCTCCAGAACATTAAGATAATTTTCAGAATTAAATCTTCCCTCCAATCGCCAGCATACACCAAGCCCATGGATACTTATCTAACCCCATATATTGACAAAAAAACGCCCAGATCTAAAAGCAAGGTTGCTAGTATAATAACGCTCTTCAAATCTTGTTCCGTCCGTTCCGTTTCTACCCTGTTCGAATTTTCAGGTTCGCGATATATGTAATTTAATACAAAAAGTAACCGCGATTGCCTTCGTTCTTAAAGGTAAAGGCTATAGGCCAAAACAGCCAAGATTTTAACTAAAGAACAAATCAACACATTTATACAGGAAGCTTCAGATAAAGAATATTTAATGATTAAGGTAAGTCCCATAACTTCAATTTTTATTCGGGTTATTTACATATTTATTTATTGTTTTAGGTTGCTGTAATATTGGGTATTTCCGGAGCTTGTAGAATGGACGGGTTAGTTAAAATTACTTTACAAGATATAGAAGACCTACAATCCAAGCTTTTAGTAAAAATACCAGACTCTAAAACGAATACATCAAGATCATTTGTAGTAAATGAAATGTACTTAAATATTTACCGCAAGTATGTGGCTTTAAGACCAGGAGACATGAATAATATCCGATTTTTCTTTAAGTGCCAAAACGGAAAAGGATGTAAACAGGTAGTAGGAATACACCAATTTAGAAAAATGCCTAAAATAGTAGCTGCATATTTAAATTTGTCAAATCCGACCGAATATACCGGCCACTGTTTTCGTCGGTCTTCTGCCACGATCTTGGTTGACTCTGGTGAAGATATAACTAGCTTAAAGAGGCTGGGCGGATGAAAATCATCAAACGTCGCTGAGGGATATATAGAAGAGTCTCTTACTAATAAAGTACAGGTGGCAAATAAAATTTTCGCAGCAGATAATAATCAACAAAATAACCCTACTAGATTTGATGTTTCCCCAATACCCAATTCTTGTCAAACAAATAAAATTATTAGTGTTAAAAATATTTAACAAACTAATAGTTCCAATGTTCTTCCAATGTTTAATACTTGTACTAATTGTCAAATAACTGTTAATATATCAAATAATTAATTTTAAAATGTATGTTATAATGTGTTTAAATTTCGACAACTACGGTTGTATTCATAAAAAAGGCGTACAAAAAGGTTACGTGCGTTGATAACTTTTAATGAAATTCTTATGGGACAGTGACATTTAGCCTAACCTTCTTGTAAACTTTTTTTTATGAATACAGCTGTAATTCTCAATCATTTTTTTAGATTGCAAACAACTGTACAGAAATAACATTTCCGTACAGTACAAAAATAAATATTTCCTTGCAGTGATTTTCCGTTGCATAGCAACGACGAAGTGCAAGGAAATATTGACTTTTTCTTTCAAAAAAGTTGTCAAAAATGTCAATATTTCCTATCGATTTTCGGCAAAATAAATTGGACTGCAGTGTATTTTATATACCTATATATTTTATTTTAAATCGATTGAGTGAAGCATTTCCATTAATATTGTGCATGGCGGCACAATTTTATTTTATGAAATACCGGAATTTATCAAATTAGCGGTTATGATATTTTGAGGCTAATTGCTTTTAAAATGGCCAATTATAAGTTGTAAACCAACCCCATGATGTAATATTACCCTTGTCGCCGCACCCTGTTCCAGAACATTGTTTGAATTATTGTTAGGGTTGCGTTAAACCGTAACATTTGTTAATTTTTAATATTATAAATAATGAGGCACTTTTCAGGTATAATGATCGTGTTCGTTACGGGAAAACAATGCTATACAGTGTGGTTGTTTAAGTGTGCAACATATGGGAATTTTTCAGAAAATTGTACTCTTGATAAAAGTTGGTGCATGTTCGATAATCATATAAGGTGCACTTGGAATGGTTGCAAGTCAAACGGCGTACAGGGTAGGCCAAAAATATAAAACTTGTACAAGAATAAAGTACCCCTATTTCAGAAAATTCAGCAAAATGTTATTAAGAAAAGTTGTTTAGAATAAAAAGTTATGCATAGATTCAAAAACGTGACCTCCTAAACTAAAAAAAAATATTTTTTTAAAAAACAATAATAGTTTCCCAAAAATTTTTTTTTATATATTCACCATAACGACCTTCATAAATTAATTAAAATCAAATCAGTTTCACATATCTTTGTTCAAATTCAAGCATATTTGTAAAATTTACTTGAATTTTTAATTTATTAAGGAATGACAAACTTCATGTTTGTTGCAACGATATTAAACAGATTTTTAAAATATCCTAAAAATTATTTTTAACAAGATGAAACATTAGTAATAATAATATGCTAGTTAAAAAACTATCTTTTAACGTGCAAAATTTTTATTTTAAATGTTTATTAAAAAACTTTATTTTTGTGCAAGTTTTATATTTTTTTGCCTACCCTGTACGCCGTTTGACTTGCAACCATTCCAAGTGCACCTAATATGATTATTGAACATGCACCAACTTTTATCCAGAATAAAATTTTCTCAGAAATCGTTAATAAAAAAAATGCCCATATGTTGCACACTTAAATAGATATAATAATATTATTACAAAAAAATAATTTACTTCCAAAATTTTTTTTATGACTATAAAAGAAAATTTGATACCTATATCAACTAAAGTTTTCAGTTAAACTTTATGTAAATTGCCTAAATTGGTTTAACCCAGTGTTTATATTTTTCTGTCTTGTTTCAAATTTTCAAAGGGAAATGTTGGTGTCAAAAGCTCTGTTTAAGATTTGGTTACAAAGTAAATAAATTTAAATTCAAGATATATTTATAGGGAATCACAGAAACTTTATAATGTAATTGCTTATATTTGCATTAAAAATCAAATTGCTGTTAAAACATTCTGGTAAATCACCCTGTTCTAGTTTAGGTTACCTCGTTCTTCGATTAATGATGCACTTTGGGACTTAAGTGCCGGTTCTGGACTGATGAATGTTTTTTTTTCAATCCCCTTCTCGCAAGTTCGTCGGCTTGTCGGATCTGCTTATTGGAGTAAGCTCCTCCTCCTATATTTTTGTACTCGTACTTTAAAATGGCATCGATTTCTGCTTGAAACACTGTAAGACTTATTTTGAGCTCGGGTCTCACAATAATTTCTTCGATAAAAGTGTTAAAAATTATTGTTTTGACAATAACTCTGAAACAAACATAGATATCCAACTGCGCTTTTCACATTTTTCTTGCAAATTTAATCTACTTGCCGATTATGATGTCATAGTTATACCGTATGATTTGAATTTTCTGGATAAAATCAAAAAAACTGTTAAGATTACAAATTGCGCCTTCTAGCAATTTTATAAGAAACTATCGTGTACGACTGGATACGGCAATTGAAGGTACTTACCTTTCTCTTCCAAATAAGCTTAAATTTAGTAAAATCGTATAAGTCGTTTAGAAGTTACAGCGATTTTAATGTTTACACTTTCAATAGCTTCCCCCACTCTTATCAAGGTCGGTACGCCAATGAACCTTAAACCAAAATGATGCAGAATTGTCTAAGCTTTCGAATGATGTAATCAAAGGTATAATTTATCCAAAGTCAGTGTGATGACATTCCAATCATTCCATACGGCATACAAACGACGGTAACTCTTTGAGACTGTTTACCGCCGTATGGAATGTCATCACATTGACTTAAGATAAATTATATACCTTAATATGGGAATTTTCGAAGAAATTTAGAATTTAAAGAATTAATTTTCAATTGAGCCCCCTTGCGGCAAAATGCGGAACTTGAACATAATTTCCAGAATTTTCTCATAGCCACTTTAATCATAATCCCCCCCCCCCCCCCCCCCCCAAGTTTCTATGCTTAGTAGTTTCCGAGATATGGCCGGTCGCCACCCTTAATAAAACACCCTAGTAGTCTCGCATAGGAGTTCATATCTAGTTCTCTGCCTGCCGAAAAACAATGTCGAACTGTGCAATCTAGAGAGTAACTTTTTTGTCTTTCTTTTAATAACAAAGTAAAGTAAAATATGGTCTATTATTTTCTTCATTGTAGATGTGAATGTCCATTTCATGGTCCCTTTGATTTGCAATCCACGATTCTACGATTTAATTCTATCCTGTATATACTTTTGTGTCTATATCCTAAAATATCCAAGCGAATATGAATTTTTGACTTAATTCTTAATTTCTCGTAGTAAGGAATGTATCGACAGTTTTGTTGTGAAAACTGAATTGAATACAGTTGTGGTATCCCATGAGTATGTTGGATCCGACGGCAAGTAATTTCATTTGTAATACATGTATGCAAGTTTCATATCTAAAATCAGCAATATATACATGTCAAAGGAGATGCATATATAACAAATTTATAGCAGGTTAGTTTACGTGCACTGATCAAATCAAAGTTTTAATATAATATACTTATTTCTTTATTTTTTATTTGTTTCAATCTTTCAATATTATTAAACATATTAAACAGGCTGAAAACGGAAATAAATGCTAATTTCACTATTGATTTTTTATTTGTCTTATTTGTTATGCGTTTTCTAAATTTTTTGCTTTATTGGATATTCTTCCATCATTCTTACGTCTACTCAGATAAGTTTGTTTATTTCCTAACATTTTATTGCATTAATGGAGTTTTTCGTATCTTGTATTATCTGGCGTCCAGATCCTCATTTCGCACATCTAATGGAAAAAAGACCTAACTGCAAAATTGGTTGTTTTGAGAAAACGCGCTTTTAAAAATTGAATTTGAATTATTTTAATTTTTAGGGTACAAAGTTTGGTTAAAAAACAAAATATAAACATCAGCGACTAGGTTTGTTCATTAATTATTAATAATGATCAAAATACTGAGTTTTTTCTTAAAATGTTTTAGTAAACAACAAAAATATGTAATTGTGACACCTTTCTTCTTAAAAAATTAACGATTGTTTCTTAGTTACACTAAAATAAAACGACATTATTATATTTTTTTGTATTAAAAATAAACAATATAAGGTTTAAACGAAAGTAACCATAAACACAAGGAACTTTAAACTATAAAAGTAATGGTAACTTTATAAAATAAAAACTATAATATACTTGTATTTTACCTAACAAAAAATAAAGAGAATAAAAGAAAAGTGTCCTAAACTACAATTAAGTCAATTTCAAAAATAAAAATATTGCTAAATTTAGAGGAAAAACGTCTTAACTGGTACTTACGTCATTTTTCTGTTGAAAATTGCGTGCACCTGCGCTGAAGGCTAAAGCCGAACTGATAGTTGGGTCTTGGGTCACTGTTCCAATTAAAAGTAGCGCGAAAGAAAGGTGACACTTCCGCCATCTCGCGTTTGTTTGCTTCAACACAATAATGTCGTTCCATTAGAAAGAATATAGCATTAGGACACTTATGACGCTTATAACTTAAATATGGAATTTTTTGCAGTTATGTTTTTTTTCCATTAGATGTGCCATTTGTGTTTTACGACAAAAAATTTCAATGAGTATCATACCACATAAAAAGTTAAAGGAAATTCATTCAAAAAATTGACGAATTTTGCTTTGCCTTGGCTAAAAAATGAATAAGTTGTATAGCATTCACACGGATAAAAATACATAATACTATATTTGTTAAGAAAGCTCTACAATGAGCCTAATGAATAAAAATTAAGCAATTACTTGAAGCAATCACTTTTTAGTAAAATCAATTGCTTGGCTAGCAAATTTAATGCTTTAGGTAAAAGCAATTGCTAGATCTGGATATGAATAAAATTTTGAAGCAATTGCTGTTTTTCTTACACCCTTGTAGCAAATGCTTATTCAACACAAGGTCAGACGTGGCTTCACTTGTTCAGATTATAGATTTCATGTTCAGTTTGGTGCCTAATTTGCAAAGTTGACGTAAATACAACAACGTTGGTCTATTTATTTAGTACAATAGTAATATGTTACGTTTTTGTGGGAAATAGGAAACTTATATTTGTGATATTGCAGATTTCAGTGAAAATGAGGAAAGTAATAGTTGTGATGAATAAATTAAAGACAAGCAATTGATATTCGTTCACAAATTGAAGAAACATAAATAAATCTCTCTGACCACAACCATTTAGCTTCCACAACAGCTTCAGCACTTGTAGAAAATTTAATAAAAATATTGGCTTTCTCCAAAACTGCATCCATTACAGAAGTGTATGTCTTACAGACAGTAGTTTGGTGAACACCGAGTTCTTCACCTACAGAATTTTGAAAGCCCGGATTAGACAATTTCCGCAGAAAGACTTTAAGCTTATTTAAAGGCGACAGTGCATCCCCTCATCTATTACCAGTATCAGTCAAAAAATAATTTGCCAACCACTCAACATTTTTGGAGTCAAATCGATATAACTTTCTGAAATCATCATATCTGTAATTTTTACGTACACTGTAGATTTTTCTTTTAGGGACGTTCATATATTCAGCCATAATTAAAGACACAAATTAAGAGCAACGCACGTGTATGTCGCGGAGAACTAAAGTTGACTGCTACCAAGCAAATGATGCAGGAGTCGACCTACCTTAAAAAGTTGAAAGCAATCGCTGCACTAGAAAAAGCAATTCCTTAATTTATTCATCACATTTTAATCAAACGATAGCAATTGCTTCTATTTTTTAGGAAAAAGCATTGACTAGAAGCAATTCCTGCACTTTTAAGCAATTGCTGGACGCAAAAGCCATTACTTTAGTTTTTATTCACTGGCTTTCAAGAAATTACTTCGATTTTATAAGAAAAGGCAATTGCTACATTTTTATTTATTAGGCTTAAATGAACCGATTTTAATAGCTAAAACTTTTTTCATTTTAAAACGGTATTAATCTACCTGACATCTGACCTATGTCAACTCATTAATAATATCATAATTTCGATATTATCCATTATTTGTTTTCTAATTATAGCCGCGGAATAATGGCAATATTCAGCTTAACAGACATTCCGACGTTATCCTATTCACTGTGTCTATAATAGAGCTAATTTAGCCCCCGGGTAGTAACGGTCTCCAACGGCTAATTGGATCGTTATTATTTTTATGTTAAAGCAACATGCTAGCTGATTAGCTGTCGAAAGAGATTCTAAAAATAATAAAAATGATGTCGGTCGATAAGTCCTTGAGTAATGCGAGTTTTTTTTTCACAAATGCAATTTTTTATAAAATCTCTTTATAGAAAATTTTGTAATCAATAATATTAATAAAATTTGCCTATACCACCTGTTAAGTTTACAATTTGTAATTATTTTAACGTAAAAAATAACTTAAAAGTGAATATTGTGGCCTATTGGACAAGTGTGTAACTGTGTTTTATATTGGAATACACAGATATCCAAACACAAAGGATAACCTGGGGAGGGTAGACCATGACAGCAGTTTCGTCCTTGTTAGGACTCTTCGGGCAGCCATAACCCAAGCAATCCCGGCAACGGTGGTAAGATGTATTAAAAGCCTTTTACAAAAGTAAATCAACCATTAATATAATACTCTAGCGCATTAAGGACGTTTCTAATGCGGCATTAAGAGAAATAAATGGGAAAAATTATCATTTATATTTAATGAAAAAGACCCAGTAAAAGCGAATTTACCGGCATTTAATAAATCAATGTTTTCTATTATTTCGCGATTTTCACTAACAGAAATTGACGATGATTGAACGTTTTTTGATGTTGATGGTCTCGATGGCTATCAATTTCAAAATTTTGTTTTTAGAAGACATACTGTCTTCCAAATATCCCTCAATCACAGCTGAATTTTTCTAACCGCCTTGTCTTTTCAATATGGTCATGTTTGCCCCGGCGTCCGCCAACAAAGTTACAGAGGTTCTGCGCAAACAATGACCAGTATATTTGTCCGCATCGCTCAGACCCAGGTATTTTGCAATAATGGAGGGAATCTTGCCTATGGTGATCTTTCCAACTGGCTGTGAAAAACAACGACCATTACCAAAAAGAATCTATTGATGTTGCAGTTCGTCGGGCGTAAAGACCAATAAGTTCTTCTTAAACAACCCATCTCCTTCTCATCAATAATTGTGAAGACACGCTTTTTATCGGTCGTTGTATCGGGAATATTAACTATTACTACGGATCCTCTATCCTCTATATGTTCAACCAACATATTAACTAGCTCTTGGCGGTGGCACCCGCCAAATAACAGAACCACTTTGTAAATCAAAAAGGTTTCATTGGGAGCTTCATGGATGAATTTCAGCATAATATCTTCTCGATTCAAAATTTTCGATTTCTTCGCTTCATATCCTTTGGATGCTTGCTTTAGATACTGGCTTAACTTAATCGATATACATATTAACATTTTAATTTTAATTGACAACAGTAATTTTAACATACCAATTCCTGGAAATATCCGAGTAGCACCGTCTCCTTGATAATTTTTACATCATTCTTTTTTCATCCAATCCCCAAACCTTTAATATTCCTTATCATAGGCGTCTTTAGACTTTTTTGGGACAAAATTATCTAAAGCTTTGGCAGCATTATTATTATTATTATTATTCCAGAAGCAACAGGCGGTACAGCCGATACGTTGCACGATTTTAATGAACGTTTGTTTTGTTTTAATGAGTTATCACAGAGAGTCTAGTCTATTTTTGAAAGTGTTCTTTGACACTGCTGTCACTACTTCTTCCGGGAGACTGTTCCAGTTACGCACTACCCTGTTAGTTAAAAAGTTTCGTCTGGGGAGACGATTGCACCTCTCACTCTGAAGTTTATGACTGTTGCCACGTAGATGTTCGTTGTGGTTGTAGTGAAATATGTTTAGGGGCACCGAGTAATGATTATGAACAATTTTATAGGTCTCGATAAGATCCCCTCTATTCCGTCGTTGGCTCAGAGTAGTCAGTTTTAGCCTCAACAGACGTTCCTCATATGGTAGATGTCTAAGGGTAAATGGTAGTTTTGTGGCGCGTCTTTGCACCCTCTCTATAGCCTCGACATCCTTAGCAAAGTATGGTGACCACGCAACAACAGCATGTTCCAGAACCGGCCTAATGTAGGTTTTATAAAGTACAAGTAGCATTTTTTCTGTGATTCTCCTAAAAGATTTTTTTATTCTGTATATGATGGAGTTGGCCGATTTTATAACTCCCGCAACTTGGTCTTCCCATTTAAGGTATCTTCTTATAACGACGCCCAAGTCCCTTTGCTGGCTGGTTGAGGCGAGTTGTTGGTTGTTAATGTAGTACACCAGCTCAGGGTTGTTGCTCCCAATATGCAGTACCGAGCATTTGTCGGCATTAAGTTTGACTAACCCTCAAGTGGTGCTAGGTCATTGGTTAGGTTTCCATGTTGAGACGATGGGTCACAGAACAGCTTGGTGTCATCCGCAAAGAGACTTGTGTTGCATGTCATATTTTCTGGTAGGTCCCTGCGGTACTCCACTGATGACTGGATACTTGTTGGAGAGTTTGTCGGTGATCCTGACTTGAAAGTGCCGCTCTGTGAGGTAGTGTGCTATCCACGCATGAAGCTTTCCCCTGATGCCGTAATGCTCCAGCTTTTGCAGCAAACGATTTATTGGCACAGTGTCGAAGGCTTTTTCAAAGTCCAGAAACACAACATCAAGTGGATAGCCCTCATCAACAGATTTTGTCCACATATTTATGTTTTGAAGCAAATTTGTAGTTACAGATCTATTGGGCAAAAATCCATGCTAGTTGATAAGTCTTTCCTGATGGTGAATGAGTATAAAATTTGTTATTTCCCAGGCTATAATTCTTTCCATCAGCTTACACAGGACAGAGGTGAGACTTATGGGACGATAGTTGGCTGCTTGCAGTTTGTTGCCTTTTTTGTAGATTGGCAGGACTGTAGCTTCCCTCCACTTCTCCGGAACACTACCATTCACAGCAATTCTATCCGGAATCAACGAAAAATCCATTATTTTATATGAATTTCAGTTTTGACTTTGACACATCACAACAATGAACACTTATTACCGTTGTTTATTTATCAACTTTATAGGTAAAAATCTTTCGATTTTGAATTTTCTATTAATTTAACTTGGAATTATCTGAAGTAGTACATAAAATATTGTATGTACCACAGGGATGTCTATACCCTCGGGCAACTTGCACTTGTGAGATTGTTGCCCTCGGAGGCATAAACATCATTATAATACCCTTAATACATAAATAACTATAACAGATACAAACACTTTTTACAAAAGTTATTGGAAATAATGAAAAGATCACAAAAAAATATATATAGGGTGATCCATTTAATACAAGCAAGTTTTAGACAGTTTCCGATATAACCGGAAGTCGCCTATGGTCGCTGTTATTTAATTGAAATAAAGCGTCTCCGAGAATCCCATTATCTAAATTTGCAGGTTTCAAATCGCATTACTTTCTTAAATATTTTAATGTAAGGGCAGAAGAGTAAGACACCTTGTATATTATTTACAAGCTGAATACCGATATATTTATTACATTAAATCTGAGGTAAGTTTTACCAGGTTTACACCAAAATATTTGTTTATATATCATTTCATCGTTTTACAAAATTCGTTATTTTGTCTGCATAGTTAATAAAGTTTCGCTCAAAACAATACTAATCCTTATAACCAGTTTTAGGTCATATAGTAAATGCAGTATTCTAGTTTATCTAGATACTATAGTATTAAAGCGAAAACACAGTCAAGTGTTTATAATTGGAAACGTGTGAAAGAGCTTTTATGTCGAATCTATTAAAACTTTCCAACTTTGAAACTACCCAACTAACGTACGGAACAAAATTTAAATTTATTACGCAGGATTTTCTCGCTTATGGATGCAAGTTTGCGAAGCCTTTTCTATGACATAAAAAGTTTCCTTTGTTTAAACTAAATCCGTTTAACAAAAGAGATACCTGTAAAGGACTCTGTATAAAATAAAAACATTTCAGAAGTCTTAAGGTAGAACTGTACCTCCCGTATTAAATTTAGTACTGATCTAAAGCCTAAGGAAATAAGAAGTAATGATAGGCCAGGTATTTTTAAAAGATAAAAAAAATCCAACAACGGTACGTTTTCCTTTTTATTAGTCAAAAAATTAAAAGGATTAATTTTGAAGAAGTAGTCCATACTCAAAGTGGAGTTAAATGATATAGACTCTTCAGTATGCCAAAATCTTTTCTGTCTTTTGACTATTTAAATTTTTTCACTCCTCGTATGTACCATTGAAAGCTCCATTACGGCTTAGTCTCACTTGTTATTTTCTCTACTGCTAACAACATCAGCATTGTACCATTTATTTCGTTTTCCTTATGATGAGTGTTACTACACTTGAAACATGTCGATTTAATTTATTATGAATCATTCTAGGTTCGCCTAGTTATTCGAGTAAAAAATTGTGGAGAAAGACCCCATAAAAATGAGATGTCGAGAGAACGTAGGGCTTTGTGGATAGCGGCTATAAAGCGCGATGATATAACTGAATCAAAGCTAAAATATCAGAGAGTCTGCAGTAAACATTTTATAACTGGTAAGTTCTAAAACTCCATAGAATAAAACCTTCTTCAGAGTTTTGAGAATGGAAATTTCAGTGGTTTTAGTTTCTGTTTCTAATGCATTTATGATTAATAGGTGAGCCTGCCATATTGGAAAACAAAGAATATCCAGATTGGGTTCCTTCTCAAAATATGGGGCATATTGCACAAAGTGTTGAAAGGAGGCCTGAAGCTTTAGAAAGAAATTAACGTCTAGAGAAAAGACGAAAGATGCTACAATGTGAAGTAAGAGGTTTCTTGATATTTTATTAGATTATTACTGAACTTAGATGTTTTACTTTCTAAATGCATAAGTTTTTTTTGTGATATTGATTTAAGTGTGTTTAAACTTAGCTCATTACCATGAGGATATGCAAGTTTTCTATATCAACCTTAAGCAAAAAAGCTAAAATAGTGATTTTTTTATGATTCGTTTAAAGATAATATTTGGTAAATAAATTATAACATTTGCAGGTTGAGAATATGGATTTAAATCAAGGTGATATCACTGAACTAAATGTTGACTCGGAAGGGGAAGATGGAGGAACTGCAATTCAGACCGATACAACAACTTGCAGTAAAATTTGAGCAACTAAGCAAAGTGGATAATTCACCATTCGGATTGATGGATAATACTTCTAACGACGAAAAATGGAGATACATTTGAAGGATACATACATCCTAACTACAACTACTACAGCTCTCAGTGCCTTCAGTCAATTAGTATTAACTTTAATTAAGTTACGATTAGATCTTCATTTTAAACTAATTGCTTATAATTTCAAAATATCTCCGACAACTGCTTCTAGTTACTTTGAGAATTTAATAGATATTTTATATAGAAGGTCATCACTAACAATATGGCCAGAACGAAACGATTTAATAAATATAATTCTATATTATTGTAAAAAAAGCAGAGACTACACATGATAGTTATAGTATAGTAAGATGTGATGTGTAAAGAAATAGGTATTTATATAATTTGAAATAAAATTACTAAACAATTTGTATTGGTTTTTAATATTCTCTCACCTTTAGTTGTTTCTTTGTCTTTTATTTAATCTTGGTTAATTGTATTTTAATAAAAAAATACTTTTTAGTCGTTGATATTTATTAAAATTAAGAATAAAAATTTATGAAAATACAGTCAAAAGTAAAAAATATTTCATACAGTTCATTCTCAATTTTGAATTATCACAAATATTTCAGTTCAATTCAGTATTTACATAATTTTCAACAATTTACAGAATTATTCGTAGGTATAACATTGTAAAATATGGTTCCGGGTATTTACAAATGCACCTAGGCAACTCAATGCCTGTATGTGCACAATACTTGAAGACAATGCTTCTTTCCTGGAGTGAGCATACTCTGCAGCAAAAAGTAATGCACATACATGGCTGCAGACCTCGCTGTTCCCTGCCATGCAAGTACAGTGGGCAGTGCACACACTTCCATCTTTTCCAATTATTACCCAGGCCTCTAATGGTTTCAAAGTGGTTCTCTGAGAATGTTTGACCTAAAAGTGAAAAGTTATAAGTAAAATTGTAATTAATTTACCTAATTACATTATAACATCGATCGTTGGTGTTCAATTTTTGAAGCAATATAATGACATTATGAGTAAAAAGCACAAAATTGGTAATGAATAAACAAACATCTTACTTTTCCAATTAGTTCCAGCTTGTACAAGAAAGCCAGACTCAAAATATTTGTATGCCTGCAAACTTTTAAATGCCTTCATTTTGTTCTTTTGAATAAAAACTATGGGAAAAACCAAATAAGCAATAATGTCCATGATTGATATAGGTGGAACACCATTAATAGTATAATCAAGGTCCTGAGAATTATTAAGAAACGGATCCAAGCTGCTTATTAATTTTAATTTTAGTTGATACCTAAAAAGAAAACAATGGTTACAAAGGTAAACAAGAAAATTGATTGCATTTAAACCTACCTTTGACCAACATCTGGATTCTCCACTAATAATTTTCGTAGATATTCACTCTCCCTTACAGAAGAATTTAGTTTATTTAAAAGAAAAAAGATACCAAAATACTTAAAAATACGATCCAAACAGTTCAATACAGAAAAATAAATGCTTTGGTTATGGATGACTGTCAGTCATGTGTGCCAACCAACGTCAGTTTTTTACCACGTGGTTTGGATTGCCTAATATCGCCAGACTTAAATCAATTACAAAGTGTGGTTTATTTACGGCAGATTTTATGGATAACACAGGAGAATTGGAAATAAATACTTCTTTGTATCCATTTATCGGTTTTATTTATTTTGTCTACACAAGTGTCTACCCTTGCGGCATTACTGCGAACGAACCCGGTTCGTCATTTGAAACGTTTCTTGTGTATTTAACAAAAACACAGACATATTTTTTATGCAAATAAAAAAAAAGACACTGTTTTAGCCATCGAAGAATTATCTGAGAATTCCTAAAATGTTGAAATGTATCTTGCAGAGCGAATTTTGAACGTCCATCGTCGGCGAGCGTACATGGTGGCCCATTAATAAGGGAGGCCGACTTTATCTCGGAAACCATTAATCGTACAGCTTTCGGAAAAAAAAATTTATGAGTAAAGCGGTCATGAGAAAATTCTGGAAATTACTTTCAAGTTCCTCATTTCGCCGCAAGGGGGCACAATTGAAAATTAGGTTTTTAAATTTTAAATTTCTCCGAAAATTCCCATATTAAGGTATAACTCTGATTATATCATTGGAAAGCTTAGACAATTCTGCATCATTTTGGTTCAAGGCTTGTTGGCGTACCGACCTTGATAAGAGTGGGGGAAGCTATTGAATGTGTAAACATTAAAATCGCTGTAACTTCTAAACGACTTATCCGATTTTACTAAATTTAAGCTTGTTTGGAAGGGAAAGGTAAGTACCTTCAATCGTAGTATCCAGCAGTACACGATAGTGTTTAATAAAATTGCTAGAGGGCGCAATAATTTGTAATAATATCAGTTTTTTTGATTTTATCCAGAAAATTCAAATTATACGGTATAACTATGATATCATATTCGGAAAGTAGATTAAATTTGCAAGAAATGTAAAGACCGCAGTTCGATATTGTTGTTCGTTCCAGAGTTATTGCCAAAACAATAACTTTTAATTCAAATTGCGCCCTCTAGCAATTTTATTAGAAACTATTGTGTACGATTGGATATGACAATTAAAGGTACTTACCTTTTCCTTCCAAAAAAGCTTAAATTTAGTAAAATCGGATAAGTTGTTTAGAAGTTACAGCGATTTTAATGTTTACACTTTCACTGGATAAGAGTGGGAGAAGCTATTGAAAGTGTAAACATTAAAATCGCTGTAACTTCTAAACGACTTATCCGATTTTACTAAATTTAAGCTTGTTTGAAAGTACCTTCAATTTTCGTATCCACTGGTACACAATAGTTTCTAATAAAATTGCCAGAGGGCGCTAATTGTATTAATAATTATTACTTTGGCGATAACTCTGAAACGAACAAGGATATCGAACAGCGGTCTTCACATCTTTGCTTGCAAATTTCATCTACTTTCCGATTATGATGTCATAGTTATACCGTATGATTTGAATTTTCGGGATAAAATCGAAAAAACTGTTATTATTACAAATTGCGTCCTCTAGCAATTTTATTAGAAACTATCGTGTACCATTGGATAAGACGATTGAAGGTACTTATCTTTCCCTTCCAAACAAGCTTAAATTTAGTAAAATCGGATAAGTCGTTTAGAAGTTACGGCGATTTTAATGTTTACACATTCAATAGCTTCCCCCACTCTTATCAAGGTCGGTACGCCAACGGGCCTCAAACCAAAATGGTGCAGAATTGTCTAAGCTTTCCAATGATATAATCATATGATATGGGAATTTTCGGAGAAATTTAAAATTTAAAAAACTAACTTTCAATTGTGCCCCCTTGCGGCGAAATGAGGAACTTAAAAGTAATTTCCAGAATTTTCTCATGACCGCTTTACTCATAAATATTTTTTTCTTAAAGCTGTACGATTAATGGTTTCCGAGATATAGCCGGCGTCCCTTATTAATGGGCCACCCTGTACATATTTTTCACCGGACAGGATATTTTCAAAAGGTGAGAAATTAAAAAATGTAACCGTTATTTGAGAGATGAGGGATAAGGGACTAAAAATTATCTTACTATTTGTAAAATTCGTCAAGCCTTTATTTTATACAGTGTGTCCACGGATAGGGGGAAGAGAAAAAACTTTTTTATTAGTAGGTATAGAAGAAAAAGTTATCCTTTATAAAAACGTCTGCTTGTGCGAAAACTACAATTTCGAATATCAGATTTGCGATTACTATACAGGGTTCGTCACAAACAACATTTTTAGTTTTTTGGATCTTTTTTTCAATTCCTTGATTTATTAAATGAATTTTGCCAGTGTTAAAACTACAATTTCAACTATAGTTAAATCAAAACAATTTCCATTGCACGTCATCAATCAGCTGATAATTGAAAATCGGTCAGGAAACATAAGAAAATTAAATTTGGGCAAAAAATATATAAATTTCATGCGACATTGAATGTAAAAGAAACTTAATGTATTCTTCTTTGATACTATGCCGCTTAAAGGAAATGTTTTTTTAAAATTATCCTTTTAAAAATTAAAATCATTCGAATTTTTTGGGCTGACAGTTGGCAACAGAAGTGTCAACGCATCGGTGATGCCAGTTTATTTCTTGGTGAATTTTGATTGACGTTTAGTTATGGTTTTCCTTTCGTGTTTTCGTTAGTTTATTTAAGTCGTTTTTAACTAAAACTGCAAAGGGATACATACACATTTCTGTTGATTACGTTGTTTACCTTTATTGAAAAATGCCGAAGCATTTCCTTACTGGGGTATTTTGATTACAAACTGGCAACACTGCTGATACTCGAAGGTATGACGTGCAACGGAAATTGTTTTGATTTAACTATAGTCGATTTGCGATTACTATACAGGGTTCGTCAGAAACAACCGTTTTTGTTTCTTGGATTCTCTTTAATTCTAATTTTCAAATCCTTTTGATGATTGGCTAAATCATCACTTTGAGAACAAATTGATTGGATGGTACCTATGATGCGAATCAGTTGGCACGTAGGAGTCCCGATCTTACAATTATTATCAACTTTCATTTATGGAGATATCAAAGCCACATGTATATAAAACTAATTTTAATAGATCTCTTGAAAGAAAAAATAAGAGTAGTTATTGCAAATATCCAAATAGATCTAGTTAGAAACTGTTATCGGGAATTCAGATGTCGAGTTGAACTATGCGCTAACTCGGTGGTACAATCTTTAAATAAAAGTTTTATGATTTATAATGAATGAATTGAAGAAATATGACATGTAATAATAAAAATACTTCAAAAGTGGGCAAATAAAAAATGGTTTTCTTACAACAAAATCTTTACTCGGCCAGATATAAAATCATATTCGAAGTAAGAAATCAACAATAATAGTTGTTTGTTTTTACTTAAATTTATTTTAAAAAGAAATCCAAAAAACTAAAAATGTTGTTTCTGACGAACCCTGTATAATAATTACAAATGTAATATTTAAAATTGTAGTTTCAGCACAGGCAGACGTTTTTATAAAGAATGACTTTTTCTTCTATACCTATACTAATAAAAAAGTTTTTCCTCTTCCAAACTCTATCCTTGGACACACTGTAGAAGCAGACGTTTTTATTTTGTGAAAGTGAAGTTACCCTGATTTTGTCTGATTAATAACTATTAAAATTTGGAACTGTTTTGTCGGCTGTTATACTTTCGCCATTTTTCGTAGCTACCGTCATTGTAATTAGTAGTAGTAGTAACATATTTTATTTAGCAAAAAGCTACAATTAAATATTTTTTAATACATTTTGTAACACATTTTTATAGATTTATTTTTAAGTTTTAAAACGCAACCTTCTTTTAACAAAAATATACAGAAAAGTTAAACATTTTTTAAATTGTATCAAATATTACGTATCATTTTGTTTTTTAAATAAATGTAATTTTAAAGATTTTTAAATAGTTTTAATGATATTTGAGATTTAATAGAATTTTCCAAATTATTATATTCTATCAAACCTTTATAAAAAATAGATTTATAAGCTAATGTTTTAGACACTCTACCACATAAAAATTTTGATTATTTCTTGTTTTATAATTATGATGGTCATAATTAAAAGAACAAAACTTTTTTAAACAATTAGGCAATAGATTATTTTTAATTTTATGTATGAAGATATGTACATACTAAATAAAAAATAAATTTCTGACATTCAACCAATCTAAATTTTTCAACAAAAAATTAATTTTTGTATATTTGTCACAATTTAAAATAATCCGCATTGCCTTATTTTGTAAAATATGTAATTTATCAAATATTTCCTCCCTAGCACAATATAAAATGGAAAAACAATAAAGAAAATGTGTTAATATAATAGTATTAAAAACAGTTTATTTAGAAAAATACTTAAATTATAACTGATTCTTTTAAAATAACCTACTTTTCCGCAATCATCGATATGATACTGTCAAAATAATTAAAAATTTTTAATTTTGAATCAATGATTATCCCTAAATATTTAAAACTGTTTACTAATTCCAATTTTTCACCAGCAATTACAACATTTATATTTTGACAATTTTAATTATTACCTATAACCATACATTTAGTTTTTTAAATATATAATTTTAATTTATTTACTTTTAGCCAATTTAATAATATATTTATCTCAGAATTTAGAGTATTTAGACCATCAAAAATATTTAAAGCATTAATGTAAATTAAGGTGTCATCAGCAAACATTTGTAACTTACACATTTTTAAAACTAAAGGCATATCGTTGATGTATAAAATAAATAATATTGGAATTAATTATTAAAATAGATAGTTTGTAAATAGCACAGAAACCTTCAATATTCTGGCCATTTCGCTTATTTCAGCATTAATTTTTATTGCACTTTACCAATATGCTTCCAAACGAATTTTTAGTTTAAACTTGTTTACAAAATATTTAGGTCTGAATTCTCCGTGATCACATGATCTAAAAATGTCCTTCCTATGCCCGGTAAATACCGAACTCGTTTATTGGCTCTTGATCACTGTTTTTTTCATAAGTATGGACTCTGGAATTCATTAAACCAAATAATGTGTCATTAGCTTTCCAAAATTACAAGCAAAAAATTTTTTTTCTATAACCAGTTTCATTCTAAACTGACAATTTGGTTAGCAAGGACCCAGATTTAATCGTGGTAATTAATACTAATAATAATTATTAATTTATGCACAACATTCCCTAAACTAATGTCCAATAATTTTCCGGTTATTTTATTCATTAAATTATTATTATTATAAATTGACAAAATAATTATAATATTACGTTATTACAAAATTACAGTTGTCTATAAAATATTGCACGCAGTAATTAGAATTTATAATGCATTACCAAAAATTAAAATGACGATCTATATTTATGATGTTTCAAATAGAAAATATTTGAATGTTATGAATACGAGGTAATCTCTGAAATTAACTTCATATAATGTATGAATGTGAAAATTATTAAAATTATTATTTTAAAAATTATCTTTTAATAAAATCGAATAATTGTGGCATAACTGACAAGTGTGTAACTGTTTTTTATATTGGAATACACAGAAATGCATCCGGTGTATTGATGGCCGCTTTACTTTTGTAAAAGGCTTTTAATACACCTTACCGCTGTTGTCGGGATTGCTTTGGTTATGGTTGTAAAGAAGTAAAATAAACTTTTTTAGACAAGATTTTTGATTGAAATGTTATATACCTTAGCGGAAAGAGCTCGTCAAACTACAATAAAAAGTATTTTTTTTTTTTTTGCGACGCATTGGTTCACTACAACACGTCTCCAAATGTCTGTATTGAACTTTTCGAATTTTTTTTTCGCCCACCATATTAAGGGATAAACAAGCTTTAATTTGCATAGCAAGCTCGCTTTTCGAAAACATATTTATTAGTTCAAAAATATAATTTATAAATTTTTTAGGAGATTTTCTCATCAGACGTTTTACTATATCGACTGTAGCCGTTTCAATTTTTAACAAAAATATTTTATTTTTCTCTTAAAACACGCGCTGATGTCTTCTCAACATTCCTGCATTTACAAATCTGTATCTATATTATCTTCTAAACGTCCTTTTTATTTTTACTTTAATAATATTGGTCAAACTTAAATCTCTTTAGGTTTAAAGCAAGAGGAATTCATAGTTCAAGCGAATCCGGACATATGACAAATTTGAAAGTGGTGTTAAAAAATGGATATTTAATTTCTAGAATTCAGTAGGTAAGATTTTCAGGTGTCGTGTAAAGATTTACTTACTTTCTGGATACCATCCAGAAGTTGCCGCAATATTGTCTATCTTCTTAGAATTTCTAAAAATGGTATCTCTTATTTAGGTATACCTACTGTATATGAATATCTGTTGTATCGGGTTAAGATTTTAACAAAATAGTTTATCATAGTTGGCTGCTTTTATAAGCAGGTCTGGACATGTTTATCACTGGAGTTTAATGGTAATAACTTCATATTATTTAGCTAAAAGGATATCTAATTACGTTGACATTTATGCGTGCTAAATTAATACGTTAATCCTGATATTGCCTTATAATGTCGCCCTGATAGTAGTATGAACTTTACCCCAAGCTTAATATTAATATGTCTGCATATTATGGTGTTTAGATATATATTTATTAAAGAATCTTTGCTTAAGGTTTTTTTATATAATAATAAAATACTTTATTGTAAACCAGAGTTACGAACAACTATTTAACTTTTAAAAACTTGTATGTACAGTGACTATTACAATATCTAGTATCCATATTGTTGAAATGGTTCTTTTTTCAAGTATCTCCTTGTATATCTCCTACAGCAAAAATAACTTAAACCACTAACACGTTTATTTACCTTCTGTGGAGTAGATTCATCATCATCACTTTCATTTGAACTAGTACGTGGAAAATATTCCGGCGTCTTTACTGAATCAAAATACGAACTTGAACCACTGCCTTTTTCGTTATAAAACACCTGTTTTGGTTCAATAACATTCGATCACCTATCGCCATGTTGATTTTGTTGTGGCTCAAGACGTTTTTGCTTGAAAAATTTCCACTATTTTGCAAATCTGCAACAAGGTTCGTTATAGCTTAGTGTCGACATCTGTCGCGCAATAGCCGTACAACTTAGATAGTGGCATATGAATGCCGTTTCACTAAATTCATGAAATATCAAAAATTGTGGCTTAGATCGCTTATTGCCCCTAGCCCTTCGATTGTAATATTGTTAAAATGAAGTATACAGAAACACGAAAAAAATAATATGACGCAGCCTACAGCTTGCTACGACCCACTACAGAACTGGAAACTGTTTGAAAGACCCAGTATCGGCTGTTAATGTCACATGTGGGTGTCAACTGTCGAAACGCCGAGTTTTATCATCAATTTAACTCTACAATAACTTCGTACCTATAAATTTATCGCCAGAAATGTATAATTACAGTGAAGTTTAATTTATGTATTATTTAATTGATTAGCTTATAATATCGTTCCGTTAGCGGCCTAAGTTTACTAAGGTTATATAGTTGGCTCTAAATAGAGAGAATTATTATTATATATTACAATTTCAACTTAGCTACTATTACCAAAGTTATACCGGGATTGTTAGATGGCGGTTTGGTCACTGACTAATATGCTTATAACTTTTATACCAGTTGTGCTAGCCACCTACGGTTTACGTCATTTCTTTTCTCTTGGCATAAAGTTTTTTCTAGTTAATACCAAATTTTGTCTACAATTATACAGTGGGAGTAAAAAAATTGCCTTTTTTCGACATCAAAATTTACAACTATTTTTAATGGTACACCCTGTATATTGCAACGCCATAATTAGGAGTCGTGTCCAAGGTATCCATGTACCAATAAACATCGGACTTGTAACTTGAAGTTTTAGCAGCAAAAAATTAAAATAGAAATCTGGGTATTTTAGCAAACGTATTTTTTATTAGCATATTTACAACGCGAATAGGCAGATTTTGATTATTTTTTTCTGATAATAAAGAAATAAATATAAATCTAAAAAAACTGCTGTATATGTTGGCAGTTCTGTTCCACGCGTTTACGAAGTAGGACCATTAAATGGTTGAATGAATTGTGTAACATATCCTGGGGAATCGCTTCAATTACGTTACGAATATTCCTCTTTAGATCATCCAAACTATATGGAAGGGGGTTATAGCACCTATCCTTGACATAACCCCAGAGAAAAAAGTCTGGAACTGTCAAATCAGGAGAGTAAGGTGCCCATTCTATAGGACCGGCTCTTCCTATCCATTTTGCTCCAAATGTCATATCTAGTGATGCTCTTGCTATTAAAGAAAAATGAGGTGGAGCACCATCTTGCTGAAAGTATACCTCATCCAAGATACCATCCTGTATTAATTGTGGATAAAAGAAATTTTCCAACATATCAGTATACAGTTCCTGTTATCGTTGGCTCATTGAAAAAAAATGGTCCATATATTTTTTCAGCAGAGATTGCGCACCAAACTGTTACCTTTGGAGTATCTCGCTGGAACTCGTTAAATGCTCTTGGATTCTCTGATGCCCAAATCCTACAATTGTGCTCGTTACACCTACCATCTATGTGGAAACTAGCCTCATCAGACATAATTAACAGCGTATTTGGGTTAACTCTAAACAAGTCCAAAAGAGTTTCGCAAGTAAACAATCTCTTTTGATAGTCCTCCTGACGAAGCTTTTGAAATGTTTGAAGCTTATAAGGAAATAATTTTAAACATTTAACACATCTCTCGCACTCACTTTTAGATAAATTTAATGCAACCGCCATTTTTCTAAGAGATATTTTCTGATTATTAATTGCAATAATCTCATGGACCGCTAAAAGTCTGTCTAAATATTCAGGATTAAACATATTCCTTTTTGGCCTCTTGACCTCCAAGTATCCATGTATTGAAAATTTCTGATGCCATTTTTTATTAACGTTTTTGCTTGGCGGATTTTTCTGGAATCTAGTTCGAAATCTTCTTTGTGTCGTTATTATTGATCGGGTTTCGATATAAAAGATTACTGTTTTTGCTTTTTCAACTAACGAATTAATCATTTTGTTTTAAATTTATGTTAACTTAATTTGATATTTTACTCAGACAGTGACACTATGAATACCTAGTACAAAGGTAGATAGGTACCTATACCTATTTTAGTTTTAAAAAATATACCCAGATTTCTATTTTAATTTTTTGCTGCTAAAACTTCAAGTTACAAGTCCGATGTTTATTGGTACATGGATACCTTGGACACGACTCCTAATTATGGCGTTGCAATATGCAGGGTGTTCCATTAAAAATAGTTGTAAATTTTGATGTCGAAAAAGGCAATTTTTTTACTCCCACTGTATAATTGTAGACAAAATTTGGTATTAACTAGAAAAAACTTTATGCCAAAAGAAAGGGAATGGCGTAAACCGCAGGTGGCTAACACAACTGGTATAAGCATATAAAATGGGTCACTCTCGGCTGGGACACCCTGTATAATTACAACAATAATAAATATTAATAAAAGTAAGTACCCATCAAATCTGACAAAATGAAAGGGAACTCTTATTTAATCAAGTTGCCATTTTACCTTACAATTTTTATCTCCTACAATAATATCAGCTCTTTCAGGAATTAAGAGAGCATCAGCATGTGAAATAAACCCAATTTTTAACACGCTTTTATTAACTTCACCTGTATGTTTGCTTGTTTGTTTGTTTGTCCGTAACCGACTTCTTTGAACCCGATTTTGACCCACTTTAAACGGTCAGATTTAATTTAAACTTTGTAGACTTATCAAGAACCGCTGACAATACAATAATCTATACGCGAAAAATTCTCCTGTCCAATTTTGACAGCTGTCAGGTATAAAACAAAGAAGCGATTTTGACGAAACAAATTATGGGGTCGTATAGTATTCGATGCGGAGCAACGAAATAAGAATACAAAGGAAGTAGGGTATGGTAGATTGACAGTTGTCGGGGATGGGGTCTGATGGCGGCAACATTTAACGCACGCGCGTTTCCGGTTTACCTGTGGCGTATCATTAAAATGGTAATAACAAAATGATTAATGAAATTTTATTTGGACGAAAAAAATAAAAAATATATTTAGATTCATATATAGCTATAAGATACGGTAAGGTTGGTGTAATAAAACAATACAACTATTTCTTTTAATTATTTATTTAAATAAGGTAACGGAGGTGAAAGGGTAATGTAAATATCTGGTTAAATAACTAAAAAACACCTATTATACATTAAAAAAAAATTGCAGAAGACAAATTGTTTCAGATAATCGGCAAAATTATTGCCAAAACGTCTACGTTAAAAAATAAAATTTTAAAAAAACCTTACTCTTTCTTCATGAACCAAATCACAAGAAAATAATAAAATATAATATAACATAGTCCTGTTTATTATAATATGTACCTAAATAACATTAATGAGATTTCTAGTATACAAGAAAATTGTCAAATGACAAACTATGCAGATAATACAAACATTTTATTTATTTGTAGTATCAACAACTTAACAAGTTAATTATATTGAGTAATAGATGTGTTTTGGACTTCCATTGCCTTTAGTTTTTCATATCACAACGTTTCAACTGGTAAGTATCTCCAGTCGTCTTCAGGTGAATACTGGCAATACAGGCAATGGAAGTCCAAAACACATCTATTACTCAAGATACATCATTGTCTACAACCTTCAAACAAACACAAGTTAATTATAGATACATAAACCCCATTTCTAAAAGCTATCCTAAGCTATAATAAATATTCAATTAGCATTTGCCCAAGCAGTTCATTCCTTGATTTTAATTTTTGATAGTTTAAATTATATATGTCAATGTCTCCACAATATTTATTAAAATAGAGCACAGTCACAGTGGTGAGTTTTTGTATAGATTTGTCCTCGGTGTTGGAATATAAAATACATGTGCGGATCTAGTATTGACTAAGCCTATTCTAAACGGAAGCAGTCCTAAGAAATCTTTATTATCTATTTTGTCTCTAAATATTTTATATAAGAAAATAATTCTTGCTTCTATACACAATAGTCTTAAAGAAGGGATATTAAACAAATTACACAAAAGCCCTTGATCTGTACCTCTTGGCCGATAAACTGAAAATGACTTGTAGTACAAAATTTTTTAAAATTTACTCTGAATAGATTTTGAAAGAGCAATCTTATTGGCATACTAAGGATCCCAAATAGTGCATGCATACCAAAGTTTTTAGCTACCAGGGATTTATATAAAGTTATTATGGCGTTAACATTTTTAAAGTATTTACAAGTTCTTATTATAAATCCTAGCATATAAAGACCATGAGCTTCTCGAGCAACATATTCAACAATTTATGATTGAAGTAAGTAAATAATTATTGGTTTTCTAAAGATAAACTGATATTAAATAAATCAAAGACCGTTATCACCTTGTTTAAGACTAACCCATACACTTTGGAGAATCCGGAAACAGTAACCATTAATGATTGTCATATAAGATTAAAGGAATATACTAAAATCTTAGGTGTGTTGTTGGATAGTATAATGTCCTGGAAGAACCATGTCCTGGAAGAGGCATATCCTGGAAAAGCCATGTCCAATATATGTTGTAACCAGAAGGTGTTCCAGTTAGATTCACAGTAGGATAATTATCTTCAGGCAGGTTTTGACAGGGTGTCTTATAAGATATTGCATAGGAACGTACCTGCCAAAAAAATATAAGTTTTTTAATTATTTGTTTGGCACCTTTACCAAATGACACAAAAGTAACTATAACGTGATACTAACTCTCTTTGTAAATTTTTTTTTTATATTTTGATATGAATTTCTTTAAATGATAGAAGGTTTGGGACTTGCTTTAAATTAATTTTTTTAATTAATGGTATCTCCAGTCGTCCTCAGGTGAATATTGAGAAAACGTTTCTATCATTCTAGAAACATCATTGTCTTCAGTCTTTAAATATGAATTTCTTTGTTTATCGTACCTACACTTCCATATTTTATTACATTCTTTATCCATGGGTTTAAAATTTTAAAAGTAGATTAAACCAATAAAACATCTAAAAACTTTTATCGATACATAATTTATGAAAAAGTGACAAAGCAGCTTCCTCAGAAGAATAAATAATGCAGAATTATTTGTATTCATATTCTTAAGTACCTACCTACATATTTTCCAATATATTATGTAATGACCCGATACAATAGTTTCAAAACTTACATTTTTTAACCTGGCTACTTCAAAAGTAGGCACTACTGCAGTTGGGACCAATCTAACTTTCAATCTTGAGGTTCTGTCAAAGCAATCTTCAGGAAAATGCTTCTAGCAAAGAACTGTATTTCGTGTAGGATCCCAATCACTTCGGTTTACAATTTTCAACCACGCCTTTTTTCTTAGGTAATTATTTGGAAAACTAAAAACCAATAAGTATTTTTAATTTGCTTTTTTGTAGAAATGGGGTAACCCAGTCGATTAATAAATAAATAATATTTTTCTGGTTTTATAAGACGAACGCCCATGAATGACATGCGAGGTTCGGAGGCTATGTGTATTTTGATATTAAATTAAAATATTTTTTTTTCTATACAGATTAAAAAAGTTTATATATCTAAACATAAACTTACCGATGAAATGTAATGCCCAGTTTTTTACTTCATAGCGTTTGGGAGCACCCACAAGCAGCACAACTAACCATATTTAAAGCTTATTAATTAACCCAGAATAACAACTAATTAAAATGTTTTAATCGCTGTCCAGCGCTAAAAGTATACTCCACTGTCACACTAAAGTAATTATAAGTTTACTAGTATTCGTTAAATATGGTTGTTAACTAATTAAAATGCAAAATAACTCAAAAACGGCCAAGAAAGCAGAAATCACAGCTCGACCTGTCAACCACGGTCAAACACCAAAACAAACATGGAGTCATATTGTGGTGTCTCAAAATGGCCGACTTCCGTCGGTCGGTTTGTTAGGCGGTTTATGCAAAATCCTACTTCCTTTGTATTCTTATTTCGTTGATGCGGAGACTTCGGGAAAAATAAGCAAAAAATTCTCCTGTCAAAATTTGAAAGCTGTCAATATGTCATATCGTTTAAAAAAAATTATATTAATGAAAAAACGATGGGGTCGTATGTATATTGACGATGGAAAGTTGAAAAAAATACGTAAAAAATTCTCTTGTCAAAATTTCACGCCTGTCAATATGTCAGAATTATTACAATAACCGATAGTAATTAAACAAACGTGGGGTCGTATAGATATTGTCGCTAAGGATAGAGAAAAATTTAAAAAAAATTCTACCCGTCAAATTTTTTTAATTTTGAAAATTTTTGTCGTTTGTTCGGGTTTGTATGTATGTTTGTTTGTAACCGACTTCTTTGAACCCGATTTTGACCCACTTTAAACGGTCAGATTTAATTTAAATTTTGTAGACTTATCAAGAACCGCTGACAATACAATAATCTAACTAATATATAATAGGTAGGTACTCAAAATTTTTTTTTTCTTAACAATAACTTAAACTAAAAAGGGAAAAATGAATATAGCTTAAAAAAACTAAAAAACACGCTTTAATAATTAATCAAACTAAAATGCGGAAAATAAATATTTTAGTTTAAACTTGAAATTCTTAATATAGACAGAAACATATTAGGGAACGATAAACATTAGTAGTATTGTAAATAAAGCGTGGGTCGCTTTGTGCTATATTTTTCGTATATCGAGCACCCCACGCTTTTTTCTTAATAATACTAGTATTTATCGTTCATTATTATTTTCTGCATATTATATTAAGAATTTCAAGTTTAAACTGCATTTATTTTCCGCTTTTTAGTTTGATTAATGTATTATAGCGTGTTTTTTAAAACTATATTAATTTTTTTGCCACCGATTTTTTCTAAAATCGCCCATAGGATCTACTTCCATTTAAAATTATTAAAATACCTATCCTAAAACTCTGTATTTGGAATAAGTCATTGATAAATAGAATACTCTGTATTAGAAATTGACGTTCCTATACTATTTAACTTTAGTAGCAAGTTTAATGAAATTGTGGCATATAAAGAACGTGTCTTTTGATTTGACCTTTAACTTTTCTAAAAATTGCTTTGACATCAAAGTATATTTGCCATCGTATAACCGAGGAAAACTAGATTATGCTGCTGCAAATTGTACGTGCTAACGCATTTGGTCTTAAAACTAGGTATTTACTAATAATTTAAAGGGATTGATGCTATTTATGGCACCCTGTTGGTCTGGTATATTTTACGTTAAGATGTCGGCGACAGACCAAGGGGGTCCTAAATGGTTTATAAGCATAATAGCTTGCAAAAATACAACCTCAATTTTATATACACTTGAAGCATCGAAATACATTTGAGAAACACTACACTTACGAATGGAAAACGCTATGAACAACCCTAGCAACATACAAGAGTTTCGCCGCTCAAATTCTGTAGCTACGTGCCAATCAAGCGGCATTTGGTACGCCAGCTTATGTTTCGGGTTCAATGCCATTGATGGCACGCGACATAAAATTTTAGGCACGCCATCGATCATAAAGTTTACTATGAGTTATTATATTACGAATTTGACGGCACGTCTAGGGCCTCATTAAATATTTCTTTAGAAAAAATGGCACGTTAATACATAAAGGTTCGCCACCCCTGTATTATTATGTACATAATTTTTGCAAAAATAATAATATTATATGTGGCTATCTTCACGACAGTTAAAATAATAAAACGATGTTTCTTTTCTCCGGGTATATTGATACCTACGTAATCTCACAACATTTTGATAAGCTCTGGAATTGTCGAATTGATTCATATGATCGGTGACCTTTGAACACGCATGATAAGACCAGATTTGACTATACTTATGAGTGACCAAAGTGTGTGTTTATGACTTTTTCTTTAACTAACTTCAAAGTTGTTTTTATTTTTTTAGGTTTTCCTCGTTTTATATATTTTTGTTTCGGCAAAGCCCTAATAAATGGATTTTTGAACGAATCTCTCTTGAAGTTTCCAAAGCCAATATAACCCTAAGAAATAAAGCTTTTCGTTGCCGTCTCTTCTAATGTACTTTATATATATTTCAATAAGTATGTTGGATTCTGTAATCTAGACACAGCTTTTCACTCTGCATTCTTAAAGTGTAAGGTTTTTGGTCCTAAGCTTAAGGTATTTCTAAAGATCACAGGATAATATGATTTGTTTAAGATATATTTTATGTCTGAAATAGAAATTACAGGCACGAAATAGGTTAGGATGAAGTTTAAAAAAACTGGTCGTCGTGGAATCGAAAAATTTGTTTTTAGCAAACCATATAAATTCAGTAAAGCGTTTAATAACGAACTAGGCTGCAGTGCAAGGAGTTTAGACACACAGCTGATTTTCGCCTCCAACCAACCATCTCTGTGGTGATTTAAGGACCTTTTCATATTAATTCTAATGAAAAATTGAGCAAAAATAGTTTCTTTAAATAACATCGACGTATTATAGCTTTTAGTGGATTGGTTTCATTTTTTATAATAATAATAATAATAATAATAATAATAATAATAATAATAATAATATTTCTTTATTTCAAATTACAAACTACAATCACATAGGGAAGGCAATATATAAAATGAAATGACGTCAAAAGAGAGTTATCTATGTCATATTATGATTAAGAAACTCCTGTATAGCATATGGTTCAATTTCAGTTAACAACCTTTTTATAGTTTTTTTCCACACTCTTATACTGCTAATGTTCTTAATTGTATTAGGTAGCTTATTATACAATTTAATGCACATATAATACGGACTCTTTTCTGTAAGGGTCAAACGGTGAGATGGATACAAAAGATTAAGAGTTCTTGTATTATGACTATGGTCATTCAGTTCCTGAAATATTTCCCTGTTTTTAAAAACAAACATTAAGCACTCGTAGATATATAGTCTATAAACTGTCATAATACCTATTTCCCTAAAAACACCCCTACAGGTTTGCAAATATTTTAATTTACGTAACAGTCGCACTATTCTTTTCTGCACTACGAACACTTATTGGGTTTCAAAGTTACTACCCCAGAAAACAATGGCCATATCTCAAAACAGATTCGAAGTTGGCATGATACAATATTTTGATTGTCTGGTTATCCATGTATGATGACACAACTTTTATACCATACCCAATACTTCCCAGCTTTAACCATAAAGAATTTATATGAGTCTCCCATGACAAAAACTCATTGATCGTTAGACCCAAAAACTTGGTATCTGTTTCCCTCTTTAGTTCAATGCCATTTATGTTTAGACTATCCGGCATATTTATTTTATTTTGTTTTGTTCTAAAAATAACAATATTAGTTTTTTTTTTCATTCATTTCATAATGTACAGACTGCTGTGCTATTACTATAAGTATTTTCGACAATTGCTTTGAAGAAATTATTTGCACAAAAAATGTGTTTTATATACAGGGTGTCCGGTAAAGATGATCGAAAAATTTAGGGGATAATTCTAGACCGAAAATAAATGCTCTCTTTCTATACAATTTTTTTCGAAAATTGATTTATTAACCTACCTTTTGCCACGCTAATAATATTTTGACAAAATCTTGTATGTGGGACTTTTTCGGGATGAGGAATATAACATTTGCCCACCGTTTTTTCGCATTTTGTAGAGGGCGCCACATAGGAGCGTATACTTTAATTTGAATGGTCCCAACTTTTTTGTCCCACACTGTATGCGCATTTTGGCTGCATATTTTTATTCTCCTAACCTTTTAACATACAAAAGGTATACTACTTTTGTTTCGATAAATCTAACCGTTTTTGAGAAAAACGCTAAAATAACATTGCTTGCATGTGATAAATACGAAATCATTTAAATTTATTGTCAACCTTAAACATAGCATAGCAAAGGAAGGAATATTCCATGGAGTTCGTAGGAATTTTTTAAGAAGAAATATAATTTATGCATTGAAGAGGAAGGATTTCACTTTGAACCTTTGATTTGAATGTTTAATTTATTGTTCTAGTAACTTATGTATTTTAAAACTGCAAATAAAATTTAACTTTAACACTGTTTAACTCTGTTAATAATTAATTTTCGAAAAAATGTTATAGGAAGAGATGGCATTTATTTTCGGTCTAGAATTATCCTCTGAATTTTTTGCTCATCATTTCCGGACACCCTGTATAGATAACAAGGAAATTGTTATTAACATTTAATTCAGTTACGAGAAAAGCTATTCAATGTAAGAAAAGAAATTTTAAATAAAAAGAATTCACTATTATAATGTACGTACATTAAAGTTTCAAGCCATTTTTTCTTTTGCTTTTAGCAAAATTTTAGCTTAAATTAGATTTTGCAATATTATTCACAATAAGAATTTTTTTAAAAATAAGGGTTCATATTTAATTGTAAAATTTTGAAAATATTTATAACTTAAAACTCACCAAGCATTAATCTGATGCATATAAAAATGTAACATGATCCATTGAATAAAAGCAAACATTTAAAATCATGTCTGATTTGAGTACCACTTTATAATTTTCTTGTGGCAGGTGGTAGTTGGTCGTAGGCTTTGAAGGTTATGTGTCGTTCACACGGTGCCGGTTCATTTTGTCGTTGTGTGTTTGTCATAGGAAAGTGGGTGGTTGTACAAATACTAAAGGAGAGTTTAACAGTACTGCTACTAACTGCAGAAAAGCTTCCGGATCTTCATCTTAATTTTAGATGTTTTTCTCCCATGCCTATTATGTCTAATAAAATAATTTAGACTAAAAAACTACTCTTTAAGAACAAGTCTCATTTTTCATCCCAGTTTACAACAAAATAAATGTTCTTTATAATTTTTTTTTCTATAGGGAAAAAAACCCACAGTCGTCTCCACAAATTTATTAAAAAAGGTCAGATTAATGTGGTGTACATATTTCGGTACTAGAGAGTACCATCATCAGCACCAAGTGCCACTAATATCAGGAATGTAAAAGATTCTTAAAAATTAAAAACTAAAACCATGAATGAGACGAGGACATTTTGAGTGCTTAGACGAATACAGATTAAAAAGTGGTAGTAAAATAAAATTCGAAAGGAATTAATCTTCTTCTTCTACCCATACATTGTAAACAAATAACAAAATGATTGTACTGACAAGTTAAACGGAGGATATAAAAAGGTCAAAGTCTACTTCCGTAAAAAAATTTTCTCTGTCTAGCGCCCATTAAAACTGACATCCTAATCAGATATTATGGTTATATTGCCGTATAAAAGTTATTGTAAAAATCGATCGCCAGATGTCCCGGGCCATCCTGACACATCTTTAGCCGCAAGCTGTTTAATACTAGATTATGTTTCTGATGCGTATCATTGTGAAAAGATCTATGCGCCTTGTATTATCCAACGGGAGTCCTGACGTCTAGAAGGTTCTTCAGAAAAAGTAAGCATGGTAGAGTCAAAATTTAATTGTTATTTAGTGTACCCAAAAAATTTAATAGGTTTAGGTTTAGAGTCTGCAGGAATTTGTCTCAAAAATATCATGCTTTGGGTGTTTTCTTTGTTCATGAAAGGTTAGTTGGATTATAGTTATTAATGATACTAGTTCGATATAAACACTATAATAAAACGTGTGCAACGGTAAACCACGAGACGTTAGCCGAGTGATTTAATTACACAAGTTTTATTAACAAAGTTCATATCGAACGTGTATCATTCAAAATTTAATCTACGACAGTGCAAACAGATTTTATTCGTCTAAATTTCATTGATATCAGATAACGTTTTCGTGATTTCTAAAATTTTCAGGTGTCCATATTAGTCGATATCATGGTAACCGCATTTTTGATTGTTTCAATTTCGATTTTGACAACGTCATTATTGCCGTTTAATTTTTAATTGTATGCAAAGTGTTGGCCAAAAATAATTTAAATATGGGAGATTCTGAATCCGAAAGTGTCCCTTCGGATGTCGAAGATATCGCGCAAAGCGTAATAGATTCCCTACTTTCTGAGTAATAATAACAAATAAATAGTTTGCACCGACTTTCTTTTTGTTTTTGTATCTTAACATTTGGATGTTATTATGAATTCATAATGGCACTGAGTGCTTTTATGAAGGTCATAATGACATCTAAATGATAATGCTAAATACGTCATAATGGCACTGTCGTAGTCGTATTAAAAATTTATACTACAACGGTGCCATTATGACGTATTTAGCATTATCATTTAGATGTCATTATGACATAATAGCACTCAGTGCCAGTATGAATTCATAATAACATCCAAATGTTAAGATACAAAAACAAAAACAAAGTCGGTGCAAACTATTTATTTGTTATTATTACTTAGAAAAACGGATTGCATTTATTTATTGTTAACATCCGAAGGGACACTATCGGATTCTGAATCTCTCATATTTAAATTATTTTTGGCCAACACTTTGCATACAATAGAAAATTAGACGGCAATAATGACGTTGTCAAAATCGAAATTGTAACAATCAAAAATGCGGTTACCATGATATCGACTAATATGGACACCTGAAAATTTTAAAAATTACGAAAACGTTATCTGATATCAATGAAATTTAGACGAATAAAATCTATTTGCACTGTCGTAGATTAAATTTTAAATGATACACGTTCGATATGAACTTTGTTAATGAAACTTGTAGTGTTCATATCAAACTAGTATCATTAATAACTATATAAACATTACTTGTTTCACAGATCTTCTAGCACCTTGTATAAAACTGGCCAATAATTTTCTATCGGTCATCCCATATATATCACAGTTCGACCTATCCCCTTAATGCATTATCAGTTATCAGGCCTCAAACAAGACTATGAACATGAATCATGGATGCGAATTTAATATCCGTCAGCGGATACTGTTTCAATGTCAGCCAGCTCTTCCGGATTTAATCTAAAATGTGTCAGCGTGCGAGATGCTCACCCAACTGTGCTTCTTGTCCTGCTGGTGGTGGTTGTATATTTATTTAAAGTTTCGACGTTGGTAAGTTGGGTAGGATTTTCGGTTTTTATAAGCTTACACACGAAAATAGCTTACTATAAGCATAGTGTTTCCCTTGCTTTCCCACAATTTTGAAATATTTATTTTATAGTCGGATCGGGTCTTATCGTGCGGGTCATACGATTCAAGAAAGACATACTCTCAGTTTTTGTTTTCTTTACTTGCGTTTAATTTTACCCTCTAAATAAAATACGTAAGATAAATGAGACAGACCTATGTAATTTTGACATAAAAGACAAGGATATGTATTTTATTTTTAGCGATTCACAAAAGTTTGTACCTGCCATCTTAGTTGATTTAAAGATGTCAGTTTTGTGACTTTGACAGTTTGTGACAAAAGTAAACAATTTTCTGGGTTTTTGCATCCCCAATCAAAAAAAAAAATGGTACTTTATCTGATAAACTATTTCGAAAATGAAAGAAAAAGTGGAAATTCGCCAACCAATGTTCAGGAAACAGTAGCCAAAGCACTGGGAATTAGTTTAAGGACTGTGCAGAAAATTGTGCATGAAACAAAACATAACACAATACCCAAGAATACTAAAAAGTGTAAACGAAGAAAGCCAAAGACTGAGAATTTAAGCGAAAATATTAAAATGGGAGTTCGAAATGTGATTTACGATTTATACAAATCAAAAACCAATGTAACTCTTCCAGTTTTACAAAAAACATTAAAAATTCGGGGTGTTTTGGAAATTGGACTTGAAGCGTTATCAAAATTAATAAAAAATTTAGGTTTTCGCTATAAAAAAATACTGTAACCGAAGATTTTTATGTGAGCAGCCACAGATAGTGAGTCAGCGTGTTCAGTTTTTTAAAAGATATACGGACAATTACAAATCGAAATTTAGAAAAGTGGTATTTTTAGACGAAACGTGGATATTTTCGAATGGAAGTGGTTCAAAATCTTGGCAAGATGAGTCTGTAAAAAGCGTTAAAAGGAAAAAGGGGTGCAGTACGGGAAAGCGTTTTATTATTTTGCATGCCGGTTCTACAACAGGAATAACAGGATATGTTGCAGGTGCGAGTTCAATTTTTTCTTCAACATCAAAAAGTGCTGACTATCATGATAATATGAATTGCGAAATGTTTAAAAAATGGTTAAAAGTTCAATTGATACCAAATTTGGATGCTCCGTCTTTAATTGTATTAGATAATGCATCATAGCATTCAAGAATTTTAAATAAACAGCCTACTTTATCTTGGAGGAAAAGTGATATTTATGAGTGGCTGAAAAAACACAACCAAAATCATTTACCAAATATGCTTAAATCGAAACTCCTGTCAATAGCAAAGTCTCTTAAAAAACCCAAAATATACGCGGTAGATGAAATACTGTGTGAATATGGTCATCAGGTTCTACGACTGCCGCCATATCATTGCCAGTTTAACGCAATAGAATTAATATGGGCTGGTGCAAAGTCTTATTATGAAAAACATGTAGGTGATGGTCTTAAATCCGACCAATTACAAATAGTTTGGCAAGATTCGTTAGATCATATTACACAAGAGTACTGGAAGAAATCGGTGGAACATACAGAAATATTAATAAGGGATTGGTGGGATCGAGAACAAGTACTAGATGTCGAAGTAGCGCCAATGATAATTGCTCCATTCGAAGACGACTCAGACGACGAGGACTTTTCAGATTTTATAAGTGACGATGAGAGTTTTTAGGCTATAATTATAAACGGTGTTTTTCGTTTACATTTTTTAGTATTCTTGGGTATTATATTATGCTTTTTTTTCATGCACATTATTCTGCATAGTCCTTAAACTAATTCCCAGTATTTTCATTACGGTTTCCTGCATATTGGTTTGCGAATTTCCACTTTTTCTTTCATTATCAAAATAGTTTATCAGACTAAATGCCATTGTATTTTTAGGTTTTAGTAGTAAAATTGTTAAAATAAATTGCACTGTTTATTATTGTCGTTTTTAATTAAAGGGTACAGTAGGTATATAATTCACGATTATATAATTTTCTTGTAACTTTTCCCCTGTACATAATTTTTACAAAACTAATAATATTAGGTATATGTGGCTATCTTCGCGATAGCTAAAATAATGAAACTATTTTTCCTTCCTTCGGTATATTTATAAATTATCTCACATTTTGATAGCCTCTGTGTTGTCTGATTTGACGCATATGATCAGTGACCTTTGGACCCGCACGTTAAGACCAGATCTGACTATATTTATTATTTTCTAATAACGAAGCGTACTGTAATTTTAATAGCCAATATACTTTGCAGATGACCATGCGTCATTCCAAATATAAAGATTTTACCCACACACAGTAAGGGCGATGACACACACATCTTTTTTGTAACGGTTTCTAACTAGGCGTTGACTCACACGGCTGCAGCAGTAGCAAAACACACATAGCGGTATTAGCGCGTGAGGCGCATAGACAATTTACCTTTAGATACCTACAGCTTATCTCCTGCGCAAACAAAAGTTACGTTTTATGGGTGAAAAAATACGTCCGAGCGCATGACTCGTCGGTCAGCTGTCTTCATTCGGGGAACCTTCGTGCATGCGCACAAACCTCGTGTTATCGGCCGTCCTACTTTATCGACAATAATCGACACGCTCAAGAATACTCTCCAGAACCGGCTCGGCCGCCATTTTTGTTGTTGTGTTTTAAGGTTTCTCTGCGGATTCCTTGTAGTTTTCTAAAGTTTTCAGCTATCGGATCGGCTATCGTGGATTGTGGGACTGGTGTTTAATATTTATGGATTTCTGGTTTTTATGTAGTTTAGTTAGTGAATTGTGTTTGTGCTTTTAGTGACTCGGATTCTAATATGAACAATGACTAGTACTAGTTGCAGCCGTTGTATAATTGTATTATGCCCAAATAGGGGTAAAATAAACCCTCTATGGTGGCATATGAGCAAGAATTTAAATTTTAAAGCCCGGACCTGTCTATTTTCCCATTCGTCAAACGATAATGTTGCAGTGCGCATGTCTAATAGTTCCCAGTTTTGTTTACATGCGCGAGGCCATAAAACTGCCACATTCGTGATTATTGTTTGTTTATCTAAAGGTAAATTGTCTATGGTGAGGCGGCATCATTGGTAAAACTAATCTAGATCAATTCAATGCAATTTATTTCTCAAATAAAATTATGTGCTTTTGGTCTCAAAAGACGCTCTAAAAACCGCCGTGTCTGACCAGTCGCCCATAATTCCGGGTATTCTAGTACCTGTTTTTACAGGTGAATGAAAGGCTGCGTCCCTTGTTGTTTATGAATGTATGTTAGTTATCGTTATAGTGTTGTAGTGTTTAGTTAGTTCACGAGTATTTATACAAGTAGTAATTTATATACAGAGTTATTAAATCGTATAACAGACCCGTTTCGCTATACTCTGTGGGCTTTACTATACCAAAATTGACGTGACCCAAGACTGGGTCCGGTAACGTTTTACCATAGGGTTGCTTTAGGGGTGTCGGGGAGTGCAAGGGTACCGATTTTAGATGGGTCTAGGAACGTCGGTAGAATATGTCTGTATGTACAGATTCAGTTACTGGTATTTACCTCCTAAGTGGCGCGAGCGTTTTATATACAGATTGCGGATAAACACGACTTGTCACCCCTTGTCAGATACATATTAAAGCTTTGTCACGTACGCTTACCGGAACGTATTTGCTACTATGGAGGGGAAATGCAGCGATAGCGGATGTGAATCGCTCGCAGACCTTAAATAAAAATTGGTACTTGGCAACGTTGAATCTTTATCGATCCCTGTTTAAGTACATTTTTTATTCATTTCTTTACATTAGAAGCCGCCGCCCTATAAGTACCTACTGTACAGGGTGTTTCATTAAGGGTGGCCACCGGCCTTATCTCGAAAACTACTAGGCATAGAAACTTGGAAAAAAATTATGATTAAAGCGGTCATGAAAAAATTCTGGAAATTACTTTTTTTAAGTTCCTCATTTCGCCGCAAGGGGGCACAATTAAAAAAAAAATGTAATTCTAAATTTCTCCGAAAATTCCCATATTAAAGTATAACTCTGATTACATTATCAAAAAGCTTCGACAATTCTGCATTATTTTGGTTTAACGCTCATTGGCGTACCGACCTTGATAAGAGTGGAGCTATTGAATGTGTAAACATTAAAATCGCTGTAACTTCTAAACGATTTATCCGATTTTACTAAATTTAAGCTTGTTTGGAAGGAAAATATAAGTACCTTCAATCGTCGTTTCCAACAGTACAAGATAGTGTTTAATAAAATTGCTAGAGGGCGCAATTTGTAATAATAACAGTTTTTTCGATTTTATCCCGAAAATTCAAATCATACGTTATAACTATGACATCATAATCGAAAAGTAGATGAAATTTGCAAGAAAAGATGTGAAGACCGCAGTTCGATATCTTTGTTCGTTTCAGAGCTATTGCCAAAACAATAATTTTTTAATACAAATTGCTCCCTCCAGCAATTTTATGAGAAACTATCTTGTACCATTGGATACGACAATTGAAGGTACTTACCTTTCTCTTCCAAACAAGCTTAAATTTAGTAAAATCGGTTAAGTCATTTAGAAGTTACAGCGATTTTAATGTTTACACATTCAATAGTTTCCCCCACTCTTATCAAGGTCGGTACGCCAATGAGCTTTAAACGAAAATGATGCAGAATTGTCTAAGCTTTTTGATGATGTAATCAGAGTTATGCCTTAATATGGGAATTTTCGGAGAAATTTAAAAAAAAAATTTTAATTGTGCCTCCTTGCGGCGAAATGAGGAACTTAAAAGTAATTTCCAGAATTTTCTCATGACCGCTTTAATCATAATTTTTTTCCCCAAGTTTCTATGCCTAGTAGTTTCCGAGATATGGCCGGTGCCACCCTTAATTAAACACCCTGTATGTACTAAATTTTAAAGGGTCATAAACACTAAAATCATTGTTTCATTTTAAAATTCCTTATAATAATGCTCTTCTTCGGTGATTTTACGCTCGTTAATATACGAGAACTATTAATTACAGTAAATTATTTTTAGTGAGGTAATAAAACCAATTAAAGGTTAATTAAATTTTAACGTTCTCATCACGCTAAGCCACTGACTTTACCAGGATTTTAACTGAACCCATGCAATGTTTGGAATCGCAACATAAATCTCGACAAGATGAATCCCGATATGCTTTCTAACGAGGAGTGCAAAGTGTTCTGTGGAGAGTCACTTAGAAGTTTGAAATAGGTTAATCCTATTTTTGATGTACGGAAAGATTATCTTTAAACCTCACATGCCGCATTTTTGAACTAATGCACTGGTTTTCTCGGTCGTTTATTATTCAACTTAATACGGTGGTGGCTTAAAATATTAATGGTCATTGGTCTTATGTATATCTTCCAAAATAAAATCAACCTTAAATCAGGAGTTCTTATGTGTAATAGACAATGTAAACTGACCTAGCACAAGGCTTGGAAATATGCATATACCAGAGTGTGTCACGGTGACTGTCCATTAGAATATTTCGGAAAGTAATGCGATTTGTATCCTGTATCCCTGATTATTCATTTTTATTTTATGTTATCATGATAATTTTTTGACATATTTTTTTTTGTCAGTCATAATGATACACAAACAAAACATTTGCCACCCATACACCAGCGGATACTTAACATTTGATATGGCACGAGCCAAATACGCCGATAAAACTTTACGTGTATGTGGCGAGCCGAGCTTCATCGGACCCTGTAATATCTGCCATGGATGAAATCAAGCGGCTTTAACCCGTCAGTAGATTCGCTAGGTTAATTTGGGACTTGATTTGAGGTTAAATTACAATAACAATAATAATAACAAATAATGTCTGCGGATTCACGTTACTTGTCAATAGAATTTATTTTTAAATGTACTTCCACCATACTTAACAAATGTCTGAAAGTATCATTATTCATCCTTAAATTGTTACGAAAATCATTTGGCTCGTTTTGTTGAAGTTCTTTCAAGGGTAACATATGACTCAGTTCATCTCTACGAGACATCCATTTTTTTACCCACTTACTCCGTTTTTTTGATTTTTGTTTATTGGCAATAAATACATACGCTATGGCACAAGCTATCGCGTCTTCTACGATTGGTATTTATTTTTAAAACTCACCGAGTACAAATAAATCCGCTGGTTAAATCTTTCAGGAAATCCAAAAGATCGCGAGCCAAGCCAAAACTGTTATAAAACGTGGAGTTTTGTCCCATTAACGAGACGATTTTATCAGGCTAATCTTATCGGGTTAAGTCGGCGAGCCAAATTCGGCTGCCCAAAAATTACGAGAGTTTTGGTAGGTGCCGAGCCTAGCTCGCAGACCAAATCCGAACGGATCAAACAGATTACTGCCATCATTTTGTGTTGTTTTCAATGAAGTTCCAGTATCTTTCATTTTAGTAACCAATGAGTTGTAAAATTCTGAGCCTAGCTGAAGATAAGGCTTGATGGAACTTACATTTGAGTGGCCACTCATCCTCATAGCTTGTGACGCATCTACTCCCCTTTTTGATAGTTGGCTGATTGCTATCGACCGGTGTGAATGGTTGGTAAATATCAGGATTTTCTTTATTCTGTACTAACCATTTGCTATCGGTTAAATTCCGAGCTCCACCTTGGGCAGTTTTTGAAAATATCGGGTTATACTCAACACGGTTTAAGCCATCTTCCTTAAAGAAATCTACCAAACAGTTCACAGCTTCCCCACTTCGCCAAGCCAGTTCGTAGGAAACGACATAAAAAAATATTTTCGGTAAACCTTCCGGTTTATTTTCATCCCAAATTTGCACCGTTTGTAAAAACTGCTTATGAATAAATGCAACTGCACTTGCTGTTCTATTTTTTTGTTTTTTTTGTAACATTTTTCTTGCAGCATCGTGAGGATCTCTAGCTGGTTTGAAAGAAACGCCAGAAAAAGGATCAATCTACCTGTTATATACGCTGTAGTACTTTTCTTTTAGAAGTTTTGCGGTAACGTTCCACATAGTTTTGACGACTGCTTCTTTGTACTCGTTACCATTTTTCTTGCGCATATTGGCTCCCCAATCTTTCAATAAAGTCACCAAAACTTCTTCAGCGGTTTCTGGACCGAATATGTAATTTTTTTTTCTCGCAGAATAGTTGAAACTGCGACCATGTGGACTGCTAAATATTTATATTTTGCATTGACAGAGTTCCAAATCGCGTAATTTTTTTGACAGACCATTGAAATGTTATTTGATTAACCTAACAATGTTATACCAGCTAATTTTCTGTGACAATGACATAAAACGTTCACCTATACGTGGTAAAGCAAAATCAGTTCCTGAAATTCTCCTACGAATATAACGCGGGCATTGACAATTATTAACACAATGTTCAACTCGAATATTAAAACAAAAAATGCTTACACGATGTTCCTTTCACAAACATATTTATGTTTGTGATTATTTTGTAATAGGTTTAAAATCCCTTTTCCTTAGTGTACTTATGCAAAAAGGCATCTAATACAATTATAAATGCAATTTTAAACGACTAATGGAATAATTAAAACAGAAACGTAAACTAACATACGGTTTCCCAACGCAGTTCCAACTACAAAATTGCGGTTATTTAATTTTCAAGAAGCCACTAAATCTTGGCTATGTAAATTTATACAACCCCTTTTACACGAAGAATATCTACCAGAATGATTTAAAGTAGGTAGGTATCTACTTTCTTAAATATCCTATTTCTGAAATGTCGGATAATTTAAATTAACATTTAACTTAGTGATATGTTCAAATTCGCTATATTTAAAATTTGCATAAAATCTGGCTAACAGGATCGCTACTTGCTACTGTAATAAAATATGCCGCATTTGACAATAATGCTATCTTTATTATTCGAAGCGGGGTAATGACGGTTATGATTTATCAAACTGAAAACTACGGAATAAACCGTGAGCGAGTATTATGCGGAAAATAAGAAAAGATAGCATACTATCATTAATATAAATTTTGACATTTCGCCTTTTTTTTTTCTAAGCCATCTTCAAAAAGTATTTATTTGGGTAAATTCAAAACTAAATTGATGGCGTTTCAAGCCATATAAATACTGTTCGAAAATGCCTTAGAAAAAAAAAAGGCTTTTTGTCGAACTTCCATTGTCTTTATTTTGTTACTTAACACAACGTTTCGGTTAGTTAGTATCTCTAATCGTTTTCAAGTGTAAACTAAATTATATTTCTAAGGCCATCTCACACAAATTCCCAACTGGCCATATTTGTGGATGACGTGCTATTACACGCTAGCTCGTACTACGCAAATGTGGCCAGGCAACACATAACAAATCACCTCAGAGACCTTATCCCATGGTATAAAAAGTGGAAGTTGGAGCTAAATGAGGACAAATGCGAATGTGCAATACTGACAAGAAAACGTACAAATAACCACATTAACCAACATATAACAATAAACGACAGACAAATAGTACCAAAAAATAATTTAAAATATCTTGGAGTAATATTAGAAAAAACTCTAAGATTTCAACAAAACACAACAAAACTAGTGCAAAAATATTACGCAACATCTCAGAAATTATACAAACTACTAAACTACAGATCACCCTTGTCACCGACAAACAAACAAATAATATACAACCAATGCATAAGACCAATACTGACATACGCTGGACCAGTCTGGTGTAACATGGCGAACTCTCGCTTTAAAAAACTACAAGTGCTACAAAATAAAGTACTAAGACAAATACTATTAGCACCGAGAGAAACGCCAATACGACAGCTACACCAGGCAACAAATACACCATACATAATAGACTACGTAAGACAAAATGCAATAAATTTTTATAACACTCAACCGCAAAACTCAAGACTGACGCAAGAAATAACGAATCTAAGATATGACGAATACCGAATACATGAACCAATACACTCCAAACTTCCTATTTATTTCCAAGATAATTAAAAGCTCCAATTTTCCACCAAAAACCTTGAAAATCCCAAGCCCAAGTCCCACAAACCACGCCCCCAAAAATTAAATCTGCCCACCAACAAAATATCTTAAAGCTGCGACAAGCAAAGCTACGGTGTACCTGACAGTATAAGAATCAAGCTGGTTTTTTATCTGTTTTTCCAGTGAACCCAAACGCAAAACCTTGTATTTAAAATATCATAAAACAACAAAATCTTCTCAATATGGTGAATTAAAAACTGAATTCGCGCACAGCCGTAAAAGGTCACTGAAACTGGCTGCCTAGATACATTTTAATGCACTATCCTATACCATGGCCAACAACAGCCACCCTGCGTTGCAGGGCGTATCCCTGGTAGTTATGAAACTAGGAAGAACTTAATACAATATATAAATTGTAATATATTATATAGTATAAGATAATGCAATGTGAAAATATAGCAGAATAATAAAGACGTTTTTAAAGTAAAGTAAAGTATTTCTAAGGCTACTCTCTTAAATACTATCCATGTGCAATAAAGCTTGATGACTCCGCTTACGTGCCTATTAGAGTGTGAAGTTTGAGCTGTTGGTTTTGGACGAGAAGAGGCTTCTAGATATTGCGGATATCTATACTTGGTTTACTAAATTTATGGGTATTTTGATTCATAAAAGCTGCTTCTTTGAATTTTAGTTTTCTCCAGTGCTGTTCCGTGTCCAAAACCTTGGCTTCTGAGCACTGTATATTATGTTGGTTGGTCCATACATATTCCGCTATACCTAATCTCGAAGTTTCACTTTCACCTCTGTATGTTTCAGATATTCTTTAACTCGTACGGGAAGAGGTCTTTTTGTTTCTTCAATTTACGATTCGCCACACTCGCAAGGGATTTGATAGATACAATTTTTTGTGTTTTCATTACGAGGCGGTTTTATTTTTATAAGAAAGCTTCTAAGCGTATTTCCGAATTTGAAGACTGTTTTGATATTATAGTTTTTGGTTATCCCTCTAATCTTTTCAGAAATCCCCTTGACATAAGGTATTGTGAGAAACGCTTGCTCCTCTTTCGTTTCGGTATTCGTTTTTACTTCGCGATTTTTAAGTTTTGAGATGGTATTAGCTACAAAGGTTTCAGGGTAACCATTCTGTTTTAAATCTTTTTTTTTTGTTTGAAATTTCAATATTAAGGTCTTCTGAATTGTTGCAAACGTTAGATGCCCTTTGTTTGATTTATCCCCTGTTTTATGGAGTTTGAATGATTCGATCCGTGATTAAGGTAATGCCCGGTGTAAGTGGGTTTCTTTCTTGTACACTGAAGTTTTCAGCACTTCGTTTGACGAGAACATCGAGAAAAGGTAGAGTGGAATGTTTTTCTGTTTAATAGATATTTTTTTAATTTAATCACACGAACCAAAACCTATTAGTAGTAAAGACAAAGGGGAGGCTTAGCACCAAGCAAGTAGTCCAGTGCGACTTCTTTTGCCAACCCCATTTTACGTCTGGGTAATGTAAGGCAAACAAGACCTATAGTTTTACGTGGGTTTCGAACCACAACGCTGTTGTCTCCATAGTTGATAGTCGCTTACCAACATTGTTGTTTGCATGATTTCCGTTTACAACTTAGTAACCTATTACAAAACACCGGCTAGAAATTAAAATACTTTGTCAGTGACAAAAGTGGTAAAGATGTACTAAGTTAAATTTACGCTGCATCAACACCCAGTTGGAATTTATTTAACGCCAGCTACACAGAAGTAACATATACAAAAGTTTATTAAAGCCGCAAAACGAATTATGTCATTAAATTTGTTAGGTAAAGTTTTAATGAGATGGTAAATACTATTCCAGGATGAAACATTTCAGACCGAGTTTAAAGCGCTTGAGGTCGGGTATGTTTGATTGTAAGAAATATGTAACTATAATTCAGCAGATATACCTTTTTATTTGCAACTATTGGAAGCAGTGGCGGCTCGTGCCATTTTAGTGAAGTAGGGCCAGGTAAACCCTTAGCGCCGCAGGCAAAAAAAATTTGGGTGCCACGCCCTTTTTTGTTAATAGTTCCTGCTTTTGAAGTAGGAAAAATAAGCAAAAAGGCACCTAATTTAATTTATGAATTTACAATCATATCTTGAATATACCTCAACATGATAACAAGTTGAAACACACAAGCAATGTCAGTGGTTTCATCTGCGATAAACGGAGAGTCCTTTATTTCTTTTATGACTTCATCATGATACACATTTAACATACAGTCCAGAAGTTTATTTTGTAGGGGTTTTGATGTTCCTTTAAATACTTTCGATTTTTCAATATGATCTTTAAGAGTTTTGTCTAATTCTGAGCTGAAATTTATAAATTCACGAAATATGCCCCTATTTTTCCACGTCTCTTTTTCGTCATGACCTCTCAAAGCCAACTCAAATGCCCCACAAAACCGAACGCAGTTTATAATTTGGTTTAATATGTATCTGTTTTTATCAATTTGTTCGTTTTTCTTCATTATTTCATTGTGATATGCAGAATTTAATTGAGTTTTAATGTTAATTTTACCAAGCATACTGAAATTAAATAATAATATTGTTTAAATGTACCTTCGATTTTTCATGTGTCTTCATTTTGTCCCAGAAATGGACCAAATTATCTGTACCTTTTTGGGACCAAGTTTGCTTCCCACCAAATAAAACACACATAAAACAAAATAGTCTATTAGATTCATCACAACCGCACACCCAAGTATTTTTTCCATAAAGTTTCCTTTAAAAATCTAATAGTATTCATTACTTATGTATTTCTAAAATAAAAAGTTCGTTAACCCTACATTAAACGAACGAAAACAAATCGGGACGCGACGCGAACATCAGCTGTTTGAAACGTCTAACATCAAACGGTCAAACGAAGAGAGCCTGGCTACCCGTCGAGATGTTTGCCTGCTTGCATTCAAGGTCATTTTTCAACGTTTTTTTATTGAGGATATGGCGTTTCGTCATCTCCCGTGTGCCTCGTCGCGCTTGGCGCGGAAGCTACGTTACCGTTTTACGCATAATCGCTTCCTTTTAGATGGAAATTTGCACCCGACTGTGTTCCATTTTTAAATTATTTTGCTAATTGCTTTAAAAACGAGAATGTTAATTTTAATAGGTTTTGGTAATTTGTAAAGGGCAGGACGCTAGACAGGAGGGCAGGTAGTGCCATGGCACTGTGGCTCTACCCCACGAGCCGCCACTGATTGGAAGCAAAATCTAAGTCAGTGCACTTTGGGTTCTTCGTCGTAGATAAGGAAAATGAAATTTTTTAACTAATAAAAACCACTGAGTTAAAATATTCAAAACGGAACGAAAATCCTTGATTATAAAAAAATATCAGTGACTTTTGCATAATATATTTTTTGACTAAAATCTGATCTTTCTAAAAAATATAACAAAAGTTTTAAGTTCAATTCGGATACTTTTATAAAAAAAAAAAACTAAAAAGATCTTAAATATTCAAAAAATTAACTTATTTTAGTAAATAACATAAACGAAGACAACACCTTCAACAAATGGGAATCTACAATAGACCTATTAAATGTAGACTGTGTGGTGAAGAGGACGAAACCACCTCTCACATTATATACAACTGCGATTTTCAGCCACACCAAAAAATACCATATTATTATACAAAATATTACTTCTTAAATATTACTCATGAATTTTTATAAATAATAAATGTTGGCAGTGTGGCGTCACGTAGTATGATTAGCCCGCTCTCGCGATATGTATTGTAAATCATGTTTCGCGAAAAATGGATACGACTTAATGACTGCAGTAAAAGTACCTGGGGCGATCCCATTATTTATGACCGTTTGGTATAATTATTTGAAAGGACCGGACTGTAAGAATTATAATTATTGTAAATATAGGCACATCAGGTAGGTTGGGTTGCTTAATTTATATTTAAATACCTTTTTGTGGTAAAATTTGTTAGTTTTTATTTCTTGCTGGAAGAGTTTAGTTGTATTACCGATATCATTTTACCAAACGTATAAAAAAACAGTATGTGGCGTCCGTGGAAAAACATTGATGGTGCTTCTTCTAGTGTTGCAGCGAAGAAAATGCATTTATCTCTCGATGCTAGGGAAGTTGTAAAAAGAGTATACAGTGTCACCAATAAAGTCCGCATCATATGGGATTTTTTTTTATTAATAGCTTTATTCGAAATTTGACTTCGGCATCAAGTTCTGCTTCAATCGAGATGAAAATTAAGCAAAAAAATAGTAGTCACGTGATTCGCATTATCTGTCAAATTTTAATTTTTTCCAAAAAATTATTTAAAAGTGGGGTTATTTCTGAAAATATCGAAAAAAGTTCATTTGTTTTTAACCCTGTATAAGGTAACTTAATAAAATAAGTATTTTTGAGAACGTAGTTTGTGTCCGAAGTAAAAAAATAAAAAATAAAATAAAGGGGTTTTAAATTAAATCGTTGAAAATAGATAAACTTTACGTTAAGTTAAACTAAAATTTATTTTTCACTTAATGAACACTTTACTGATGACACTGTGTTCTTTTTTGTCTTTATTTTAAGGTGTACTAATTTCAGACACAAACTACGTTTTCAAAAATACTTATTTTATGAAGTTACCTTATACAGGGTCCAAAACAAGTAAACTTTGCATCACATGCAACCAAATTTTAATAGCCCAATTTTGATTTTGTAGAAAAATACACATTTAATAGGGCGCTACTTTAAAGAAAATGTATCTGAAATAAAGCATTGTCAAAACTAAGAAGTTTTATGTAGGTTGCGTTGAGTATTATTTTGCAAAAGTGGTGCAATTTACAAAATATAGGTAAAAAATCAAAATTATCCTATCTAGCTGAAAACTTGCATGTGAGCTAGAAACTGCATTTAAAAACACTTTTTCTAATAACTTTTTTCGATATTTTTAGAAATAACCCTACTTTTGAATAATTTTTTGGAAAAAATTAAAATTTGACAGATAATGCGAATCACATGACTACTATTTTTTTGCTTAATTTTCATCTCGATCGAAGCAGAACTTGATGCCAAAGTCAAATTTCGAATAAAGCTATTAATAAAAAAAAATCCCATATGATGCGGACTTTACTGGTGACACTGTATATACTTCTTTACTCAACAGAGGACTTAATGCTAGTGCTGCTGCGACTGAAACGTCTGATTTAACTAAGATACCTCTGACTACAGTGAAAAGAATCGCGTCAAATCCCATTAAATCTAGAAAGAAAGGTAAAGATGCCGGTTTCACCAAATGTTTCTACCAAAGCGACTAGGACTTGATAAGACTAAAAATCTACATCATGTACGAAGAGCAACGCATAAGATTCTCTGAAGCAACGGCTTACCAATAATGAAACCCAAATAAGTTGTAGCCGCACTAGCCTTTGGAGAGTTTTGTCGGAAATGGACTTCAGATACCGCAAAATTGACAAAAGGCAAGTACTCATGGAATCCCACCGTTTACAAAAATGGCGTCATGAGTATACAACTTCGGTAAGGAAATACCGTTCTGAAAACCGTCCAATAATTTACTTCGACGAGACTTGGTTTGACACGCATGAAACACCATCCAAAGGCTGGTCTGATTCTTCCGATAAGTGTAAAACAAAAGCTCCGTCAAATAAAGGAAAAATAATAACCATTTTACATGCTGGGTCAGAAAACGGTTGGGTTCCAAAGGCCTTGTAGCTTTCTGCAAAAAACATTAAAGACTCTAGTGTGGACTACCATGAAGATACAACGGCCGAACTTTTTGAGGAATGGTTCAAGAATTGTCTTTTACCAAACATTCCTCAGAATAGCGTGATAGTAATGGACAATGCGGGCTATCACAGTCGCCAATACCATAAAGCTCCAAGCTCAAATAATACAAAATTGGATATTCAGAACTACATGGCGGCGAATGATATATATTTTGAAGAAAGTTATAAAAAAAAGTGATCTTTTGGAAGTTTTAAAGACATTTTGTATAAAAAAAGTATATGTTTGTGACACATTGGCAGAAGAAATTGGACATACAGTGCTACGGCTCCCACCCTATTATTGCATTTTTAACCCCATAGAGCAGTGGTCTTCAACCGGCGGCCCGCCCTTAACTTTTTTGTGGCCCGCATACAAATTTATTAATAAAATTAAACATTAACTATAAATGGGTTTGTATAAATATTGTCTGGAGTTTACTATATTTCAGCTATATTAAACTTCTAACTTTCTATTTGTTCTGGCCCGGCAATTGATGGGTAGCCTAAATATGGTCCTTCTATGAAAAAAGGTTGAAGACCCCTGCCATAGAGCATATGTGGCACCAGTTAAAATCACTGGTTAGGTCTGCAAATATTTCTCCGACTTTAAGTTCTATTGTTGTTGAATTAATACGAAAATGCTTTAATGATATTCTCCCAGGTACTTGGAAAAATTCAGTCCGTCACGTAATAACTGTAGAAAATTCGTATATTAGTCTGGATCGTATAATTAATCCAATTATAATTAATTTTGATGAGGATAGCGATAGGGATAGCGAAACAGAACTACCTATAGAATGACATTATAAATGTAAATAAATATGACTAGTATTTAAAAAACATGTTATTTTATTTGATTACATTAATATAATCATATCATTACTTGGTTTCCTTAGAAACTCATCCTTATTAAATTATATAAATTAAATATCTACATAATTATCTACAGACCGTCCCTTTATACTTCACTTGTTTATTGCCAAGCTCTTGTCGACACAATGGGACCGACCCAGGTAGTTTTACTGTAGTCATTAAGTCGTATCCATTTTTCGTGAAACATGCTTTAGTACGATTTGATTTCCCAAGCAAACTTTAATCGCTTCTATTTAATCCAGAGGATTAAAAAAAAAACATTTCCTTGTGAACTGTGGGCGTTGTGATGATATTAGCTTACGCTTAAGAGCATTATTTTTCAAATTTAATTTTGAACCAAGTTCTCTATTGTTATATATTTTTTTGGTGGTAATGTAGTTGGGTCCTATGGAGATATGTCAACCTTAGGCGATTATTGGCGCCCTTTTGTTAATATCATTTTATAGAGTACTACTGCATGGATTTACCTTATTTTAATTTCTCAGTTTGACTTTAAAGAATAATAGTTTTGCAAACTATTGTGCATTTATCTTGAAAATAAAGAAGAAAAATTGAGCTGTTCTCTGCCAAAAGTCTACGATAAACACTTACCGTACAGTGGGCGGGAAGGAATGGTTAATGAATTTCACCTGAAAATAAAATAAACAAATGGTATTACATAAACATATTTTCAAAGTTTACTTTACCATTTTTTGGCACACACAAATTAAGATGATTAGCTTTGATTAAGGAACAAAATCTTGATATAATAATATTTTAAAGAGATTTTGTAATAACTAAAAAAGTATTATAATCTCAAAAAAAAGGTCCCATTTCCTTGGGTCTGTCTGTCTGTTGTCTCGAAAGCTTAAAAACTATGTGACTGGTTAAACCTAGTATTACTTAGGTTCGCATACACAGAGTTAGGATCTGAAAAAAATTTACTTTATTTGTTATTAGTTTAAACCATATGATGCACATAGCTTAATCCTGTTGGTATTTTTAATACACCGATATTTTGGTATTCAATTTTTGAAAATTCTTGATAAAGAGCCACCTAAGTTTCAGCGTCTGTTGTAGAAAGGAATCTACTCTCTCATTTTTAAGGATACGACCTCCACTATCGAGAGAAGAGTCTACCGAACAGACAAACCGCGGGTGTCCACGGAAGGTGGCTCGCCCCTCTTACTTTTTTGTTTTTCAAGATAATGAAATAAAATTCGGGGGATTTGTATACGACATAAAACTGCATTTTTTGACAGGTGACTCAAATTATGGAACTTCCGGTTTAACCGGAAGTGACATAAACTTTCGATTTTTAAATGGGACACCTAGTATATTTTTCCTTTTTTTGACTCCATATGACATTCTAAATACAACGATGTGTCACTTGTCACTTTTTGTCACCAAGAAAATATTTTTTTTCCAAATTTATTGTTTTATCTAGAGGGCTATGAATACCTTAAAATTACTTATTTCAGTTCTTTAATCTTGGGAAAAATACAATTTTACTATTTTTGATCCAATGCTATGTGCTATGTAAAATTTAATCTTTAAAGTTGTATAACTCATTTTTTTTTAAATGGCAACATGGTGGCTCGCCAGGTTAAGAAAAAAGAGGATTTTATTACGATTATTTTGATACCATACACTATTAGCTTTTAGAAAAGCTGCCATTAAAAAACTTTAAAAAGTTAACTTAGAACTTTCCTAAAATGAAGCATATTTTTAGAATAAATTTAGATTTAAATGCATCAAGTAGCCTGTGACCAGCAAAACTGATAAAACAAAATCATGCCTTGAAGAAAATTGAAATGCCAACAGCTTTTGCCAAAGTAAATTAGTTTGTTGTTTAAAAAGCATGGAAAATAATAGTTTTACAAGGAGTGAAAAAGTTGATATATTATTATTGTCAGGCTCATTTCGCATTTTCGGAACCAGTTTTGGGTACCTAATAGTGCCGGGTTGGATGACGATGACGCCGATTAAAATATCTTTATGCGTAAAGTCGTGCAGCATCGGTTGAATTATTTCTACATTCTCCAAACACTAATAACATATCAACTTTTTCACTTCTTGTAAAACTATTATTTTCCATGTTTTTTAAACAACAAACTAATTTACTTTGGCAAAAGCTGTCGGCATGTCTTTCTTCAAGGCATGATTTTGATTTATCAGTTTTGCTGGTCACAGGCTACTTGATGCATTTAAATCTAAATTTAATTGCAAAAGATGCTTCATTTTAGGAAAGTTACAAGTTAACTTTTTAAAGTTTTTTAATGGCAGCTTTTCTAAAAGCTAATAGTGTATGGTATCAAAATAATCGTAATAAAATTATCTTTTTTCTTAACCCGACGAGCCACCATGTTGCCATTTAAGAAAAAAATGAGTTATACAACTTTAAAGAATAAATTTTACATACCACATAGCATTGGATCAAAAATAGTAAAATTGTATTTTTCCCAAGATTAAAGAACCGAAATAAGTGATTTTAAGGTATTCATAGCCCTCTAGATAAAACAATAAATTTGGAAAAAAAATATTTTCTTGGTGACAAAAAGTGACATGTGATACATCGTTGTATTTAGAATGTCATATGGAGTCAAAAAAAGTAAAAATGTACCAGGTGTCTCATTTAAAAATCGAAAGTTTATGTCACTTTCGGTTAAACCGGAAGTTCCATAATGTTGAGTTACCTGTCAAAAAATGCAGTTTTATGTCGTATACAAATCCCCCGAATTTTATTTCATTATCTTGAAAAACAAAAAAGTTAGAAGGGCGAGCCACCTTCCGTGGACACCCGGTATAAACGATACACACGCAGAAAAGAGACGGACACGCCTGACACCACATCACAAAAAGCCTTCACACCTCTATGGCCTGCCAAAAATACACAAAATAACATGCCTCTACGAGCTCTTATAACTCTCTTACATACGAACTAGCTAGATTTCTACTTTTCCTACTCCAACCACTCTAAGAAAATAGTACATTGTCTGTAAAGAACTCGCAACACTTCGAACAAATAATAGGAGGAAAGGAAATACAACCAGGAGACTAGCTTCTCAGCTTTGAGGTCGAAAGTCTTCACACCAACGTCACAAGTAGGCTTGAGGAGGCCCAGACTATACAGGAAAGAACACCGCTACCTATTATATGCACCATGGAACTATTAGAATGTCTCAACAATTGCTACTTCCAGGAAAAAGATATATTATTTCTCCAAGTAGACGAACTACCGATGAACTCTCAATCTTGCCAATAATCACCAATATTGACATGGAATGGTTTGAATCTGAAGCAATGGAACAAGCGAGGAAGATGCCAAAAATGTGGCTGGATTATTTGAAAGGGAAACGATGACGAAGGGAATTCCTAAATTACATCTATAGCTTCACACCGACAATCAAATTTACCATAAAGAGAGAAGAAGAAAACAACCTTCCGTAGATATCAACTTAAAGAAAAATGGTAACGCCATCCAAACTTTAGAATACAGGAAACCAATACATATAGGTCAATATGTAGGTGGAATAAGAAGGCTAGCACAACGATATAACACCAATACAGTATTGAGAACAGTATCGACGTTTATTTCGTTGTTCGACTCGCCGTAAATTATTCAAGTTTGAACTTTGTGTTTTCTTTCTTTTGTCCGATCCTAGCCATACTGATGTGCCATGATATTATGGCGAAACGCATTTGGGGATGAAAGGAAAAATCTGATGGTCTACGTTGCGAGCAGGTGCAGTGATTATGGGAGTAGTACACGCCAGTTTGAATACGATGTGTATTATTCTAAGAAAATCGCAAATGTGAAAATGTTAAAAGAGAGGACTATGACGCCGACAACGACAACATCCATACATTATTTTCTTAAAGCAGCTCTATGAGACGGAAATTTTCAAGAGGCGATCAGAGGTCGAAATTATATATGTGCAGGAAGTGTAACATATCGCAAAAAGCGATATGTTAATGAGAAAATATGTTACTGTTTGAAGGTTGGAGACAATGATATTTCTTGAATAAGGAAAGAGTTTTGGACTTCCAATGTCTTTATTTATTTTAAATCACAACGTTTCAACTGGTAAGTATCTCCAGTCGTCTTCAGGTGAATACTAAATAAGTAAAGTAACTACAGGACTATTTATACTAGCTAGGTGAACTAAAGCATCTGAGGTGGGTGCAGTTATGCGTTCAGTTGGCACGCGATCTAATCCTAAGATTACATCTATCTAACAAAGGTTTCCCAATATTTCTTATGTCTAATGATGGTTTACTAAAGCAGCCTGGGTTCTGGTGAATAGCAGCAGCTTCCTTGAACTTTCTTTTCCTCCAGTGTGGTTCCTTAGGTAGGATTTTAGCTTCTGACCACATGATATGGTGACCATGTTTCCAGGCATGGTCAGCTGCACCTGACTTTTCAATCTCTCCTTTTAACGTATTGTTTTTGTGTTCTTTAATCCTTGTTTCTAGTGGTCTTAATGTCTCACCTATATAAGATTGGCCGCATTCGCAGGGGATTTGGTAGACGCAGTTTTTCCTATCTTTTTGACTTGTAGGCTTTGTCTTCGTCAGGTGGCTTCTTAGGGTGTCCCTCGAGTTGAATACGGTGTTGATGTTATATCGCTGTCCTAGTCTTCTTATTTTCTCAGATACTCCTTTGACATACGGAATATTGAGTGTTGGTTGTGCCTCTCTGTTTGCTTCTTGCGTCTTGGGTCGGTTCTTACGATTTTCCAATATTATGGGGTAGCCATTTTTGTTGAGGTTGGTCTTGATATGGTGAGTTTCTTTTTTAAGTGCTTCTTCCAAGTTACAGATTGTAATTGCTCTATCCACGGGGGTTTTAACTATGCTATGTTTCGTATTGTTTGAGTGATTTGATGTAAAATTGAGATACTGACCTGTATGCGTAGGTTTTCTGTATACTGACATTTGGATGCTGTTGCCATTGCCAAGAAAATATCTATTAGTACGAATTTAAAATCTGTTAATATCCTTACAATTATTATTACCTACAGAATTTTTACAGTGCTTTTTACGAGGGTTCTAGTTTTAATAACATTGACCGAAAACAACTACACCCCCTGCAGTGTGCCACGTCGGACATGATTTGGGTTGTATGCTCGCAGGAGATGTGTTCTAATTTTTCATTTAATACAGAACATTAAAGTTAAATCATACCAAACTGAAACAATATCATAATAAACATGTAGGCGTATCAACGGTAGACTGAACCAGAAATTAATCGCATTTCGTATAGTACGTTCATATTTGGCCAAAGGGTTTTACTCCATTTCCGTTGTAATCATTACGCTTAGTGCATTTAGGAACAGCGTCCTTTAACGCACCGAGGTGATGCTAATAACTTTGTGGGCAATTTGACAATAAAGCCACTTAGGAAACACACAGACATTCGGAAAATGGAAATCGACCATAACTAATAGAAGTAGTAAATTCTAGTTGGCGTGCCACGTCATGCACTTTAATAGGATAATAAAGTTTACTTGAAATTCCAATCAGAGAGCAGATAAGAATTTTTTTGACATATTTCTTATTATATCGACAATGGCTTTTTTAACTATCATACCGCGCGAGCAAAAATTATTTGCATCAAAGAGGGCTTTAATTAAAAAACGTAGGGCTTGGTTTAGATCACAATGATATGGGGACGATATATCTAACCAAATCTAGGTTAAAATTTTGTCAAATTCATATTATAACATGACGTATGAAACTAATGAGTAATAAAATAAGTAGACAAATACAAAATTATTTTTATTGTTTAAAAAATTGGCCACCGCCATGCTCCAAGCATAAATTCACACGTCTCATTATATTTTTGAAAGTGTTCAGCATCTCTAGAGAAATGTTACCACATTCTTGGATAAGCATTTCTTGTAATTGTTCTAAATTTGCAACTGGTGTTTTAAAAATAGTATTCTCTAAATGAGGAAAAACGTAATCCATAACCGTTAAACAAGGTGATCTAGGTGGGAATTCAATGTCTGATCGAAAACTGATCAATCTGTCGTCGAAAAAATTGCGTAAGTAGTTAATAGTTTTGGCGGCTGTATGGGCGGTTGCACCGTCCTGTTAAAAATATCCAAAACGTAGATCGTCGTCAAGCAATTGCTCCACAAATGGATTCAAAATATCTATACCGCTGTGCTATAACTGTGTCATGGAAAAAAATAGGACCAACAATTCTTCTTCGGGAGACAGCTAACCAGACACCAATTTTTTGAGGGTGCAATTTGGACTCTACAAAAAAATGGGGATTTTCACTACTCCACATGCGTGTATTCTGAAAATTCACATAACCGGATAGGTGGAACCAGGCTTTATCCGAAAAAAAGTCAGGCCTAATAAATCATTTCTTTCCGATAAATTTTGGGTTAACCATTGAGAGTAATTCCTGCGTCTTTCAAAATCTGCGGCTTGTATTTCTTCGAATACTTGCACTTTATAAGGAAATAAATTTAACTGCTTCCTAAGAATAGTCCTGCATGTTCCATAAGATCTTCACACTTCTTGGGACAGGCGTCTTATACAATTTGTTGGCGTATTTTGCATTATTTCACGAACGTTTGCAACAAGTTCTTCTGTTCTTACAGATGGTCTCCCTGCTCCTTTTTTGTGTTGTATAAAACCTGTTTCCCTAAACACAGCCACGGTTCTTTTCAGGCAATGATAAAGATTCCCAGCAAAAAAGAGCAACGTTAGGAAAATGTTCGTGAAAACCGTCCATGCACAAAGCCGGATTGTATTGCTACTCACCATTTACTCTAACCCCGTTTCGAAAATACGTCTACCACGAATGTTTTGTGCTTTTCCGTAATGCCCATTGTGTGAATTGTTCAAGAAATTGGAAAAATTAGCGATGAATCCAATTACTTGTAACGACTGTCAAAGATGACGGAATAACTGATTGATTGTTAATTCAGGTAGTTACTGACACCCAACAGGTATTAAGCTTTTCGGCTAAGCATTATGTCCTTAGATGCAAGGCAATCTTTGATGCAAATATTTTTTGCTCACACGGTAAGATAAATAAAAAGAAATTTTACCTTAGCAGAAAAATAGTCAAAACTAATTTAAAAAAATTTTAATAATACTTTTTTAGATACTTGCCTAATGCCTAAGCATCCCGCATACTGTCAGCTTTATCAAATTTTAAAGCCCCTCACTACAAAGACAATCAGCACTTCATGCTGCTCCAACCTTTACACCTCCTCAATGGCAACCATTCGGACCTGCACACCATTCGGACCTGCACATCAATATTCCTCACAGTGGTCTCAGCAGCCAATTAGACCAAGGCCAGAATTTAACTTTGCCCCACAATACGCCTTCAAACCATCGAGACCTATTCTTTAACCGCAAAAATTCCAATCCAGTCAACCACCACCGAGGTTCCAAAATAGCCTACCCACTGAATCAAATGTTTGGACCAATAGACCTGGACCATCCCAGTTCTTGAATAAATATATTTCTTAATTATTAGAAATATGTTACAATAATAACGTCTTGACAAAACTGAATGGACCTAAACTAGAATTACCTGGTAATAATTAAATTGACGTCAACGTTTTGTCACTCTTGAATCTTGCAGTCGACCTGAAGGTCACCACTTGGCTGGGCTAACCCCTCGGAGACGACCCTTCCGCCTGGAGGCCTCATAGTCCCGAAATGGCGTGGCTAGGAATGTCGTCTCTTTCTACCCTTTAAAACTGAAGGGGCTATGATTCACACCATGGAAATTTGATAGGTAGATGACTTATTTTTATAAGAGCTTTTATATAAACTAAGCAAAATATTACTCAGAAATAAATCGAATATCTTCAAAATTAGATCCAAAATTATTTAAAAACTATGCTATACTTTTTCTCATCTTTAAATACTAAATTCAACACGTGAATTGATTTTTCGTACTACCATTAAAAAAACAATTTTTGCTTCCTGTTTTGTTCATCAAATGGCTACCATAGCGCGGATATTAAACGCCAATGTATATGCTGACTAAACAAAATCAGATAATACAAACACCAAAAAATATACGCCGTGTTTCTTGTCATTGTGATAAATTGTCTGTATATCGGAGACACAAAGAGATTTTTGCCTGATAAAATTTAAAAAACATCAAGAATGGGCTCATGTGGATAATAAATTGGAATTTGAAATGGTACAGGAGTCAGTAAATTATTATTCACGTAAAATATTTTTCACGTTATGACTGTAGGTATAACCGGAATTTTTGGTTTATTTTATGAAGTGCTACGCGAATGCAATATTATTACAGTCATTTAATTATGATAATTATACACTGTGAGTTTGTTTTTCGGAATAGATTCAGTAAATCCTGTAGTTTTTTTTTTGGAAACGGTTATTAACATTTTAAGTTGTAGTATTTCTTATAAAAAAATATTGATACAGTGTGTCCCAAATTAGAGATATGACAACTCTAGTTGCTTTTTTTTGATTATTTAAAGTGCATATTAAGTTATACATAGGTACCAAATTTCAAATTTTTTCCAAGATATTAGACAAAGAAGAATTAATTTAATTGAAAAATAAAAAAACCTTCTATCCATATTTAATACTTTTTTGTCAGTAAATGCGCAATATGTTATACACTGAGCTCAAAAAGGTTGGAATAAATTCGTTTTAAATTCAGGTGATTATTTTCTGAAAAAACGCTTGGACATGTCGATTATTATTTTTAATTGCGAATTTTTTGACATAAGAAATGTGTATACACATACAGGTTGTCTCAAGAAGAACATAATAATACCGTCAACATTGATTTTTTATATATTATATTATTTTTAAATTCTACGATACATTCCGAACACTTTTTGTATAACATACCATATCTCCAAAATCAACGGTTTTCGATTTATTGACATTTTTTCTTGTACGAAAACTACAATTAAAAATGAACTCTTTACATCTATTTAGTCTATAATATTTACATAGACTATATTACATTTTATTTTAATAAATGTTGAAATTTAACGCCACCAACTTCCCGGCAATATGCAAGTCGATCTTTGAATTCTTCCAAAACGGTATGGATTACCTGGGGCTTTATTAATCTAACCTCATGCCTTATTCGAGCTCTAAGTTCATCAATATTGTTAGGTCTGTTAAATTATACTTTAGATTTTAAATAGCCCCACAGAAAAAAATGTAGCGGGGTCAAATCTGGTTACCTTGCCGGCCATTCTATTGGACCCCGTCGACCAATTCACTTGCCAGGAAAGACTGTATCCAAGTACTTACGAATTGGGCGTGTGTAGTGGGCTGGTGCTCCGTCTTGCGGGTACCATAAGTTATTGTTCGGAACGATCTGGCTCATCTGGATTTGGATAGAGTACAGAAAGTGTCGGTAACTCAAATTCTAAAAATTCCAGATACAGTTCGCCATTTAACATACCATCAAAGAAGAAGGGACTTAAAAATACGGATATCAACAATTCCAGCCCAAACATTCACTTTTTGAGGGTATTGTGTGTGGGACTCCATGATCTAGTGCGGATTTTCCTTAGCCCAATTTCGACAGTTTTGGCAATTCACATGCCCATTTAAAGTAAACGTTGCTCCATCAGAGAACACAATTTTTTTTTAAATTTGACGATCTTCAATGTAGGTATCTGTTCATCATTGTTTTGCAAAATTCTGTTCTTCTATCCGGGTCATCTTCATTAAGTTCATGAACCAACTGTGCCCTATACGGATGTCATTTATTTTTGTGTAAATAATTCAATACGGTTGCTTGACAAATATTATTTTCCGTGGCAATACCGCGAGTAACACTATGGTGGTTTTCTTGGACAGCTAAGAGGACATTTAACTGCACATACTCTGAAATCCTAGGTCGACCTTAATATAATTGTCTTTAACATGCCTCAAATCCCTATATTTTTTTACAATTTTACTAACAACAGATTGAGATATTGGTGCTCGGTTTGGGTACTTATTGTTAAATAACTCACACACTTCTGTTTGGGTACGTATCCTATCTCCATAGCCAAGCATCATTAGTACCTCTATCCTATCTTTTTCACTTAACCGCGCCATTTTTACAGAACTACTTGACGTTAGATAGATCTACACAATTTTAAGAATTTTTGACAAGAAGTCCTTAATATTTAACGAACCAACTTTAAAAATAGTCAATGAAGACTAGGGTTGGGAACACACTGTATAAACATTTTTTTTATAAAATATATTACTATCACATCTTAAAATCTCAATACGAGTGTCCAAGCATTTTTCTAAAAAAATCTGTACTGAATTTAATCCATGTTACAGACTTATAAATTTATAAATCCACTTAAATGCAGGTGCTTTATCTAGTTTACCCTTAAAATCCGAGATTAGCATATTTTTCATGAAGTTGATGGGTTTTTAAAATTCTCAAATTTTACCGATCAGTCTGCATGAATTAGCGAAAGAAACAGACAGCGATAAGAGTCTGAGTGATCTTGCGTGAAGAAAAATTGTACCTAGAGAAGTCACCGATTTAAAATAGATCAGAATGAGTTTTCTTTGCAATCAACAAGCAGAGCGCAAATAGTGAAAAAATCTCTAAGATCCATACACAGCAAAAATTTTCTAGAGAGTTAGAACTGTGGATATAACATTTACAACATCATAAAGTGCCTCACATTGAAACAGGTAAAAGTCTATCACAACTTCTTTTTAGCAGAGAAATTTGTTTATGCTTGGACTGCATAAAAACAGGCAATGAAATTGATACAAATTTTGCTGATACATATGTTAATACTAATAAACACTGTCATTTTCTGCAATGGTTGCCAGAGTGGTAATCTGTAATCATATGAAAAATAAGTGGTAATTTGGACATCTTTTAAAACAAATAGGCAAATTACCTTACTGTGTCAAATTAGATGACGCGAGAGAGTAGCGTAGATGCATCGACTAAATACGAAATATTGGACAAAATACACTCATACGTCACATGTCAAGCCTGTTTTAGACGAATTAGACTATGAAGTACCAAGTACTCCATCGCATAAACCTAATGTTAAATTTATACACCCGCAAAGTCCACAACACATAAATGTAGCCGATACTTCACAATTTGATGCTGATATGCCGATGCTTAGAAGATCGGATAGAATAAGGAGACTTCCTGAGAGATTTAATTTGTAACTGTTTTTATTAAGGAAGAAGAAAATGTTATTTTTTTTAGCTAGGTAGGTACTGTTTATGGTAAATTGTTATAACAAAAACAATGTATTTTGACAATTTGTCATATTTTGTAAGCTACGAATAAAACATGCTACTATCTTTAAATTTCTTCTTTTAATTTACATTCACATATATAACAATTTTGTAGTGATTTCTGTTTCTTCTTAAGATGCATGAGTAGAGTGAGAACCCCGGTCTGCGAACTCCCTCGCGACCTTGACCGCACAGGTGTACAACTGTTTATTTGACCTTGAAGGACACAGGTGTTCTTTGATGATGTAACCTTGACCACACACGTGGACGAGGGTATTTTTATGGGGTGCAGATGTTGTGCAGGTGTTCATTTGACCACACACGTGGTCAAGGTAACACCATCAAAGAACAGCTGCATCCTTCAAGGTCAAATGAACACCTGCACAACATCTGCACCCCATGAAAATACCCTAGTTCACGTGTGTGGTCAAGGTAACATCAAAGAATACCTGTGTCCATCATCAATGAACACCTGCACACCTGTGCGGTCAAGGTCGCGAGGGAGTTCGCGTACCGGGGTTCTCACTCTACTTGCATGGTATTAAAAGTTTTTGCAATTACCTAAGGGAAAGTATCTAGTCGCACTTTATTAAGTACTCACTAATCCACATTACTTACGCCATAAGTGACAAAACAAATTTTACTCTAGGATTTTCTATTTTTACTCCAGCTAGCTCAACTTGGCAAATTCCAATATTTAGTTTTCGACATTAAATTATTGAAATTTATTTTTCTTCTTTCATTGTTTGGGTTTATTTCGATTTGTTTTACTTTCACAAAAAGCCGGGTAAGTTATGTAGAAACTTTTATCGGCTTAATGTCGGCAATATCAATCTCCTGGTAAAAGTAACACGATTTCTGCATAAACCATTGTTGGAACATTTACAACATTTTTCTTTAGCAGCAACTTCGACACTAGATGGCGTTTAGCGCTTTATCTTTTCGACGGTTCTTGCCGTAAATAGTTCATGGTTTGAACTTCGTGTTCCTTTCTTTCATCAGATCCTAGCCTCACTGATGAGACGTGATATGGCGAACCGGTTCTGAGGATGGATCTGACGAAATGAAAGGAAAACCCACTCTGTACTTCAGATATTTTTCTATAGGTTCATTTGATGTAACGATTCATGTATGTAAATAGGGGAAGGTGGGGAACAGAGTTACACAAAAAACATTTCGGTTAATAATTTTTTTATTTGTCAAATTAAAATAACAATTTAATTTTGCATACGTTTGGTGATGTTTAGCAACTGATTTTCGGAGCATCTGTTGCCCTAGATACATAGGTTTTTTATAAAAAAGTAATTATCTCTACACGTGTCGAATGTAACACTGTACACCAACGTTTCAAATAAATTTAGATTACCTTCATTAATAGTGCTCTTTTTATTCAGAACATTTACAAATACAAAAAAATAACAAGTAGAAAAATAAACATCAGTCTAAACAATAAAAAAACAAGTCAAAACTCAGACAGAATCTCAAAATGTAATGATTTAAAAAATAAAAACTCAAATGTTTCAATCAGAATATTTAAATGAGTATCAATTACCAAAGAAGTGTACACATTAAACACTATTTTAATTCATTATAGTATATGTGCAAATCAACAGGAAAAATTAACATTTTTTATCTTCTATTTTTGTGTTACATGTAACACCGTTCCCCCAGTATAGTGTAACTCTGTGCCTCAATCGCATTTTTACCAAAAATATGCTAGTTTTTAGGAAACAAAATTTTTCTAGGTTATGTTTTACATGGCATGCTAATCTACAAACATGTTCCTTAAACATGATACCATAAACTTTACGATATATTATTGTCAAGAAACACAAGACAATTGTAAAACTGCATAAAAAATTTACTTTTTAACTAAAAAAATATAAAAAACTTACTTGGGTGGTATAAACAATTCACATTTCACCAAGCGTTCGGATAATAATTGAAGGTAATAGTCTTAACTGGAAGTGGCAATTATTTCAGCGCCGTGTTGCTTCGCGTAAGTTTATAATTCTGAATATATCACTGTACCCCGTGTAACACTGTGCCCCTCCTTCCCCTATAATACTTTCTAATAGTACCTAGGTACTCTGTATACAGTGCATCCGAAAATAATGAGCAAAAAATGTAGGGGATAATTCTAGACCGAAAATAAATACTATCTCTTCCCATAACATTTTTTCGAAAATTGATTATTAACGGACTTACGGTGTTAAAGTTAAATTTTATTTGCAATTTTAAAATACACAAGTTACTAGAACAATAAATTAAACATTCAAATCAAAGGTTCAAAGTGACGTCCTTCCTCTTCAATGCATAAATTAATTCTTCTTAAAAAATCCGAGGAACTCCATGAAATATTCCTTCCTTTGCTATGCTATGTTTATTGAAAATAAATTTAAATGATTTCGTATTTCGTATTTTAGCGTTTTTCTCGAAACCGGTTAGATTTATCGAAACAAAAGTAGTATACCTATTTTATGTCAAAAGGTTAGGAGAATGGAAATATTCAGTCGAAATGCGCATACAGTGTAGGACAAAAAAGTTGGAATCATTCAAATTAAAGTATAGGCTGCTATGTGGGGCCCTCTACAAAATGCGACAAAACAGTGGGCAAATTTGTATTCGTCATCCCAAAAAAGCTCCATATACGAGATTTCGTCAAAATATCATGACCGTGGCAAAAGTTATTGCAAAAAAACTGCAAATAAAATTTAACTTTAACACGCTGTAATTTCGTTAATAATCAATTTTCGAAAAATTGTTATAGGAAGAGATAACATTTATTTCGGTCTAGAACTATCCACCAAATTTTTGCTCATCGTTTCCGGACACCCTGTATAATGACGAATTTTACTTCATAATTCAAGCGAATAGAATCACTAATTTGTGACTTTTCAGTTACCTACTCTTCATTATATAATAAGAAACTTTATCTACTATTCCATTTTTAAATATTCTTCTCTCCTCACACTTATGGTGCTGTCTCACTAATATGACTCATAGCATTAAGCTATGTGTCTGTTGGCACCTATTGTATTTCTTATATTCCTTATTAAATGTATATACATTCGAAACATGTAGAGAATTTACCCTTTAAAACTTAAAATTTATTTTAATATACCAGTGGAGGAAAACTTAAAGTGCCTTATTTCTTTCCCTTTTAAATGTTGAAGAGTTGCACCACGAATAAGATATGAGTTAAGGTTAATTTCCCCCGAAGTTTTTTAATTAGGTTAATTTTGGTTTGTTTAATATTTTATAAATAATAAAAAATAAAAATTTAAAATTTGATAGTTACTATGCATTTTAAAAATAGTCAATAGGAAACTATACCGGGTGTAACAGGATCATGGATCATGGTACACCCCCCGTATCTCCGTCAGTTTTAAAGGTAATTGATTGAAATTTGGGATATCCTATACACATAATAAGCGGCACTTTTTGACCTACAAATGATTTTTTTTTTCACTTCCGGTTTTGCCGGAAGTGACACCCACTTTCGATTTTTAAATGGAACACCCTGTATTTTATTACATTTTTGAATTCTGCATGCAATGCAAATGCAATGATACCACAAAAGTGACATTTCAAGCATAAGAAATATTTATTATTTAATTTTTAATTTTCCATTTAAGTGTGCCATGACGGTTCCGATTTATTCCAATTGATCCGTCTAATGCTACAAAAATCGAGGTCCCGTCAAAAATACTAAATTGCGTTTTTTATAAGCAAATAAAATTCATCGTAATCGTTTTCGGGGTAAAACTAAATTTTTCCAAATGGAACCATATTGGTACCGTGGTACCATTTCTTAGTACTATTAATAAGGAATTTATTCATACCTGGTAATAACATGTGCGATAAATACAATTAAAATTATAGCTAAAAGAAAATACAATTATTTTGTTCTAATTTAATGCGGCGAAACCGGAAGTGAAAAAAAAATCATTTGTAGGTCAAAAAGTGCCGCTTATTATGTATATGGGATATCCCAAATTTCAATAAATTACCTTTAAAACTAACGGAGATACGGGGGGTTTACCATGATCCTGTTACACCCGGTATAGGGTTGCCATTGCCAAAAATGATCGATATCGCATTATCTATAATTTGGGACACACTGTATCAATATTTTCTATTTAAAAGAGCAAAAGTTAAAATGTTAATTCCCGTGCCTAAATATTTTTCCAAAAAAACAACAAACTGTACTGAATTTACTCCAAATTACAAAATTACACCCAAGCAAATACTATAAAGTATAATGCAACAAAATTAAACATGGGATGGATTTAATAACGTATAATTCGTTTTCCTTTGTCATTTTATATCCTCATATCAGGAGTATTTGTTTAATAAAAGAAAAAAGTTTGCGTACCTACATGCACAAAGAGACGGAAAATCGCTTTCTACTCTGAAATTCAATTTCAGATTGTTCTTCAAAACAAAGGCAAAATAAGCTTAAAATATTCCATATTTTCATACCATCAAACATAAGGATATGTTGTGGCTAATACGGCGTACGCAACGACTTTTATGTTTAAGTTCTTCACGGTAAAGATAATTTTACTCTAGAAATTATGATAAGTACAGAGTGATATATTTTACTCAATTTATATCTCGGTTAATATTGAGCCTATTGAATAAAAATTAAGCAATTAATGAAGCAATTACTTTTTAGTAAAAGCAAATGCTTGACTAACAAATGCTTATTCAACACAAGTTCAGACGTGGCTTATCCACTTGTTCAGATTATAGATGTCATGTTTAGTTTGGTGCCTAATTTGCAAAAGAGTTTGACGTAAATACAACAACGTTTGTCTATTTATTTAGTACAATAGTATCTGTTACGTTTTTGTGGAAAATAGGAAACGTATATTTGTGATATGGCAGATTTCAGTGAAAATGAAGAAAGTGATAGTAGTGATGAAGAAATTAAAGACAAGCAATTGATATTCGTTCACAAATTGAGGGAACATTAATAAATCTCTCTGACCACAACCGTTAAGCTTCCATAACAGCACAGCACACAGGAAATTTAATAAAAATATTGGCCTTCTCCAAAACTGAATCCATTACAGACGTGTATGTCTTACAGACAGTAGTTTGGTGATTACCGAGTTCTTCACCTACAGAATTTTGAAAGCCCGGATCCGACAATTTGCGCAGAAAGACTTTTAATCTTATTTAAAGGCGACAGTACACCCCCTCGCCTTTTACCAGTATCAGTCAAAAAATAATTTGCCATCATCTCAACATTTTCGCAGTCAAATCGATATAACTTTCTGAAATAATCATATCTGCAATTTGTATGTACACTGTAGATTTTTCTTTTACGGACGTTCACAAATTAAGAGCAACGCACGTGTATGCCGCGGAGAACTAAAGTTGACTGCTACCATACCAGGCAAATGATGCAGGGGTCGACCTACCTTAAAAAGTTGAAAGCAATTGCTGCACTAGGAAAAGGAATTCCTTAATTTATTCATCACATTTTAAGCAAACGATTGCAATTGCTTCCATTTTTTATGAAAAAGCATTGACTAGAAGCAATTCCAGCACTTTTAAGCAACTGCGAATCACGTGACTACTATTTTTTTGCTTAATTTTCATCTCGATCGAAGCAGAACTTGATGCCAAAGCCAAATTTCGAATAAAGCTATTAATAAAAAAAAACCCATATGATGCGGACTTGGTCACAATGTATAACAGTTTTGTAAATTGTAGAAAAAATATACTTATTTTAGTATTAGGTTTAGCTTACATATTCTTTAGGGTTCGAGAAAAATTACTCTTCATCATATTTTTTTAACGTCTACCCAAAAATGCCACCTTTGGGGTTACATTTTAATGCCAAGAGCACAGCATTATAAAAAGTTTTATTTTAATAAATTTACGAAAACTAAAAAAAAAAATACATTAAAAAAAAGATGCAATATATATACACTTGTCATTGGAAACCCACCAACTGTGATATAGAACATTTTAAAATTTAAAACGTTTGTTGAAACTTTATATAGTATAGCAAAGCTAGATATAAGAAGCTAAAAGCGCAGCAAAATGAAATCATTATCAAAACATCTCTCGCGATTACTTTTTTGCGCTTAAAGTTATTTCGCCAATCTCTTTCTCAGCATCTTTTTCGACAAACTTCCGCTATTTGTGTTTGTCGTGCCTGTAAAAGTGGCAATGTCCTCGTTCTAGATGATATTTGATAAAAGGCAAGAACAGTTCCATTTTCTTTTCGCTTACACGTTATACGGTTTTACTCTTTACCATTAATTAGACAGAAAAATAGTAATGGTATATTATAAACAAGCCGTAATATTAACGAAAATGACACTTGATTGCAGCTCGTGTCACAAATATTTCGCGAAAATAGTCAATAAACAATAGTAGATAATTATCGCTAGTAGCAGTAATTAAATGATGTTCTTATAATACACTGAACGAAAAAAGTACGTGATATTAATAAAAAAGTACATCAAATCAATGAACGTCTACATTAATTTTCAGCCAATTATTGATGAACGATTATTGTACGTCGAATTAATAAACAACGAACATAGATCTATTATCGCCGTTCGAACCAGCAGAGAATGCTGTGGCTAGACCACTGGGATCAGTCAAAGAGGAGATAGATCAGATAGCTAAACAACTTGCGCAAAGCAGATGGACAGGGCTGACAACCTGTAGCATCTGCAGGCAATTGTGGCCCCTACTTGACGGCAGGAAAACCGCAGCGCCATTATAGCACAGACGGAAAGACCTAAGAAACATCACTGCCGTAGTCACAGGACATTGCCGGTTCGGTAGACACGCTGAACGTATGCAAATACCAACTAACGACTTCTGTAGAAGTTGCAGAGATGAAGAAGGAGGAAAGTATTCTCGGCCTCGCGAGAAGAAGGTTCAATGCCCTTGGCGAACCATTCTTTAATGATCTGGAGCAAGTGAGCAGCAGTGCAACTTGGTGAACTCACTAAATTTCAGTGGCTGGTTTGAATGAGCTGTTAAGATTCTTCTACGATCTACGTCGCCTTAACCATCAGAAAGCTAATGAGGATAGGTTCCGCGAAACATGTGTGGTACCACAACGGTCCTTATAGGACTACGTGTGACTGCTTGGACAATGCCAGAGGTCTGCCACTCTAACCTAACCTATTATCGCCGTTTATTAATATTACGACGATGGACATTGGTTTAATGGTTGCTGTACGTTGAATCAATGGACAGTTAACATGGATCTATGAACTGGTTATAGATATTACGAACCCAATTTATTGTTACTTACTGTACTAATAATATACCTACAGTATCCGTCAATGATAATATTATATAGTAGTATATAGTCTGGCATAAATCTGAAACATAAAAAAATTAGAACAAGCAACTATTGAAATCTGCTTTCGCGAACAAACCCGTTGTAATGCGCATACAAAATTAAAGCCAATTGCACACAAAAGCCAATTTACATAAGATGGTGCGGACCCTTTCTGAATATATTCCTAGCTGAACAAATCAAGAACTTCAAAGTCTAACAAGACTGTTAAGTGATTACACCATGTTAATGACGACAAAAGCATTTGACAGTGGCAAGTATGAGAACATATAAATTATATCTTAATTTTAATAGCCTTGATCTTTCTGATGCAGATGGGCAATTAAAATATTCGTTTAGGTTTAGTAAATTAGTAATGTTCTACACCTTTTCTTTTAAACATTATTATTTATAAAAAATTTCTAATATTTTTACATGACTTGATACGGATTAGTAACACCCTAGTGGGCGATCCGGTGTCGATTTGCAATCTAATACAGTTTGTATTGGTGAAATACGAATAGCGTTCCCTATGTTGGATCGTGTTGCGTTTTGTTGTTTTTATTTTACATTAGAGAGCAAAGTTCAGATACTTGGTATTTGCGCCGAAAATTAATTTCTGGTAAATTTATCGAGCACATACACAGTCCAAGCAACAAGCAAAATTTTGGATATGATTGCATGTTTTTTAACCAATAGATGTTACTAGTTCTTACCAGGGAAAAACAGAGATATTTGACAATATTTTTATTAGAATCTACACTGAGAAAAAATCCTTCTATTTCTTATAAGAATTCACATACTCTTTGTACAACTATTTAATACTCAGTGTCACCAGTAAAGTCCGCATCATATGGGATTTTTTTTATTAATAGCTTTATTGAAAATTCGACTTTGGCATCAAGTTCTGCTTCGATCGAGATGAAAATTAAGCAAAAAAAAGTAGACACGTGATTCGCATTATCTGTCAAATTTTAATTTTTTCCAAAAAATAATTTAAAAGTGGGGTTATTTCTGAAATTATCGAAAAAAATTTATTAGAAAAAGTTTTTTTAAATACAGTTTCTAGCCCACATGCAAAATTTTAGAGGGATAAGATAATTTTGATTTTTTACCTATATTTTGTAAATTGCACCACTTTTGCAAAATAAGACTCAACGCAACCTACATAAAACTTCTTAGTTTTGACAATGCTTTATTTCAGATACATTTTCTATAAAGTAGCGCCATATTAAATGTGTGTTTTTCTACAAAATCAAAATTGGGCTATTAAAATTTGGTCGCATGTGATGCAAAGTTCATTTGTTTTTGACACTGTATAAGGTAACTTCATAAAATAAATATTTTTGAAAACGTAGTTTGGTCTGAAAATAATATACATTAATATTAAGACAAAAAATAACACAGTGTCATCAGTAGTTTTCATTAAGTGGAAAATAAATTTTAGTTTAACTTAACATAAAGTTTATCTATTTTCAAATTTCAAGTATATATTTTTTTAGACTATCTGTAAGTAGAAATTTAACGAACAACCGACTTTTTTAAAAAGCAGATATTTTGACGTGAGAATTTTCGATTGAAAATTAGGTTGCTTTTTCGATATTAAATCAAAATAAGGTTAAAAAATAAATATTTTAAAACAAAAAAATTACAGTCTGTTTGGGACATAAAAAGGAAAGTTTTCACCAAATTTCGTGTATAAAAAAATTTTTTGTAAAAAGGTAAAAATAAAAAACCAAAAACTTGGTTATTTGAATTTTTCACATAAGTTTTAAGGTTATGTGAAAAAAGTGCAAATACAAATGTTGTAAATCTTTTTATTACATACAACTTTGCCATTTAACGTTTTTCCATAGGACTTGTAGTTTTGCCGGAAATCAAGATAAATCGTTTTCTACACTTAAATCCCCCCCCCCCCCCCCCACCCTTCCCGACCTCGGATAGCCCGTGATTTATTTTTCCTTTCATTTTTGTTATATTCTCTTCCTTTTCCAATGGGTTTCATCCTACTATTATTTTTTTTTGGTTTCAAAAATTATCAACCCTGGTCTACTGTGGGGTCCAGAATATACCGTTGATGTAAAATCTACTTTTTTTCCAAGAGGAATTTTATAATGATTATTTTACTACACCATCTTATCTAATCTCTAATATATCATTTGGTACACTATAAATACAAATCAATATAATATGGTATGTATTTTTGCCAAATTTATAATATTTTAAATTCAGCAAATATTTGCCTATAACTGTTTTGCTATAAATTATTATTTTAACTTATATTACTTCAATTTTGGCGCACTGAACACAGTAATTACGGTTTAAATCAAATTATGGAGAATATGAATTTCAATTAAAGTCGTGTAAAAACAAAATTTATGTTTATTGTGCATTTTATTATATTGTACGAATTCGTAAACTGACTAAAATTTAATTATTTATTAAATAGATAGTCATTTTTAAATAACTTGTTATTTTGTTCGAGATATTATAACATTAATTAACATTAAAACCACTACTAAGTAAAACCTGGTAAATTTAATTAAGTTACAAATAGTTTTTGTTAATGCCTTTACCTATTGTCATGACTTTATGTATGTGTCTATGCAGTTCTGATGTTGTATTTATTGTCGGACACCGTTTCTAATCTATAGTTTATAGCATAAAGCTAGAAACCATTAGTTTGGTTAGTTTTTTTTTACGAAATTGATGAAAACAGTTACATAAAAAGTACTTGGTTACCCAGTTAAAACAGTCACCCTACAATGTAAGATTATATTTATTGCCAACATAAAAAATACAATTTCTGTGGTATAAAGTTGAGTCTTGTAAATGAACACCGGTGCATTAAGTAACCCTTGTAAATCTTCAACGTTTTTAAATATCATCACAAAAAATTACATATTATATAAAAAAAATTGTTATTTGTAAACTGAGAACTTCTTTTTGTACCTTTTTGAAATTTTACCAACTTAAAAACCTTTTTTTATTAAATTAAAGTTGTATCTGTATCTCCATAAACTAAGCATTTCACAAGTTTATACAAGGTGTCCGGAAATGAGCGAAAAATTTAGGGGATAATTCTAGACCGAAAATAAATGCTATCTCTACGTATAGCATTTTTTCGAAAATTTATTATTCACGGAGTTACATGGTGTTAAAGTTAAATTTTATTTGCAGTTTTAAAATACATAAGTTACTAGAACAATAAATTAAACATTCAAATCAAAGGTTCAAAGTGACGTCCATCCTCTTCAATGCATAAATTAATTCTTCTTAGAAAATTCCGACGAACTCATGGAATATTCCTTCCTTTGCTATGCTATGTTTAAGGTTGAAAATAAATTAAAATGATTTCGTATTCATCACATGCAATCAATGTTATTTTAGCGTTTTCCTCGAAAACGGTTAGATTTATCGAAACAAAAGTAGTATACCTTTTTTATGTCAAAAGGTTGGGAGAATAAAAATATTCAGTCAAAATGCGCATATAGTGTAGGACAAAAAAGTTGGGACCATTCAAATTAAAATGTAGGCTTCTATGTGGCGCCCTCTACAAAATGCGAAGAAACGGTGGGAAAATTTGTATTCCTTGTCCCGAAAAAGCCCCATATACCAGATTTCGTCAAAATATTATAAGCGTGGCAAAAGGTATTGCAAAAAAAACTGCAAATAAAATTTAAATTTAACACCCTGTTACTTCGTTAATAATCAATTTTTGAAAAAAGGTTATAGGAAGAGATTGCATTTATTTTTGGTCTAAAGTTATCCCCTAAATTTTTTCCTCATCACTTCCGGACACCCTGTATAGGTGTAGGTATACCATAACTTTTTCTAAAATTGTACATGCTTTTCAAAAACATTTAATGTAGTTATGTTATGCCATTTTACTAGTAATAAAATAAATATGTTGAAATTGCAGAATTTTATTTCGTAAATTATATTCTCAATTGCAAAAACAAAATCCACGCAATTAATAATTTTTAGAATAGTATGCAATTTTTAAGAAGTAATTTATTTTGTTTTTGTAATTTTATGCCACAATATTTTCTTTTTCTTTTAATTATTTTCGCGGACACTATCATCATCTTCTAAACATTTTTATGACTCAAACAGTCAAAACTCAAACGGATTGCGCGCATTCTGGTGGGTGCCAGCGTTGATCTGTTTTCTGGTCTGCAAAATGGCAGATGTTTTCGGTGAAAATGCGAATAGCGTTCCCTATACTAGATTGTGATGCACTTCGTGTTTTTTTTAGTTGTCTACCTTTCCATTATTACCAGTGTACTAGCTTTTATATTGGAGTTAATTCCGCTGGGATGGCGCTACGGTGTATTGATGGCCGCCTTGATTTTGCAAGAAGGCTTTCAGTACATTTTTCGTCGTTCTTGGAATTGCTTGGGTTATGGCTGCTCGTAGAGTCTTAACAAGGACGAAACGGCCGTCGTGGTTTACCCACCCCAGGGTATCCATTAAACTTGGATCAGTATGTATTCCAATATAAAAAAATAGTTACACACTTGTCCGATATGGATATGCCATAATATTTTCTTTTTCTTTTAATACCAATTAACGTTCATTTGACTCTAGTTAACCATTTTAAATATCCTGTGTCAAATATAAACCAATCAGAGACCGTTATTTACCAGAGAGATTCTGTAACGCTAAGTCTTTTCCTATACGTCCTCCGTTTACCTGTAATTTAAAGTTAAACTAAATAATTCTTATCCTTTTAACGTTTGAGCCAATATACATGATCTTTAACACACGGACGATTTACCTTGTTTTTTATCGCTAGCCAACAAATATATCGGGTTGCAATAAGTATTGCAGTTTAAATCCCGTCGAACTACCAATAAACAAGATCGACAAACAGGGTGTTTTGTCAGACAGTCAAGGTTCAGTCGCAAAAGTCGCTAAGCTGAGCTTATTTATAGCGCGAGACTGATTAAACTTTGAAATTAATCGGTTGAAACTGGCAACAAGCGGATGCACGGTATTTCAAAATCAATAAAGAGATACAGTGACAGGTTTTTAAATTTATGTGTCCCGTTCACGCTAGCTGTAAAGCGTGATGCATATTTTATTGGACTGGGATTATAAAACCTTTATTTTATACATATTTATTTGTGCAGTCCAATAAATATATTTATATATTTTTATGATAAAATTCTAAAAGGCTTTTCTAAAACAATTGTATTTAAAACGAGACACCATTTTCCAACTCCAGCCAGAGCCGTTTCAAATCATTTTAAAAGATTTAAATCAAAGATGTACTTAAATAGTTTATTTATTTTGTTTCTTAAAAATGAAAAATAATAATTGACCCTACGATATAGTATTATGGGATACAGTAAAACAAAGTTGGACTTGTAAATTTCCACTATATTAACTAGAAAAATTACATGTTTCGCTAACACTGTAGCTTCGTCAGATGACAATGATTTAATAAAGGTGAAAATTAAAAATTAGGGTGCAATAAAATTAAATTATTGAACATGTAAATAAAACAGTGGAAGGGTTACAATAGCGGGAAAATCCAACAAAGGGTTTAAAAATTAAATTAAATTAGGTACAATATGGGTAATTTATAAAATCTTAAGTAGGTATATGGTCAACAGAATAAATTTAACAAAGGTGAATTATTTAAATCTAGTTGATCATTAAGTAACAGGTCCATATTTTTAAGTTTATTTATTTCCATAGATTCTAACGATATTAGTTTTAAGCCTTTGTTTTCTGTTTGTAAAATTTTAAAGGAAGGATCGAAATTATGTTGATAATCAAGTAAATGGTTAGCATAATTTCAGTCCATTTTATTTTTTAGAAAACTGTTATAATGTTCCTGTATTATTTTGTCAAAATGTCTACCCGTTTGGCCAATGTGTGTTTTAGGACAATCTTTGCATTTTAATTTATAGGCGCCTGATTTTTTGTTCTGATCGCTTTTAGTTTTATTGTTTTTGATAAATTTACTTAAATCGTTATTAGTTTTGTAACACACATTTATATCAAGTTTGTTAAGAAAATTGTCAATTACTTTGCTAGGTTGTCCAAAGAAAGTGATAAGTTTAAATTGGTCAGAGTTTTTTGTTCAGAGTTTTTTTTTACAAGTTTAACTTTGTTTTACTGTTTCCCATAATACTATAATTATGGATTTCCGGCTGAATCAATTTATTTGACCCTAAGATATTGTCAGGTGTTCCAATCCGAGCCTGATAAAATTAAGGATAAATGATTGTTTCAAATTTATTGTTTAAACTAAGATAATAGAGATAGACAACCATTTCGTAAATACATTGTTCTTATACCTTAGACGATCTCTCTGGACAGTTTTGACAGTTTTTATTTGAAGTCCTAGGACTGAAATTATTCTACCTTTTTTGACAAGCAGCTGTTTTTAGCACACTCATTAAAATGTAGACATCTAAGCAAACTAAGCAAATATGCCTCAGGTGGCCAGAATAACGAAAATTACATTTAAATAACGTCGTTTTTTGGTCAGTTTTGGTCATATAGTTCTTTTGACCATAATGTGACGTTGTTTTGACGTCGCGTTTCAGACGTATATTTGACGTTAGTGGTAAGACGTCGTATTGACGTCTTTTTACGGTCTTAGGGTAATACATTTCTAAAAATTATTACGGCTATTATATCATTGTCCAGGGGTCTAATATCGGATTCCTGCAGATGTCGATTACACGGGATGAATGATAAAATAGATATTAATAATCAGTGGTCATAAGTGAGTTTCTTTCCCTTAATAACCCCCTCCTCGGTTTGAAATCACAGGGCATTTCAAATTCTATATACCAACATTAAAAATTGAATAAAGTTATATTGCCGAAGTTGGTGAGAGAATCTCAGTGTCTCCGTAGCGCAATTGGTTAGAGCGTTCGACTGATAATCGAGAGGTTCTGAGTTCGAATCCCGGTGGAGGTGAAAAACTTTTTTCAATTTTAAAAAACTTTGTCTGCACGCCGATTAACATTTTTCTGTTACTATTCTTGATATTTCATTTTTAAAAGGGACGAATGATGCACTTAGACAGCCCCAGGTCAGTCATTTGAATAAAACGATTAGACAACAGCATTGCCAAACTTAGGGGGTTTTGACGTGTTTGTTTGAAGGTTGTAGACAATAATGTATCTTAAGTAATAGATGTGTTTTGGACTTCCATTGCCTTTAGTTTTTCATATCACAATGTTTCAACTGGTAAGTATCTCCAGTCGTCTTCAGGTGAATACTATACAAGTTACAAAGCTCCATTCCATTGTTTTTCAAAGCCGCCTTTATATTTCTTTAGAGAAAATGCAATAATGCATAACGCTTTTAAATTTGCGATTGGGATTTAAGGCAAATTTTTTCGTGTCAATTTTAAAATAGCATAGGAGTGTATGGTATCAAATTGTTGGAAAAAAAATGCTCGTTTTAAATATCCTAGCGAACTATCATCGTTCCATTTGAAAAAATGGAGTAAACGTCAAGAAAACAAAATTACATTTTTTAAACGCTTGTGAAACTTCGAAAGTCAATTATTATGACATAATTTTAATTTTCATATACTACTTGACTATAAATTAACAGATTTAATTAATTTGCAGGACTCTAGATTGAAAATAAAAAATAAACATAAAATTGTTATAACACGTCATAAAATGACAAGTGAGGTGTCATTTACTCAGAATGTAAGTAAACATATACAAGATGTCCCATTTAAAATATCAAAGTCAAGGTCACTTCCGGTTAAACCGGAAGTGCTAACAAATTGAAAATTATGTCAATAAATGCAGACTTATCTCTCATGCATAATCTCAAAATTTCATTTTAATATCTTTAAATATAAAAAAGTTATAGGCGTGAACGTATTTTCAGAAACACCCGGTATAATACTCCCCTATCAGTAATCGCCTTTTTTCTTTACTGCTTATACCAATAATTTATTTTTAATTTAAACACTTAAATTATATCGAGTATAATATATTTGTCAGTTTCAAAAGACTGTCACATTTTAAAATTAACTTCCTGAAAATAGGTTATTTAACTTGCGAATAATGTAACTAACGTGAACGGTTATTTCTCGGTAATATTTCTTATTTTGTTGATTAGTTGCTCCACTCATTTTATTTCCATCCTTTTCGTTGATATTTCTGCGAGTTTCCTATTTCTTCCAGATGTCGACATCATTTTAAACCAAATTACAGAATGCATAAATATGAGAGAAGATGAGCATCCCGAGCTAATAATATTTCGGTGTGATATAATATATTTAAATTAACATTTTGTGATAAGTTTCTTTTGTTTGAAAAATTGCATTTTTCAGAATTCAAGCCCTAAAAGGGTTATAAATTAAAGCAGCTTTTATATGGAAACATTATTTTAGGGCTCCATTGACTTAAAACTCATTTTTCAAAATATAGTTCCTGTAGCATTTTGGCCATTTTGTTTCATCGGATTTTCGCATATTATATGCCCAGTCTTTTAAAATGTTGCACAAATCCTAGTCTGTTGTCGTTTTCTAAATTTTGAAACTTCGTGCAAGGCAAAACTCAGTAAACTGCTTCCATAGATATTTGTCTGAACGCTCGGTATTTTTTGGCTTCACATTTTTAATAGCATCGTCTACTTGAGGCAACAAAATTATACCAAATCTTTCTTTTGTTATTTTGTAACAAGAACTGATAGAAATGACTTCTAAAATAATTTGTCAAAAAATTACAATTACAATGGCCACCAAGCGATAATCACTTAAATGATTATCACTTATTAATCACATCCTTCTATAATGGAAAAATATACATGGAGTTGTATAATCACTTATAATCTCCCTAGCAGCAGAATTATTACCGATAATTCTGCTGCGTGGGGAATTCGGTAAGAACATTTTATGAATTGGAGTTTCTTTTAATGTCGCTGAAGTTTTAGTAATAAACCTTAGTTACTAACAAGCAAAATCAACTTCTATTGTAAATATTCAGTGCGTCATATTAAACTAAACTCATCGGAAATATGTTTTTTAAAGTTATATTTGAATTTAAAACTATAAAAACATCGGATTTCAGATAACAAATTTGTTATTTAATGTTTCTCAAATTTTAGTAATAAAAATTAGTTACTAACCGCCCAATTTCTTTAGCAATCGAACTTGCTGATTCATTACCAAAACGAAGCATTTTTTACACAATATTATTGTAACAATAAATATCACGGGTACGACTAAAAAACTGATTGTTACTTGCTGGTTGGTCTCACCTGTCACTTGGAAATTACTTGACATTTGAATTAAAATAAGTCGTAGTAGTATACATAAGAAAAATTATCACTTATTAATTTCATTAGGTTAATAGTGTATAGACTATCGCGATAGTCTCCCGTTGCCATAAGAAACGTAAACAAAAAGGAGCCTTCTAATTCGTTAAAAATAAATTTATGAAATTTTTATTGCAATCAATGTGATAAGTATACTTATTAATTTAAATAAAATAAAATATGACGCTGCTTTTACCTTACAAGAGAATTATAAAACAAAATATTTTAATAATATACTATTATCCTTAATGGTGAAATATTTAAAAAATACGAATTTGTAGCATTTAAAAAAATTCTGGTAAACAGAAATGGACAGTATAAAAATGTAACTGCAGGGTGGCGCACCGAAAACTTTCCACCCAGGTTTATTTTCTTGTTAATAAATAAATCAAAATTCGCTCGAACACGGGAACCTTAGTTCTCAGGGGGACATATTTTTTTGCTATTTTCATCCCCCCTGCTGGAACCCCCACGACGGGGTGGCTGCCACCCTTAAAATCTTAAATGGAAAGGGGGGTCGAGTGACACCTTATTTTAACGGGAGTTAAATTGCCTTTCAAACGCGACCTTGCTCGTTTAAATCGAGTAAATAGTTACTGAGAAATGGGGCTAAAAAAAATTAAAAGTAATAAAATTTGTTACCGCTTGTATCAATCAAGTAAATGTTGAAAATGTCCACCTACAACCTCCATGCAATTGTAAAGGCACTGTCCAAAATGTTCGCGAACATTATGGAGCATATGGGGTGACTTTCACCCTTAAAATCTTAAATGAAAAGGAAGGTCGAGCTATAGCTTATTTCAAAAGGAATTTAATTGGCTCAAAACCACTGGCTACGGCCCTGAATTTGGTTGAGTACCTTTCGAGAAATTAAATGGTAAAAAAATTTGTGCTTAAGTGTAAACAAATTAAATGGTATAAAATACGCAAAAAAAGGATACAACCTTAACAAAAGGGGGATTTGGAATTTTACTTGTTCAATCGAAAAAACTCAGTTTGTTTTTGGCATCGATCAAATTCATAGTAAGAATTAAAATTCATTTTGCCTTACATATCAGTGTGTTCAATAATTGATTAAAATACGTATACTCTTCAAGAAAGGGTTGAAATTATTTCACTTTTCTTTAGAAGTAACGATTGTGCTCGAGCTGCCTTATATTGCATTGCATCTAAATGCACACTTGTCTCATACTTACGTGCTACAATTGGTGGCAAAATTCCGTGAAACAGGATCAGTGATGAACAAAAAAAGGATTGTTGAAAATCCTGTAAGAAATGAAGCTGTAGAAGTTGCAGTTTTGGGTCATATTGCCATCGATCCCACACTTAGCACGAGGAAAGTGTCAGATGTATAGGGTGTTTCGCGTAGAACGGTTCAGCGTACTTTAAAATCGCATAAGTTTCATCCCTATAAAATAAAACTGGTTCATGAACTTAATGAAGATGATGACGATCGCCGTTTGCAATTTTGCGAATTAATTAGTGAAATGATCATTCGCAATCCACATTTTATTTTCAACAGTTGTTTCTCCGATGAATGCACTTTTTTTCTTCACGGTACTGTCAATCGACAAAATTGCAGATATTGGTCGGATTCCAACCCTAGAATTTTTAGAGAAGTGCATACTCAACATCCCGAAAAATTAAATGTGTGGGCTGGAATTTTTGGGGATCGTATTATTGGGCCGTATTTTATACCTGGAAATTTAACAGGTGAAATTTACCTGAACCTGTTAGAAACCACTATTAACCCTGCTTTAACGAATGCCATAGAAGAAAATGACCGTTATCGGCCCGAAAATATTTACTTTCAGCAAGACGGAGCACCCCCGCATTATGCGTTCGATGTTCGACAGTTTCTGGATGAAAATTTTCCTGGAAAATGGGTTGGAGGAAGAGGTCCTATTGAATGGCCTGCAAGATCGCCTGATTTGACTACACTGGACTTTTTTTTGTGGGGACATTTAAAGTCTAAAATTTATGCAACCCAACCGAATTCTTTGGAAGATTTGCGACAACGAATAGTGTACGAGTGCCGACAAATAACTCCCGCAATGCTCCATAATGTTCGCGAACATTTTGAACAGTGCCTTTACAATTGCATGGAGGTTGGAGGTGGACATTTTCAACATTTACTTGATTGATACAAGCGGTAACAAATTTTATTACTTTTAATTTTTTTTTTCTTTTTAGCCCTATTTCTCAGTAACTATTCACTCGATTTAAACGAGCAAGGTCGCGTTTGAAAGGCAATTCATTTCCCCTTAAAATAAGGTGTCACTCGACCCCCCTTTCCATTTAAGATTTTAAGGGTGGAAGCCACCCCGTCGTGGGGGTTCCAGCAGGGGAGATGAAAATAGCAAAAAAATATGTCCCCCTGAGAACTAACGTTCCCGTGTTTGAGCGAATTTTGATTTATTTATTAACAAGAAAATAAACCTGGGTGGAAAGTTTTCGGTGCGCCACCCTGTATACTGACTATTAACATTTCTGCAATGAAAATATTAAGTAAATTGGCAGAATTTTCTAATTTCCTTTTTACAACGACATAAGCTTTGTGGCAATGTTTGAGATATTTGAAAATATGTTGGTATCTCTGAAAGGCGAAATATGTTATAAATGGAGAAAAGCATCAAAGGATCTTCAAGCAAAATCCGATTTTCGAGGTAATCTTAAAAATCGGATTAAAATTCTCGAGTAAGATAAGATTACAAATAAGATAAGCTATTTTTAAATCATATCAGGTAAAAAAAAATATTTATAAATAATACAAGAGACATCCCTACATATTAGAATTATGTAATATGTTTTTCTCTTCTTCGATAAACGTTAAAACACATGATGTTGATTCAATAAAAAAATTAAATGTCAGTAAAACAACAAGGCAAAACACATAACGCCTGACGCCCGACTGCTTCGATATTTAGAAAACGACTTTGTTGAAATAAAAAGTTAAAGTCGTTTGTTTTTGCTGCTTGGCAAAGATAGTTCGCTTTTTGTAAAATTTAACCTGCCACTTCCTTTTTACCGTGCACATTCTTATGATATCAAGTTTTTAAAAAAGAGCAAATTTATTGTTTTTAGTTACATTTATTTACAGTTTTTTAGGTGGTAGTTTTATCGTAGGAAATAAGTTAGGTTTTATCAAAACAACTAGGTATGGGTTTTTTTTTTAATTAATAGCTTTATTCGAAATTTGACTCGATCGAGATAAAAATATGGCAAAAAATAGTCGTCACGTGATTCGCATTATCTGTCAAATTTTAATTTTTTCCAGAAAATAATTCAAAAGTGGGGTTATTTCTGAAAGTATCGAAGAAAGTTATAAGAAAAAGTTTTTTTAAATGCAGTTTCTAGCCCACGTGCAAAATTTCAGCTGCATAATAGTATATTAAAGTACACGTTTCATAAGAAGCGGTTTTAGCGCACGCGTTTAAAAAACGAGCCACGAAGTGGCGAGTTTTTTAATTGACACGTGCGCTAAAACGCCTTATGAACCACGTGCTTTATACTATTTTTTCTATTTGTGGTTTTTTCAATAAAAAATACATATTTAAAAAGAAAATAAATCGTTTAAATTTTTATGTCTAAATTTTATGTTGGTAATACTATTTTTTATCATAGTAACCTCTGGACAACAAAAATTATTTTGCGAACTGTCATTTTTTGATTTATTGACCCATTTTCACCACGAGATTCTAAAGTTATTTTAGCGATATGAGATTTGAAATTGGACGGAATACGTTGTGTGATCCTTGTACATTCGGTACATATACAGAGCGTTCGGAAATTCGGGCGATTTTGCAAATTTTTTTTGAATTACAAAAGACGTGATTTTACGTCAATTTTTCAATTTTTCAATTTCAATGTTACCAACATCAAATAAAGAAAAAACGCGTATCGAAATAGCTTCATTATGAACTTCATTTCAAGTTCATAATGAACTTATTATGAACGTCAAATAGAAAAAATAATTTTGATTTTTTACCCATATTTTGTAAATTGCATCACTTTTGCAAAATAAAACTCAACGGAACCTACATAAAACTTCTTAGTTTTGACAATACTTTATTACAGGATACATTTTCATTAAAGTAAAGTATCGCCATATTAAATGTGTGTTTTTCTACAAAATCAAAATTGGGCTATTAAAATTTGGTCTCATGTGATGGAAAGTTTATTTGTTTTTGACCCTGTATAAGGTCACTTCATAAAATAAGTATTTTTGAAAACGTAGTTTGTGTCTGAAAGTAATACACCTTAATATTAAGACAAAAAAGGACACAGTATCATCAGTAAAGTGTTCATTAAGTGAAAAATAAATTTTAGTGGTGGGTAAAAAGTCAAAATTATCTTATGCAGCTGAAATTTTGCCAGTGAACTATAAACAGCATTTAAAAAATCTTTTTCTTATAACTTTTTTCGATATTTTCAGAAATAACCCCACTTTTGAATTATTTCTTGAAAAAATTAAAATTTGACGTGACTACTATTTTTTTGCTTAATTTTTATCTCGATCGAAGCAGAACTTGATGCCAAAGTCAAATTTTAAATAAAGATATTAATAAAAAAAATCCCATATGATGCGGACTTTACTGGTCACACTGTATAGGGACTTATGAGCTTAAGTTTTGAAATATAATATTTTTACGATTGTATCACTTCCGGTAAATGTTATGTGCAATTTTGTTATTTCAAATATAATACCCTATACAGGGTGTCCCGAAGTTAGCGTGCAATATTTCTAGGGCGTAAACTATATCCAAAAATATGACAAAAATGTCCTATAAACATACCCCGATAAATGCTCCTTTAGGGGGCTAGAGCCCCTCAAAGAGGGTCGGGAGGAAGTCTTTTTTTATAATAGTATGGAAACCCTTAAAGATAATAACATGAAAATTGGTACGTGCCTTCCAACCGATAAGTTGTACATAACAGTAAGTTTAGAGTGAAAATATTTCTTCCAGTGGCGTCGCACAGAGTGGGGCTGAGTGTAAATATTATCCTATATTTTTTATTTCTAAGGTTTTTTAATTTTAAGTACAATATTTTAAGAACCTCGAGTTTTTTCTTTAAAAAAGTACCCCTTGTTTTATTTTGACAGGAGGCACCGTTTTCAAGTAAAATTAATTTTAAAATAAATCGCATTTTTCAAAAGAAAGGTTAGTCCATATGAGTTCAGGTAAATCCGAAAGTTAGCGTGCAATATTCCTAGGGCGTAAAGAACATCCAAAAATATTACAAAAATGTTCTATAAACATACCCTCAGAAATGCTCCTTTAGGGGACTAGAGCCACTCAAAGGGGGGCAAATTTTTTTTTCGTAATAGCATGAAGTCTTTGAAATGATCCATTTTCTATTAAATTTCGATGGACAGCAAATCTTCTACGGCTAGGTATTCTTCTATGCGGAAATCGCCTCCTGTACTCTATTACAGCGGCAGTAGAACTACCATTACAAAATCCATACACAAAATGAATATCTGTGAGTTTCTCTGTTGCCCCCTTTTGAGAGGCTCTAGTCCCCTAAAGGAGCGTTTCTGAGTGTATGTTTATAGAACATTTTTGTAATATTTTTGGATGTACTTTACGCCCTAGGAATATTGCACGCTAACTTTCGGATTTACCTAAACTCATATGGACTAACCTTTCTTTTGAAAAATACGTTTTATATTAAAATTAATTTTACTTGAAAACGGTGCCTCCTATTGAAATAAAACAAGGGGTACTTTTTTAAAGAAAAAACTCGAGGTTCTTAAAATATTGTACTTAAAATTAAAAAATCCTAGAAATAAAAAATATAGGATAATATTTACCCTCAGCCCCACTCCGTGCGACGCCACTGGAAGAAATATTTTCATTTTAAACTAACTGTTATGTACAGTTTATCGGTTGGAAGGCACGTACCAATTTTCATGTCATTATCTTTAAGGGTTTCCATACTATTATAAAAAAAGACTTCCTTCCGGACCATCTTTGAGGGGCTCTAGCCCCCTAAAGGAGCATTTCTCGGGATATGTTTATAGAACATTTTTGTCATATTTTTGGATATAGTTTACGCCCTAGAAATATTGCACGCTAATTTCGGGACACCCTGTATATTTTACCTTTTTTTGTATACCTTCTTAAAACCTAAGTAACATTTGTTAATAATAATCTATTCCTATCTCTAACCATTTTTTAAGATATGAATTATAAAATTATTAATTTTTTTATATAAAAACATACCATAACTTTGAACTTTCTTTTCGGGATGTTGCTGTGAATTAATTTTATAAGTCATATTTCAAAAATGGATAGGTATAGATTATTATTATCAAATGTAACTTAGGTTTTAAGAAGGCATCCAAAAAAGCTAAAATATTTAGGATATTCTATTGAAATGTCAAAGTTGGCCATAACTTCCGGTATAACCGGAAGTGATTCAAACATGAAAATGTAATATTTTAAAAGTGCAAAGTCAATTATGCCTGCTATCAAACTTTAAAAATGATAACTATTGGACTACACAACGTGAATCACCCTGTATATTTAAAAAAAAAAGCTAAAATAAACTAAAATTAATATTCATCTTATTTCCCTACACTTGAATCGAACTATACTAAATTTTCACATTGTAACATGTATTTAGTAAGTATTTTTCACCCTAAATGGTATCGACCTATTGGCTGCAATAAAACTACCGGTTTAACCCCATTGTTATACACAATCAACAAGCAAATACACTACAGGGTAGGACTTTAGATATTTAACACTTCCTAAGAAACACAAAGACTGAAAGATGTTATCGCAAGCACAAGATAGTTAAATATTACCTGCTATAATTACAAATTATAATCCGACCTTGACCGACAGTTTATTTGCATTTTTATGGCCGAGCTCTTGCAAAACGTCCCAGGTAGTTAAACGGAGTCAACCATTTATTGTGAAAAATACTTTACTACTTTTATTATTCAATTAATATATGTCACCACATAAAATTTAGTCTTTAACGATCTAAATAATTTTTTCCAACATAAATTATTTATTTTCTTATCTTAACGTTTTTCATATTAATTTAATATTTATTCTAGGTTGTTATATTATAGTATTATATTGACACAACCTTAATTGAGCTTTACTTCTCTGAATAATTTTCTCTTTGTTCATTTATTTAGCTTAAACTTACCACCATACCATCTGTCCTGTTAACTGTCAATCAATTCATTTTTCTTTCACTTTCATCTTAACACGTCAACAAAATACTATCCTTTTATATTTTGAAAAAATGTTTAAATTTGTAGTTATTTTCTTTAAATTGAAATTAACGCCTGGTGGGGTTACTGAATTTTAACATTCAGTTCAAACCCCCTTTTTTGAAAGATGAAGTACTTACTTTATATTTATAAAAAAAAACAGATTTTAAATGCATTATGCCTATTACCTAATTTCTATACATAAAATTGTCTATATTTTACAATGTCTTAAAGACATACTTATTTTTATTAAAAAAACCATTTTGATATCTTCTGTTTAGAAGTGTTTCTTCTGCTTCCCCAGTCTTTTTGGTTGTTTTAACTTATTTTTATTTCTAATGTCATTATGTCATTTCGACAATCCAATTTTTGATGCCATAAAAACATAATTAAGATTTGATACCACTTATCATTTTCTCTTCTGCTAAAACCATCAGCAATACATTTTTCTGTCTCCTGATGATGCACGTTTTTACGTTCGAAATATGTAGACACCTTTGAACACATTTTTATTCTATTAAATTTTGTGAAGGAAGACTTTTAGTTTTTTCTTTCTTTCCCATACTTTCAACTCCACCTTAAGCATGGACTATTTCTTCAAATTAAAATTAATTATTTAAGACATAAAAAACGGCTACAGAAAAATATAGGGTAACATCTAAAAAAGTTGCTTAGAAACACATGTAGAATCTGAAAATTAAAATATATATAGGGTATTCCATTTATCATAACGACGTTGCCACCTATTTTGTGTAGATGCGACAACGCCGCATTGCTAAAAATATTTTAAATCATAGAATAGGTCGTCTATCGGAGCAACCAAATTTCAAAAAAAAAAACGTATCACCTGTTTTCCATAATCGCTAACGTTCCATCGAGCGTTCCATCCACCGTGAAACACCCTGTATACTACATTCCATCGATATAACACTTATATAGCCTCTATTAAAACGCTAGATGCCAACTAAAATACATTGCACGAATGGAAATCGAACGTTAATAAAACGAGCTAGGAATGTTTCATGAATAGCATTTGAAAAGGTCGCTCAATTTATTAGGGTACTTTTATAAAAGTCCACTTTAAATTGGGAGGTTTCAAGTATCGAACCCCAGGATGAATTATCTAAAAAAGGTAACTTTGGTTTATATTTTCAAAAAAGAGGCACATTTTAAAATTTTATTTGCTTTACTGGATTTTATATAAAGAACTCTATACATTCCAATTCGTTATAACCTAAAGTATTAAGAAAAGGAAAGAAAAACAAAGTCTTCCTCCACAAATTTAATGGAAAGGATTCCAAGTTTTAAGGGTATCTACATGTTTCGAACGTAGAAACGTTCATCTTCAGGAGACAGAAAGTTTTTAAAAAATATGCTGATGGTGTTAGCAAAAGAGAAACTGAAATTCATAACCTTAATGGAGCTTTATGGATTTAAACTGAAGTGTAGAAGAAACATGAAATAAAAGACTTAATAATGGTAAAACCATAGAGTGATTAAAACATAGTGAAGGGTTGTAAACCAACCAAATAAAATAGGGAAGAAGAAAACCTGTCTAGGTGTCGAGGCTTATTTAAAATTTTTAAAAGGAACTAATGGAATATATTATAGACATTATGAAGGTGTACACCTTGTGTTGTCATATAATATTGTTGTACAAAAAGAATTTTTTGGGGTCCTGAGGTTACTGAGGTTTAGTCCTCATATTATGTCGTAGGCTGATAGTGAAATCCGTCATTTCATGAAAAGCCTAGTCATATCATGCTGCACGCTAAAAGGTATATTGGCAACTGGTTTGTTCGTTGTTCCCCAGAGCATTTTTTTTAATTTAATTAAAATTTTATTTTTATAAAATAATATTAGTTGAAAAAATTGAAAAAAATGCTCTGGGGAACAACGAACAAACCAGTTGCAATATACCTTTAAACCACGCTTCATGATATGACTAGGCTTTTCATGAAATGACGGATTTCACTATCAGCCTACGACATATACATAGTTAAAGAAAACTTGGGGGAAATATACATACAACCCAAAGTCGTAACATTGTTGAGTAACCAAAGGAAGCCTGACAGTTTTGAAAGTTTAGTCAATGTAAAAGATTTAATCTTACCTCTTATTTATCTAATTAATTCCTATCGAAACAAGTGGCATGATTAAACAGTTTTAAGAATAACAATATGTAGCGGAATAACTGCAGGGGAACCTACCCCAAAAGTAGGCAGGAAGTAAAATTGACCCTATGAATTAGTTTTAAAAAAACAGCATTCCTTGTGGTCTAATTAATTTTGTAGAAAACAAATTAGGAGTTATTAAAAAATAAATTTAATTAGTTAAGTAGAGAAGTAAATAAAAGGTCTTCATCAGTCATATTGGAGTAAGCTTGTCGGTGACCATCTTTTAAATCAGCTTTCAAAACTGTTAGGTTGTTGGTTACTGCACTACGTTACGACTGTGGGATGTTTAGTTACCCAAATTTTCTTTAATTATGTATAAATTTGAACTGAATTTTCATAAAAAAAATTTTGTCACCTAGGTTACTCTTACTAGGTATCCTTTATTTTTTTATATAATCTATAACTTGCTTTCAGTGGCGGTTTCTCCACAGGAGCAGAGGAGCACGTGCACCCCCATACTCCATAAAGAATTCCTCCATAAAAAAATAATATTTATCTTCTTATATGATACCGTAATTTAAGTTAGAACCCTCCTCTTTTAACGTACCGTTACAATCGAACAAAACGTGGTGTAATAGCTCTCACCAAGCCGGTTGTCAAGAGCGACGGTGTAGCGCGTAGGAATCATAAGTCGCATATACGTTAAAGTAGGCGGGGTTTCTGCTGTTTCTCTATGCATTTTGTACTAGCAGGTGTGGTGGGGGAAAGCGCGATTCTAATAGGAAAACTCGCACAATTTAAATGTGCGCCGTTAAGTTCATTGCGTGTTAATTGCTGTTTAAATTTATTATTTGGAGTTTTCCTTTATATTTTTATTATTATTTTGGGGTAGTAAAGACTTATTTTAATAAAAATGAACAGTTTTATTGCCAAAACGACTATGAATGTGAAATATCTGAGAAACAATTTTAGCTCATTAAGTATTTAGCAAAAAATTGAAATTAAAATTTAAGGAAGACCTAAACCCGAAATTAACTTGACACAGACTACAAAGTGTAAATCTAGGAACATTATTGTAATTGATATGTTTGCTGCAAATAAAAACAGAAGAATGAACTTTACTTTTAAACAATGTACCCAATAAGGAAAAATAAATTGGCCTTTTTAATTTTTAATAAAATAGGTAGGTAATCATAAATTCTTTAAATATTTACTAAAATTTATGGACCAAATTTAGGCGTGGTCTTAAAAAACTTTGCCTGCAGCGAGCTTTTATTGTACCCCCAAGTTAACAAGTCACGAGCCGCCACTGCTTGCTTTTCTCCTGAAACTAGTTCCCCTATACATCGAGCTATTTTTTATTATGTCATAAAGCTTAACCCCGAACATTATATTTTTCCAATCGCTAAAAATGACCCTAATAGTTTATTTTTTAATAATAATGACTTCACAATATTTAACCTTATAACTAAATACCCAAATTCATCCAAGTTTCGTTGCCATTAAAGTAGGTACTAAAATTTTAGGTTTCTAAGGGGCACTTTATTACCTTTTATTCAACTTTTAATGAAATTAGTAAGTGTGAACTTAATGACCATTTACAATGTTATTTAAGACAATGTTGGCCTTCTTACAAAGTCAGTTTATACACTGACGAAAATCACTCAATACAAGTATTTTTTTGAATATGTGTATTACCACAAGAAAAAATCCATTTATCAGTAAAATATTTCGTTTAGTCGCAATCAAGGACGTTTTTTTGACAACAATATTGTTACGTGTGCTCAATGCTTTTTTATGGTAACAGAATATCATATAACCATAACAATATGTATCCAATAAAGTGTTTTTAAAAAGTATTTTTTTAATTCCTATAAGGTTCTCTTATTACCACAAAAATAAAAATAAAAACTAACCAATCTTTTATACCTATCTAAAATATACCTTTTAGGAACTAAACAGTTGCTTTTTTAAAACATGGTGAAATCGTTTTGGTTCATTTTATTGCCATTTGCAGTGTTGTTAGTTTGTTTAGTGGTTGGTGGATTATAGTTTATAGTGGATGTTTGATGGCCATTGATTTGATAAATTTTTTATATTTTAATAATTTCATATAGGGTGGTGTACTTTTAGTGCAACGTTATATAATAGGTGTTGTGGTGGTGTGTCCCCAAATTCAGGTAGGTACAATTATTTTACCAATAATTATATTTATTACTTAATAAGTAACTCATGTTTATCACATTACTCTACTTAGGTACCTACAAAAAATCGTTGAGTCTTTAAATTTTGTTAGGCGAGAAATTAATTTTTTCAGAAATACAATACAAATTTAGGGGATAGAATCGGAAAACAATCTGAGTTTTTGAGATATTTCTTCGCCGTTCTAAATTTTGCAATGCAAAATCGCATTTGTTAGGTTTTCTGATATACCTATTAATAAAAAAAAATGGCTAAAAAGGGTCATGCTCCTAGCAGTTTGTTACTTTCAGATCAGTCAGATCCCCCCGTTATTAAACAAAGTTTAACATACAATTTTTATCAAAAAATACTGCCCTAATAAGTGCAGAACGGAAACTTAATGGCGGCCATGATCGGAATGAATTAAAAAATATAAGTAATAAATATAATTATTGGTAAAATAATTGTACCTACCTGAATTTGGAGACACACCGCCACAACACTTATTGTATAACGTTGCACTAAAAGTACACCACCCTATATAGAATTATTAAAATATAAAAATGTTATCAAATCAATAGCCAAAAACATCCACTATAAACTAATCCACCAACCACAGCCATTTTGGCGAAGGAGCTAAAAAAAGGAATTTAGTAGTAGCTAGGTGGACTAGCTACAATAAAAATAAAATTATTTTATAGCTGGCTGATTATTTTTAGGAGTAAAAACCGATACTTTTCTAACTACACGACCTCAATTAATCACAAAATCATTTTTGTTTACCACTGCATTATATATTTTTTATGGCAATAGAGTTGTCTTTTAACAGCAAAAGAATAATATTTAAAAAACGACCATGTTGAGGTAAAAAGTCATTTCAAAAAAAAGAACCTGGTAGCGACAACAGAGTTATTTTTTCGGCGCCTATTTAATGCAGATTTCTTGCTACTGCGAATGGATTTCTAGCTATGGCTAATAGAGTTTTCTCTCGCGTGTGTAAAAATATTGGCAACATTTGGAAAACTGTTTTATCTGTGATTTTAGGAAACTAAGGTTACTGCATTTTTTCTTAGTAAAAGCTTACATTTTTAGGTAAAGTTACTTAAATTAAAGCAAGTAGGTTGTATGTTACTGCGTTTTTAATTATGAATTTATGACAACTGCGTTTTCAAGTATACAATGACGTTTTTATGTAAACGTAATATAGAAAAAAGAAAAGCACAAAGTCTTTTTCCACAAGTTTATTAGAATAGCTAGGCGAACCTAGAATAATCCTTAATATTTCGACATGTTTCGAGTGTAGAAACACTCATCATCGGGAAAACAAAGTAAATAGTATAATGCTGATGTTGTTAGCAATAGAGAAAATAATAAGTGGGATTGAGCCGTAATGGAGCTTTTAATGGTGTACACGAGGTGTAAAAAATTAATAGTCAGAAGACCGACAAAACTTCAGCATACTGGAAAGTCAAGTCATTTTCCCTTCTGACACGTGCTGCTTGCAGTTGAACTTCTTTAACAAAGAAAAGGCTACTTTTCTAAGATGTTCTAGTGGAACTAAAATTTTTTTTTTAAATCTTTTAAATCTATTAATTCTGAACACAACGTGTATGCTTTGACTCCTGCCGGGGTAACTGGGCCGTAACAAGCCTGGTATCCCAACAGCATTTTACTTCAAGCTAAATGATGCTTTGAATTTTATGAAAAACTATTTTTTTTTTTCTTTCTCTCTCATTTCACTACTTTTACATGTCTCCGACAAAGTTTAATGAAACTTAAGATTTTTCACTTCTTATACCTAAATGATTTTCACAAAGTCTGTCAAAACTCTATAATTTTTCTTTCGCTCTCTTAATTTTTCTGCCCAAGACAGGGCCTTTGCACTTACTAGCTCTTGACTTTCCAGTATGCTGAAGTCTTGTCGGTATTCTGACTATTCATTTTTTACACCTCGTGTACACTATTGAAAGCTCCATTACGGCTCAATCCCACTTATTATTTTGTTTATTACTAACAACATCAGCAATATACTATTTATTTTATTTTCCTGATGATGAGTGCTTCTACACTCGAAACATGTCGAATTATTATGAATTATTCTAGGTTCGCCTAGCTATTCTAATAAACTTGTGGAGAAAGACTTTGTGCTTTTCTTTTTTCTTTACATTTAACTCCACTTTAAGTATGGACTACTTCTTCAAAATTAAACGTAATATTATGTTATGCAGTAAGAATAAAGTTACTGCACCTTTTAGTAGGAATTAATGACGTATCAGTACCTTATTACGATACGACTATTTTCCTGTTTTATTTTTGAAGAGAACATTTTTTTTGAAATAAAAAAAATTCTAGAAATATAAAAACCAATCCAAAGAATCACTTTCAGACAAAATTTGAAAATCGATAAAAATTGACGTTATTGCGTTTTTTACTATGACGGCAGCATTAACTTTAACATAATTTTTAACACACTCGAAAAGTTTTCATGAGAGGTAGTTTGATTTATTTTGAAGGTTTTTACTTTATCTACCAAAGCGCTGCAATTTGTCAAACTTTGTAATCTTATTGAAAAGCTCAAGCTACATGCAATTTTAAAAAATTTACGACGCAGGTATACTGTAAATTTATTTATTGCCTGGGATTCTAAAGTCCTGTAATAGAAAACTCTTCAGTATGAAGCTTATAGCCACTCTAATCTGACGGTTGGGATATTTGATTACGGCCAATAAAAGTAGGCCAATAATAAAGAAGCCGTTGATATTACCTTAAAGATGATAAAATAACACTAGCCACAATTTTACTACAGTGAGATTTTTCACTAAATTTTGATTTTTATTCTATCGCAAAGAGAAAAAAAAAATAAAACTTTCTACGTTTTCAGTTTTTAAATTGAAAATAATAATTGTATCAATTTTAATATATTTGCCATTTATATAGTCTATTGTACAACTGTTTTTTTTTATGATCGAGCACAAGCACTATAGAAAAAATCCTTTAAGGCGCTCTGGGAGCGGTGCGTGTGCGAAGAAAGCCATTCACGTTTTTCTTGAATCGTTGGAGGTTATATTCGGTTGGAAACACGGTCTCAGAAAGGCCGTTCCACAAAGATGACGTCCTACAAATGAAAGAGTTCTGAAACAATGATGTTCGGGGTGTACTAAGTTGAACCACATAGGGATGAGCGGCAGTGGTTCGTCGTGTGTTTCTGCTATGTATTGCTCTAGGTGGAATCGAGCGGGCAATATCTGTCGAACACTTGCCATGGAAATATCTGTAGAAGAGATTCAAATCACCAACCTGTCTTCGATACTCTAAGCTGTCGAGGTTCTTAGTCAGCTCGTGGCCGCCGATTAGACGAACGGCTCTCCTTTGGATGGAATCCAACAACCGAAGGGTATGCTTCGGTGCAGAACTCCAGATATGAGAGCAGTATTGACAGTATTCCAGTGATGGTCGAATCTGGGCTTTATAGAGTGTCAAAAGTTGTTGAGGTGTATACAACTTTTTGGTACGGAAAAGTACACCGAGCTTCTGAGAAGCTGCCTTGGCGATTGCCACAACGTGATTATGCCAAGACATATTTCCTCCCAGGTTGACACCCAGCAAATTAATAGACGAACTCAGTGGAATTGCGTGTCCTGCCATAACGATATCGGGTTTTGCAATGTTAACCTTTTTAGAGAAAACTGCTGCCTGGGTTTTTGGAGCGTTAAATTCGACTTGGTTACGGTCACCCCAAGACAAAATTTCTTCCAGGTCTTTATTGAGGCGTGATACCTCATGTTGTCTGCGAAGATGTGCGTCAGCAGCCGATGTTTGAGATTTCAAAGTAAAAGATGAGATAAGTGTGCTGTCGTCAGCAAAGCTATTTATTGAATTTTCTGTTTTTGCTAGAAGGTCGTTAATGTACAGTAAGAAGAGAGTGGGGGATAATATGGACCCTTGAGGAACACCAGCATTGATGGTGAATGTGTCTGAGAGAAACCCGTCAATCGCCACTTGCAGAGAACGGTCCTTGAGGAAGCTAGACAACCATGAACAAAATCGACCGGGCATACCATAAGAACGCAGTTTACTTAGGAGCCCCTCGTGCCAGACACGGTTAAAGGCTTTAGAGATGTCCAGTGCAATAGCCCGGGACTCCCATGATGTTCGATTGCGTTGCTCCAAAGATGAGTGACATAGGCTAGAAGGTCTCCTGTTGCTCTGGACTTACGAAAACCATACTGATGGTCGCTGATAATTTTAAGGCCTTCTAGGTATTTTAGAAGTTGTTGGTTAATAGCTTTCTCCATCACCTTTGATATAACTGAAAGCAATGCGACTGGTCGATAGTTGTTTGGCACGGTTTTCTTGCCTTTCTTTGGTATAGGCTGGGCTCGCGCCTTTTTCCAGCAAGATGGAAATATTCCTTTTTTGTAGGATAGGTTAAAAAGTCTACAGTGGAGCCTTTGGGATGTGGGCGCATCTAATATTTTTCGCAATATTTACCAATTTACACATTTTTAATATTGGAATGTTCAATAATTATCTATCCATCCATTAATCGTGCTGATTTTTAAGATTTGTTTAATTAGCCATAAAATACAATTTTCAGAAAAACTTATAATATTTCAAAAAAACTTTCAACATTCATCTTCATTGTCTTTTCCCGCGTTACCATCAATTTTTTTTTGAGATATCTTATGTGATATATTAGTAATTTACATAGCAAGTCTTCTTGGAGCCGTAGCTGAGTCCTGGAAGTCTGCTAGTCCGGCGATAAAAGGGTTTTTCTACGACCGTCCGTTTTAACCCATTTTCCCGCACGCATTTTAGTTTTGAAAGTGTAACTTTTCCGCACCAGTGTTCATTTTTTGCTGTGATTACGAAGCCGTGTCATTGTCATAGAAAGCACAGGTTTTTACCAAAGAAGCTAAGTACAAAGTACGCAAATTTACGACGACCTACCACTCCGCACCACCGCTTTTTTTTATTAATTATAAGAAAGGAAAATGCTCAGTTCAGTGCGTTGGCGTAAACACTTTTGGTAAAATGCCAGCAGAGATTGTGGCCTATTTGCGCCTACCTAACCTGGAACGTTATACAGGACACAGTTTCAGGCGTTCTTCGGCAACGTTCCTAGCAGACTCAGGTGAAAGGATAACCAACATAAAACGCCTCGGTGGCTGGAAGTCTACTACTGTCACTGAGGGCTATTTGGAGGACTCCGAGAATCAGAAGAAAAACATATTGAATAAAATTCTTTCATCTACAAATGACTTACAACCGTTGCCGTCATCGTCATCTTTATGCGACCTGCAACCGATGCCATCCCAATCAACGTGGTCTTTATGCGCTTACCAGTTAACACCAAATAACTCCCCTGGACCGGCAATTTTAAATAATTTACAGAATGCAACAAATTGTGTTTTTAATATTCATAGTAGCTTTTTAGTTAACATTTTATATATTATAATATGTTAAAATAAAATAATTTTTGGAAAATAAATATATATACTATTTTGTATATCTATACGGTCGTAGAAAATAGTTATTTTCCTAACAAGTGCGCAAAGTGATACTTTTCCGCACGCAAGTACAGTTGGACGAACGACGCGAAGCGGAGTTCGGATAAGTTCTTGCGTGCGGAAAAGCACTTTGCGCACTTGTTAGGAACAACATTTTTCCTACGAGCTTCATATCAGATAACAACAAAAATAAAAATATGATAATTTATTTAATAATTTTTAATTCGACTTTAAAGAAAGAACTATAATATACTTACAACTAAAAATTACATAACAAAAAAAAATAATAGAAAATTAAAAAATTACATAACAATAAAAAAAATAATAGGAAACTAAATTATTTGTTTATAACATTTATAACAAAAGAGCAATTACAATTACATGTACATTTATTGTTGCTTGGCAATATTATAATCATTTATCACTATACTTTTCCGCACCCAGTGCGGATAAAAGTCTTATCTGCACTAGTGCGGAAAAGTGTAACTTTGCACACAAAAATGCGTGCGCAAAGTACTACTTTGCGCACGCTCGTAGGAAAAATAATGTTCCTAACTCATGCGTAAAGTGCCTTTCCCGCCCTTGACCACTTGGCCGAACTCCGCTTCGCGTCGTTCGGGTCAACTGCAGTCGCGTCCGGGAAAGTATCACTTTCCGCACTTGTTAGGAAAATATCTATTTCGGGTGTTATGGCAACCGCCCAGAAAGTGGAAAACCGTCCTGCAAGTACTCACTTGCTGGACTTGGAAAAGTGTTAATTTTTTAATAAAACAGCTTCCGGGAAGTGGGGTACTTTTCTAATCTTGCCGCGTTTAAAAGAAAAATCAAGGAATATTATAAAAATCAGTCAGTTCGTCTCGCCGAATCATACTGGTTTAAACATAAAAATGTGTACGTTTTATTATTTATATTAAAATCAAACGGAATAAAATATTTTTTTACAGCCTCATTCCACAAGACATATTATGTAAAACCTTATAATACTCTCTTTCGAAATACAAAAGAAGTAATCCAAGAAGTTGATTTACTGTAAATAAAGTGCTTTTACGTCTCTTATGTTCGGCTACAAAAGATTATTGATTGTTCAGCTCAAGAGTCCTCGTTTTTGCATCAAGTAATGAATATAGCCTCATTATTGGTTCAAAGGGACACTATTGCCGGGCCTATTATTTAAAGGGTCAAAAGAAACTGCCAAGGGTTTTTACGAATAGCATTTTGAAAGCTTCGGTAGTTTCTTTCTTATTTTTTAGTCAACAGTATTTTATGTTGTCAAACTAAATTCTTTCCAAATCTATACTATCTTTAAATCCCTTTTGGATTATAATGATTTTGTTTTGTGTAAATAGTGTTTGGGGACGTTACAACGACGATACAATAATATAGGGGGTAAATAATGGGGTGATAAAAGGCATAACGTAAAATTCTAATTGTCAAACGAAACAAGGCGCGCGCATGCGACGTTACCGTCTCAAACCAAAATAACGCCCATCAAATCCGGTAAAAGTCTTATGGTAAAGTCAAAATAATCTGAGAACTCGCCGCATCACCTGTCATTAATGGCACCCTGTTGAAGTCTGGTTTATTTTACGTTAGGTGGTTGGCTACAGAAACTGAACCGGACTAAGTTCTTTTACCTTCGCCTTAGACATCTGGTAAATTTTGTAAAGGAGTCTTAATATTTTGTAAAGCGTAGATACGTACTTTACTTTTTACTTTTTCGTATCCAAATCAACAATCTTTGTGCCCAGTATGGGGCGACGTCAATAGCGTTCTGTTCAGCATTCCATAAATCATTCAGGGAGCAGGTGTTAGGGCAGTTTCTGCAGATCGTGAGATGCGCCATGTCTTGTAATTCTCCGCAGTCGCAGAAAGCGTCTTGATGGTCTATTTGGTTCCATCTAATTTGGTTGGTTTTCACAGCTGCAACTCCCGTTCTAATTCTATTTTATGTTTGCCACGTTCGCCAGTCCAGATCCGCCCCTCTATGGTTTTCCTAACGTAGTGGGTAGTTTTCAGGGGGTTCCTCATCGACCACCTTAAGGAAGTTTCTGCGTGATCTGAGCCTTTCCTGTGTTATGTATATTCCGTGTAGTGGGTTTCTCTCGTCAAAGTCTGGGGACTGACAAAGCCTGATGCTCTTCAGAGTGCTGGTAAAGGTGTTGCTTTCATGCACCCGGTGGTTATTCGGCATGTCTCATTGAGGGCTATGATAGATAGTAATAATAATAAGTAGATACTAATTTGATTATTTATAAAATAAAATATTGACAGACCCGTACCTACCAAAATAAGTATGTGAAAACATTATAAAACTAAAGGAAAAAAAAAACATTTATTTCTTTTAGTATTTATTTATAACAAGCAAAAATAGGTATTTATGTATTTGATATACAAGAAGAAAAAAATACATTTTTTGCGATGTGTAAGCTTTGTGGTGTACATCTAATTAAAACACCAAATTGGGAACCCTTGTGGTATTGTTACTTAAGTGGGAATTTTATGTATGGTGTCCCCTAACTAAGGGGCTATACAGCAACAGGAGATAGTGGAAATTGACCATTGAATTTAATTTCTTATACGGTTAAGGAGATACAGGGTGATTCAAGTTAAACTTGACTTTATAAAATTGGCGATGATTTGATGTTAAGCGGATATGAATCAAATTGAGTGTAGTTACATTTTTAAGGGCAAGAGGGAGGATTCCATAATGAGTTTTAAGGTAGGCATCTCCTAGAGAACGCTAGCTACAGAATATGAGTTTGATAAATTCTCCCCTAAATTTTTTGTCTCTCACATTTATTTTCTGACCGCTTTACCTCAAATTATGGAAGAGGAATCTTTTATACGTAAAAAAGTTGTACTTCATTCATTAATGTCGATATTTTAATTAGTTTTTGAGATAATTGCGTTTAAATGCTAGAAGGCAAGAAACATTTAAATAAACATCTTTGTTAACGAAACATATTTATTGAAAATTAACCGTGCGTTCTCAAGCAGAAATGACATATTTTTAAGTCTACTATCCCCTGTTGCTGTATTTGCCCATTAGTTATGAGACATCCTGTATATAACGATAAGTAAATTGTTTAACTAGGCACTTTTTTTCATAATAGATGAGATAACCAAGAGGGTGTTTGTACTCATCATTAAGCTTAAATAATAAACATCATGAAAATCTGTCTCTGAAATATATAAAATCCAAAAGTAAAATATTTAAAGCACACACTATATAAAAAACACACACAGAAACACCTAAAAAACACCAAAATCGGAAGAAAATATTATGACGCAACCTGACGCGTGAGCTTGCTACTGCTGATCTGGGAACTTTAACGACGAAACCAGATCAGCTGTTAATGTCAAATGTCGCTGTCTAACGATTTGTTTTACGAAAAGGTTAACTTTATACGAGGGAGGATAAGATTGGAAGTTCCGCTAAGAGTAAAGTATATTTCAATTTGGAATTTTTTTTATTAGGAATTATTTTTTTAATTTCAAAGATATACCCAAATACGAAATTTCGCTTTTTTGAATAAAAGAATAAGATTAATAACAGACATAAATAGTTTTGACATGTTCAGGGGACAAGTAAATAAAATATTTACCCCAATAGTGATTCCGTTTTAAGTTAAACGAGCTTTTAGTTTCATGTATTTGAAATTTCCTTTTTAAGTAAACATTATGATTTATATACAAATTTTTCAAATCAAAATAACTCATAAACAAAATTCGATTAGACCTATCTGAATTTTCCGTGCGCTGCAAGTGTTTAAAGCACTCAATAAATTCTTTTTTATATCGCCCTTGTGTGAATGTCTAGAATAGAAACAACCCTCTTAATTTTACAACCATGCGGTAAAATTGTGAAAGCTTAAGGCGAAAACGGTTGGCCCATATTACGAATTTTCCAGAGTAAAAAACGATGGAACACACAGGGGAAATTATATTACTCGCGAATAAGATCATAAATTATTTTAAATTTATTTTTAATTCAATAAAATCGAAACACTTTTTATCGTGTTTTTCGCCGAAACTTATATAAATGTTTTAGACAAAGTGCTTACTATGAAAAATTAAAAAATAATAATTTTGTAGTTAAATGATTTTAAAAAGCGTTTTTTCTTTAATAAATACACTTATAACATTATTTACGTTTTTCTATTCACCTAATCTTTTGTTGGCGAGGCTTCAACAACTATTTTGGAATACTCATATGGAGTAATCATATTTTACTGGAAAAATAAAGACATTTTTTTTATCCATGTTATTACCGTGCGAGCAAAAATTATTTGCATCAAAGAGGGCCTTGCATCGAAGGACGTGATGCTTAGCCGTAGAGCTTAATACCTGTTGGGTGTCAGTAACTACCTGAATTAACAATCAATCAGTTATTCCGTCATCTTTGACAGTCGTTACAAGTCATTTGATTCATCGCTAATTTTTTCAATTTCTTGAATTCACACAAGGGCTTTACGGAACAGCACAAAACATTCATGGTTGAAGCGTATTTTCGAAACGGGGCTAGAGTAAATGGTGGGTGGCAATACAATCCGGGTTTGTGCATGGACGATTTTCACGAACATTTTCCTAACGTTACTTTTATTGCTGGGAATTTTTATCATTGCCTGAAAAGAACCGTGGCTGTGTTTAGGGAAACAGGTTCTATACAACACAAAAAAGGAGCAGGAAGACCATCTGTAAGAATAGAAGAACTTGTTGCAAACGTTCGTGAAATAATACGCTAACAAATTGTATAAGACGCCTGTCCCAAGAAGTGAAAAGATCTTATGGAACATGTAGGACTATTCTTAAGAAGCAGCTAAATTAAAATTAAATTAATTTATAACAATTACAAGAAAGGATTATCCAAGAATGTGGTAACTGGTAACATTTCTCCAGAGATGCTGGTCAATACTTTTGAAAATATGAAGAGACGTGTGAATTTATGCTTGGAGCATGGCGGTGGCCAATTTCAGCAATTTATGTAATTATTTTTCTTTTTCTTTCTGTATATGCTTACTTTGTTAATTTTGTAAACAACAAAAATAAATGTGTATTTGTCTACTTATTTTATTACTCATTAGTTTGGCATATCATGTCATAATATGAATTTGACAAAATTTTAACCTAGATTTGATCTAAACCAAACCCTGCGTTTTTTAATCCAAGCTCTCTTTGATGCAAATATTTTTCCTCGCACGGTACTAACTGATCCGCAAATAATTCACTACCCAGAGTGGTCTGAAGGTTTATACGCCTATAGCGTGGAAACCGTGGGAACACGGGGAGATTAGCAGCCCCATCAGTGTTGAATCCGACACTACTCTGTTTTACACGGTGCCAGTCTTTAGAAGATACTCCTCGAAAAAAAAAAGAAAAAAAATAATTCAATGAACATCGACTCACAGTCTTAAAGGTAATCGGCCGATTATCCAAATTATTCAGAACGTGTATTTTTATCAGTTGTTACACTAACACTAACGTGCCGTCTGCCAAAGGTCTCGGACTTATGTTGTCAACGAGGTTTTTTTTAGTATCTTCCCCTATTTATTGTCTATCAAGTTAACTTACGAAGTGAATCAGAGAAAAGATATAGGCGCTTAGGCTCGAAATCGAAGTGGAAGAGCTTTTCACGAGCTTTTGTGTCTTTGTAAACGTCTGTCAGACTTAAGGGTTAAACATAATATATAAAATAGAATAGAATATATTACGTACAAAGTTTATTATTTTTTTTATACAAGTTAATATAGTTTTTTAAGATTTTAAGTTTTGCACCTAGAGAACTAAATCCCTGAATTATATAATAATAGTCATACGTTATTATAAGTAACAATAAGTAACGAAGTTACATAAATTACAAATCCACTATACAGTGTTAATTTGTAACTTATAATAAATTCAGTAAATCCAGTACAGTTTTTTTTTTTTGGAAAAATGCTTGGACAGGGGTATTAACATTTTAAGTTGTGACCTTTTTTATAAAAAAAAAATCTATACAGTGTAGTTTTTTGTTGACTATTTTTAAAGTGCATATTAAGTTAAGTAAATTTAAAATTTTGATTCTTTGTTATTTATAAGATACCTATTACACAAAAAAAATTAATTTAGTTGAAAATTAAAAAATAAAAAAACTATTATTAATTTGTGTTATGCTTGGTGAAACTGTTGTTCTATTGCACAGGAAGAAAAAAGAATATCTACTTTTTCTGTTTCACAAATTTAATCAGTTTCCTGACACGTGTTTCGGCCCTTGCGGGCCATTGTCAAAGGAGCACAAGAAGATACTAAATTCTACGTGACATTACAAAGATATTTATATTATATTATGGTAACTATAAACATGTCATAAAATTAAAATTAGAATTAGAAGATTGAATGGTCAACTGTAGGTTTTCCTAACTTTTAAAGGTACACTGAGAGAAAACTCTATTAGCCGTAGCTAGAAATCCATTCGCAGTAGCAAGAAATCTGCATTAAATAGGCGCCGAAAAAACAACTCTGTTGTCGCTACAAGGTTCTTTTTTTTGAAATGACTTTTTAACTTCAACATGGTCGTTTTTTAAATATTATTCTTTTGCTGTTAAAAGACAACTCTATTGCCATAAAAAATATAAAATGCAGTGGTAAACAAAAATGATTTTGTGATTAATTGAGGTCGTGTAGTTAGAAAAGTATCGGTTTTTACTCCTAAAAATAATCGGCCAGCTATAAAATAATTTTATTTTTATTGTAGCTAGTCCATCTAGCTACTACTAAATTCCTTTTTTTAGCTCCTTCGTCAAAATGGCTGTGGTTGGTGGATTAGTTTATAGTGGATGTTTTTGGCTATTGATTTGATAAAATTTTTATATTTTAATAATTTATTATATGGTGGTGTACTTTTAGTGCAACGTTATACAATAAGTGTTGTGGCCAAATTCAGGTAGGTAGGTACAATTATTTTACCAATAATTATATTTATTACTTATATTTTTTAATTCATTCCGATCATGGCCGCCATTAAGCTTCCGTTCTGCACTTATTAGGGCTTAGGGCAGTATTTTTGATAAAAATTGTATGTTAAACTTTGTTTAAGAACGGGGGGATCTGACTGATCTGAAAGTATCAAACTGCTAGGAACATGACCCTTTTTAGCCATTTTTTTAATTAATAGGTATCAGAAAACCTAACAAATGCGATTTTGCATTGCAAAATTTTGAACGGGGAAGAAATATCTCAAAAACTCAGATTGTTTTCCGATTCTATCCCCTAAATTTGTATTGTATTTCGGAAAAAATTAATTTCTCGCCTAAGAAAATTTTAAGACTCACCTAAGTCAACGATTTTTTGTAGGTACCTAAGTAGAGTAATGTGATAAACATGAGTTACTTATTAAGTACACAACACCTATTATATAACGTTCCACTAAAAGTACACCACCCTATATAAAATTATTAGAATATAAAAAATTTATCAAATCAATGGCCATCAAACATCCACTATAAACTATAATCCACCAACCACTAAACAAACTAACAACACTGCAAATGGCATTAAAACGAACCAAAACGATTTCACCTTGTTTTAAAAAAGCAACTGTTTAGTTCCTAAAAGGTATATTTTAGATAGGTATAAAAGATTGGTTAGTTTTTATTTTTATTTTTGTGGTAATAAGAGAACCTTATAGCAATTAAAAAAATACTTTTTAAAAACACTTTATTGGATACATATTGTTATGGTTATATGATATTCTGTTACCATAAAAAAGCATTGAGCACACGTAACAATATTGTTGTCAAAAAAACGTCCTTGATTGCGACTAAACGAAATATTTTAGGGATAAATGGATTTTTTCTTGTGGTAATACACATATATATTAAAAAAAATACTTGTATTGAGTGATTTTCCTCAGTGTACAGATACATATTTAATCCTAAATTAGTGTGCTATTAGGGAAGCGCCTGAAGGTATTTGGGTTTGATTATTAACAACATTACATTTGTTTTTTATGGCTTTTTTGATGGCTATTGTTTCTAGTAAATTTAGTTCTGCTTTTATTGTGTATGTATTAGGGTTTTTAGCCAGTTTACTAGAAACAACAGCTATCAAAAAAGCCATCAAATGTTGTTATTAATCAAACCGAAATACCTTCAGGCACTTCCCTAATTCTTAGTAGCACACTAATTTAGGACTAAATATGTATCTGTACCTTTAAAAGTTAGAAAAACCTACAGTTGACTATTCAATCTTCTAATTGTAAATTTAAGTTCATGGCATGTTTATAATTACCATAATACCATATAAATACCTTTGGAATGCCACGTAGAATTTAGTATCTTCTTGTACTCTTTTGATAATGTCCCGCAAGGGCCGAAACACGTGTCAGGAAACTGATTAAATTTGTAAAACATAACAAGTAGTTATTTTTTCTTCCTGTGCAATAAAAAAAATGTATCCATCTTTAATGTTTTTTCGTCAATAAATGCAAAATTTGGTCCATTTAGTATTTGGCAATATTCTAAATGCAAGTAAAACTCGTATTGAACATTTCTCATTACTTTTGGAGAAATTAACCTACACTTATGTCTTATTCGTGTTTTTAGCTCCTTAACATACCTTATAAATGAGGTTGAAAGCAATAAAAGTTTTGAAATGTGTTACTTATGTAGAACTTAATAATTAAAAATAGTCGATAAATAACTACAGTTGGCATTTGAAAAAATTTATCGATATCGTCATATCTCTAATTTGGAACACACTGAATCAATATATTTTTTATAAAATATACCACTTAAAATATTAACACCCGTGCCCAAGCATAATAATATTATCCTGCAATAAACAATAACTCAATATAGAAAAAAGAAAAGCACAAAGTCTTTCTCCACAATTTTTTATTAGAATAACTAGGCGAACCTAGAATAATTTATAATAATTCAATTCGACATGTTTCGAGTGTAGAAACATTCATCATCAGGAAAACAAAGTAAAAGGTACAATGCTGATGTTGTTAGCAATAGAGAAAATAATAGTGGGATTGAGTCGTAATAGAGCTTTCAATGGTGTACAAGAGGTGTAAAAATTGAATAGTCAAAAGACCGACAATCAAGACTTCAGCATACTGGAAAGTCAAGGGTTAGTGCAAAGGCCCTGTCTTGGGCAGAAAAATGAAGAGAGCAAAAGAAAAATTAGGGAGTTTTAACAGACTTTGTGAAAATCATTTATTAAGTAGTGAACAATCTTTAGTTTTATTCAGCATTGTCAGAGACATGTAAAAGTATTGAAGTAAAAGGGAAAGAAATAGAAAAAAAATATTTTTTATAAAAGTCTAAGCATTATTTAGCTTGAAATAAAATACTGTTGGGGTACCAGGCTTTTTACTGCCCAGCTACCCCGGCAGGAGTCAAAACATACACATTTTGTGCAAAATTAATAGTTTTTGTTTTAAAAACTAGATATTTTCACTACTTAATAAATGATTTTCACAAAGTCTGTTAAAACTCCCTAATTTTTCTTTTGCTCTCTTCATTTTTCTGCCCAAGACAGGGCCTTTGCACTAACCCTTGACTTTCCAGTATGCCGAAGTCTTGATTGTCGGTCTTTTGACTATTCAATTTTCACACCTCTTGTACACCATTAAAAGCTCCATTACTACTCAATTCCACTATTATTTTCTCTATTGCTAACAACATCAGCATTGTACCTTTCACTTTGTTTTCCTGATGATAAGTGTTTCTACACTCGAATTACCGGAAATTACCGAACGCAAAATATAAGACGCTTCTTATTGTAGAAAATCTTGGAAGATGCTCATTAAAGTGTCCCAGATCATCACTAGATGGAGCTACGCTTTTGACGGTGACCCCGTATGCTGGTTCAAGTTGGGGATGGATCTGATGAAATAAAAGGAAACACTCTTCTTACTTACTTTATTAGTTACATAGATATTATCAGATTATCAGCTAGGTAAACTAAATTTCCAAAATATCTGCTGTAAGTGTATAAAAGGTATTTATTATTCAAATCTTAGCCTTTGGTAACTTTGTATGCACAAATAGCCGGATATCAGAGTCTTTATCGAGTGGAAAGATATAAAACTGGAAAGAGGCACAAGTTCATTAAAAAAAGCCGTAAAAAATCCATTTTAGATTTGGTTCTTATTTAAATGTTTCCCTAAAATACATTGTTAAGCCCTAATTGGGTAAAGTTACCCGATTGCAATTTGTATTAAATTATGCTTACTGTATATAGTTAGAGAGCGATGTTTGCCAACTGAATCATCATGAAGCAACCGGCGTTTTGTAATCAGCTAATAATTTAACTGAACTTATCTAATTCAACTTGCCTCTTCTTCATTATTTACCTTTAAAAATGGTGTAAATTGGCGTCTAAACCTTATTTTAGTTAACTGTTACTTTTGCTCAGTATCTTTCTATTGTAATAGAACGCAAAAATCTATCTTTTTAGTTTAAATTATTTTTATTTAAAGTGCGTTCTCATGAGTCAAAACAAGATGTTTCCTTTTAAAATACAAAGAGTGGCTATAAAAGCTTTTGTTTCAAAAATAAATATGATAATAAAACCTAACTTAGCCAACTAATTGAAACCAACCGTTTTTCTTATAGTAGAGTTTACCAACCCGATAATACCTTCTAAAAAAGATTCCCGTTTGCACTTTGTTGCTAAAATGTACGACCCCTTTTATATCATTCCTTATACCTTAAGGAAGCAAAATTGACTTGTCGTCCAAAAATCGTACCATGCAGGGGGTGGTCGGGGGCGGTTTTCCAAAAAGTACCAATTTTTTTTTTTTGCCTTTTTTACATCTATAATACCTGATCATCAACCTGCTTGAATCTTATTTCAAAATCTTAATTAGAAATATATTTTTTTTAATTTTAAAAACATCGCGCGCCGTGCTTGTATATGGAGCGCTTTAATGAATAACCGCTCGCCCTGAAAACCCATAATTGTGATAATTTGTAACTCGCCATAACTCCAGAATCCTTTGACTTATCAAAAAAATACTTGCCATAAACGTTGTAGATAAAACATCAGGGATTACAATGCTTTTTTAAAATTATTAGTCCGATGAACAGTTTCGTCAAAAAATTGAAAAATGTCAAACCGTATCACCGTAAGCGTGGTCAACCGTGCGGATGCGATGAAGGATCAGATTGCCGTCGTAAAGCCATGAAAAACGACCGTATGTTATATCGCGCGCATAAGTTCGGTTTTCCTTCGCTTTTGGTGTGATTGGAATGCAATTATTACATTATAAGTTAGTTCCTTATAAAATTAAGGGATTATATTTTGTAAACGGTTAGTAATGTTGTTTTGAATAATTTAATTTGAAATTAATTTATGTTTCTCTAAATTTTTTCAATATTAATATTAATTAATAAGTTGTTACTAAAAGGAACTTTTTTTTTATTAGAAAAATTGGTATTTGTCCAAGTTTTTGTACATATAGGGTGTTTACAAAAAATGAAAAATGGTACTATTTAATTTTTTTTATAAAGAAAAACAGAAAACAGGGTTTATACGTTCGGGATTTGTCTATAAGTAGGTACCTGATCTACCTAGAGTACCTATACTAGTGTTTTTTCGGGTGTTAAGGTCATGGTTGCTCAGTAGAGATAGAGAATAACCTTAAAATTTCATTGTGGTTTTGATTGTGTGTATCAGCGTGTTGCAGGATACCTGAAAATAACACTACTATTAATCGGGGAGAATCCGGGTGTTATTTAACGAAAATAAAGAAAAAAGGGTGATACTTACAGAAGATTTTTTTGTTGAACCTATTTACAGGAACAAGTATAGAAATCGGAAAACAGACAAATGCTCTTTATATACCTAATAATAAAAGGCTTGGGTAAAATCTTGCCCTAAAGAATCTATTTATTAATAAACATATTTATTCCAAAAGAAAGATTCTTAGAGTTTTTAGTCAGAGTCAGCCATGCATTTGCAGGAGCCAATGCAATTTATTTGTTTTTTTTTACAGGAACACAGTGACCCAGTGCAATCTAAAATAGAGTAGCAATTTAAAATTTAACTATAGTAAAAAATAACAAACTTTGTGTAGGTACCTTTTTTACAGTTGCAAGTATTTAGAACTGAAGTATCCTCCGGTAGTATTGCGTCGGTTGTTAATACAGGCACTGGTTTACCGTTTGCAATATTCCAGCCACAACTTGATAAGTCCGGTAAAGGTGACCTTGGCATAGTACTGTCCAGCCATATTTTGGTCTGATAGTGGACAGGGCGACAGTGTTGTCTTAGACTATCTTTGGTTGGAGGCAATTTACTCACAGGTTTGGAGGATGCTAAAATTCCTCTAAGAGCATTTATACATTTGATATCTTCATTTTTGTAGTACCTATATAAACGAATTACAAATTTAACTACGTCATTAAAGACTTCTTCTAAGTAGGTACTGTTCTTTGCCAACTCTAGCTAGTAGATTATAATGTGATAAGAAGACTTTCCAGCATGTTCTTTTGCCTAGTCCCACAAACTGACTAGTTGTATCACAACCTGTGAGTGCGTGAAAGGCTGGTAGACATTTGATCATGGAACTCTCCATTTTTAATTCATGAATTACAATGGATCGTTGGCTTTCTTTAGCTCCAATTTTCATCCAAATTTCTGAAGTCAGAATATCTTTAAAGTGAGCCAATAGTACCAAAACATCTGTATCTTTACAGTCTACTATACCGCCAATTCTGGAATGAAATATTGGATTGTCTCGCGCTATACTTTTAATTTTATTTTCCATGTTATTGCTCATTACCTGGCATAGTTTTTAATTTTGTAAACGTTTTTGGCAAAATATGCACCTTTGTACATCAAATTGAGTTCGTAAAAATGGTTTTTTCAGGGGTATATCTACTGGGAGTGGGTTAGTAAATATTTTTGCATACTTTGATTTATATGATTTAATATTATTCGTGCTGGTATACGTTTTGTAGCAAGTTTTATGCCAATTTAAATGTTCTCGCTCTTTTTAATTATTCAAATTTAAAAATATATGCAACAACTTTGCATCATTTCCTTGACAAATATCAATAAGTACCTTTGTACATTCAATAAATCTTTGTTTAGATTTTGGTCGGGATATAACTATTCCCTGATTCTTGGCAAATGTCAGATAATTGGGAATTAAATATGTTGCCTTGTGTTTTGATTGATAGTTTTTTTTAAGTGGTCTTAATTTAATTTTGGGCTGTAGTTCACTCACTGAACTGGTACTGCTTTCAAAATCCATTGCTTAATCGTTTCAATAAAAAGTGTCGTATATAAACATTAAAAGGCACTATACTGTTATTAAAAAAAATCTTACCTGAAAACTTAAACTTTCTCCTTAACCTTTCCGTGGCCATGCTACAAAAAGTTACATTTTCGGCCGTGTGGGGTAACTATGATACCCCATTGAAATACTGCATGATCTTTTGTCAATGATGCATGATGGTGTGCAAAGATGTACAATAAAACACTAATAATTCATTTTTAATAAAACATTTTTAATTTTTACAATAAATTAATATTTACTCTTCCTCATTATTTTTACAATCGGGACATAATTTTTTTTTACTTTCTTCTCTGTGTATGTTGCAAATGGGTTTATTGCATGCACTACATGATATTTTAGTCTTTCTATCCCTAAGAGTAACAAAAAAATGAATTTTTTTTACGTTTTCGCCGTTTTCGGCCGGTCGACGATTTCGATACGCTGCAAGCAGTTTTTTGTGTAAAATTGAAGTTAAATTGAGTATCTTTATAAAAAAATTGCTTTATAATATATTTTTCTAGGATTACCTGGAGGGAAAAAAATTACAAAAAAATTGTTTGGAAGATAATTTAAAAAAACCGCATCTGGGGTACCTAAAATACCCCGCTCGGCCACGGAAAGGTTAATAACAACTATATTACAACAGTCATTTAATGCAGGGCATCTGTAAAACACTTTTAACTTTTAGCAATGCCCATTAAGTCCAATGTATAGATAAGAACTATAACTTCACAGCATACAACACACCCTAATAAAATATAACAACTATTGTTGGTTAAAATAAAAGTAAGTCAAAAAATATTGCTATAAGATAGAAAATGGAAATCCACAATCCAATATTTGCTGGTCTAGCTTCAAAATTAACGGCGCGGCGGCTACTCGGCACGGAATTCTAGACTAAACACTATTGAAAACGCGATATTAAACGAATATCGAACTTATGCGCGCGATATAACATACGGTCGTTTTTCATGGCTTTACGACGGCAATCTGATCCTTCATCGCATCCGCACGGTTGACCACGCTTACGGTGATATGGTTTGACATTTTTCAATTTTTTGACGAAACTGTTCATCGGACTGATAATTTTAAAAAAGCATTGTCATCCCTGATGTTTTATCTACAACGTTTATGGCAAGTATTTTTTTGATAAGTCAAAGGATTCTGGAGTTATGGCGAGTTACAAATTATCACAATTATGGGTTTTCAGGGCGAGCGGTTATTCATTAAAGCGCTCCATATACAAGCACGGCGCGCGATGTTTTTTAAATTAAAAAAAATATATTTCTAATTAAGATTTTGAAATAAGATTCAAGCAGGTTGATGATCAGGTATTATAGATGTAAAAAAGGCAAAAAAAAAAAATTGGTACTTTTTGGAAAACCGCCCCCGACCACCCCCTGCATGGTACGATTTTTGGACGACAAGTCAATTTTGCTTCCTTAAGGTATAAGGAATGATATAAAAGGGGTCGTACATTTTAGCAACAAAGTGCAAACGGGATAACACGATAGGGACATCTTTTAACTCCACTATTAAGAAAATAACCAAAGCCCAAGTTATTCTAAACTATCGTTATGTCATAAAGTTTATTTTTCTATATCCTAAAAGCGGGCTGTTAGCAAAAATTCAACCATAATAATAAATAAGTATTAGAATCTTTAGTACAGCACGTTTTGTCGAAGATAACATCATCTTACTAAGAATCTATAATAACTCACAGATGGGAATAATAAATAAGGCGACCTTCGTGGGTGGTCCATTATAGTCAGATAATATGAATCATATATTGAGAAAAAAATAGAAAATATAGGTGGCAACCTGGATTTGTATTTTGGCCGTTCCATGTATGTGAAAGTCGGATCAGATTTATTCTTTATTTTCCCCATATCAGCGTAAAAGGTTTTTAATTTTAAATCTGATTGCTGTACTTTAAATTGAAGGTTATTTAGGAATGTTATTTGTTAAGACCGTTTTTACGGTTATTTTATAAGTATACTATGTATTGTTTATCTATATATATGATTTTTAAGTTAAAATGTCCATAAAGAGACAAAAAGTTATTAATTAAAATTCAGTCCATGGATTAGTATCGTCACCTAGTGGCTAACTCTTGAAGCATATTTTGAGACTACGCAGTTTTATGACTTGAGGCAGGGTTCTAGTCGATAATCACCCTGATTAGCTGCGTGGATTTTATTGTATAATTAAAAGGGTAGTACTAGGGGCTGTAATGTTCTGATTTTCCATAGGCTTGAAAAGATAAATATTTAAAGTCACGCAAATTAAGGGAGGTTGTACAGGTTAGATGGTGAACCCAGGGAAAATTACAATTCAGTTCCTAAAGTTCTATTGTCGGGTTCGGTTTGACCAAGTACCAAAGATGCTATTTTCGGGTGTAGTCGAGCGGGTTTTAAGGGGATATACTTTCGGGTGTAGTCGAGCGGGTTTTAAGGGAATATATTAGCGGGTGTAGACGAGCCAATTTTTAAGTTTCTATTTTCGGGTTAGGTGGACTAAGTTTTCAAAGTATATATTTTCGGACACATTTCTCTTTTTGATATACCTCTTGTGTAGTGAATCCTTTGTTTCTAAAAAGTGGAAATTAAATTGTGGGTCTAAGTATGATTGTTGTTTTTACCTATAAGCTTCAGGGTTTTAGTGTTTTTATAAGACTTTTCAGTTTTCGGGGATTATCATAAATTAATCTTTGGGTGATTAAATTACAGGGTTGTATTGAATTAAAAATATTAATTTAATCTGTTCACAGGGTTTTAAACATAAAATGGGTAATTTTCTGAATCATACAGTACACGCATGTCAATAGAAAAATCTCTCTTTATTAGTTAGCATAATGCATATTTTGTATTAGTTTTATAGTCTTTCTTTTCTTGTTCGGTAACTTTTCTTTCTACCTTTTTTTATCATGTTCTTAATAGATTTATAAGTTGTTGTTTAAACTTGGTGTTGTTTTATTGTAACAATCAATAAAAAGGGTTTCATTAACAAAGGTTGAAGGGTTCGCGCCCGCGCCAGAAAGACGCATCGCTGCGTCGTTATTGTTAATATCATCACCTGGATATTGCTGTTTGGTCGACATGGGTAAGTCGTTTGGTAATAACAGTAGATACAACTAACAGAACAAAACGACCTGGACGTTATCATGGAGAACTCCATTATCTCCAAGAGTGCTCTTGCTATAAAATTGTCTTAGTTATATTTTATACTCGTAATTCTAAACTTATGCGAAGGAAAAGGTCTACGCTACCATTGATAATGAATAATGTTTATTATAGTCAGAGCGCTACCAAGTGTTTTTGCAATTAATTAGTAATTAGTAATATACCAGATCAATCCTATCACACTATTTGGAACTATTTCCTAAAATTTTAGTAATGTAAGCGTGCGATGAAAATTTGATAAAGAAAATCTGACATAATTATTGCTTTTTAAATATTTTATGAACATAAATACTGCTACTTTATCGGTAAGCAAAAACCGGGTTGTCGTTTGGATTGGTGCTTTAGAATAACCAGAATTCTTGGCTCAGCTGCAAACAAGTTTTGATATACTGAATGGATTAAAGGTAATAATAAACCACAGTTTGAAGTTGAGTTATAGATTTTCCCGAAGCTTCATATAAAAGACATCCAACGTATAACCTACTGAGCTGTCTTACATTCTATTTGTTCTTATCAAAAAATTGCACTCATTGTAACAGTGTAATTTTAATCAATTAACCGCAAACAGATCCTATGTAAATTGTGATTTATTTGCACAAATAAGATGCCAACAGGCCAATGGCCCAGTCTTGGCAACCACTGTTGTATAGGTTTGCACCTTTTATTTATTCCAATGTTTGCTAATGCTTCTTTATTATATATAAAGGGTAAAAATATTCTTGATTGTATAGACATTTTAAATTAAAATTAAAATCTATATAAAACTGGTTACAGATAGATAGATTAAAATTAAATGTTTCTAAAACAAAGTTATGGTATTGGAAATAATGTAATTTATACTGATATTAATATTTTTGTTAAAAAAAACTCGTACGGGACGAGGTCTTTTTGTTTCTCCAATGTACGATTCGCCACACTCGCAAGGGATTTGATAGATACAATTTTTTGTGTTTTCATCGAGTTAAAGAACATCTGAAACATACTCAAAGAGGTGAAACTTCGAGATCAGGTATAGCGGAACATGTTTGGACCAACCAGCATAATATACAGTGGTCAGAAGCCAAAGTTTTGGACACGGAACAGCACTGGAGAAAACGAAAGTTTGAAGAAGCAGCTTTCACGAATCAAAATACTCATATATTTAGTAAACCAAGTATAGATATCCCCAATATCTGGAAGCCTCTTCTTGTCCAAAACCAACAGCTTAAACTTCACACTCTAATAAGCGCGTAGGAGAAGTCATCAAGCTTCATTGCACATGGATAGTATTTAAGACAGTAGCATTAGAATTATAATTTAGTTTACACGTGAAAACGGTTAGAGATACTAACTAACCGAAACGTTGTGTTAGGTAACAAAATAAAGACAAAGGAAGTCCGACAAGTTAATTTTTTTGATATTACTTTATTGTCTACCACCTTCAAACAAACAAATATATTTGTTGTTAATAAAAATTTAGAAATTATTCATTCTTTTAAATATGTAGTTATAATAACTATAAAAATTGTATTTTAATATGAGAAAGATAATAATTCAATTTTAAACTAAACCGAATAGTTTACTTGAGCGTACATATCAGAAACTAGTGACAAAAATCTGGAACCGTTGTCCACAGAGGTCCGCATTTAATTGTGCACCGATGAGAAACTTCCGCCCTTTTGGAAATAAATGAAAGATTTATGCGCAAAACTGTTTTTAACAAGGGCTGCATTTATATTTACAAAATGCATAGGCTTGTGAAGAATCACAAGCATGAATAGAAATGGAATAAAGCGAGAATATTGAGGCATAAAGCCGTTCCATATATTTCGCTACCTACTCTTTATTTGTTTTATTTTGGGAAATGAGGTGGAATAACATGTAACTTTTTTTGATAGAATATTCAATTTCAAAAATATAAATCTAAATTTTATTTATACTAAAATGTAGATGTTATTTTTTAATGTGGGGAGATTCTAGTTTTTATACAAAATTTATTTTAAATTATTCATAAAATATCACATTTTGAATGTTAGTAAATTCGACTAACCCTTTCCTATTCAAAAATTGACTAAATATAATATGTTTATGTTTATTAATTATATTTAGCAGCATTATAGAAGGAAATGCCAATAACATCAATACTCCAACTAATTATTGGAGACGTTCGGTTTGAAAGTCACCAACATCAATTAAAAATATCGGAATATTTATATTATGGACAGTGATAGCGACTTAGAAGTAGGTACTTAAATTTTTTGCCGGAGAAGTCTCGGATAAAATATGAAGGCAATTATAAACGATTTATGGATTATTGCATGGAGAAAAATGCGAAGACTTTTTTGGAGAATGTATTACTTGCTTATTTTGCTGGATTATCTAAAACAATGAAGAGTTCTACACTTTGGTCTGTATATTCCATGTTGAAGGCAACTATGAATGTTAAAAATGGCGTAGATATAGGAAGATATTTGAAGTTGCGGGCATATTTAAAACGGGCATCCGAAGGCTATCAGGCAAAGAAGTCCTGAGTTTTCGAAAAACAATATATTACAAAATTTATACTGGATGCTCCAGATGATGAATATTTATTAGCAAAAGTAAGTTATAAATAAGATATTTATACGATAAAGTGAAAATACTTATAATCCATTCTTTTAGGTTGTAATGATTTTTGGAATTTTCGGTGCATGTCTCTGCGACGAACTATTGAATTTAAAGTTAGAAAATATTGAAGATATGAACAATAAACTATTGGTATCCTTATTAAACAGGAAGACGAAGAATTCGAGGTCTTTCGTAATAATGGAATATTTAGATGTTGTTAGAAAATGTGTAACTATTCGGCCTGCTGAATTAAAAGACACAATATTTTTTTAAATACGTAAAAGGTAAATCCGTAAAGCAATTTGTTGGTACCCATAAATTTGGTAAAATACCTCAAGAAATAGATGTTTATTTAAAGTTGCCAAATGGTAAAGAATATACGGGACACTGCCTTCGCAGAAGTTCTGCCACTTTACTTGTAAATTCAAGAGGTGACATACCAATGTTGAAAATACATGGCGGGTGGAAGTCCTCACCTATAGCAGAAGGGTACATTGAGGATTCAATGTAAGTTAAACCAGTATTTGTGAAAAAAATTTGACAAATGAAGGAACTACTTATGAGGCGAATCAAATTGGTTATATAGTGAATGTAAAGAGAACGATATCCGAGGAAAGAAAAGGTGGCCTATTTATTCAAAATTGTAGTAATTTTACTATCAATGTTAATAACAAAAAATGTCAAATGTTTTATTCCCATTGAGAATAATCATTTTGCTGCCTAGGCAGAAAAAGTAATACTTTGCTGTCAATCGGAGAAAAAATATGATTCCAAATTAGAATAGAATAGAAATAGAATAAAATAAAAAAATATTACATACTGGGTTATAAATTATAACACTGCATTTCTGTACTAAAAGTACCTAATCTAATGCAAAGTTAACATTTTCTGTAGGGTTTTACATTTGCACCTACAGAACTAAATCCCGGTATGCGCAAAATAAAAAATATTCTATAATATTTAAATTATTAGTTACATTTTGATTTTTTTAGGAACTAGTTTATTATGTAAATTCACTTAACCTAAAATAATTGCACTATTAGTGTGCATAAACAAGAAAAATATTTATAAACAGCTATTTATGTCAGAGAAAATTAAGAATTTAGAATAAGTCTGTATATATAAATGTTTTGCAACACTTCCTGAATTTTGATTTTTGATTGATATTGTTAATATTTTTAATTTCTACTGGTAATATGTTACATAGTATTGGAGCTAGGTAGCTAAAGAAGCGTAAGTTAATATTTGTGTTACTGTGAGGTATTCTGAGGTGTTTTTCAGTTTTGCATCGTGTTGTATATCTATGATTATTAGGTTTTTTTAGTTCGGGTTTTTTGTGAGTGAATATTGAGACGGCTAATATGTATAGGGATCGTACATTTAAAGTATCTTCATTGTAAAGTAATTGGGTCGAATACCGTTTTTTTTTATTAATTATTTTTAATATATAATTTTGAACAACATTTAATGGTTTTAGCGAATTTTTGTACAGGCCACCCCATGCAATTATGCTATAATTTATTAAAGATTCTATAAGCGCTTTATAAGTTACAATTTTTTTTCAAGAATTTCCCTTAGGATGTAAAATTTGTAGATTAATTTTCTTATATTTTTCGTTATATTAGGTTTAAGACATGTTGGTTCTACTTAAGGTGTTTATCAATAGTGATGCCTAAATATTTTGTGGTTTCTACTTCATAAATAGCATCATCTAGGCTAATAATTTTTATTTTATTAAAATTTGGACGATTATATAAGGTAAGAGAAAAAGCAATATAGTTGGTTTTTGATGTATTCAGTGTTAATTTAAAATGATCTAGCCATTGTTTTATTGTACTAATTCCTTGAATAGCATTATGTTTAACCTCCTCCCACGTTTCTCCTTCAAAAATAACCGCTGTGTCATCTGCGTAAGATTTGACGTTACCATTATTGATATATATTTTTGTTAGGGAATTTATGTATGTTATGAAAAGAATTAGTCCTAGTACGGTTTCTTGCGGTATTCCAATTTTAATTCCCAGAGGATCACTCTGGGTATCAGCTATTTTTACTACTTGCTGTCGATCTTTTAGGTAACTCTCTAAGACATTCAATACAACGCATCTTATTCCATAATTACGCAACGTATCAAGTAGTAAATGATGCGGCATTGTATCGAACGCTTTTGCTAGGTCAAGGAATACGGCAAGGCATTTTTTGTTATTGTCTAATTTATGTGTTATCTGAATAGTTAATTCATATATAGCAGTTTCAGTGCTGGATCCGTTCATAAATCCGTATTAATTTTTTGAAACAAATTAATTTCGAGAAAATTGATTAGTCTATCTTTAAAGCATTTTTCAAAAATTTTTACAAAATTATTTATAAGACTAATTGGTCGAATTAATAGAAAACTGTGAGTACAAATTTCCCAGATCTATAAAACCGCTAATTGAATAATAATTTTAACATCTTAAAGACAAAAAAATCCAAAGCTTACAAGCTCTAACAAACAAATATTTCATTCTAATCTTGTTAGGAAATCTGTTAAAACGGCTTTCCCGTGCATATTATTCTGTTTTTGCTATCTATCTCCGCATATGAGTCTCGGACACAAAAACTTTTCGTTAAAACTCGTATGCCTAAAATAGTCCCATTATTAAAGTTATCACAATGCCAACTAGGGAGTGGCGGCTTTTTGGAAAACACACTAATGAGCGAGATTCCGGGGTTAAGTTGTCCTTAATACCTATGTCCTGTGTAAAACTGAAAATGAAGCGGCTTTATTTAAAAACACATTTATTTTAATTTTTTTAAATAAAAACCAATGGGACCATTATATAACAAAACCGGATTTAAAATGGATAAAAAAATATAATGTTTTATTAAGCAGGTACAAATAAAGTCATATACAGTGTCAGTTTGTAACTTATACAGTGACCGGCAGAAAGTGCGCAGCATATGTTAAAGTTTTTTTTTATCTTTAAATTTAGAAAAATAATTTTGTTTTAGATAGGTTCTGCATGTTCTCAAACCAAAATAACACCCATTAAATCCGGTAAAAGTCTTATGGTATACGAGGTAGGATCAAAAATTTGGAATTCCGCTAAGAGTAAAGTACCTCCATCTTTCATTTTAGGATAATTTTTTACAAAGAATTATTGTTTTAATTTCAAAGTTATACCCAAATTCCAAAATTTCGCTTATTTTGGACAAAAAAATGGATTTAATCGTGTTTTCTGAATAACCCTGTAGGTATAAAAAATAAATGGCAACCGAACAATACGAAAATAAGATTTTCTGCAGACTTTGTTAGAGATACCTGTCGATTATAAGTCCGATTGGTTTATTTTCATAATATTATGGCTTTTTAAAATAAAAACATACAAATATTAAATATTTTTGCTGCACACCGTTTTTTATTTTCTGAGGGAACAAGTTAATTTCATCTAACTGATATTTTTTTATTTAAGTTGACTAAAAGCATCTCCTAAATAGTTTTTTATACATTGAAGTATGCATAGAAAGTTTCCTTTTGATTTATAAAGAAAAAAAATTAAATTAAAAATATATTTTAAACGGATTTTATTCGTCACGCAAAATAAGTAGACAAAAAACTGTTTAAGTCAATGTAAATCAAAAAATATCAGTTAGATGAAATTAACTTGTTCCCTCAGAAAATAAAATACGGTGTGCAGCAAAAATATTTAATATTTTTATGTTTTTATTTTAAGAAGCCATAATATTATGAAAACAAACTAATCGGACTTATGATCGACGGTTATCTCTAACAAAGTCTGCAGAAAATCTTATTTTCGTACTGTTCGGTTGCCATTTATTTGTTATACAGGGTTATTGAGAAAACACGATTAAATCCATTTTTTTGTCCAAAATAGGCGAAATTTGGAATTTGGGTATAGCTTTGAAATTAAAACAATAATTCTTAGTAAAAAAATATTCTAAAATGAAAGATGGAGGTACTTTACTCTTAGCGGAATTTCAAATTTTTGATCCTACCTCGTATACCATAAGACTTTTACCGGATTTAATATTAAAATGCAAGAAAACAAATGTTCTTGTAATAATCAAGATTTTTAATGATTTAATAAACAAATAAATTTGCGAAAAAAAGTGTGTATACCTAAGATTTAAAAAATAACATTTTCGCAAAACAAACTTAACAGATACCAACAACACCTTTTTCACTTAAACACATCTCTATTATTTCTATTGCCTCCTCTAGCCCTTACTACTGCCTGTACACGTCGGTTCATGCCATCAATTCCTGGGTAATATTCCTCCATTCTTGACTCATATGACGCAATAGTAATTTACGTCATCAAGATCGGCATTCTTTATAAAAATTACAAAATTCCTGTGTTCGATTCTCCTACAATTTGCGTAAATTTGATCATATCTCGGACTGTTTTAGGAATTCCCACTGCCTAAACCTGGATGAACGATTTAAAGTACATATGTCCTGTTTGGTTTATAAAATTAGTAAGACTAAAACTTCTCCTTACCTATATTAAAACAAAAACTCTTTCAAGGAACTGACATACATAACCGTCTAACAAGATCATCATCCCTTTACAGTATTCCCAGGCATTACACCCCCTTGTTTCGGCGATCCTTTTCTGATAATGCGGCAAAAATGTATAACAATATCTGGGAAGTCGTTAAGAGTTCGCCAAGTTTTCAAGTTTTTAAAGGTAAGGTGGGTAAGTTTGTGCTGGGACAGTGTGTGTGATTTTGTAACTATGTCATTGTGTAACTTTCTATAGTAATTCATTTGTTTCTTATTTTCTAATTGTTTACTTCATTACTTTGTATATTTTAGGTTAGCAATTATTGAATTAATATTTTATTTTATACCTGATGGTTGCGTGGAAGAGCATTGATTTGAACGTCGCCATCACTTTTTATTAAGTTTTTTTTAAATTTCTTTGGTATTAAATAAAGACATTTTGCATTGTATCAATATTACTTTATTTTTCTAACCAAAATTCACTACAACACAATTAACGTAAACGCATCCTTTATAAAAAAGATTAATATCCAATTCTAATTTTTAAGGAAAAGAAAGAGAAAACTAAAAGTCTTCCTCCACAAAATTTAATAGAATAAAAATTCTTTAGGGCTCTCTACATGTTTCGAACGTAGAAACGTTCATCATTAGGAGACAGAAAATTTATTTAATGCTGATGGTTTTAGCAGAAGAGAAAATGGTGTAGAACCTTAATGGAGCTTTTTTGGAATTAAAAAATTCTGCTAAAACCATCAGCATTAGATAAATTTTCTGTCTCCTGATGATAAACGTTTCTACGTTCGAAACATGTAGAGACCCCTCAAATTTTAGTCATGTCAAAAAGTTAAAACTCAACGACAAATCAACTTTCTCCCGTTTCAAGTAAATTTATTTGTTGACGAATAACATCTAAAAATATTTTTCGCTGACAAACGACCCAAGTTAAATAATTTTAAAATAATAAATCTATATCCTAAAAGCACTAAAACGTTCGAAAACTGACAAACAAATATTTCACTTTAATCTTGTCGGCAAAATTCTTGAATAAGCTTTTTCGTTTATGTTTTGTACTTTTTTTCTAGTTCATGGGATGTTAAAAAATACTTTTCTTGCAGAACATATTTTTCCGGAAAAGTTTGTAGTTGGAAAGTCAGCCAAGTCGATATCAAAGTACGTTTTGATCATAGTTTACAATATACGCTACCATTGTGTCGTGCAGATTACAAACATGCTGTATTATTATTGAAACGAGTTGAATATAAACAACATATAGCTAGCCTTTAGATTAAACGAGCTGTTCACAGAGAGTGTTAATATTATTAAAAGTTAAAATCTTTATAGCATTATGGGATAGAGTAAAACAAAGTGTAACTTGTAAATTTCCACTATATTAACTAGAAAAATTACATGTTTCGTTAACACTGCAGCTTCGTCAGATGACAATGACTTAATAAAGGTGAAAATTAAAAATTGGGATGCAATAAAATTAAATTATTGAATATGTAAATAAAAACAGTGGAAGGGTTACAATAGCGGGAAAATCCAACATAGGGTTTCAAAATTAAATTAAATTAGGTAGGTACAATATGGGTGATTTATAAAATCAAGTATATGGTCAACAGAATAAATTGAACAAAGGTGAATTATTTAAATCTAGTTGATCATTAAGTAACAGGTCCGTATTTTTAAGTTTATTTATTTCCATAGATTCTAACAAATTTAGTTTTAAGCCTTTGTTTTCTGTATTTAGGATTTTAAAGGAAGGATCGAAATTATGTTGATAATCAAGTAAGTTTAAAATCCTACATACAGAAAACAAAGGGTTAAAACTAAATCTGTTAGAATCTATGGAAATAAAGAAACTTAAAAATATGGAACTGTTACTTAATGATCAACTACATTTAAATAATTCACCTTTGTTAAATTTATTCTGTTGACCATATAGGTACTTAAGATTTTATAAATTACCCATATTGTACCTAATTTAATTTAATTTTGAAACTCTTTGTTGAATTTTCCCGCTATTGTAACCCTTCCATTGTTTTTATTTACATCTTAAATAATTTAATTTTATTGCACCCCAATTTTTAATTTTCACCTTTATTAAATCATTGTCATCTGACTAAGGTACAGTGTTAGCAAAACATGTCATTTTTCTAGTTAATATAGTGGAACTTTACAAACTCAACTTTCTTTTACTGTATCCTATTATACTATAATAATTATGGATTTTCACCTAGTATCCGCTGAATCAATTAATTTGTTAAAACCTTTGTAAATAAAAAACGTATTTTTACTTTTAAATCAGTATCCATCTTTGTTTTGTTTCATTGAATAAGAAAAACGGGAAACATAGGTTTTATTTTCTTGTAATGTTCGAATAATCGATGACTGGCTAACATCGAACATTGGAGCTGTTTCTCGTATGTGGGTTTTCCTCAAACTCAAACATAATATCTAATTTGGCATAATGGCAGCTACTTTTTTATTTGCTTTTCATGTCCAAGCTGGCGAAACTGCTTTTCTATTTTACTATTTTTCCCTTGAGTTATAGGCGGCAAATTTGGAAATTTTTCATGAAATAATCGAGCAATTCCATTTGTGTCCGTGTTTTATCTCCATAATAACCACTCATCTGTTATATTGGTATTTTCTGCATTTCTGTTAGATAAACCATTTTTCTGATATGCAGTTAACGAAATTCAAACGACTATAATACTGACAACTACTGCCATGCAGACAGACAACAGTTTGCTAAGGTTAGAAGTTCTAAACAACAGTAGACAAAATTATTTATACCGTTTCTTTAATTTTATAGCAGTAAAAAGAAACGCTGGGATGCAATAAATCTGAAAACACTTAATATTTCCGAAACAATTAAAGATAGGTATAGGATATTGTCACGAATTCCTCTTCGTGCGTCGGGAGGTAGTCAGTGGAATAAAAGTCTGTAGATCTATAAAAGGTCGTCTATTGGATTCTTCTTTTTAAGCTTTCCCTAAAAGGCGAACCAGCATGTCTTGTTGAATGGGGCGTAGGTCGGTTAGGGCGATGAGCAGAGACGTCACTTGGCACTTGGCCAAGGGCTTGGCCACTTGTTAGCAGATGTAATTTGACCGGGCAATGATCACCGATGGCTGCTGCTTGAGCTGGCCCAGTTTATATAGCGAAATAAGTGATGAGGTTGCGATGCACTTGACCCCGATTGGCGTACAATGGGTCGCGACCTCAACAACGTACAGTGGTCGAGTATCCAAAATATACCGGACCACTGTGAGTTTTAGTTGACAATATTGTACATGAAATAATATGTCTAAAATTTTTTAAAGAATCCAAAAATAAATAATATACAGGGTGTTGTATTTAAAATAAGAAAGTTTGTATTGGCCACTGTTACATGATACACCCTGTATAAAAAGTTTTTACTGAAAAAAATGCGCAACTAGAAATACCAATCGACTTATCCAAGCGTTTTGTCGGACACGTTCCCATGTATTTATTATCGAATGTATTCCATTTGGCTAATACACACTTAGCCAATTGGAAAGAGGAGTTAATGCTACCATAGAATAGTTTATAACCATTATTGCTCTGAATAATCACAGTAACAGTTCTATTGAGGATGTAATCTGGTTTTATATACTGTATTAGTTTCGACTGGCAGTTGTAATGAAACTTGACATTAATCATAATATTATTTGCTTCCTACGGTTAATAAAGCATATACTTACCACAAAAAATCAGTACTGTAGTTCTCAAAAATTTAAATAGCGTCTAGTGTGATATTGTTCTTATTATTTAACATGGCATATGATTATCTACTTATGCAACATGGTTTACTGAGATGGTAAAATTCATCCATAGCTTATAAAGCCCAATACTAATGATGATGGGTTGTGCGAAATAGGAATCTTCCAGTGGCGGCTCGTCAGGTGAAGTAGGTGAAGGGGCCCTTCACCAATAAAAATAAAACCAGGAGGAAATTTTTTCGACAATATTAAATATTAAATGTACCAATACAGCTACCTTAAAAAATAATTATGTTCGAATTATTAATTTAATCCGAATGTAGCTATGCATAATAGGACCACGGTTAACTCCGATGGACAATAATTCTATTATAAACACTCGTGCATTTTGGCGCGCCCCGGCCGACCGCGTGCGTCGCCGTCGCATCGAAACTAATCGAAAGGTCAAAGCAGCAAGTGAAGAGCGGCGAAAACCCAACATACTGAACGTACAGTCAAGTGGCTTTGATTTCCACCGTCGCTATGGTTACGTGACGTCAGGTACGCGACAGCATGCGAGACGTGATTGAAGTGCATCTAAAAATAGATCAGTCATATGCACTATTGTTTTAAGTATTGGTTCGGGTATTTATTTTGAGGCTTCGCGAAACTTACGGCTATAGATATCCTTTTTACGTTATTTATTGTGTGATTAGAAAGTTTTGTTTTTATTTTTCAGTTAATTCAGTAGACCTAAGTACTAATTTTTATTGTACGTTTTAAAAATAAACCCAATTAATGACATAGTTTGTAATTTGTTAGAAACTCCATTCAGTCGTGGGACAGATGAGGATAAGAGATACGACACGGGCGACCTACTGGAATCTTAAACATAGAATTAAAAAAAAGAATTGAAAAAAAGTGGCAGGTCCTATAAGATTAATTTTAAGTGTTCCCGGTTTTTAAAGTATAATTGGCTATGTAGTAGTGCCGCCTTACAAAAATTGTTTTGTAGGTCTAAAAAATTATATTAATTATTATTGTGGTAATTTTTTTTCGTTTATAAGTAATAAAGTAATAAATTATTGACCAAATTTGGGCGTGGTCCAAACAAATTTTCGCCTGCGGCGGGCTTTATGCCTCTGAGCACAAACTGCTACTAAGCTCTTCACCATTTTTTACAACCGCGAGCCGCCACTGGAATCTTCTAGTTCTAGTGCTTTATCTGACATGCAAAGTTTTAAAAAATTTAAATACAAAGTAAAAATAAATTGATTGAAACAGGTATTGATACGATCAATAAAATTCAAATTCAAACAGGACAGCTAGAAGCGACCTGCGCAACAAATACGTTAAAACTAATACTAAGGCGCGCGGCGATTGCCGATCGCTATGAACCCCCACCAACGTCTTGTGAATTATAGATTCTAACGGATACAATTCGTTTTTGGGGACGCTGCTTTGCTTTGTTAATTATAGAGAAAGCGCTTTACTGGGGACAAAATGCGTCGCATTGAGCAGATAGATCTTTACATTACTGTAGTAAAAACATTTCATTATTCAACAAGACTGTGCTGTTAATGAAACTGGTTACTGCCAATAAAAATACTGTAAAGCAAATTTGGAATTGATATAACACTAAAACGGGTTTGATACACTAGCAATGTATATAATATGGGCTAATAAAAAATAAGCTATCAATACAAACTATGTCTTAGCAAACCTGTTGTATTAGATCATTTTCCTCAGTGTATTTATACGCACGAAGAATTTTTATGCTTTGTTGTTATTATGCTTTGTTGTTATAATATTATCCTAGTTTTGTTGTTTATTTTTTAATGTTAATTTGTTTATAAGGTGGTTAGATGAGTAGCCATGCTATATAGATCTAGCAACTTCTGTGAAATTTTACATTGTTGTTTACTGGCTGCATTACCTATATAAATAAAGGCTATTTATTATTATTATTAAGAATACCAAAAAATGCGAAAAAACCATTTGCATTTACACTATCGGACAAAAGTAAAGCAACACTTTCAAAAAATGAAAGAAATATCGATTTTATAATAGTAAATGCATAATATCGTATTTAAATACATTGTGTATTAAATATTAAATATTGTTCTAAAAAACAAAGGTTTTAGTGAAAGTAAAAGGTTAAAAAATTTTGCCGAGTTTATTTTATGTTTAACTAATATTTCTGTGATGGATTAAGCATGCCAAGAGGTATTCCAATGGCGAAAGAATTAAAGCAGATAGTAGTGAATGTACACTTGGAAGGTACTTTACTTACAAGCCATAATTTCAAGACGATTTGTTTTACCCAGATACAGCGTATCTAAAATAATTTCAAGTTACCATGAAAGGGGACATTTTGAGAATCTACCAAAATCGGAAAGACCGAGAAAAACAACAATTTTGACAGACAGAAGTATTAAAAGAATTTCTCAAAACGATCCTAGAATTATTGCTGAAATTCCCGGAATTATGGTTAGTCCACGGACATTGGAAAGAAGGTTGGTAGACGCCAAGCTATTTAGTAGACGGCCGGCTAAAAAGCCGCTTATTTCGGCAAGAAATAGAGTGACTAGGCTTGAATTTGCACGTCGACGTTTAAATTGGACAGTAGACGAGTGGAAAAAAGTTCTATTTAGCGATGAAACGCGTTATAAGATTTTCAATTCTGATGGAATGAAGCGTGTAAGACGGCCAATCAACACTAGATTTAATCCCAAATACACTCAAAAAATAAATCTAATAAAACTAAACAATACTTACTTGTTAAGTACTTTCTTAATCACAAAATAAAACACATAGGTACAACCGAGGGTACAACTAATTAGTTTGTTCTCTGGGTACAACTGTACAAGAGGGAAAAAGAACAAACCGATGCCGGCAAGTGTGCATCAAACCAAACAATGGACGCGACGGCCGCGCCTCGTTCGTTGTGCCGAAAAGTGACGGGGAATCCCACAATTCCCACAGATTGATGCCGTAAATTCACAGCAGAATCACATAATTTTTACAGTGGCGTGTAATATTTATGTGATTTTAATATTTTATATGTATTTTTTTGTGATCACATTACTTACTGTAAAAATTATTTAAACATTATTAAACACACACAATTTAAACACATTAACGTGTATTTTTAAAGATAATGTACAGAGTGCATATAAAATTAATTACAGCATATATGTAAAAATTTACCATTATTTTACCTGTAAATATCTATTAAAATTACCCCTAATTTTTAGAGTGTACGTTACACCCACAGTTAAACATGGTAAAGGCAGTGTTTTTCTATGGGGTTGTTTCTAATGGAATGGGGTGGGTCCTTTAAGCTTTATTAATGACACCATAGATCGATTTGTCTATAGAGATATGATGCAAAATTTAATGTTGCCTTATGCAGATTGGGAAATGCCGTTGCGTTTTATTTTCCAACAGGATAACGATCCAATACACTCTTCACGAATTGTTCAAGAGTAGTTTCAAGGAAATAATGTTCGGGTTTTGCAGTGGCCGGCACAATCCTCAGACCTTAACCCCATTGAAAATCTATGGGAGGAAGTGGAACGTGGAATACGTACACAATTATTTCCAAATAAACAATCATTGGTAAATAAAATCAATGAAGTTTGGACAAATCTTCCCGAAAATACTTTTCAAAAATTGATTGATTCAATGCCGCGACGTTGTCGGCAAGTAATAAATAATAATAGATATTCTATTAACTATTAATACAGTGTGTGTATAAAGTCTGGAAACGGCTTAATAACATCACAATTTACTGGCCGATTTAAACCAAATTTGGTACAGTTGTGTAAGAGGATCTAATGCACCGAATGACGATACTGGCGTTGTTGCCAGCTTTTTAGTTTGTCTGGAATTTGAACGAATTTTATATTTTTAAATATAACACCCAGTATATTTTTACATTTTTAAATTCCACATAAAATTATAATTATTTTTTATTAAATGCATTATTAGTCTATACTTTATAGTTTCCGAGATATTGACTCTCGAAAAGTGACATTTTTGAACTTTGACAGCTTATAACTTTTTAACAGTACGTCTTAGAGCAAAACGGCTTACATGTCCCTATCTTCAATTTTTATTATCTTCCCAAAAAAATCAACTTCCAGTTAAACCGGAACAACTATATTTCCTGCTTTCAAGTTACATCCGGTTTAACCGGAAGTTGATTTTTTTGGAAAGATAATAAAAATTGAAGATAGGGACATGTAAGCCGTTTTGCTCTAAGACGTACTGTTAGAAAGTTATATACTGTCAAAGTTCAAAAATGTCACTTTTCGAGAGTCAATATCTCGGAAACTATGAAGTATAGACTAATAATGCATTTAATAAAAAAATAATTATAATTTTATGTGGAATTCAAAAATGTAAAAATATACTGGGTGTTATATTTAAAAATATAAAATTCGTTCGAATTCCAGACAAACTAAAAAGCTGGCAACAACGCCAATATTGTCATTCGGTGCGTTAGATCCTCTTACACAACTGTACCAAATTTGGTTTAAATCGGCCAGTAAATTGTGATGTTATTAAGCCGTTTCCAGACTTTATACACACACTGTATAATACTTCTGGCTGTTGACACAATTTGTTGCTTTACTTATGTCGCACTTCATTTCGTCGATTTTTATAATTATAAATATTTCTCTACCTTTATTTTGTTTAAAGTGTACCAAAATATTGTGAAATATTACTGATATTGTGGGGATCATATTTCATTAAAATTAGCTGGGGATCACAATCTTTCATTTAATTTTTCAAATTCAAAGAAATAACAGCATTGTTGCTCTACTTTTGTCCAATAGTGTAAATGCACGTGTCGTGGTAAATAACTATGCTTAAAATGCATTAAATAAGTTAATAGGTCTGATGCATGAATTTACATTACAAACAAATAGCCTACAATGTAATTATTATTACTGCTTCCTTTAAACCAGCACTCAATTAACATATGTTAATTTTGTATTGTTGTCGCCTTTGATCCTCTAATATAATATGGCGCAAATACTGGATGACATGACAATTATTTGTTTACTAAAAGCCGTTAGTGCGACAGTAAATGTTTTAAACCGTCTCGCCATGCTTGTTGTGGCCAAATTAGGGGAGCGTTGCCCATATTGGACCAATTTCCAGATTACTTATTATAGATCCTGATAATAACGCAAAATCGATCTTGAAGCTATACCTTAGTATACTTTAGTATGTTGTTTAACTGCAGGATTTTTGCAAAACTTTATTTCAAAGTATCTATGATATACTAGGCTATAAAAAAAACATCTGCAAGTGGTTTAATATAGGAAATCGGTTTCCTAAATTGCACCTGGGGGTTTCAAAATTAGTCCACATGATTTTAATCGGAAGCTTAGGTGTTAAATAAATAAAAAATAAATTTGTTGGTATAGGAAGTTTTCTCAAAAAAACGTCATATTTACAATCAAAATTTCGGTAGAAGACATCCTAATGCAAAAAAAAGTACCTACTACACTCACCGACATTAAATTCGGGACATCCAAAATTTAGATCAAATTTAATGTATTATAACTTTTTCTTCGATAGTCCGATTTCAACCTTTTTTTTTTACAAAATGTAGATAATTGTTTTGGATTTAATTAATTTTGTTCAATTTTCAAAAATACAGTTTACAGGTTGAAATATACAGGAAAATAAAAAGTATGTTTTTTCCCTTTAAGTTTGTAACACTCTGTAGAGTAATTTTGCAATATAAACTACACTGAATATGCTTTTCTGCAGAGTTTGATTCATTTTTAACATTTTGCTATTTTATTCTTCTCTGTATCGTTATCGGTTTAAGAGATATGAATTTTTGAAATAAACATTGCACTTTTAAATTAAGCCTATTTTTAACTAAAACATAAAAAGTAGGAGTTTTAAAAGTTAGTACCTCGTGTTACCTCCCCTACCCTTTCGCTAAAATTACATTGGGCGAATCTCTCGACTTGTCGTCTTCATACTCTTTCCCGTACGTCAGGAGACCTCAGGCAAAATCTGGACTCGTCTGAAAATAGAACTTGCCTCCACTCTGGAAGGTTCCAGTTAATGTGTTCTTGCGAAAAAAGAAGTCTATTAACTCGATGCTGTCTGAGGAGCTCTGGTCCAGTTGCCGGTCTTCTGGCCCATAAATTGACTTCATGAAGTCTTCTTCTTACTGTAATTTCATTGACAGCAACTTGAGGAACCCTTTGGAGTTCATTTCTTATCACTACTGCACTGGTATGCCAATCTCTTAAAACTGAGACTCTTATAAAGCGGTCATCAAGGGCAGAAGTAGCACGATTTCTTCCAGATCCAGATCTATTACCATAACCTTCAGTCTCACGAAACCTTGCAGCGGCTCTTTCCACGCTAGATTTTGTGAAACCTAGCATATTCGCCACTTCTCTATAGGAATAACCAACATCATGAAGTGCAACGGCTCTAGCTGAATCTTCAGATGACAAAGGCATTGTAAAATAAAAAATAAATTTAGAATTCACTCACGAAACGTTTTAAATGCTTGAATTGTCTGACAAAACTGATTGACAAATGCAGAATACGCTTCCAAGGAAACCTAAACATTCCAAAAAAAAAATTCAGAGCGTTTTCAATAATTGTTGTAAAAAGTGTATTGTTCATTTATAAAATTCATATCTCTTAAACCGATAACGATACAGAGAAGAATAAAACAGCAAAAGGTTAAAAATGAATCAAACTCTGCAGAAAAGCATAATCAGTGTAGTTTATGTTGCAAAATTACTCTACAGGGTGTTACAAACTTAAAGGGAAAAAACATACTTTTTTATTTTCCTGTATATTTCAACATGTGAACTGTATTTTTGAAAATTGAATAAAATTAATTAAATCCGAAACAATTACCTACATTTTGTAAAAAAAAAAGTGGAAATCGGACTATGGAAGAAAAAGTTATAATACATTAAATTTGATCTAAATTTTGGTTGTCCCGAATTTAATGTCGGTGAGTGTAGTTTCCTATATTGAACCAGTCATAGTTTCATTTTTTAACTCAAAGAAAAAAGATTTTAGCAATATTGAAATGGTGTTAGTTCATGACATTAACTTATTTAAAGAGAAAAAATATTTTTGCACAATTTGGAAAAATTGCTTAAATTGGACCGGTTCAATCACCCAGTGGTCCAATTTAAGCAACTACCACGTGTTTTACGAAACCACCCAGAAAAGAAACAAGAAAAACCAAATATGGCATGGTAATAGGAGAAATAGAAAGAGAAAAACTTACTTGATAACTTCCATAAAAAAGATTTTGCTTAGATTTTTATGGTTCTAAGGTAAATTCTTAGGAAAATCCTGAAAATATTACATTAAAATTGTGTAAATTACGTTGTGCTCTGTACACGCCAAGCACTTACGGCCAACTAGTTACTAGTTGAGTTTGTTGCTGATCAAAGGTTCTGGGTGGAAGTATGTTGCAGTGTTGCCAGATGATATGGCACTTGTTTAGTTTTGGAGAAATGTACTGTGGTTCAATTTAGGTAACGGTTCAATATGGGCAATCTTCCCCTACGTGCCAACAATGGCATGCCTGTATAATTCTGGTCAGTTTAACTTTAAAAAGCACAACTAAAAATAACATATATTTTTATGAATTTTAAAGAAATTATCACACAGAAAAATGCAATATAACCTTTATAACAATTATTCTTCTGACCCTTATTAGATTATTAAATACAGTTAACTCTTTCTTTAAACAAAGCGTTTTGACAGAATACAACGGCATTTGACATTAACAGCTGATCGAGTTTCGTTGTTAAAGTTCCCAGATCAGCAGTGGGCCGTAGCAAGATCACGCGTCAGGTTGCGTCATATTATTTTCTTTCAATTTTGGTGTTTTTTAAGTGTTTCTGTGGCTGTTTTTTGTGTAGTGTGTGTTTTAAACATTTGCCTTTTGGATTTTATATACAGGGTGTCCCAGCCGAGAGTGACCCATTTTAAATGCTTATAACTTTTATACCAGTTGTGTTAGCCACCTGCGGTTTACGCCATTCCTTTTCTCTTGGCATAAAGTTTTTTCTAGTTAATACCAAATTTTGTCTACAATTATACAGTGGGAGTAAAAAAATTGCCTTTTTCGACATCAAAATTTACAACTATTTTAATGGAATACCCTGTATATTGCAACGCCATAATTAGGAGTTGTGTCCAAGGTATCGATGTACCAATAAACATCGGACTTGTAACTTGAAGTTTTAGTAGCAAAAAATGAAAATAGAAATCTGGGTATATTTTTTAAAACTAAAATAGGTGTAGGTATCTACCTTTGTACTAGGTATCCATAGTAAACAATTGTCACTGTCTGAGTAAAATATCAAATGAAGTTAACATAAATTTAAAAGAAAATGATTTATTCGTTAGTTCAAAAAGCAAAAATAGTAATCTTTTATATCGAAACCCGATCAATAATAACGACACAAAGAAGATTTCGAACTAGATTCCAGAAAAATCCGCCAAGCAAAAACGTTATTAAAAAATGGCATCAGAAATTTTCAATACATTGATACTTGGAGGACAAGAGGCCAAAAAGGAATATGTTTAATCCTGAATATTTAGACAGACTTTTAGCGGTCCATGAGATTATTGCAATTAATAATCAGAAAATATCTCTTAGAAAAATGGCGGCTGCATTAAATTTATCTAAAAGTGAGTGCGAGAGATGTGTTAAATGTTTAAAATTATTTCCTTATAAGCTTTAAACATTTCAAAAGCTTCGTCAGGAGGACTATCAAAAGAGATTGTTTACTTGCGAAACTCTTTTGGACTTGTTTACAGTTAACCCAAATACGCTGTTAATTATGTCTGATGAGGCTAGTTTCCACATAGATGGTAGGTGTAACAAGCACAATTGTAGGATTTGGGCATCAGAGAATCCAAGAGCATTTAACGAATTCCAGCGAGATACTCCAAAGGTAACAGTTTGGTGCGCAATCTCTGCTGAAAAAATATATGGACCATTTTTTTTCAATGAGCCAACGATAACAGGAACTGTACATACTGATATGTTGGAAAATTTCTTTTATTCACAGTTAATACAGGATGGTATCTTGGATGAGGTCTACTTTCAGCAAGATGGTGCTCCACCTCATTTTTCTTTAATAGCAAGAGCATCACTAGATATGACATTTGGAGCAAAATGGATAGGAAGAGTCGGTCCTATAGAATGGGCACCTTACTCTTCTGACTTGACAGTTCCAGACTTTTTTCTCTGGGGTTATGTCAAGGATAGGTGCCCCTTCCACATCGTTTGGATGATCTAAAGAGGAATATTCGTAACGTAATTGAAGCGATTCCCCAGGATATGTTACACAATTCATTCAACCATTTAATGGTCCTACTTTAAAAATGCGTTGAACAGAACGGCCAACATATACAGCAGTTTTGTTAGATTTATATTTATTTCTTTATTAATGTATGTAGGTATAGTCAGAAAAAAATAATCAAAATCTGCCTATTCGCGTTGTAAATATGCTAATAAAAAATACGTTTGCTAAAATACCTAGATTTCTATTTTAATTTTTTGCTGCTAAAACTTCAAGTTACAAGTCCGATGTTTATTGGTACATGGATACCTTGGACACGACTCCTAATTATGGCGTTGCAATATACCATACCATATTCCATTAAAAATAGTTGTAAATTTTGATGCCGAAAAAAGGCAATTTTTTTACTCCCACTGTATAATTGTAGACAAAATTTGGTATTAACTAGAAAACACTTTTGGTATTAACTAGAAAACACTTTATGCCAAAAGAAAGGGAATGGCGTAAACCGCAGGTGGCTAACACAACTGGTATAAAAGTTATAAGCATTTAAAATGGGTCACTCTCGGCTGGGACACCCTGTATTTCAGAGACAGATTTTCTTAGTGTTTATTATTTAAATTTAATAGTGAGTGCAAACACCATTTTGGTTAACTCATCTATTATGAAATCAATAAAGTGCCTAGTTGCCTTAATATATAAGGCTTAATGTGTACGGTGTGTATCAGTCAAATGAAATAAATTCGATAATAAATACATGGGGACGTGTCCGAAAAAACGCTTGAATACGTCGATTTATATTTCTAGTTGCGCATTTTTTTCAATAAAAACTTTTTATACAGGGTGTGTCATGTAACAGTGGCCAATACCAACTTTCTTATTTTAAATGCAACACCCTGCATATTATTCAATTTTTTATGTACAATATCCTATACCTATCTTCAACTGTTATAGGTGTAATATTAGGTGTTTTTAGATTTATTGCATTTCAGCGTTTCTTTTAGTTTTGTTTACTTCTGTTTAAAACTCCTGACCTTAGCAAATTGTTGTCTGTCTGCATGACAGTAGTTGTCAGTATTATAGTCGTTTGAATTTCAGACAAATGGTTTATTTAACAGAAATGCCTAAAATAATAATTCCACAGATGATTGGTTATGGGGATAAAACACGGACACAAATGGAAGTTGATCCCTTATTTCATGAAGAATATCCAATTTTGCCGCCTATAACTCAAGGAAAAATGAGTAAAATAGAAAAGCAGTTTCGCCAGCTTGCACATGTAAAGCAGATAAAAAAGTTGCTGCCAATGCAACAAGTGACCATACCAAATTAGATATTATGCTTGAGTTTGAGGAAAACCCACATAGTTCTAGTCGAAAAACAGCCCCAATGTTCGATGTTAGCCATTCATCGATTTACAGGCCTGCATTTTTTAACACTTTGAAAGTTGATTTAAAAGTTTTAACTGTTTTCTAGTAATTGGGTAGCGCTGATTTCAAATCTGCTTTCAGTTTTTTTATATCACGTAAGGTTATTTTTCAAACCGGTAAAATCCAAAAATATAGAAAAAACACGATTTATTTAATTTATAAGCTAGTTTTTTAATATATTAAAGAAAAAAATACAAAAATATACAAAATAAACACATATAAACTATTATAAATGGTTATTTATTCGTTACGCTTCTTCAAAAAATGTTTTCTCTTTTCAGAAAAGCTTCTTTTGGTTGTTTTTCTGTTCCAACATAAATCGGCCATCATTTTTGTGTCCCAGCGCCCCTGGTATCTTTTTTCCATCTCTTTAATATATTGATGAAATCTTTCACCTTGCTCTTCATCCACGTCCCCAAGATTTTTCGGGAATTAGTCCAAATGGGAATGTAAAAAGTGAATTTTTATGCTCATATTGTGAAATTCCTGAAATTTTCCAGCATATTTTCAACGATCTCAATCTGTTGTATTAGTAATTTATGTTTAACTTCTTTAAAAGCATTCCATGCATGTTTTTCCTTATCTTCCGATACCTTTTCAAATTCTGTATCTTTCATCAAGCTGCTAATCTGCGGCCCTACAAAGATTCCCTCCTTTCATTTTGCCTCTGACAGAGCCGGAAATGTTTTACACAAATATTTAAAACAATATCCTTCTTTGTTTAATGCCTTAGCAAATTGTTTCATACGTCCAAGTTTTATGTGAAGTGGTGGAAGTAAAACTTTTTGAGGGTCAATAAGAGTTTCGCGAACTACATTTTTGTTTCCAGGTGTTAAAGTCTCTCTTTGTGACCAGTATCTTTTTATCCAATGCTGTTTTCACTAGCTAGACCACTCGCACAGGAAACATGGAAATTTAGTAAATCCAGACTGCTGACCTAAGAGAAGACTTAAAATGTTTAGATCTTCACACACTTCCCAGTTGTGATTTTTATATTGTATTCTTAAAAGTATTTTTTTTATTTTTTTTTTTTTTTTATTTATTTATTTTACGTCGGCCTTTTTCCGCAACGAGGCCAATCACCGACGCCAGGGAATTTGTCACACACTATCTGGTAATTTTGCCGAATCCCTCTTTGTCGAGGGTAGGGTTCTTTAACGTGCCAACATCCATGACACGGGGCCCACAGTTTAACGTCTCTTCCGAAAGACGGCGCCACCTCTTAAACCAAATTCCAAATTTAACATCGACGTTGCCGGCACCGGGAATGGAACTCGGGCCTACGATCTGTGAGGCTGCTGCGCTAGCCACTAGACCACAACGTCGACAATTCTTAAAAGTAATTCCTCTAAATTTTCATAGTTTTCCTTTAACTTAACTGTATGGCCGACCGAAACAGAAGCAAAAACATTTTCATTATGTAAAAGAACAGCTTTAAAGCTCCTTTTTGAAGTCGATAAAAAGTCTCCAGTCGAAAGGTGTGTAGCACCACAGAAAATAATGTTTTATTCATCAATCATTTAGAATTTGAAGTACTACATTCATTTTAAAATGTATTAAAACGCCTTTTATAAGTTTTTTTTTATATTTTTTTTTTTTTTTTTTTTTTTTTTTTTTTTGCAAAAAAAAAATCTGTGGGTGATAGAGACCAATTGTATTTTAATTAGTTAGTTCTATATAAAAACTAAGCTCAACAAACAAAAATCACGTCATCACAAATTTCATGCAGGCCTGTGAATTATTCGAACATTACCTACAAGAAAATAAAATGTATTTTTCGGACGCGCCCCCATGTATTTATTATCGAATTTGTTCCATTTGGCTGATACTGCTGAGACACACTGTATAAACCAAAACATAATTGCTTTTTGTCGTTTTAATAAACAAAAAAGTTGAACATTAAATTTTAATGAGTTTTGCAATTATTTTATCGGGGACACCAAAAAGCGGTATGTTTTAATTAAAGCTGCGCTGTTTCCGAGTGCATTAAGATTACTAAAGAATCGTTTTACAAAACCAACAATAATTTGTAGAAATGGAATAATTATAAAAAACTTAGTAGACCCGCCTGAACTAGATTATATTTTCGAAGTTGAATTTACTTTATTTATTAAAACGACATACCGAATAATTTTAAATTTCCCGCCAAATTAGCGTCAGCCCGACTGCTTTTTCAAATGTAGCTTGTTCCAACGAGTCAGTCTTGTAATGATTGTGAAGCCAGATTCACGCATATTTGTCTAGTGCAATTTAATGTGTTTTGGAGACAACAAAACAATTAGGGTAACGATAAGGGTAAAATGACATACCGCACGTTGCCTTAAAGGGCATACTATGTAATTTTTCAAATCTATCCGGAAAATAAATAAATGAAGATTTGGAGACTTATCGAAAGTCTATAGAAAATATTCTTCCAATACCAAAGGCATCAATGTCTCAAAGGAGGCAAAATAGAAAGCGGCAGAGCACATCAGTCTTGACTTCCACGCCAAATATTGAAGAATTAAAAATTAAAGCCGAGGAAAAACGGTCTATTTTGGACCGTCACGCTAAACGACAAAAAGTAACCAAGCATTTAATGGAAACAGACACACAAGAAGAAACCCAAGATGTAAGCGATATAGAAGATCCATATTCCAATGTGGAACACGATGACTCTGCATGCATCTATTGCAATGGGCTTTACACAAACACAAAAACCAGGTGATTTTTGCTTTAAATGTCACGACTGCGCCAAATGGTCACATGCAGAATGTGCTAGTAGTATTGCATCAAAAACGAAATTTTTATTTGTGAACTATGTTGTTAATAATATTTAAATAAATAATTTTTGTGTTATTCTGCCTATGCTATGTCATTTTACCCTAAATCGATATGTTATTATTTTATCCCAGTACATGCCTAAAATGACATAGTTGCACGTATTTGTTAATAATGGATTAAAAAATTTTTTAAATTAAAATGGCCCAATACAGCGTTAGGAAAAATTACCAGAACGGTCGATTATTTTAATAAATTTGAATTGAAATAAAAAATAAAAATTGCAGGGCTGTTAAAAATCTACATATTGGTGATAAATTGAAATATACAGGGTCGCCCACAAAGTTGTGGAGAATGATAGTTATATTTTTTTATATGGAACACCCTGTATATTTTTACATTTTTAAATTCCACATAAAATTATAATTATTTTTTATTAAATGCACTATTAGTCTATACTTCATAGTTTCCGAGATATTGACTCTCGAAAAGTGACATTTTTGAACTTTGACAGCTTATAACTTTCTAACAGTACGTCTTAGAGCAAAACGGCTTACATGTCCCTATCTTCAATTTTTATTATCTTCCCAAAAAAATTAACTTCCGGTTAAACCGGATGTAACTCGAAAGCAGGAAATGTAGTTGTTCCGGTTTAACTGGAAGTTGATTTTTTGGGAAGATAATAACCGGGGGGACCGTTTGCTCTAAGACGTACTGTTAGAAAGTTATAAGCTGTCAAAATTCAAAAATGTCACTTTTCGAGAGTCAATATCTCGGAAACTATGAAATATAGACTAATAGTGCATTTAATAAAAAATAATTATAATTTTATGTGGAATTAAAAAAATGTAAAAATATACAGGGTGTTCCATTTAAAAAAATATAACTATCATTCTCCACAACTTTGTGGGCGACCCTGTATATTTCAATTTATTACTAATATGTAGATTTTTAACAGCCCTACATTTTTTATATAAGACGTTTTTTGATAACCCCTGTATATTTTGAAATAATCGACCGTTATGGTAATTTTTCCTAACCCTGTATATGAAATTACCTAAAACCCGAAAATGCTCATGAAATAACCTAATGTATTTAAAAATCCAAACCGCTGAATATTTTCAAAAATATGAATTATTTTACAGAAAGTATGTCGTTTTAGGCCATTTTTCCCTATTTTATAACCGGAATTAAAGATACCCATAGCAAAAAAAAACCAAGAGAACCCATCCCATGTAAACATTTTACCTCTTATAATTATGTACGACGTACGCATCTGTAACGAGTTAAGCCCAGCGTTGCATGTGATAAACATTTAGCAAATGCGTAAAGTCATAAACAAGATGGCTATATTGGATTTAATAAAAATACAGAAAAACTTAAAAAATAGGCTTCTATTTAGTCCTGGTTTGATGACCCTGTACAGTAGTGTACAGGATGACCAGGAAATATAAAAGTATAAAAATCGTACAAGACTTAAGTTTCTTGATATCTTGTTCATAAAAAATATTGCTTGTACTATTTTATGGTGCGACAGTTGTTTTTAATCCAACATTTGAATTTTCTCAGTGAAAAAAGTTTAAAAGATATTCAAATGCAAAAACATTCCATTTTTGTAATAAAAGTGGCTTCGTCAGAAAACATCATGTCTTCGTGAAAAATTATATGAAGGGAAATTTCACATCCAACACATAAACAAAATTCCAGACGTTCTGCTTCGTCGCCTTCTTTCAAGGGTATTATTAAAACTTGTTTCATAGGGGTACATTTTATTTTTCATTCAAATTTTTTAAAAACCTGTATGATTTCTTCTTCTTTGCGATACGATCGATTTCTCGACCCTATAACAATTTTTGTCTTGTGTTTTTATAAACTTTAAGAAATATTAGGCATAGGTATATAATGATAATTATTGTGTTGTGAGTGTTAATAACAACAGTAAAATCTTTTTTTTTGAACTTAAATTAGTGGTGTGCATTTCACCGAAGTTGATTTCAAAAATCATTTAATGATATCATAGTTATCTAAAAATTAATAAAACATGCTGCCCGTGCTTAGTCTTTTATTGAGTAATAAATAAAAATATATAGTTTCTCTCTTTAAAAAGTCAAGATAATAAACTTTACCCTATGATTTACTCACCCTGTACAGGGTGTCCCAAATTCGAGCCTCATCATGGGAATCTCGGAAACTATAAAAGATACAGCATCGGTTAAATTGTGGCAAAGTTGCGCAATTTCGTACTAAGCAATATCGCAAAAAAATATCTGAGCTATCTTTTTTAGTTTTTGAAATTTTTGCAAATTGCTCGACTTATTTTATCCGCTACAGAAAAACAAGCACAACATTGTTAAGGCCACTTTTTACGCTCCATATTGTGACGTTTTTAGAATTTCGTTACAACGTTTCGTTTTTGTGGAACTATTATCAACTATAATTTTTTAAATACGGACCTGCATTTTTTATTTTATTTTTTTGATAGCCCTTTAAGCCCTGAATTCAACCATGTACCACACTTAATTATATTTAGACGTTTTGATGTCATTAGTACATCTTCAGGAATGTGATAATTATTTTTAAATACGGCCCTGGTGTATATTTGACTCTTGGTTTATAAAAACTACCATACTGGGCTAAATTAGTATCAAGCGTAGCAAAATAACTACAATGAGGCTGCAAGCGTTCAGGATAGTCCTGTAAATAACGGTCACAAGAAATTTGTGAATTTCTATTGGAAGAACAATAAACTCGTAACATGTCGCGCTTTTCTAAAGCAGAAAACATAATTTTGCTGAAATATTCAGTATAAATGGTGACTGCAGTTGTCAAGATAATTAAGGTGGAAGTATCAACATGCTTGCCAACCTATAACCTATTTCGCGTATATTTATTTAATTTTTCTAGCTTTTACACAAAATTTAAATAAAATCATTATCGTCTTCATATTTTATAGGTAATAATTAACATATTAAATAAATATCAAGGAATTTCATTAAATATTTTAGGAGAATTTTATAGCGAAAAATGTCGGGTTAGATTTTTTTTTAACATTATTATGTCATTCTTCTTTCACTATATAATTCTCCCAAAATTTGCAATGAAATAAATTGATATTTTTGTAATATGTCAGCTATTACCTAAATATTGTACCGACGATATTGATTTTATTTAAATGTTAGTTAATCTTAACATAGTATAAAATAAAGTCGCTATCCTGTTCATGTCCCCTTATGTGCGTAAATCTTTAAAACTACGCAACGGATTTTGAAGCGGTTTTTTTAATAGATAGAGTGATTCAAGGGGAAGGTTTTTATGTATAATACACGCATAATATTATAGAGAAACACTGATAAAACATAGTATAAAACAAAGTCGCTATCCTGTTCATGTCCCCTTATGTGCGTAAATCTTTAAAACTACCTAACGGATTTTGAAGCGGTTTTTTTTAATAGATGGAGTGATTCAAGGGGAAGGTTTTTATGTATAATGCATGCATAATATTATAGAGAAACACTGATAAATTAGAGTAGGGAGAACGAACGACCCAACCTAACCGGTCCCCGGCCCGTTCAACGATCGATCCGAAGCCGGAATAGACGAAGACAGACTATGTTTTATGCATGGAAATTGTGGACGGGCCGGCAAACGGTTAAGTTTGAGGTTCGCCTTATTATCTCACGTCGTATAATGACGAGCTGCAACGCAGGCCGGGTACACGCTAGTCAAATAATAAACTAAAAAAAGCAACGCGAAATAGGTTATAGGTTGGCAATAGATGAAATGACCTTGAGAATTCCACCTTAAGCCAAACAATCAAGTAAAAGTTAGTGTCATAGCAACCTTTGTTTTGTTTGGTTTTATTTTTACTTTGTTACAATTTATATAAAAACTTAAATATAGTAAATTATTTGTATAAAATTCCGGATCCATTTACATGTTGTATGTGGTAAAAAGATTAAGTAATTAACACCAGGGCCGTATTTAAAAATAATTATCACATTCCTGAAGATGAAATAATGACATCAAAACGTCTAAATATAATTAAGTGTGGTAAATGGTTTATTTCAGGGCTTAAAGGGTTATCAAAAAATAAAATAAAAAATGCAGGAGCGTATTTAAAAAATTAAAGTTGATAATAGTTCCATAAAAACGAAACGTTGTAACGAAATTCTAAAAACGTCACAATATGGAGCGTAAAAAGTTGCCTTAACAATGTTGTGCTTGTTTTTCTGTGGCGGATAAAATAAGTCAAGCAGTTTAAAAAAACAAATACTCAAAATTTTAGTTTTTTGCAAAAATTTCAACAACTAAAAAAGATAGCCCAGATATTTTTTTGCGATATTACTCAGTACGAAATTGCGAAACTTTGCCACAATTTGACCGATGTTGTATCTCTTATAGTTTACGAGATCCCCATGATGAGGCTCGAATTTGGGACACCCTGTACAGGACAAATTATGCCATGGGCTAAATAAGTTGTTAATGTAAGTCGTAAGTAAATAACATTATCTCTTTGAAAAATCAGTATAATTGTAATTCAATTTTTTCTTCGTTAATATAATATTGGGCCGTATTCATAAAAAAAATTTTATGCGTATACTTGCAGAATATGAAGGAAATCCTTCAGCTTACATTCATAATATTCCGAGTAAAACCTAATACTTATAGAAAAAGTATTTGGTTATTCATAAACGTTACCTTTAACTCTAACTAAAAAGGATATCGTTCAATAATTTTTAATGTGATCAGTAGCAGACTCAGTCGTGTAGTGATCAGTTGTAGTGATGGCAGATGTCGTGGAACCGAGAGAGATTAAACAGTACAAGCAGCGTTTATCAACACTTGTTCGTGATTACAAAGAATTATACTGGTTTGAAGAGCAAAAATGTGCAATGGCTTGCCAACATATTTTTGGGAATAAATGCTGAAACTCGAGGAGGTGCGTTATTATCCGTCCTAAAAATGAAGATATGTTTACGCTATCTCAGTCCAGTGACCCTGGTTATCAGAAAGGCATTGGTCAAAAACTGGGTGTAAGTCAACCTACAGTATCTCGTACAGTGACTGCCGTAATTGACAGCATAGTTGCGCAATCAAATTACTGCATAAAGTTTCCGTCTATTAACAATGAACTTATGGATGCGAAACAGTTATGGCAAATCAAGTATTAGATTTGCGATAGCAATTGGTGTAGTTGACTGTACCCACATACGAATACTAAAACCAAATGGTGATGAGTATGTCAACCGAAAAGGTCATCCTACACTGAATGTGCAAGCCACTTGTGATGCAAGAGAAATGTTCACTGGTATGGACGTTAGTTGGCCTGCATCGATACACGATTCAAGAATATGGAGAAATTCACAATAAGGGTTCATTTACAAAATAAAAACAAAGTTGAGCTACTTGCTGCTGATTAATATGGTATAGAGCCGTGGCTCATGACTCCATTCAGAAATTCCGCTCAAGGTCCTGAACTAAATTATAATAAACTTTTGATAAAAGAGAGAGTGATAATTGAACGTTGTTTTGGTCAACTGAAACGTCGATTTCCTATTTTGCAATATGTTTGCCGAGTGAAATTGGAGAATGTGCCAAGAATAATTGTTGCCTTTATTGTGCTTCATAACGTGGCAAAAACTTTAAAAGACGTCGATTTTGAAGCACCTGAAGAAGAAGTGCCAGAAGAAGATGACAATGATAATGACGAATTTGATATACCTCTTCGCCAGCAAGGACAAGAAGTCTTGAGCATTATAATATAAACAACTTTGATAATTAAATGTAGGTATAAAACTGTATAAAATAAAAGTTCAAATTTAATTTAGTTTAGGTTTATTCACATACCCCTTACTTATATTTGGAGGATATCCTTGCAAGTATAAGGTAATCATTATGAATACGAAAAACAGGAAATGCTTATACTCCTACCTTTTTCTTCAACTCAAAACATTTTACTTCTACCTTATACTTACAAGGATATCCTTCAATCTTATGAATACGGCTCATTACCATCGTAATGTAAATGCAAGAATATTGTTTAATTATCGTATAAAAATTACTCCCCGATTTAAAAACACATAGGCTCCAGTTTTTGCTACTTGCCTTCCCAGTTTTGTCCTGCGAAATATGTAACACAGTCGATACAAATCACTTAGTTAACAAATATAATGTTCCAGTACCCTATATAACTAACCAAACTAAAATAAGAACAGCCACAGAAGGAATAAGAGTAAATTTGCTCGGTTCTTACAATTTCCCGGCAATATGTGAGGTTAGAACCGTCTACCTCGTGTGACGCAATGCGCAGCCGTGTTTCAATTTCGACAGTCGGCATGTATAAATTGTGCCTTTCTGCGAAATAATGAGCCGTATTAATAAAACTGAATGATATCCTTGTAAGTATAAGGTAGAAGTATAAGGTATTGAGTTGAAGAAAAAGGTAGGAGTATAAGCATTTCCTTTTTTTTTCGTATTCATAATGATTACCTTAAACTTGCAAGGATATCCTCCAAGAATAAGTAACGGGTATATGAATAAACTTATTATAATTATTCGAATTTTGTTTTTTAAAAACCAATATGATTTGATATTATTATTGCGTAAATAATAATAAAACTAAATTAAATTGGAAAATTTATTTTATACAGTTTTATACCTAAATGTAATTATGATAGTTGTTTATTACGATACTCGAATTTCTTCTGATTCTTGTCCTTGCTGGCGAAGAAGTAGATCAAATTCGTCATTATCATTGTCATCTTCTTCTGGCCCTTCTTCTTCAGGTGCTTTAAAATCGATGTTGTGAATTTCTCCATATTCTTGAATCGTGGACCGATCCAGGCCAACCAACGTCCATACTAGTGAACATTTCTCTTGCATCACAAGTGGCTTGCACATTCAGTGTAGGATGACCTTTTCGGTTGACATACTCATCACCATGGCGATTTAGTTTCAGTATTCCTATGTGGGTACAGTTAACTACACCAATAATTGTTGTCGGAAACCTATACTTGCTTTGCCAAAACTGTTTCGCATCCATAAGTTCATTGTTAGTAGACGGAAACTTTAGGTAGTAACTAGTAATTTGATTACGCAACTATGCTGTTAATTACGGCAGTCACTGTACGAGATACTGTAGGTTGACTTACACCCAGTTCTTGACCAATGCCTTTCTGATACCCAGGGTCACTGAGATAGCGTAAAAATATTTTCATTTTTAGGACGGATGATAACGAGTTTTGAGTTTCAGCATTTATTCCCAAAAATGTGTTGGCAAGCCATTGCACACTAGGTTGGGCCGTTTTTATTATTTTTTATTTTTCCGGGGGGCTTATCGCGAAAAAGGTGCAAAACGACTTAAAACTAACGTGCGCAAAATAGTATTCGATTCTGACAAGTCCTTTTGCCTCCGGATTGTAGGCAAAGTTTCGAAATTTTTGCGTACCCACTAAACCACCTAACGTTTATGAATTCTGAAATAATGTTTTGTCTTTTTTATTTTTCTAGTACATAAAGAAAACTAATAAAATTGTGTTTTATTTTATAAATATATATTGTTTGTCCGTGGTTGCCTTGCTGTTATGTTTTAAAAAAATTCTACTTTTTTTATTAAATTCGCAATTATCAAAGCCAATCCGGAGGCATAAGTTGAAATCCGACCTCAACCATATTTTACGTGTGCCCTAAAGGTATCATGAGGCACTCTTTTCGCGATGAGCCCAAAGGAAATCGGCCAATTTTTTTTTACATATAAAACGGCCCAGCCTATTGCACACTTTCCTCTTCAAACCGGTATAATTCTTTGTAATCACGAACAAGTGATGATAAACGCTGCTTGTAAATAGTGTTTAATCTCTCTCAGTTCCACAATATCTGCCATCGCCGCAACTGATTACTACACGATTGAGTCTGCTACTGACCACACTCAAAATTATTGAATGATATCCTTTTTATTTTAAGTAAAAGGTAACGTTTATGAATATCCAAATACTTTTTTGGGAAGGATATACTCATACTCTATAAGTATAAGGTTTTACTCGGAATATTATGAATGCGAGCTGAAGGATTTTCTTCATATTCTGCAAGTATGTATAAGCATAACCTTTTTTTTTATGAATAAGACCCATTAAGTCGACTATTGTTGTACCAAAAGTGTGAAACGATATTACAACACAGGTTTTCATTTTCAGGTTCACAAATTTAATTGTTAAAAACAAATAAAAATGTATTTCTGACTTTATATGAGAAGCTGCTCTAGAGTATCCTCATATTTTGTTACCAATTACAATTTAAATCCTTTCTTTACCGTGCCAAAAGTTTAACACATCCGATTTCACGGTTTCCGAAAATAACACCGCTTTCCCGACAAATCCCACTAGAGAAAACATACAAACTTTATGTTAGGAAAATATAGGTATATCTTTCTCTTAGGAATTGTAACGAGTTCCGCCCGTCACACATATACAGTATACTTCAGTTATTTCTGAAATTTAGTTAAATGATTTTTGTATGAAAATTGCAGTTCTGGGATAGTTAATAAAATATGAAATGAATATTTATATAATTTTGCATTTACTCATGAAAATGTTAAGGTCTACTTAACCTTTCAAAGTTACCATGAATTTTTACAATATTAAAATTAACGTCAGTGTTAATTGGCCCAAAAAAATTTTCAAATAAATTAACAAAAATTTTATAACTGTTAATTTAGCCCCTAAAAACAATAAACACATATTTTCGCCTAATTTATATTTATTGACGTATTAAAAATATAAAATAAAAAGCTATAAATAAACATTTATAGATCAATATTCATTCAAAATGTTAAAAGAATTCAAAAGAAAACTACTTAATAGTTATTATTAGCAGAAGCAAAGCAATAATAAAATGAGAATAATAACGTGAAAACCATTGGTTTTGAATCGTCGCGTCGTCCTTAAAATCTCTCAGGCATTCCTCACAAAAGCACTTCACATCTTCCAAACATAAGAATTTTTGGCAATTTTGGTATATCTATGAATATGAAAAATTAAATTTTAAATACCGTGCGAGCAAAAATTATTTTCATCAAAGAGGGCCTTGCATGTAAGGACGTAATGCTTAGCCGTACAGCTTAATACCTGTTGGGTGTCAGTAACTACCTGAATTAATAATCAATAAGTTATTCTTTGACAGTCGTTACATGTAATTTGATTCATCGCTAATTTTTCCAATTTCTTGAACAATTCACACAATGGGCTTTATGGAACAGCACAAAACATTCATGGTTAAAGCGTATTTTCAAAAAGATTGATCAGTTTGCGATCAGACATTGAATCCCCACCTAAATCACCTTGTTTAACGGTTATGGATTACTTAGTTTTTCCTCATTTAAAGAACACTATTTTTAAAACACCATCAGTTGCAAATTTAGAACAATTACAAGAAAGGATTATCCAAGAATGTGGTAACATTTCTACAGAGATGCTGGTCAACACTTTCGAAAATGCCGGTGACCAATTTCAGCAATTTATGTAATTATTTTTCTTTTTCTTTCTGTATATTCTTACTTTGTTTATTTTGTAAACAACAAAAGTAAATTTGTATTTGTCTACTTATTTTATTACTCATTAGTTTGGCATATCATGTCATAATATGAATTTGACAAAATTTTAACGTAGATTTGGTTAAATATATCGTCCCCATATCATTGTGATTTAAACCAAGCCCTACGTTTTTTAATCAAAGCCCTCTTTGATGCTAATAATTTTTTCTCGCACGGTATATTAGTAGAGGGAGATGACATGTTCTACGTCACTTTGCTGCGGTCTCTTCTGCACATATGCCAGTGATGTTAGGCTGTTTTTAAGCCTTTTTTGAACCGTTTTTACCCGTTTATAGCCGTTCTAGAACGCCTAATGAACGGCTGTAAACGACAAATGAACGGCTAAAAATGGTTCAAAAACAGCCAAAAAGGCTCAGAAACAGCTTAACATCACTGGCGCATGTGCAGAAGGGACCGCAGCAAGTTGATGTTGAATATAACGGTCTCACACACCGAAAGCTGCTTGCACTCAGACAAGGGCTACCTATACCACTGCATTGTTAACACTGACTAAAGCACGCTCAATGGCATAAGAGCAGTTATCACTTGCCGCATTTAGGTAAAAAGGAGTGACAAACTACAAGAAAACTATTGGATAGAATTGGTTAAAATTTGGAATTTAGCTTTGAAATTTGATACGGCAAATTTTCGAGACGCTTGGTCTGCGAGACCGCACGTTATCTCTGAAAGGTTAGGGTGAAAAGTTATGTGAATGGCGAGAACTAACAAGTTTACTTTGCCTAAGGCCGCGCTGCGGAATGAAAACTATTAATTTCGGTAGTAGTCTTTAGGCAATGAATACTCTTTTGCAAACCATAGTGCAGTAAAACACAAATTTTGTATGTTTTGTGTTGTAAGTTTGCAATCTTTATGCCTTTTCAAAAATTGTTCGCGTTTAGTCGAACTCATATCTTTTATTAGACGAAAATACATTGTCCTATTTAAAAAACAATGATCTGTGAAACTTCAAAGCACAAACAGTTAGTCAGTCCAGACGTACAAAATCCCAAAACAACTAATCCTCTGGCAAAATGACATGTCACGCGTTGAGAGCCGTAGCTCCCGTACTGAACTTTGTGACAAAAGGTTCTTGCAGATAAAGCATTCTTATTTGACCACCCGGTACAGTACACGTAGACAATATTGACTTCTATCATTTTTAATAAAAAAATAATTCCTCGCTATTGATCCATATTTACCCTCTCATTTTTTAACTTTCTGTTGGCCAAACATACTCGCCAAATAGCCCGGGTATTTTTTTTATAATAAGACATTTCGTTAAAACATACTGGCTATAAAGCACAAAAAGGGAAAAGTTCCTTGCAGTTATCGAACAAGTTTAAATGCTTTAGAACCGCAAGATTCAATGCATTAATCTCTAAAGGATTTTACTGCAAATCTTGGAAACATGCCCAAACATCCTGAACTCCTAAATTTCTGGGTAATACAAAAACTTTTAAACTTTCCTGAATACGCTGTTCGGTGTAGTTTTAACAGCTAATCAAAACATTTCGGCTATTTTGTGGAGGCTTTTAGCCAAGAATTTATTGACTTTAGATAACGATTGGCTTTAAAATGAAATATAATTCTTTTAAATGGAACAGTTGAAAAATTGGAAATAATTTTTAGATTTTCGTATTGTTAGGAAGGTTATTGTAATTATAAACAATAAAACAATTTACAATACATTGATATTATCGCTGCAAGTCTAAAATAGCTATAGGATTAAATAATTGAAAGTTAAAAAAATATAGAACAGCAGAAGTAGAACATAACTTAATTGGGCTAATAATTTACCCCAAACCCGAAAATCTTTAAAATTTAAAAATCCGCATATAAATTACGCACAGTTTCCCTAATTTCTAGTCAAACTAAAATGTAGAGATCCCTAATAGCACGTTTCGTCCCAACATTTTCGTTCGAAAGGTTTATATAACTTTAGAAACTAAAGTCAAAATACCCCATTGGGGCTTTTTTTGACAGCGTAAATCTTAATAATTTAATATTAGACGAAATGAGTTATTTGAGATACCTACATTTTAGTTTGACCAAAAATAATTGAAAATATAATATATTATGTAACTGATATTCGTATATTCAATTTTAAAGATGGTCTGCAATTTTCATGTTAATTTTCCGTTTTTATATAGCATGATTTGATATTAAATCAAGCGTCTGCTTATATTTAAAATGCAATTATTGCACATGCATAGCATCATACTCTTACCATCATAAGTGTTATACGCCTATTATTAAACTAGACTGGGTACATATCGCTAATCGTCAGCCGAGGGTGCATCTAATATTAGTACTAAAAAATATTTTCTTTTTTCTTTATATTTTATATTGCTTTTTTTTTGCCTCACCTTCCTGCGGGACGTGAAGGGGAAACATATCGACAAATTGTCATTATAATAACTGATCAAAACTAGAAAATAAAAAAAAAATTGTGCACAATTTTCGTTTTCTCGTATAAACAGGTAGTTATTGGAGACGGCATCGTATAGTGCTCGACGTCCTATTTACAATACTGTCTCGCTCGATTTGCTACGACTTTTCGTTATTATCAATGTTCATTGCGTTCTCAATACACCGATCTCTATTTACTTCTAAATTAGCATCCATCGGAAACAATTTAAACTAAACAATATGCGGGCTAAACAGGAACACTTCTCTAGAGCGTTAAGCTAAAACGGATAAAACATTTCAACAGTTTTAATCCATGGCTGTAATTTATGACATTTATTAAAGATACAGGTAATAATAGGAGAAAAAAGAAATGTGAAAATGGTTTGACCAGTCAAATGGGCGGAGTCATCAAGCTTCATTGCACATAGATAGTATTTAAGACAGTAGCTTTAGAATTATAATTTAGTTTACACTTGGAAACGGTTAGAGATACTAACTAACCGAAATGTTGTGTTAAGTAACAATATAAAGACAATGGAAGTCCGACAAGGTAATTTTTTTGTTAGTTATTACTGTTTCAGTACCAAATAGTGGATCAAATCAAAATAGGTTTTAGTTCCAGATACCTTAAGTATAAGGCATTTGAAATACACTGATGCGCTTCTTACAAGCACAAGTAGGGTTTCCTCTGTAAAACAAGTCGCATACATGCCTAAAATCAATTTAAACGATTAATAAAGTTGATATCCGAAAAAAGTATTGAAATTTTAAATAGATTAGTAAAAGCCCTAATGGTTGGTACTTGTTTCGTTTCAAATTTATCTCACCACCATGATAGTTCGTTTTTTTTCGACAAATCTATCCGCAGACTAGACCAGAGATAAACTAGTTTTAAAATAATTCTTCACTAGCCATAATATATAGCTTCTTAAATAAATAATCTATATCATAAAAGACAACTTAAAAGGATTATCTCCACATCGATCATGTGTTTTACTTAAGAAACTCATTAGCGATATTTGAAAAGAAACTAAGGTTGTTTATCTCAGTATCACGTCCAGTATTTTGTAATTAATGATGATAAATGCACCTCTAAGCGTATATACAAAATATTTTTTAATGCTTCATCCCTTTTTTCCGGGCCTGTAATGATGGCATTTAAAAAGCGGAAGGTGAGCTAAGATTAATGCATGGAATTTTAAACTAAGCGGCAAGCTCATCTTTATTGAAATATTTATTATTTTGAGTCAACCGGATATTTTACCTAAATATTATATAAAATGATCGTACAGTCTGATGCACAATTATTCTAGTGTATAAATTATTTTAAACTGTGGATAAGAACATAAATAAATATTATATGCGATTTTGTTTTGCTACACTGCATAACTTTGTGGAGAAATTCAAACTGCTAAAATACATAGGGTGTGCCATTTGAAAACATACACATTTCTATGGTCTTACCTTTCTGAAACACCCTGTATATTTAAAAGTAACTTTATAACATAAATTTATATAGAAAAAGAAAAGCACGAAGTCTTTCTCCACAATCTTTATTAATCGAAAAACTAGGCGAACCTAGTATCACATCGACATGTTTCGAGTGTAGAAACACTCATCATCAGGAAACAAAGTGAAAATCAAAATGCTGATGTTTTTAGCAAGAGAAAATAATGGTGAGATTGAGCCGTAATGGAGCTTTTAATGGTGTACAAGAGATGTAAAATTGAAAAATCAGAAGGTCAAAAATCAAGACTCCAGCATACTGAAGAGTCGAGGGTTAAGTGTAGAAGCACACTGTCGTACAGAAAAAGATAGGGTAATAAAAATTAGGGAGTTTTGAAAAACATATCTGTTAAAAGTGTTAATAAATTACTGAAACATCCTGAGTTTTATTGAGCCCAGTCAGAAACATTTGAAAATGTTGGGGTGAGATGTAAAGAAAAGAAGAGAAAAAGAAAAAATTGTTTTTTTTGGTCAAAGCATCTTTTAATGTAAAAGTAAAAACAGTTGGGGTACCAGGCTTTTTACGGCCCAGTTACCCCGCCAGAGTCAAAGCAGACACATTGTGTGGAAAAAGTTAAAAAAAAAAAAAAAATTATTGTGTTCTCGTTATAGAGGTGCTACTGTAGCCAACACGTGTAGGCCTGTAGCCTACAAGACATCATACAAAAACTATGCGGCACTTCAAGGGGATCCTCCGCTACCACGCTTCGATGCTCCGCCTTAGGGCTCGTTTACTCTACGGCGGAATATTGTGCTCCGGTCTGGCTAAACAGCCCACATGTTAAAATGGTCGACGCCCAACTGAACGATACCATGCGTCTAATATCGGGCACAATTAGTCACACCACACCGAGTCACTGGCTACCAGTCCTAAGCCATATTCCACCTCCAACGACACGGAGATCCACTGCACTTGTCAGAGAGCACAACAAGATTCTTCAAAACCCACAACTAACAATAAACTCAGATATCGATGACCTAGGAAGGAATAGGCTGCGCTCAAGAAAACCCCCCATCAAAACAGCTGAAAACCTGGCGACCGCTGACTTCAACCCAATAAATGAGTGGAGGCAGAAGTGGACCCAAGCAGCTCAACCGGAACTTCACAACATGCTGTGCATAACAACTACCCCAGCCGGCTTCGATCTACCACGTAAGACATGGACAACACTTAACCCTATTAGGACATACCCTCCCTACAGTGTGACTGCGGCGCTGAAAGGCAGACGATCCGCCACATCACGGAACATTGCAACCTGAGAGCGTATGGGGGCCACCCGGATGATTTCCTGCCAGCGACACCAGACTCAATTGAATATATTAATAATTTGTACATTCAACTTTGAATTATGTTATATTTTTGTGTCTTTACAATGTGTTATATGTTGTACCGTTGATTTACGCGACATACTATGTGATGTGTGCCATAATACGATAAATAAATAAATTTCCAAAAAATAAAATTTTGTAATTAGTAACCATAAACTGATACTATGAATAACAAATTAACTAGTACGGAGGAGGGTTAGTACAGAGAGTAAGCATTCAAACGTAAAGCCATTAATTTAGGCCAGATACACAAGAACAATAAGACGGTCATTAATATCTTTGGAGGTATAGATAAATCGTCTGCCATTCCCCACAGCTAATTTGACTCTCAAAAAAGTTTTCGTGACATTTGATTCCCTTGGTTTTAGGGCAATACTTTGTATGTTAATAAACAGTTTCACCTTAAACTAAAATTAGAATGTGAAAAAATAGTCCATACTTAAAGTGGAGTTGAAAGTATGAAAAGGAAAGAAAAACACAAAGTCTTCCTCCACAAAATTTAATGGAAATGATTCCAAATTTAAGGGTATCTACATGTTTCGAACGCAGAAACGTTCATCTTCAGAAGACAGAAAGTTTTTTAAATTTATGCTGATGGTGTTAGCAAAAGAGAAATTGAAATTTAGAACCTTAATGGAGCTTTTATGGATTTTAAACTGAAGTATAAAAGAGACATGAAATAAAAGATTTGATAATGGTAAAACCATAGAGTGTTTAAAACATTTTGAAGGGGTGTAAACCAACCAAATAAATTGGGGAAGAAGAAAACCTATCTAAGGTGTCGAAGCTTATTTAAAAACTTTTAAAGAAACTTATGGATCATAATAATATAAGACATTTTTATGAAGGTACAATCATTGTGTTTTCACATCTGTAAAAATAGAAATCGAAATTAAAATAAAGTGAAGGAGTACCTGTTGTCGAGGCGCTGCATTATAACGACAGATTTAAGGTTAGAGTTACGATCAACTCCACAATGGCGGCCAAACCACCTCCCAGACGTCTAAAACTGGGTTGTCAACTTTTCTCCGACATCCGTCATTCTTATAGTTTAATATTCAATGCTGAAGGTAATCCTTAAGCTTAACGTTTAAACTTAATATTTGGGCCTCTAATGCCAACGACGCAATAAAAAAGATAAATATGATGTTCCACTTTACTGCCGATGAAACGGTTACTGTTTAATCTTAGCATTTACATAGCAATAACTTGGGCTATGTAAATAACTAAACGGGGACCAGTTTAAGCAACCTTTGTAAAGCTAAATACACTGCAGATAAGGCAGCCAGCTTATGTCTACCGTCGAAAATATTAATGACCGTGCTATTGTTCTTGTGAATTGAACCCTAATTAATGGTTTTGGGTTTTAATATTTGTTTAGTTGTTTATCTAACCGCTTCCTTACACCTTCCAGTTAATTTAATGACAATAATATTAGATTATATATTTGAGCTGAACGGAACAATTTATAATATACAGGGTGATCCTTAAGTACATCAAGAAAATCTAGGATATGATTCCTGGCATCAATTTAAGTTGAAAAGTTCATATAGACTTATGCCCTAAAACGCTTACCCTCTAAGATACAGGGTGTTAAAATATTTTTAAGAAATATTTATTTTAGTTAAATTTCGAAAATCCTTAAAGATACGGTATTGAAAATTGTGCTTATCTATTTTGGATCAAACTACACGTTTTCATTAAAAAAGGTTTTGCTTCTTTCCACCAGTGGCGTGCGTACCAGATACCATCAATATTGTTTTGGTGAAAATATTTGATACGCCACTGATTTTTTTAACTCTGATGCATTTTTATGCATTATTGATACAACCTGAACAAGAGTTGTCTCTACTATGTTTTTGAAAAAAGCAGTAGTACTACTTTGGAAAAAAAGTCGAATAAGCTATGACAAAGTTTTTTTTTATTTTTTCCATTTTCCTTTAAATCTACTGCTTTTTTCAAAAACATAGTAGAGACAACTCTTGTTCAGCTTGTATCAATAATGCATAAAAATGCATCAGAGTTTAAAAAATCAGTGGCGTATCAAATATTTTCACCAAAACAATATTGATGGTATCTGGCACGCACGCCACTGGTGGACGGAAGCAAAACCTTTTTTGATGAAAAGGTGTAGTTTGATCCAAAATAGATAAGCACGAACTTTCAATACCGTATCTTTAAGGATTTTCGAAATTTAACTAAAATAAATATTTTTTAAAAATATTTTAACACCCTGTTAGAGGGTAAGCATTTTAGGGCATAAGTCCATATGAACTTTTCAACTTAAATTGATGCCAGGAATTATATCCTAGATTTTCTTGATGTACTTTAGGATCACCCTGTATATGACAGCTAATTTTTAAATAGTTTGCTATCAGATGATCTTTGTCAATTCTCTAAAACAATAAATCCGGGGACACATTGTTCTGACGTATTGTGTGTATTAGTTTTAACGTATTTCTTGCGTGGATCACATCGTTGTTCGGAGTCATCTAGAATTTGAATTTTATTGATTGTACCTGTTTCATTTCATTTATTTTTACTTTGTATTTAAGTTTTTTAAACTTTGCATGTCAGATAAGGCAATATAAGATTCTTATTTCGCACAACCCATCATTAGTATTTGACTTTATAATCTATGAACGAATTTTACCATCTCGGTAAACCATGTTGCATATTAGACAATCATGTGTTAAGCGACAAGAACAATATCACACTAGAAGCTATTTAAATTTTTGAGAACTACAGTACTGATTTTTAGTGGTAAGTATATGTTTTATTAACCGTAGCAAGCAAATATTACTATGAATAATATCAAGTTTCATTACAACAGTCGGAACTAATACAATTTATTAAACCAGATTACACCCCCAAAAAAAACTTAATAATTACTGTGAGTATTCAGAGCAATAATGGCTATAAACCATTCTATGGTAGCATTAACTCATATTACTTATTGGCTAAGAGGAATATTTGACCGATTTTTGGATAAAACGAAGAAGTAAGGAAATGTTGGATTGAGTAGTCCGTTACTTTGTGATATTGCATATTAACAAAAATAATATGATTATGATGATAGCGATTGACAATACTACACTGCGCGGCATATTTAACGCATAACAAAAAAATTGCCTCAATTATGATGTTATATATTTTCCAAATTTGTGGTTCGTTTTTAATGATTTTTTTTTCTAATTGTAGGTTTTTTTTCTTAAGCATATCACTGCCTTTGTTGTTTTGCTTAAAAAAGTAATTTTGGTATTATACCAGGTGTTATAAAAATGTTATGTTTTTTTTACGGAAATTCAAAACACCCTATGGGATTTACTAGTCATTGCAAGTTATCGCAATTACAGCCAAATGAAAGTCCCATGTTTCCTTTACATTTTCTTTTTTGATTCATTGGTTTTTCTCTTTTTTTTGATGAAATATTCAATTTTTAGTTCAACGTGATTTTTATAAAAAATGTTTTGTTAAAAAATACAAAATAAACGAAATGCTTTGAATAATGCACCAGCCAGAAAAAAAAATATAAAGTAAATAAAGATTCAATATCTGGTATTAATTGATTTTATTGAATCCACAAAACAGGGTAAAAAAATACAGGGAAAAAAATTGTAATTTCTAAAGGTATTCAAAAAAATTAAAAAGAGTGGTACAAAATTATCTCCAAGAAAGAGAAATTTTAACTTTGCCTTGGCCAGCAAGAAGCCCTGACATTAATCCTAGTAAGCATTTATGGGATAACATGGGACGACGTCTTAGAGCCATGTGCTTTCTCCTCCTAGAAACTTAAATGATCTGTCATTGAGGCTTATGGAAATATGGAATCAGATTAATCAAGATGAAATCAGAAATCTGAGTTTAAGTATGCCAAGATGCGAAGCAGCTACCAATAATTATTCATATTAAATTTTTTTGAATATCTTTAGAAATTACAATTTTTTTCCCTGTATTTTTTGGCTCTGTTTTGTGGATTCAATAAAATTAATTAAAACCCGGTATTAATTCCTTATTTACTTTATAATTTGTTTTTTCTTGCTGTTGCATTAATCAAAGCATTTCGTTTATTTTGTATTTTTTAACTAAACATTTTTTTATGAAAATCACGTTGAACTAAAAATTGGATATTTCATGAAAAAACAGAGATAAAAGAAAATATAAAGCCAACATGGGACTTTCATTTGGCTGTAATTGCGATAACTCGCAATGGCTAGTAAATCCCACAGGGTGTTTTGAATTTCCGTAACAAAACATAACAGTTTTATAACACCCGGTATAATACCAAAGTTACTTTTTTAAGCAAAACAACAAAGGCAGTGATATGCTTAAGGAAAGAACCTACAATTAGAAAAAAAAATCACTAAAAACGAACCACAAATTTGAAAAATATATAACATCAAAATTAAGACAATCTTTTCGTTATGCGTTAAATATGCCGCGCAGTGTATATTATATCGGTAAATAAAAGTGATATTATAACAAAGTAAAGTATTCATATTGTTTTTGTTAAGTAAGGAACTATTGATATAAAAACGTAATGGCAAAGTTGAATAGTTAAATTAACGCTACCATTCTGTAACCGATTTTCCATTGCTATAAAATCATGATGCTGTTAAAATGAATATTTTACTAGAGTGTTTTATACTGATACTGGCAAAATATCATATCATATCATATCATCAGGGCCTATTTTTTAGTGGAAAAACTCTTAATTATAATATACCTGGGCAAAATCAACAAGATGGTTTTTCAGCGGCAAAATTTTGATAGATGTCAGGTAGAAACTATTGTAAGTCTGACAAATGTCATCCTGGTTTAAAAAAAATAAAATGAGCAATTTAAACGAAAATGCAAGATTTGAGTGCCAATCTATCCAAAAATTTAAAAAAATTGATTGCTGAAAAGATTCCACTTAACACACAGAAATTCAAGAACTCAATTTGGGCACAGTTCTCAGAGTTTTTAATGTGAGAAATTATAAGCTGGAAAACTGTACTACTGTGATGGAACTGGCGAAAATCCTCAGAAATTACGCCTTTAATATGAAGAAGGGTAGTGGCGAAGACTATAAAGAATCTTCTGTGCTATATGGAACACTACAGCAAAAATGATTCAAGAAATGTTTTTTACAGAATACGAAATAAAGATTGACCCTTTTACGGATATTACGGATTATTTTAAAAATGCGCGAATGGCAAGGGACGCAAAGAGAAAGCAGCTCCAAAGTTGTCAGGAAAACAGGAAAGTAAGTTCAAAAGCATTAGGTATCTACCAAAGATTTACTAACAATAATGCAAAGCTACAATGAAGAAAACCCCGATGAAGCACGAAAAAAGTTTTTTCATCTCTGCTGATATGAACTAGCTTGGAGAGGCAATGAGGACGTAAATTGCAAATTTCAACATTTTCAAAAGGAGTTTGATACCATGGGAGAATTTGCCGGATGAATTGAATATAACAGCATATTTTCCAAGACAGCTCAAGATGGGTCAAAAGGATTGGCAAACAGCAAATGGTTGGTAAGAAATTCATTAAACAAAGACTTATAACCTGTAAGATTATTTTAAAAATTATTGGAAAAAAGAGGACACAACATTTCCACAGACAGACTATTTCTCTGCGTTCATCCAAACTGGCAGAAGGGACGTGGTTCAAAAATACTCCACTAGGAATAAATATGAAGAAGCATAAAATAACAAATCATTCTCATCGATCTTCCGCTGTGTCTGCCCTATTTAAACAATACATACGTTTTGGCCCGAAAACTTGACCCGTGGAATACTTTCCTCTTGGATTAATATAAACCTACCAGACCTACCTAGGTTCCTAGGTATTAACATTTCTCTGTTATATAATATAAGTATAGAGAAAAAAATCTTTTAAACTTTTTGAAGCAATATATTGCCCGAAAAATTGCGTACCTAATTAGATGGCAGGGCTGCAAATAAACTATACCACAATATGCATCGGGTTTGTTCTTGTGTGCACTTTGTGGTTTATTTAGTTGTCTACCTTTCGATATTACCAGTCTGACTGCCTTTTATATTGGGGTTAATTCCGTTGGGATGGCGCTACGGTGTATTGATGACCGCTTTGATTTTACAAAAAGGATTTTAATACATATTACCCCCGTTGTCGGGCTGGCTTGGGTTATGGCTGCCGGTAGAGTCCTAATAAGCACGAAACGGCTGTCGTGGTCTTCCCGCCCCAGGGTATCCATTGTGCTTGGATCCCTGTGTAGTCCAATATAAAAAACAGTTACACAGTTGTCCGATATGCCACAATATTCACTTTTTAATAAATTGTAATATTTTTAAATTTAGGTTTTTTACTAATTATATCGTGTTACGTTTAGGTGTGTTTGATAATTGGATTGGCTGGTTCTTGTAGGCGAAATGAGCTAAGACAAATGCCTACCAACGACATTCAAGATAAAGGAAACTTGTTAGTAAACACAATTCCAGAGACAAAAAAGGTTAAAAAACGAGTTTTTACTATAACTGATGAAATAACTAAAAATTTAAGTGCTCTACAGATAATTCAAAAATATTAAGATCATTCCAAGTACGTAATCAAACCTTTTTTTAAAACGCTTTTATTAGCTTCACCTGTATGTATGTTTGTTTGTTTGTTTGTTTGTTTGTAACCGACTTCTTTGAACCCGATTTTGACCCACTTTAGACGGTCAGATTTAATTTAGATTTTGTAGACTTATCAAAAACCGCTGACAATATAATTATCTAATACGCAAAAAATTCTCCTGTCAAATTTTGACAGCTGTCAGGTATAAAACGAAAATGCGATTTTGACGAAACAAATTACGGGGTCGTATAGTATTCGATGCGGAGACTTCGGGAAAAATAAGCAAAAATTTTCCTGGCAAAATATGACAGCTGTCAATATGTCAAATCGTTTAAAAAAATGATAATAATGAAAAAACTATAAGGTCGTATGTATATTGACAGTGGAAAGTTGAAAAAAATACGCAGAAAATTCTCTTGTCAAAATTTGAAACCTGTCAATAGGTCAGAATTTTCAAGAATTTGCAAATATCGTTCTTTTCTTATAATTCGGTATAAACGATCGGGTTTGTTCGGGTTTATATGTATGTTTGTTTGTAACCGACTTCTTTGAACCCTATTTTGACCCACTTTAAACGGTCAGATTTAATTTAAATTTTGTATACTTATCAAGAACCGCTGACAATACAATAATCTACTAATCCAGCTCAATCTACTAAAAAAAATATTTTTCTTAACAATAACTCAAACTAAAAAATGAAAAATAAATATAGTTTAAAAAAACTAAAAAACACGTTTTAATAATTAATCAGACTAAAAAGCGGAAAATAAATATAGTTTAAAATAATTCTTGAAATTCTTAATATAGGCAGAAAATAATAATGAACGATAAACATTAGTATTATTGTGAAAAAGCGAGGGATGCTCGATATACGAAAAATATAGCATAAAGCGCCCCACGCTTTTTTCACAATAATACTAATATTTATCGTTCATTATTATTTTCTGCCTATATTAAGAATTTCAAGAATTATTTTAAACTATAATTATTTTCCTCTTTTTAGCGTGTTTTTTAGTTTTTTTAAACTGACTATATTTTTTATTAATTATCGTTATGGGAAATGTTCCTCACAAGTTGTTGGTGTTCATACTTTTGGAAAAATACCATTATTATGCAGTATCCTAAATTACCAAATGCTAAATAAGTATACACTATATAGGTCATTCTTTTAGAAGAAGTTTGACCTCTCTTTTGGTTGAAAAAAGGGCTGATATTTTATTGTTAAAAAGCCACGGATGTTGGAAGTCTTATTCTGTAACGGAAGGCTACATTGAGGATTCCATTTCAAGAAAAAAAGAAATATCAAATGGAATTCTTGCAGGAGGAGAAGGTACTTCAGGTTTACGTTTTCCTGCCAAAAATAATTCCAAAGTATTTCAGTTAGAAAGTACTTCAATAAATACTGCTGAAAATAAAGAAAATGTCGCTGTTAGTAATTTTATGTCTAGAAGTGAAATTGCATTTTCTAAATGTAATAAATGTACCGTGCGAGCAAAAATTATTTGCATCAAAGAGGGCTTGGATTAAAAAACGTAGGGCTTGGTTTAGATTACAATGATATGGGGACGATATTTATATCTAACTAAATCTAGGTTAAAATTTTTCTAATTTATATTATGACATGATATGCCAAACTAATGAGCAATAAAATAAGTAGACAAATACAAATTTATTTTTGTTATTTACAAAATTAACAAAGTAAGAATATACAGAAAGAAAAAGAAAAATAATTACATGCATGTATTCTGAGAATTCACATAACCGGAGAGGTGGAACCAAAAATTTTGTATCGGCATTTTTCTCTTGGTTTTATTCAATTCACTCAAAAAATTTAATTCGCAAAATTGCCTAGCAACAAACTTTCATACCAGTCGAAAATTTTACCAGCAAAATTTTCTCTCCTATGATATTATATAGGTACGACTTGATAGGTGCGTCAACTAGTCGTCACATTCATACGACAATGCGCTGTGAACTTACAGCGATGAAAATTTTCTTACAGAATCGTTCCAATTAAAGAGTCTTATTGTTTCTAATTTCAGAAGGATGTAAATTTAAAATTTAAATATTATTTAAAAATAAGTAGTTAGTTTCTTTGATGATAACGTGCTATAACCAAATTATATTTCAATAAATTTAACGATTTTCATTCATTATTTTATTTTAATATTTAATTGATTCTTTCTTTTTATAATTGCCAAGTGAAGTGTTTCGCGAAAATATTTTCCTCATGAATGAATTCATATTTTTTTCTCAGACGCTTAGCTTTGAAGTGTATTTTATTGATTTAAAATTTACATTTACTGGAGTTCATTAAATAACTAACCTCTCCATTTATTAATAAACCTTTTCTTAAATTCGTCGAGAAAACGAGGACTAAACATTCATGGAAATTAAATAACGCAAGATAAATTACACGGGCCGCCGTTTAACCTTTCAAAATTATTAATGATGACTGTAAAATGTTTTTTGTGTAGATCGAATAAATGCGTTTCGTCCGAAAGTTTTACTTCATTTAACAATGAGGTATATTTCGGTTTTTTTTCTTTATGTTCGTATTTATATAACGCCTTAATTTAGTACTGGCAATTTATTTTTTATATCAAATTTTTATATCAACGAAAAATAATCTCGGCTAGCCGACTATACATTGTGCATTTTGCATTGAAGCACACAGGGATGCCAAAAATAATAGACTCCCTGGGGCCGAGTAGACATTGATAGCTGTTTCGTCCTTGTTAGGAACTCATCAGAATGCCACAACCCGAAGCAACTCCACTCTCCACTGATAACACTGCAGCGCAAGTAGTAAATAAGCATCAATGCCATCACGTTGGAATCAACAACAATCAATGCAAAATATAGGTACAATGAAGTGTGAATGTGAAAGGACTTCAAAGAACAAATGGCGCAAACACACTCCAGTAGGGTACGACATTTCGTCCACATCAGTTTGCTTGATTGCCAAATACAAAAATAGATGGCACTAGAAGTACCCACCAGGGTGCGTGCTTCCGTTATATACAACATCCCGTGTTCTAATAAAAAAGTAGAATAATCGTGTCCGTATAATCTATATCAACAAAAAATAATCTCCGCTTCTTCTTCTTAGGACGCCGTCTCCCTTCGTCCCTTCGAATTTTGGCGATCCAACTGGCTATGATGGTGCGTGAGACTGCACCTCTGAAAATCTCTATGGATGTCCGCCCGAAACATCGACGCAGATCCTTAAGCCACGAGTTCAGCCGTCTGCCTACAGATCGTTTACCCTCGATCTTTCCCTCGATAATGAGTCGTAGGATCTCGTAGTCGTAAGGCTCTCCCCTCATAACATGCCCGATGTATTGGAGCTTTCGTTCTTTTATGGTTCTTTACCTTTGCCTATCCTCCTCAGTACTTCCTCGTTGGTTATCCTGTCTACCCAGGATATACGCAGTATACGTCGATATAAGTACATCTCAAAGGCGTCAATGCGGCTCTTCATTGATTGACTGAATGTCCAGCTCTCGGAACCATACAGTAGCACTGGGAAGACACAGCAGCGCAATATACGTATGCGAAGCTGTAGGTTTGGGTCGCTGCTAGTGAGGAGGGTTTCATGGAAATGAATGCCCTTCTGGCCTGCTCTATCCTTGATCTAATTTCCACTTTAGGGTCACTGCTTTCATCGACGAGGGCTCCAAGGTATTTGACGGACGGCACTTGTTCCACGATCTGGTTGTTGATTTGAAGGATTGCCCGTCTTGGTGTCTTGGAGAACACAACCACCTTGGTCTTGGTAACGTTTATGTGTAGACCATACTGACTGCTATGTTCAACGATAAGATCCATCATATTCTAAAGATGTGGGAGACTGCCGGCGAGTACATCCGCTAGCAGACTTTAAAGTTTTTAGTGCTTGCTATTTTATTAAGATGGGTTTAAATGCGCTGCGGTGTTGTCGGTGGAGTTGCTTTGGGTTGTGGCATTCTGGTGAGTTCCTAAGAAGGACGAAACAGCTGTCAATGTCTACTGGGCCCCAGGAAGTTCATTGTTCTTGGCATCCCTTTGTACTTCAATGCAAAATGCAGACCTTTTCACACTTTAAAGTCCGCTAGCCGAGATTATTTTTCGTTGATATAAATTATAGGGACGCGATTACTCTATTTTTTTTTATCAAATTTGTATGTTACGTGTAGCGGACTTACCCGTTAGTCTGCTTTAATTTTTTTAAAAATATTTTTTTAGTGCGGTTTTAAAGGTTCATAATTTTTATATTTCTTCCACTTTTTTGGGCAAACTGTTGTAAATTGTTATTTTTTTACATTATATTGATCTTTGGCCAAAGTTACTCTTTACCATTGGTGTTTGAATATAATGGTTTTGTCTGGTGGTGTGTATAATGTTGGTCGGATAAAATATTTTATTCCATTGTTTTTCTTTAATAATGATAGAGTGTATTAAAAAGCATAGTTTCAATTTATAAAGCTTATCAAAATTGAAATTTCCGTTTGGTTCATACAAATTTATAGTTGGTTCTAAAAAAGGAAGTTTATGTATGCATTTCATTATTTTGTTTTGTAGTTTTTTTAATTGCTGAATTGTAGTTAAATTCACCGACCCCCAAATTAAAATCGTATACTGTAATTTTGAATAAACCAATGAATAATATATATTTTTTAAATATTTTAATGACATATTATAATTTTTAGTTTTAAACAAAATGCCAATTATTGGTGAGATGTAACTTCTTAAATATTCAATATGTTTTTTCCAACATACATTTTCACCAATATATAATTCTAAAAATTTAATTGTATAAGTATATTTAATTAAATTATTATTAAAAGATAGTTAAGAAATATTATTATTTTTTAATTTTGATTTATTTCTAAACATAAAACATGATTAAATTTAAATTTAATGATAATTTATTAATTTCAAGTAATTTTCATATTATATTTAGGTCGTGGTTGATGTTATTATAAATTCGAACATAGTCTTCATGAAAATATACAATACTAGTATAATCAGCAAACAATTTTATTTTACCATTTCAATTTAATTTAGCTATAGAATTAATGTAGATTAAAAAAAAATAGGTCCTAAAGTTGATCATTGCGAAACACCAGAAGTTATGGGTTTGTGTAAACTTTTAACATTTTCCATTTGAACAAACTGCTTTCTATTTTGTAAGTAATTTTTTAACAATAAATAAATATTTCCCCGAATTCCAATATTGTATAGGCATTTAAGTAATAAAAAAATAAGGTTTATAAGTCTCCTAATGTTACTAAGAACAAGTTTTTTTGAGTCACAAATGCTCTTAGTCAAAATGAAATTTCTGAAACTTCGTGAAAACACTACTTATCGGCTTTGGCGCGGAACCCTATTTTCATACGGACGCGTTAAAAATGCACACTACACCACATTGATGCAACGGCAACGGAAACATAAACGCTTCGGCGGACTAATCAGAGCCACAGTCACCACACTTTGTCACGCGGTCCCCCACTCCATCTTCTATGTGCGTGGTTGCCATGTCGATGAAAAATAAAGGTTTAATTAATTAAACATAGTTAAAGTAAATTGATCCCAATTGAATAGTTTGTTCTATATTATTATATTTTTAGAAACATTTTGGAAATGTAGGTTATTGGGAGATGAGAGCCTGTTATTTTTAATTTTTTTATTTGACTGGGAGCCCTTCCGCACCGACCGCCACTGGATATAATAATATGGCTCCTATGTAATATAAGGGAAATAAATAAAATAAAAAGTTCCTAGATCTGTATATCTTCAATAAATTTTTATGCAGAGATCTTAAAGCGGCATTAAAAAGTTTAGTAGATTGGTGCGAGAAGTTTTAAACCCGATAACAGATTTCATAAGTAGTTTCAAAAGAATTAAAGTTTCGAAAGGAAGAAGTATTTCTAAAAGAGCGAATTACGTTTGATATTTTATTGCATATCGAACTTTATTATTAGTTATGTGCTGGGTGTCTTTGAAACCTATCTCAGGAATAGAAAACAATTAGTTAAAATTGATAACACATTGAGTGATCCTAAACATATAATGATGGGAGTGCCACAAGGTACTGTTCTTGGTCCAATACTTTTTATTACATATATAAATTCACTAGCGAACCTAAAACTGCACAACGGCTCAATAATATCCTTTGCAGATGACACCGCCGCGACATTTTACGGCGGGACATGGGAAGAAGTAAAAAATAATGTAACAAGAGGCATTACTAAAATAAAAGATTGGTTAGATACCTTTAAATTGTCAATAAATGTTTCAAAAACGAATTATATTGCTTATTCCCTTACTGGAACTAATCGCCCTCACTTTGAATCTATTAATATTAACAACTTAAATGGTACTATTAATGAAGTGTCATCCACAAAATATTTGGGTGTTGTTGTAGACAAACACTTAAGATGGGGTGGGGTATTCATGTTACTTATTTAACCAAAAATATAAGAAAACTAATTTATAAATTTTTTACATTAAGAGAAATTTTAAATAAAAAACTGTTAATTTCTGTATACAGAGCGGTTGTGGAGTCATTGATTAGATATGACATAGTTGTGTGGGGTGGCCTGTACAGCACTGCGTTTAAACCATTGAATATTGTGCAGAATTATATTCTTAAAGTAATACACAGAAAAAATAGGCGTTACTCAACGGAGTTGTTGTATTCGTGCGACGTGTTTGACGCGCGATCTGTCTATGTTTTGGAGATATGTTCCTTTGTGTTTAAGAATCGCGAGCTTTATGAGAACATTAACCATATATATAATACTAGAGGTAGAGACAATAAAGAATTACAGATTCCTAATAATTATACAGATAAAAACTTACGATTTGTTAACTACACGGCTCCTAAAATTTTGAATATAATACCTCGGGAAATTAGAGATGTTACAAGGAATAATGTATATAAGAAAAAGTGTAGAACATATATTTTTAACAATCTGAAAAAATTTAAGTTGTTATTCTGATATTAGAGAGTAAGACCAATATACTTTTGTTCTATTATTTTATTTCAGTTTTAAAATCATAGATTTAGAAAATTATTGTTACCTATTGTATAAGATTATATTGGATATTAGTTAAATAGCACATACGGATGTTTAGTCATCTAGGTGCTAATGACCTTATTTATCATATGCTAGTTAATTAATTATTATTGAAATTGAATGTAATGTATGAAATTAAATAAAATAAATAAAATAAATAAAATAAATAAAATAAATAAAATAAATAAAATAAATAAAATAAATAAAATAAATAAAATAAATAAAATAAATAAAATAAATAAAATAAATAAAATAAATAAAATAAATAAAATAAATAAAATAAATAAAATAAATAAAATAAATAAAATAAATAAAATAAATAAAATAAATAAAATAAATAAAATAAATAAAATAAATAAAATAAATAAAATAAATAAAATAAATAAAATAAATAAAATAAATAAAATAAATAAAATAAATAAAATAAATAAAATAAATAAAATAAATAAAATAAATAAAATAAATAAAATAAATAAAATAAATAAAATAAATAAAACAAATAAAACAAATAAAATAAATAAAATAAATAAAATAAATAAAATAAATAAAAAATAAATAAATTATATTTATGGTATGAACGGGCATGTCGCTCGAGGACTTTAATTCATAAGTTGAGAACATTGCTGAAGGGTCTACCGGATAAAAATGCTCATTCCGGGGTTGACAATATGAGTGCTCGGTGTCCCGGTTTTGCTTTCAGGGCGGGTTCCCATTAATGTCGGGAACATAAAGAACTTAAAAAGTAAAGCTAGCAGCTTAATGTACCCTTAATCAAGTCTGTACAGGAAATTATTTTTATATCTCCCAACTTTAACCATATGTGTGTTCACACGGGATGTAGTTGACTGTGGGAGTACCACGAGGTCCAATTTTTAAACATTTTCTACTATTCTCCTTCTATATCAATGACCTGCCTATTTTAAAGGAATGTTAAATATTTATATAAGATAATTCCTTATGTTTCCGCAATTACTACAATACTGTGATCCAAATGGCATTTTGCACCATCAAATATAATAGCACAGAGACCTAGCACCTGGTTCCGTATATTTCTCACAATGTTCAATCCAAACCGAAAACGTTTCGATATTCATGCTGCCCTTTGTAGCCATATATGCAATTAAATAGATCCTGGGGGCAATGAGTCTACCAATCCTGGTTCCATACGTTTTCCTGTGAACAAAATCATTGGGGGTTTGTTCCAAGTGGGTTACCACATGGACTTATGTACCCTTTTTTGCCAATTGTTTATTTAACCTAATTTAGTGAATAGAATATAGTAACTATGAGCAACATAATACATAATAATATCCAAATTAAGAATCCGTTCAAACTTTTAAAAAAATACATCAATTCACTGGCCCTCGAATATTTATATTTTCAGTAAATATTTGGTTGTCGTCAATACGAACTGATTGCTGGACCTGTTTTACCTATTAGAATTTGGATCACGTATGTTTTATACTTTTTTCTTGCTATTTTAGACAAGTTTCTTTGTTCGCTGATATGAAGCTTACAATAAAACGGACGGTGGACAATTCATTTTATGCTGTTTGCAGCACCGTGGAAATTTTCTTATTCCCTCGTTGTGGAAAGCATTTGAAGCTCACTAAGTTTTTGCTGTTTTCTGTACTTTGTATGTGAAAATAATAATTGTTCCCTTACTTGCAAAAATAACACACACACACAGACACATTTAATACTTTATTATTTTATGGTCCAGATTTTTTTACTTATTTGTAGAGAATTTTATTCAGAAAATGCTGTAATTTTTTAATTATCGTTTTTTGGTTTAAACAATAACTATGGTGGTGGTTTTTTAAGTGTGCAACATATGGGAATTTTTTTTATTAACGATTTCTCAGAAAATTGTATTCTTGATAAAAGTTGGTGCATGTTCCACAATCATATTAGGTGCACTTGGAATGGTTGCAAGTCAAACGGCGTACAGGGTAGGCCAAAAAATATAAAACTTTTACAAGAATAACATTTTTTAATTAACATTTAAAATAAAAATTTTGCACTTTAAATGATGGTTTTTTAATTAGCATATTATCATTACTAATGCTTTATCTTGTTAAAAATAATTTTTAGGATATTTTAAAGTTGTGTTTAATATCGTTGCAACAAACATGAAGTTTGCGATTCCTTAATAAATTAAAAATTCAAGTAACTTTTACAAATATGCTTAAACTTGAACAAAAATATGTGAAATTGATTTGATTTTGATTAATTTATGAAGGTCTTTATGGTGAATATTAAAAAAAAATTTTTTTGGGAAATAATTGTTTTTTAAAAAAATATATTTTTTTATTTTAGGAGGTCACGTTTTTGAATCTATGCATAACTTTTAATTCTAAACAACTTTTTTTAATAACATTTTGCTGAATTTTTTGAAATAGGGGTACTTTATTCTTGTACAAGTTTTCTATTTTTTGGCTTACCCTGTACGCTGTTTGACTTGCAAAAATTCCAAGTGCATCATATATGATTATCGAACATGCGCCAATTTTTATCAAGAATAAAATTTTCTGAGAAATCGTTAATAAAAAAAATTCCCATATGTTGCACACTTAAAAAACCACACTATATTGAGTTAAAATACTTTTCCTACAGACGTGTGGAAAAATCAATTTTCCGCACTGATATCCGTGCAAAAAATTGGTTTTTCCACACTAGTGCGGAAAATTTTTTCGGCACGATTATGTCAAAAATCCGTGCGGAAAATGGGTTTTTCCACACTAGTGCGGAAAAAAATTTCGGCACGATTATGTCAAAATCAATAATATATCAATTATAACTTGTAGTTATTACTTTTTTTCTCAGAATTAGTTACTGTTACATATTGTATGTGATTGTTATAGTTAATTAAAAATTATTAAATTTCTTTGAAATATGTGTTACTTATTTCCACACGTCTGTAGAAAAACTATTGTACCTGACACGTGCGGAAAATGTTTTCCCTGCACTCGGCTGCTTCACCGAACTCCGCTACGCGTCGTTCGGTGAACGGCAGACTTGTGCGGAAAAATTCATTTTCCGCACTTGTTAGGTAAATAGCTATTGTGTTTTTTTTGTCCGAAGTTTGCAACATTCTGTGAAAGATTTGAGAAACTAATTTCCCATTTCTATGGTCAAGTTATTGATACTATTTTAAAAGATTTTTAAAAATAATGGGAATGAGCTAGTATTACTTTAGACGCAATGATATGTCTTAAAAATGGAACTGTGAAAGTCCTTCATCTAAAATGTTTCTAATTTTAAAAGTATTAATTAATCAATAAATGTCAAATCTCAACACACTTGGTGCTCAGCATCGAGTCACCTTGTGTTGGGTTCCTGGTCATGGCAATATATATGGCAACGAGACTGCTGATGCGCTCCCGGGGAGGGCACAAGCATGTCTGTTAAACTAGCAGATAATACTGTGGCTAGACCACTGGAATTATTCAAAGAGGTAATAGATCAGATAGCTAAACAACTTGACAACCTGTAGCATCTCCAGGCAATTATTGTCCCTACTGGATGGCAGGAAAACCGCAGCGTTATTGCAGCACAGTCGAATGGACCTAAGAAATATCTCTGCCGTAGTCACCGGACATAGCCTTTTTGGTAGACACGCGACGTATGCAAAGACCAGCTATTGATTTCTGCAGAAGTTGCAAAGATGAAGAAGAGGAGGAAAGTATTCAGCATTACTTGTGTGAATGCCCCGGCCTCGCGAGAAAAAGGCTCAAGCCTTTGGCAAACCATTCTTTAATAGTCTGAAGAAAGTGATGAGCTTACAACTTGGTCGACTTACTAAGTTTATTAACAGCAGTTGCTGGTTTAAATGAGCTGTCAAGACTCTTCTACGGTCTACTTCGCGTTAACCATCGGAAAGCTGATGATGTGAATAGTTTGAAGAAATAGTCCATGCTTAAAGTGGAGTTGAAAGTATGGGAAAGAAAGGAAAAACTAAAAGTTTTCCTTCACAAAATTTAATAGAATAAAATTCGTTATGGGTCTCTATTGTTTCGAACGCAAAAACGTTCATCATCAGGGGACAGAAAATTTATTTAGTGCTGATGGTTTTAGCAGAAGATAAAATGGTGTAGAACCTTAGTTTAGACCCCCTTTTACTGACTTTCTCACATACTCAGTATGTTTTAGCTTTTCACAATTTTCTTCATATTATGTCATTTCTACTCATCATAATAAATATTGATAAAACAAAATGTTTGTTACTAAGGTCTGATAAACAGTATAATGAGTTTCAAAATCAAAATCTTTCCTTTAAAATAAATAACGAAACTATTGAAATTGTTACTAAAGTTAAATATTTAGGAGTTATTATCGACAAAAATTTAAAATTTCATGATCATATGGATTATATTTGTAAAAAAATTTCAAAAAAATAGAAGTACTAAATAGATTAAGCGGATACTTAAGCATTTATAGTAAAAAAATGATTTTCAATTGTATTATTTTACCTCATTTTGTTTTTTGTAGTTCAATTTTATATATATGTTCACAACAAGATAAAAACAGATTACAGATTTTACAAAATAGAGCAATGAGAATAATATTGGGATGTAATAAATACACTAAAATAACGGAAATGCTAAATTGTTTACAATGGATGAATATAGAAAATTTTTTATTATTTCGCATTTTGATTTTTATTCATAAAATAAATTTAAATATAACAGCACCATATTATGAAAATTTCTTGACAAAATTTAATGAAGTTCATATTCATGAAACAAGAGGAAAAAATAACTTTATTTTGGATCATACAAATTTGAAATCGACCCAAAAATCAATATTTTTTAGTGGTGCTATAGAATGTAACAAGTTAGGAAATGAAATTAAAAGGTGTAATTTAAAACTATTTGTAAAAAAATTAAAGAATCAAATTTTATGTAAAAAAGTCTAACAAAATAGTCTTTCTAGATTGTAATTACCTATCTATCAAGAGAGAAGAAAAAATTTAAAATTTGAAATGTAATTAAATAGTTCAATGAACTAATAAAAATTTGTTATTATTATTATTATTATTATTATTATTATTATTATTATCAAATTTTTAATTCCATAAAAGCTCCATTAAGGTTCTACACCATTTTCTCATCTGCTAAAACGATAAGCACTAAATAAATTTTCTGTCCCCTGATGATGAACGGTTTTGCGTTCGAAACATGTAGAAACCTATAAAGAATTTTATTCTATTAAATTTTGTGTAGGAAGACTTTTAGTTTTTACTTTCTTTCCCATGATGTGAATAGGTTCCGCGGAATACTTGTGGTACCACAACGGTCCTTATAGGACTACGTGAGACTGTTTGGACAGTGCCAGAGGTCTGCTACTCTAACCCAAGCTAACCCAACGTCAATTAAATGTCATGAAATTGTTGATTGAATTTTAATTTTTCTCTGCTGTTACTACATCCAATATGCGCTTTGCTAGATATAAACGCATGGAAATTGTCATTAGGCTGGGTTGTAGAGATAAGGCAGTGACTATGGTATGGTAACAGTGAAGTGGAGGACTGCCCTAACTGTTAATGATACTCTTAAAAGAGGCCATCCTTGTATACCCGAAGAGAAATAGTTCAACAGATTATTATTACAAACGTTTCTATTATTTTATTTTTAAAATAAAGACAATGAATTCTAACCGTAAAGTTCAGTGATCGTATGTAAAAGCCTAATTTATAAAATTAATTAAACCAAAGCCCCTTTACGGCCATTGCATGATGCTATAAAATTCCGATTAATCTGGTTACAATACTGTTAGGGTCGAGAGACTGCCCTCGTGTATCGTTTTGTATAGTGCCCCATAAACTGATATGTATATTGGCGTACAAGTATCGATAAATACCTTCAGTCAAATATTAATTCTAGTTTAAGTAACTTTGGTAGCAAGGTAAATAGAATATAATATACATATTATATTATGTCGGATTATCCAAATATTTTAAACAATATACTAGTTTACAGCCAATTTGCCACTGTAATATACCGTGCGAGCAAAAATTACTTGCATCAAAGAGGGCCTTGCATCTAAGGACGTAATGCTTAGCCGTAGAGCTTAATACCTGTTGGGTGTCAGTAACTACCCGAATTAACAATCAATCAGTTATTCCGTCATCTTTGACAGTCGTTACAAGTAATTTGAGTCATCGCTAATTTTTCCAATTTCTTAAACAATTCACACAATGGGCTTTCCGAAACAGCACAAAACATTCATGGTTGAAGCGTATTTTCGAAACGGGGTTATAGAGTAAATGGTGAGTGGCGATACAATCCGGGTTTGTGCATGGACGATTTTCACGAACATTTTCCTAACGTTGCTTTTATTGCTGGGGATTTTTATCATTGCCTGAAAAGAATCGTGGCTGTGTTTAAGGAAACAGGTTCTATACAACACAAAAAAGGAGCAGGAAGACCATCTGTAAGCACAAAACAACTTGTTGCAAACGTTCGTCAAATAATGCAAAATACGCCAATAAATTGTATAAGACGCCTGTCCCAAGAAGTGGGAAGATCTTATGGAACATGCAGGAGCAGCTAAATTAATTTCCTTATAAAGTGCAAGTTTTCTAAGAAATACAAGCCGCAGATTTTGAAAGACGCAGGAATTACTTTCAATGGTTTGCCCAAAATTTATTGGAAAGAAATGATTTAATATACCTGACATTTTTTTCGGATGAAGCCTGGTTCCATCTCTCCGGTTATGTTATTTTTCGACGACAGATTGATCAGTTTTCGATCAGATATTAAATTCCCACCTAGATAACCTTGTTTAGCGGTTCTGGATTACTTTGTTTTTCTTCATTTAAAGAACACTATTTTTAAAACACCAGTTGCAATTTTAAAACAATAACGAGAAAGGTTTATCCAAGAATGTGGTAACATTTCTCCAGAGATGCTGGTCAACACTTTTGAAAATATGAAGAGACGTGTGAATTTATGCTTGGAGCATGGCGGTGGCCAATTTCAGCAATTTATGTAGTTATTTTTCTTTTTCTTTCTGTATATTCTTACTTTGTTAATTTTGTAAACAACAAAAATAAATTTGGATTTGTCTACTTATTTTATTACTCATTAGTTTGGCATATCAAAAATCACATTCCAAAAATTAAATACCGTACATAATCATGACACAAGGCAAAATGAAAGTATTTTAGCAGTAAATATTAAAAGCAATATTGGTAAAAGATCATTATTATACAATGGGGTTATAATTTATAATACCCTACCAAATATGTATAAAAATATAAAAAAATTGACACTCTTTAAAAAGAAAACTAAGTTGTATTTTTTAAAGAAATAAAAGCATTCTAATTTTATTCGGAAATTAGTTTTAAAATTGATTTAAATTTGACTATTTTATTAATTTTATTTGTATTGTATTCTGTATTGTAATTCTATATTTTTGTAAAAAAATTTTGTTTATATTTGTTTATTTTTAAGTTAGTGTAATATTTTCCCTGTAATGGACTTATAAAGTTCGTTGGGAATTATTTAATAAATAAAATATCATGTCATAATATGAATTTGACAAAATGTTAACCTAGATTTGGTTAGATATATCGTCCTCATATCATTGTGATCTAAACCAAGCCACACGTTTTTTAATCCAAGCCCTTTTTGGTGCAAATAATTTTTGCTAGCAGGGTAATATAGATATTATATTATGTCGGATTATCCAAAGATTTTAAACAATATGCTAGTTTACTGCCAATTTGCGACTGTAATATAAAAGGCAGTTTTTTGTTAATTTTTGGGCTCTTAAGGTGGGAGTATCAACATGCTTGCCAACCTATAACCTATTTCGCGTAGATTTATTTATGTTTTCAAGCTTTTATACAAAATTTAAGGAAAATCAGTATCGACTTGATATTCTGTAGGTAATAATTGACATCTTTAATAAATATCAAGGAATTTCATAACTAATTTTAGGAGAATTGTATAGCGAATAATATCGGGTAAGATTTTTTTTAACATTATTATGTCATTGTCACTCATTGATCTTTCACTATACAATTCTCCCAAAATTAGCAATGAAATAAATTGATATTTTTGTAATATATCAGATACTACCTAAATAATGTACCGACGATATTGATTTTCTTTAAATGTTAGTTATTAAAATAATAAACTGAAAAAATCGACGCGAAATAGGTTATAGGTTGGCAATAGATTGAATGACGTTGAGAATTCAACCATAATGCGAAAGTCATCGTAAAAACTTCTTAACGCGTAAGATTTTTGAGTGAGGTATGACTTTTTCAGCAAAGGAGCAAACATAATATTGAATATCCGGATATTCCCTCAGCAATAAAACCGGTTCTTCATGGAAAAGGTTTACCGATTCCAGCGCCCCCGGCAATTGGGGAGGAAGATTTACAAAGTAACAAGATTATTTATATGAAAAAATTTAATTTAGAATTACCCACAACATGAACACTAGAAATGAAAATAATTTGGAAATACCAATACATCGTAAAGAAAAATATAATAATTATATGAGAATACAGATTCTGAAAAACGAAACTATTCGGGTTTTTAAAAGTAATTTTAAAAAAACATTATCTTAGGGGTGGATTGAAAGACTGATTAATTGTTAAAATACTGTCACCAATAGTTGTTTTTAGTTGTTATATTTTATAATTTTTATATTTTTGCTCAAATAAATATCTATATCTATTAAAAGAGAATATTGTAGCATATCGGACAAGTCGCACCTTTAAAATTAAAAGACACAATCCAAAAAATAGAGTTTTGCAGAAAACAGGAAAAACTGTAAAATATATTGGAACCCTCTAACTCTTTGCTCTCCTAAGCCCAAGTAATAAATTAAATTAAATGTTAAATTTGGGCAAACATTAGCTAAATGGTTTTACTAGAAGGCAATTATTTAAATTTGATATTAAAACCTACCCTTAACAGTAAAAAAAATAAAAATAAATAATAAAAAACAAGTTAGGTCTTTTTACTGCCAATTTTTTTTTAACAACGAACGAATTATTTGGAGTTATGCCATTTTAAAATTAAAATTGTCGTTGTACTCAGCGAGTAATTTTAGAATAAGTCCTTTTTTATTAAATACCAGTTACTTTTTTGTAAAATGTTTGGAATCAAGTCAGTTTAGACTTAAAGCAGTGTCAAGTTTCCGTCGTATACGACAACATACTAAAATGATACTCTTTAGTATTAAAAAGACGCGCGCGCGAATACTGTTAATATGAAAAAGGCATAAAAAAAATCTTCATTTAAACCATGGCATAAAACCATATAGTTTTATATCTTATTTTGCAGTGGTTAATATTTTATGGTATTATATTAGCTTCAATGGTAAAATGTGATAAACTATCTATATTCTTTTTAACACGTTCATAATAAGTTAAAATTATGAATTTAGCAATGGTTAAACAGCACATATTGTTATATACTCTTTTACCTTAGTACAACCGGTAAATTCATATGTTTACCGAAAAGACTTGCCGACTTTGTGTTTGTTATTTTGTGGATAATAAGAAGTTATTTTAAATAAAACTTGCTAGCGTGTTAGGGGAACATGTCCTCTAGAACTCTAAGAATACTAGCAAATAAAAACTCGTGGTAAGTTGTTAATTAATAATAAATTACACTTTAAAATTTGTTTGAGGTTATGTTTTTAGAAAAAAAAATATTTAAATGTCTTTGCTGTTTAGGCCTCGACTACCTACTTTATTTAGTTTTAACTTTTATTTTTAATAGTTAGCCCTTTAAGACAGCCAAATGGTGTTAAAATTTAACTTTTTATAAAACTTTATGTTTATTTCCCATGGCTAAATAGTAAATATTTTACATATTATAATGTTTCTCTATACTAATATTATATTTCAACCATTTGTTACACTAAGGTAAAACAGTATAAGCGATATTTTAAATGAACTAATGCAGGAATACATTTTTTTTCTTTATAATCTTGTTCTCAACGTTTACTTACTTTGGTGTACCAAATATAATTAATATGTCTTAGAAAATTACAAAACGGCAACAAATATTCAAAGAAAGTTAATTTTCTCAAAACTACCTTTTTTCACATATGCTGTTTTACCTTAGCAGGCAAGCGATTTGGTATTAGGTCCAGTGCCAGCTGATAGAGCGCGGTATTTAGTGCCATTTTATGATTAAACCTAGAAATATACAATTTTCGAGTTGTGTCACTTTACTTTTAAAGGTGCGAAGTGTGTAACTATTTTTTATAAATTAATTGATTCAGCCGATACTAGGTGGAAATCCATAATAATAGTATTATGAGATACAGTGAACAAGGTTGAACTTGTAAATTTCCACTATATTAGACAGAAAATGACATGTTTCGCTAACACTGTAGCTTCGTCAGATGACAATGATTTAATAAAGGTGAAAAGTAAAAATTGGGTGCAATAAAATTAAACTATTTAAGATGTAAATAAAACAGTGGGAGGGTTACAATTGCGGGGAAATCCAACAGAGGGTTTAAAAATTAAATTAAATTAGGTACAATATGGGTAGGTATTTACAAAATCTTAATTATATGGTTAACAGAATAAATAATCTGTATCTCATAATACTATTACTATTTTTTATATTGGAATACACAGGGATCTAAGTTTAATGGATACTCTGGGGGCGGGTAGACCACGACGACCGTTTCGTGCTTGTGTATTCCAATATAAAAAATAGTTACACACTTGTCCGATATGCCACAATATTATCTTTTAATTATTTTCGCGGAGACTTTATTATCTTCTACCTCTATCTATATTATTATTACTATTATTATTATTATTATTATTATTATTATTATTATTATTATTATTATTATTATTATTATTATTATTATTATTATTATTATTATTATTATTATTATTATTATTATTATTATTATTATTATTATTATTATTATTATTATTATTAATATTATTATTATTATTATTATTATTATTATTATTATTATTATTATTATTATTATTATTATTATTATTATTATTATTATTATTAATTTTATTATGATAAGGCAGAATCCGATAATGTATTAGAAAAGGACGATTCTAATTTTCCCGAAAGTGAATGAAAAGCACCCCATTTAATCGAACAAGCTGAATTAAATGATCTAGTTCGGGACGTCCACTTGTCCAAAGAGCATGCTGAATTATTATTTTCTTAATTACAACAATGGAATTTACTAGCAGCTGGAACCAAAGTTACAATCTTAAGGAACCGTTAACAGGAGCTCTCCTCGTTTTTTTACTATGCAGAATAAAATGTGTGTTTGTGTTAATCCAAATAGTGTTATGGAAAAAATAGGAATTGCACATAACCCGGACGAATGGCGTTTATTATTAGATTTGTCTAAAATACATTTAAAAGCAGCTCTGCTTCATATTCTCAACACATGAAGTTATCATACGAAAGTAAATGCAATAAGCTATGATACAGGATCAGCGTTGCCACATCTAGTAGATTTCTACTTTTTTGGTAGATTTTCACCCTTTTTCAGAAAATTTTAGTAGGCATATTTTCTTTAGTAGATTTTGGTAGATTTTAAAATATAACTGTCAATAATGTAAAAATGCCATTAACAATATAATTATTGTTTTAATCAAGTATTTACTTTAATTTATATGTTGGTGTTGGTGGTGCCTTATGGGGGTTCACCGTTGTTTTTCTCTGTCGACCTTTCTTTTTTTTTAGAAGTTTATAAGTCAAACAAATCTCAAGAATTTTCTGAAAGCTATTAGAAATGTAGAAATGCTGTAGATGAACAGCCAATATTAATATTAGAATTCGAATGAAAAACAGGTTATAATCCGATTTTGAATTGTTTAGTAGATTTTAGTAGATTCAAGCAAAAATAAAAGTAGATTCGCCAAAATAAATGTGGCAACGCTGTACAGGATACGTGGCAAATAATATGTGGTGACCTAAAATTCATAGGACTGTTACTAGGTCTTCAGGGTGGATTTACGAAGTATTGCTGTTTTCTTTGTCTTCGGAATAGTAGAGCAACAGAGAGTCATTACCAAGTAAAAGAATGGCTTCCGAGAAATCAATATTCTAGGTGAAGCTAACGTAAAAAATACAATTATTGCTGATCCCAAAAAAGTTTTGTTACCTCCATTACTCATTAAACTGGTATTAATTAAAAATTTAAGTTAAATCATTAGATAAACAAGGAGACGCCTGATGACGTGGAACTGCCTTTTGTATTGAAGTTAATTCCACTAGATGGCGATACCACGCATGTTTCGTCTTCTGTGAAGATGCTTTGGGTTATGGCATTCCCTAGAGTCTTAATAAGATCGAAACGACCATCGTTGTCTACCCGTCTCAGGGTATCCATTGTGATCGGATCTCTGTGTATTTTCATACCAAATACAGTTACACACTGGCCATGTTGGCTAATACATTTTTAATTTTAATTTTTTTCTAAGGACGCAATTCTATCTGCTAATATCTATCAATATTATTAAAAGGTCGATGAAGATAATAATTTATATACCTCTATATAAAATTTAAAAGCTTCAAATACAATCGAACAATAAAACAATATAAGAGTTACTTGAGCCATGGGCGCATAACGTTTTAAAAACGTGCTCTGGAATATTGAAAAGAATTTCCATATAAAAGCCAGTCGACTTTTTAAGGGACAAAGAATGGTAAATGAATACGCTGCATTTTTCCAACGGGTTTTTCGTATATTTTAAATTAAGATAAAGTCATTTCTCTATTAATAGAGTTGAAAGGCTTTATTGAGAAGACGTTTTAAAATAAAGTTATCATTTTATTTTGAAAAGGCGATGTTATTAAAATTGTGATGGTATTATACATAAATAAAAGTTTTTAGGTCATCCAACTAACATATTAATATTAAAGTTGACGTTTATTTTTCTTCTTACACTCAGAAACTAATAGAAATCATCAACTTGTTATTATTATATGAAAAAATGGCAAATACCTGTATAAATCCTTTTGATATTTTTTCGGTAAAATTAAAAACTTGCCTTGGCTTGGACAGAGCTAGAGATATAGATATTTTATTCCCGCCGGCTTCGTTGACCTGTGTGAGTTAGGGGCGAAGTTTACGTGAGCCTTTAAAGAAATCCAATATGGAGTAGGCACTTGACTTGGTGCCTCAATAAATAAAAAACATCAGGTTGAGGGAATTTTGCGTAGCTTTATTTGCCATATTTAATATTTCGTCTGGAGTACACTGACACACGATTACTTCTTCGGAATTATTCTCCATATTTTACGTTATTACGAATATTTGAAAAGAAGTAAGCCTACAGTACAGTGACGCAGAATTCTCGTTACATATGGAGAACTGTTTTATTATTGATGTTTTAGAAAATTTTCTTCATGATAAACATTCTGCGTTCACTAAATCTAAAAAAAACATTAAATAAAATTTTAGAAAATGATATAGTGTCCGCGAAAATAATTAAAAGAAAAAGAAAATATTGTGGCATATCGGACAAGTGTGTAACTATTTTTTATATTGGAATACACTGGGATCCCAGTTCAATGGATACCCTGGAGCGGGTAGACCACGACGGCCGTTTCGTCCTTATTAGGACTCGACGGGCAGCCATAGCCCAAGCAATTCCAAGAACGACGGAAAATGTACTAAAAGCCTCCTTGCAAAATCAAGGTGGTCATCAATACACCGCAGCGCCATCCCAGCGGAATTAACTCCAATATAAAAGATAGTTACACTGGTAATCGAAAGGTAGACAACTAAATAAACCACGACGAAGTACACCTCAATCCAGTATAGGGAACGCTATTTGCGTTTTTATCGAAAACATCTGCCATTTTGCAGACAAGAAAATAGATCAACGCTGGCACCCACCAGAATGCGCGCAATCCGTTTGAGTTTTGAGCCATAAAAATGTTCAGAAAATTATATAGTGTCTGCGAAAATAATTAAAAGAAAAAGAAAATATACAACCCGCCCCAGGGTATTCATTGAACTTGGATCCCTGTGTATTCCAATATAAAAAATAGTTACACACTTGTCCGATATGCCACAATATTTTCTTTTTCTTTTAATTAATTTAAATGTTCAGAAGATAATATAGTGTCTCGCAAAAATAATTAAAAAGTAAATATTGTGGCATATCGGACAAGTGTGTAACTGTTTTTCATATTGGAATACACAGGGATCCAAGCACAATGGATACCCTGGGGTGGTTAGACCACGACGGCCATTCCGTCCTTGTTAGGACTCTACGGGCAGCCATAACCCAAGCAATTCCACAACGGCGGTAAAATGTATTAAAATACTCTTTGCAAAATCAAAGCGGCCATCAATACACAGTAGCGCCATCCCAGCGAAATTAACTCCAATATAAAACCCAGTCACACTGGTCATATCGAAAGGTAGACAACTAAATAAACCACGAAGTGCATCACAATCCAATATAGGGAACGCTATTAATTATTAATTAATTAAAATAGAAAAAACTGTAGAGCAAGTTTCTCTTATTTTTCGTTTTAGATAAAAAATGTCCACTGGCACTCCTGTTTAAGTGACTTAAGTTATATGACTTAACACACGAGTATCAGAAAATTTTATTCAACACTTAATAGATATTATTAAAAATTAAGAAAATTATAGTGATTCAATGTAAACTGGAAAACCCTGTACTATATTTTAATTGACATATTTTTGAATGACAAATTTGATAAGTAAAAGTAGGCTAGGGTTTTTACTGTTGTTGGCGATTGATTATTTACGAAAAACTGAAAACAGTAAAAATTATTTTTGAAATTTTTAAGGGTACTTTTTCAAAATATGGAAGAGACACCAGCCGAAATTTAAAAAAAAGCCTTCAAAGAATTTATCGACTGGTTTGAAAAAAGGTGTGCCTGCATGGTAAACGAAGATGTTTTATTGGCATATTTTGTTTTTGACAAGGCTTGTGTTTAATACAAAAATAAATAGACTTAGAACGAAACACATTTTGAATAACAATTATTTAAAAAAAAAACGAATAAGGTGAAAACGTCATTACTTACCATAAAAGCTTTATCTTTACAAAAAAAAATAACCAATAAAAGGTCTTTTAATTTGGTTAATGCTTTTTAATTTTTTTCGTTTCTTTAATATATCAAACTCCAGGTCAGGCGGTCATATATTTTATACCTTTCCTCAGCTCTTTATACAGTGCACCATTACGTGCTCAGCGTACCCTCCCTTTTTTTCTAACTCAATATTTAAATAAGAGAGGAGACTTTTGTACGACGAATATAACTTCGGCTTTGAATAAAAATATACCGTGTGGTCCACTAAGTGTGCAATAAATGGCAAATATCCACTACATCTATACAAATAACTGATTTTAAAAAAAATAATTTTAATCATACCATAAGTGTGGTCCTTGAAATTGAGATTTCTGTCTATTAAAACTCCCAAGTATTTAAATACGTTAACATATTCTATAACATCGCTGCTAATAATTTTAATCTGATAGTTATGTAAGCAGAAAGTTTGATAACTACGTTCCTTTGATATCAATATTAATTTAGTTTTACTAATGCGTATCTTCAAAGAATTTGCGCAACACCAAGGTAATATCTGCCAGACTGTTGGAATCCGAGCAAGTAAAATAAATAAACGAATCATCTGCGAAGAAATGAATACAACATTGTCCCACTGACATCGCTATGTCATCAATTTGCAGTAAAAAAAGCAGTGGTTTCAAAACACTGCCTTGTGGAACGCCACACTCACTGCTACTATCTATTCTACCGTGCGAGCAAAAATTATTTGCATTAAAGAGGGCCTTGCATCTAAGGACGTAATGCTTAGCCGTAGAGCTTAATACCTGTTGGGTGTATTTTATTACTCATTAGTTTGGCATATCATGTCATAATATGAATTTGACAAAATTTTAATCTAGATTTGGTTAGATATATCGTCCCCATATCATTGTGATCTAAACTAAGCCCTACTATTTTTGAATCAATTGATGCAAATAATTTTTGCTCGCACGGTATATAGCTAACTATCAGACAACCTGTTTTAAATTTTGCAACCTATTTTTAAGAAAGTTCCCAAGACACCGAAGCGCAGAATCAGTTATTTCTATACTCTTCAACTTAGCTACTAATTTTTTTCTATCAACCGTCTCAAATGGTCTTTGAAAGTCCAACCTCCCAGTTATTCAAGACACATTGGCTAGCTGTTTTACATCCATGCTTAGAGCAAAATCCTGACACTATTAACGATAATATTAGTTTAAAAAAAAAAAAATAAATTGAATATTTTAATCTGCCTGGTGCAGATGTGTTAAACTTCGCTCTAGAGATTAAAATACATTATTTACTTCCTTGGTTCGCTTGCTATTTTGTCATTTTAAAGAAAATAAAGAAAAAGTTTCTTGTAATATTTTTGATGTCGTAAATATTTGACCTGGTCTAATATCCCGTATTCAAATAATTCGCAGTTACTGTAAGAAAAGGGGAATAATTCCCTGACAAACTCTAGTTTGCAGTGTTCCATGCTATGGTAGCTTTTAAATTTTGCAAGGAAGTCCTAATGTTTTGTAAAGACATAGCGTAGATACTAGTTTATTATTTCCTAAAATAAAATATTGACAGACCCGTACCTACCAAAATAAGTATGTGAAAACATTATAAAACTAAAGTAAAATAAGTATTTATGTATTTATTATATAGGGAAAAAAGTAATACATTTATTGCGAGCTGTAAGCTTTGTGGTGCAGGTCTAATTAAAACACCACATTGGGAACCCTTTTTGTAATGTTTCTTTTGTGGGAATTTTCAGTGGCGTATTTAGGGGGGGGGGGGGTCCGAGGGGTCTGGACCCCCACCGTGGGCTCAACATTAAAAAAAACTCAGAACAGATCACATGCCTTGTTGCATTTAATTTCTAATTTAAGTGAGTAAAATAATATATACATGGTGATTGATAATTCGATTAATTCCTCGCAGGAGCTAATTTGTTGAAAATGCTTGGTTTTAGGGTTATTTCAATTTTTTTCTTGTTTTTTACCTGCGTGTCTAATTTATTTAATTTAAAAAAATTGAAATGATGTTCACTTAGTTTTGTAATTTTTTTGCAAACTAGAACTATTAGCAATACTTTGTTTTTACAAATAATTAAGTAACTGTGTCACAGATAACAAAACAACATGGCCAAACTTGGCAAAAAAAAATGGCAAAAATAACTTGAAAACCAATCATTTTCGGAATCGGTCATATTATGTAGAAATATATATTTTTAAACATAAATATTTAAAAAAATAAATATTCCCATTATTGCGTTTATATTTAAAAATTTCTTAATTTCTTCCTTTTTTGGGTTCAGCTATCAAAACATAGAAATTATAAATTTTGATAGTTCAAAATAGGGCGTGGCACCGAAAATTTTTTCACCTGCGGCGCTTTTTTAAAGGAAGAAAGAAAGACAGAAAGAAAGAAAGAAAGAAAAAAAGATAACACGAAAGGTATAGACCCCCCCCCCGTGGCAATATTCTAAATACGTCACTGGGAATTTTATATATGGATATATATATATAGGGTGTCCCGTAACTAAGGGGCTATACAATAACAGGAGATAGTGGACTTGAAAATATTATGTTATTTAATTTTATTTCGTATACGGTTAAAGGGATACAGGGTGATCCAAGTAAATATTTACTTTCCGATGATTTAACGTTATGCAGATATGAATCAAATTTATTGTAGTTATGTTTTTGAGGGGAGGATTCTGAAATTTCTGGATTTAAGATACCTCCTAGAGACCGCGAGCTACATAATATGAGTTTGATAAATTCTCGCCTATTTCTTTTGTCTCTCACATTTCTGACCGCTTTACCTAAAAGAGGAATCATTTATACGTAAAAAAGTTGTACTTCATTAATCTAGATATTTTAATTAGTTTTTCACATAACTGCGTTTAAATGCTAGATTGCAACAAATTTAAATAAACACCTTTCCCATTATTGAAAATTAACCGTGCATTCTTAAGCTTAAGCATAAATGACATATTTTCAAGTCTACTGTTTCCTGTTGCTGTATTTGCCCCTTAGTTATGACACATCCTATATATAACGATAAGTATCTGGATTAACTAGGCACTTTATTGATTTGATAATAGATGAGTTAGCCAAAATGGTGTGAACCTAAATAATAAACACCAAGATCTGTCTCTGAATTATATAAAATCCAAAGTACAATGTTTAAAACACCCACTACACAAAAAAACAGCCATATCGGAAGACAATAATATGACAACCTAACGCGTGAGCTTGCTACGGCCCACTGCTGATCTGGGAACTTTAACGACGAGACCAGATCAGCTGTTAATGTCAAATGTCGTTGTCTTCTGTCGAAACGGTTTGTTTTACGACTATGGAGGACTTGAGGTAGGAGACTGACCGCAATGCATTGGATTCGGTCCCAAATTAGCATCGGTAATTCAGCTTTACGAGTCACCGTAAGATGGCGCTCGTGTTTGAGGTGGGCTATCAAATAAATGGTTTCTTATGGACGCGATAACTATTTTTATTTAAATTAACAAATTTACACTTACTTTGTTATACTTATTAGTAAACTCGGCCTGTATAAAGTTCCAACGATGCTTGGTTTTTAAAATACAGAGTATTAAACATTCCTATTATAGTTTATAAACCAATTTTGACTTACCTTTGGAACTAGAAAGAGACTTATTTGGCTGCGTTTGCTCTCTGAAGAAGATCCTGTCTTACACCCCGACACAAAGCAAACTCTACTTTTATAAATTGTACCATTATTCATTATAAATATGGAAATCAATTACAATACAACGTTATTTGTCTTGTCTTGTCTTCAAACGTTATTTGTTACTTCGAAAAATAAAATGTCAATTGTCAAAAGTAAAAGTCAAAAACGAAGAAGAACCAGCCCACCTGCGAAGCGAGAGCATCTATCGGCCAACTAACGAAATAACCAAAAAACCGGGCCAGAAATTGAAAATGCTGCCATTGTCGATCGGCCTCCTACCCTCTAGTTCTCCATATTTACGACAAAGTTAACTATAAATAGTTCCTTCGTCACGTCAATAGATGGTGGGTCGAAGGACCTTTTGTGTAAATGGAAATTAAAATTAATTTAGCTTTAGCAAGTCTCTGTTGTATATTTATGATTAAAATATTAGATTTCGGTTAGTTTTTAATCAATATTTAATCGCAGAGAAAGTCAAACAGACCGAACCTGAACTTTTAAACTTCCTTCCCACTGTATTCAATTTTTGTATTATTTTATTTAACTTTCGTAGTTCACGGGCCGATGCACACAATAATTTTCTTTTCAAACTACGTAAAATTTGTCAGGGACAACTTGATGTTTACTTGGCAAAAGAATCTAATTAACATAAGTTAAGGCGAACGAACAATATTTCTTTAACAACTTTTAAAGGAAACTTGTAATTTTAAAGTCAAATTTTTTGGGAATTTAATCAGGCAATGCAAGGGAGAAAAAAGCGTTTATCTTTATAGTTTTAACTACATATACCGTGCGAGCAAAAATTATTTGCATCAAAGAGGGCCTTGCATCTAAGGACGTAATGCTTAGCCGTGGAGCATAATACCTGTTGGGTGTCAGTAACTACCTGAATTAACAATCAATCAGTTATTCCGTCATCTTTGACAGTCGTTACAAGTAATTTGATTCATCGCTAATTTTTACTATTTCTTGAACAATTCACACAATGGGCTTTACGGAACAGCACAAAACATTCATGGTTGAAGCGTATTTTCGAAACGGGGTAAGAGTAAATGGTGAGTGGCAATACAATTCGGGTTTGTTCATGGACGATTTTCACGAACATTTTCCTAACGTTGCTTTTATTGCTGGGGATTTTCATCGTTGCCTAAAAAGAACCGTGGCTGTATTTAGGAAAACAGGTTCTATACAATACAAAAAAGGAGCAGGAAGACCATCTGTAAGTACAGAAGAACTTCTTGTAAACGTTCGTAAAATAATGCAAAGTACGCCAACAAATTGTATAAGACGCCTGTCCCAAGAAGTGGGAAAATCTTGTGGAACATGCAGGACTATTCTTAAGAAGCAGCTAAATTTATTTCCTTATAAAGTGCAAGTATTCCAAGAAATACAAGCCGTAGATTTTGAAAGACGCAGGAATTACTCTGAATGGTTTACCCAAAATTTATTGAAAAGAAATGATTTATTAGACCTGACATTTTTTTCGGATAAAGCTTGGTTCCACCTCTCCGGTTATGTGAATTCTCTGAATACACGCATGTGGAGTAGTAAAAATACCCATTTTGCACCCTGAAAAAATTTGTGTCTGGTTAGCTGTTTCCCGAAGAAGAATTGTTGGTCCTATTTTTTCAATGACACAGTTACAGCACAGCGGTATAGTGACAATATTTTGAATCCATTTGTGGAGCAATAACTTGACGACAAACTACGTTTTGGATATTTTCAACAGGACGGTGCAACCGCCCGTACAGCCGCCGAAACTATTAACTACTTACGCAATTTTTTCGACGGCAGATTGATCAGTTTTCGATCAGACATTGAATTCCCACCTAGATCACCTTGTTTAACGGTTATGGATTACTTCGTTTTTCCTCATTTAAAGAACACTATTTTTAAAACATCAGGTGCAAAATTAGAACAATTACAAGAAAGGATTATTCAAGAATGTGGTAACATTTCTCCAGAGATGCTGGTCAACACTTTCGAAAATATGAAGAGACGTGTGAATTTATGCTTGGAGCGTGGCCAATTTCAGCAATTTATGTAATTATTTTTCTTTTTCTTTCTGTAGGTATATTCTTACTTTGTTAATTTTGTAAACAACAAAAATAAATTTGTATTTGTAGAAATTTAGCTTAACGGTCAAAACTGACACGAACAAACCCACAAAAAGACCTATTTATATAATTGCACACTCGTAAGTATACGTATAACAAAATCGTTTTGTTAAACCCATAAACAATAGATATTTCCAATTTAATAGAAATTCGTAGCGGTTATTCGCTGTTTATTTTTCAATGTTTTATATGAAATATATGTCCGTATGATACACACCACTACGTGAACGTGACTTATTTCGAAAGTGTGTTAACTACAAAAATAAAGACAGATAAAGGAAATAAAACATATATTGGTTCTAAATTTTGCGCTCAATGACGAAATAAAGCTTATCGTTAGGTCAAACATACAGTTTTTGCTAATAAGGTTTTCCAACTTCTTTACTCTTATTTATGTGAAAAACTCTTTTTTTTAGCAACCCGAATTTTTGGGCAATTTTTTTAAATTTTCTTATTTTGTAAAATCGAAATATCAATTTGTAAAAATTGTCTAACATAACATTTTAAAATGCTTACTTTAAAACTGTTGCTGGATACCATTCTAGTTAAGATATTTAGTATTAATCTGTTAAAACCTATTTTAACCACAATAACTTACTTTCAATCCTACACGAACACATTTTTCTTTCCAAATAAAACGAAAAAATGGTGTCCTTGAAGACTTAGAAAAAATAATAATAATAATAAGGGCCTTTGTCGAAAAACTGTATAACAAGTGTAGGGTCGCTTTTATGTAAGAAAACGATCGATTATTTGCTAAAGTAAGATAGCTAGCGAAGAATGTTAAATACAAAACTTTTAGGGTTTTTAGAAATCTATTACACTGCACATAAACCATGTATACAGAATCGGTCAAAAAGCCATGGAAGAACAAAGTTACTTTATTTTAAATGGAACCCCCTGTATATTATTCAATATTTCAATTATTTACAAGATTCTAAAAAAAAAATGTTAAGCACACCAAATACCCAATCTTAACCGTTTTCGAGATATCGAGTTTCGAATATCGTTTTCAAATAAATCCAATAACAATAATAAAAAAGACAAACTAAGTTTTAGTAAACAACAATTTGAAATCCTATTTTATAAGGTGCTCAAAGTGTCCCCACCTGGTAGCAATGAATTCGGTGAACAAAATTTTGTAGCAAATCTAAAAGAATATTGGGAGCAATACTGGAAATTTCATGCATTATTCTTTGTTGCAAATCTTCGATATTTTGTGGCCTATTTTTGTACACTAAATTTTTGATATGGCCCCACAGGAAAAAGTCAAGAGGGGTCATATCAGGAGACCTAGCAGGCCATTTAATTGCACCTCTGCGCCCAATCCATTTACCAGGAAAAGTTTTCTCTGGATATTCCCTCAACATCCGTCCAAAATGTGGTGGAGTCCCATCTTGTTGTAACCATATTTGTTCAGCCGGTAAATTGGGATTATTATGGTTCGGGAATAATCGTCTGAGCTGTGGAACAATATTCTCTTGTAAAAGTAATAAATATTATAATTTTTGTGGTCGTTGGGTATGAACTTGTTCCATCCAATGTGGATTTTGGTCTGACCAATATCTACAGTTGTATCGATTTACGTGTCCGTTTAAACAAAACGTTGATTCATCAGAAAATAAAATGTGGTTGACAAAGTTGACATTTTGATTCAATTTATCCATAATGATTTCGCAAAACTGAATTCTGCGATCAAAATCGTCTTCACTCAATTCTTGTAACAAATGAATTTTATATGGTTTAAATTTTCCTCTTTTGGTAATTTTTTGAATGGAATATCGACTCATATTATGATTTAAAGCCCGCTGTTGCGTCGAATTTATTGGATTTTCTACCACATCTAACATGACATTTAGAGAATTTTCTTCATTAGTAACACTTACCGGTCTTCCACTTTCTGGTCGATCTTTCACACCTCCAGTTTCATGAAAATGCTGCAATGTTGTGGAAACAGTTGATTTAGTTATAGATTCCCGATCTGGATGCAATTCATTCAAAATATTCACCACTTAGGTAAAACTCCGTGTTCTATCGCCGTATACCCTATCATCATTAAAATTTCAATGCGCTCGGTATCACTTAAACGTACCATTTTTACGTGAAAATTGTTCACCAATTGTAAATGTAAGTATTTTTGGCAAATCTGTTGTCAAGATGACAAAACAACAATGTTATGGAGATAATAATTTATTTGAAAACGATATTCGAAACTCGATATCTCGAAAACGGTTAAGATTGGGTATGTGGTGTGCTTAACATTTTTTTTTAGAATCTTGTATATAATTGAAATATTGAATAATATACAGGGGTTTCCATTTAAAATAAGGTAACTTTGTTCTTCCATGGCTTTTTGACTGATCCTGTATACTTAGTTTATGTGCAGTGTAATAGATTTCTAAAAACCCTAAAAGTTTTGTATTTAACATTCTTTGCTAGCTATCTTACTTTAGCAAATAATCGACCGTTTCCATACATAAAAGCGACCCTGTATAATGCTGCTTGCGCTTGCTATATTTTTGTCCTTAGCAACGAGTAAAATGACAAATTTGTATTAGTTAGTTTACCTAAAGTTGCGTCTACAATATACGTATCTATAAGACCTGCCGACGATTTCTAAAGCAACTAGGTGGGCGGCTCATTTTCTTATCGTTATATACAGGATGTCTCAGAATAATTAATGGCAAATACAGCAACGGCAGATAGTAGACTTGAAAATATGTCATTTATGCTTAAGATCGCACGGTTAATTTTCAATAAATATGTTTCGTAATAAAAGGTGTTTCTTTAAATGTTTCTTGCCATCTAGCATTTAAACGTAATTACCTCAAAAACTAATTGACATATCGAGATTAATGAAGTAGAACTTTTTACGTATAAAAGATCCCTCTTCCATAATTTGAGGTAAAACTGTCAGAAATGGGACAAAAAAATATATGCGAGAATTTATCAAACTCATATTGTGTAGCTAGCGGTCTCTAGGAGATATCTTAAAACCAATCCTTCTTATTGCCCCCAAAAACGTTACACCCAATTTGATTCATATCCGCTTATTTAATTATTGCCAATTTTTTAAAGTAAATATTAACTTGGATTACCCTGTATCTCTTTAACCGTATAAGAAATGAAATTAAATGATATACAGTGTGTGGATAAAGCCTGGAAACGGCTTAATAACATCACAATTTACTGGCCGATTTAAACCAAATTTGGTACAGTTGTGTAAGAGGATCTAACGCACCGAATGACGATATTGGCGTTGTTGCCAGCTTTTTAGTTTGTCTGGAATTCGAACGAATTTTATATTTTTAAATATAACACCCAGTATATTTTTACATATTTAAATTCCACATAAAATTATAATTATTTTTTATTAAATGCATTATCAGTCTATACTTCATAGTTTCCGAGATATTGACTCTCGAAAAGTTACATTTTTAAACTTTGACAGCTTATAACTTTCTAACAGTACGTCTTAAAGCAAAACGGCTTACATGTCCCTATCTTCAATTTTTATTATCTTCCCAAAAAAATCAACTTCCAGTTAAACCGGAAGTTGATTTTTTTGGGAAGATAATAAAAATTGAAGATAGGGACATGTAAGCCGTTTTGCTTTAAGACGTACTGTTAGAAAGTTATAAGCTGTCAAAGTTCAAAAATGTCACTTTTCGAGAGTCAATATCTCGGAAACTATGAAGTATAGAATAATAAGATAGTATAAGTATAGAATAATAAGAAATGCATTTAATAAAAAATAATTATAATTAATTTTATATGGAATTTAAAAATGTAAAAATATACTGGGTGTTATATTTAAAAATATAAAATTCGTTCGAATTCCAGACAAACCAGAAAGCTGGCAACAACGCCAATATCGTCATTCGGTGTGTGAGATCCTCTTACACAACTGTACCAAATTTGGTTTAAATCGGCCAGTAAATTGTGATGTTATTAAGCCGTTTCCAGACTTTATACACACACTGTATTTCAAGTCCACTGTCTCCTGTTGCTGTATAGCCCCTTAGTTACTTGATACCCTATTTATATATCCCTATATAAAATTCCCACAAAAGTTACAATACCAAAAGGGTTCCCAATGTGGTGTTTTAATTAGACGTGCACCACAAAGCTTAAACCTCGCAAAAAATGTATTACTTTCTTCCTTGTAATACATAAATACCTATTTTTGCTTTTTATAAATAAATACTAAAAGAAGTAAATGTTGTTTCCTTCTTTTCCCTTAGTTTTATAATATTGTCACATTCTTATTTTGGTAGGTACGGGTCTGTCAATATTTTATTTTATAAATAATAAAATTAGTATGTACAAAAGTTAGTCTTTACAAAATATTAAGACTTCCTTACAAAATTTAACAGATGGCGAAGGCGAAGGTAAAAGAACTTAGTCCAATTCTGTTTCTGTAGCCGACCGCTTAACGTTAAATATACCATGCTTCAACAGGTGTAATGTAATGACAGGTGATGCAGCAAGTTCTTACATTCATTTGGCTTTACCACCGCAAAGTATAATATATTTTGAAAACGAGAGGGTAATTTGCAACATGGGAAACAGAGTGTAAGGATAGGTCTTTCAATATGTTTAAATTGAAGTATGTGGCGGAGGAGGGCAAAAATTGAGTTTAATTTACGTGGGGAGTCCACATTGCACCCTCAAAAAATTGGTGTTTGGTTAGATGTTTCCCGAAGAAGAATTGTTGGTCCTATTTTTTTTTCCATGACACAGTTACAGCACAGCGCACCTTGTGTTGGGTTCCTGGACACAGCAACATATATGGTAACGAGACTGCTGATGCGCTCGCCAGGGAGGGCGCAAGCATGTCTGTCGAACTAGCAGACAATACTGTGGCTAGACCACTGGGATCAGTCAAAGAAGAGATAGATCGAATAGCTAAACAACTTGCGCAAAGCAGATGGACAGTGCTTACAACTTGTAGTATCTCCAGGCAATTGTGGCCCTTACTTGATAACAGGAAAACCGCAGCGCTATTACAGCACAGTCGGAAGGACCTAAGAAACATCACTGCCGTAATCACCGGACATTGCCTGTTCGGTAGACACGCTGAACGTATGCAAATACTAACTAACGACTTCTGTAGAAGTTGCAGAGATGAAGAAGAGGAGGAAAGTATTTAGCATTTCTTGTGTGAATGCCCCGGCCTCGCGAGAAGAAGGTTCAATGCACTGGGCGAACCATTTTTTAATGATCTGGAAGAAGTGAGCAGCCTGCAACTGGGTCGACTTATTAAGTTTATTGACAGCAGTGGCTGGTTTGATTGAGCTGTCAAGATTCTTTTACGATCGCGTTAACCATCAGGTAGCTGATGCAAATAGGTTCCGCGGAACATGTGTGGTACCACAACGGTCCTTATAGGACTACGTGTGACTGTTTGGACAATGCCAGAGGTCGGCCACTCTAACCTAACCTAACCTACAACACAGCGGTATAGAGACATTATTTTGAATCCATTTATGGAGCAATTACTTGACGACGAACTACGTTTTGGATATTTTCAACAGGACGGTGCAACCGCCGAAACTATTAACTACTTACGCAATTTTTTCGACGACAGATTGATCAGTTTTCGATCAGACATTGAATTCCCACCTAGATCACCTTGTTTAACGGTTATAAATTACTTTGTTTTTCCTCATTTAAAGAACACTATTTTTAAAACACCAGTTGCAAATATAGAACAATTACAAGAAAGGATTATCCAAGATTGTGGTAACATTTCTCCAGATATTCTGGTCAACACTTTCGAAAATACGAAGAGACGTGTGAATTTATGCTTGGAGCATGGCGGTGGCCAATTTCAGTAATTTATGTAATTATTTTTCGTTTTCTTCCTGTAGGTATATTCTTACTTTGTTAATTTTGTAAACAACAAAAATAAATTTGTATTTGTCTACTTATTTTATTACTCATTAGTTTGGCATATTATATCATAATATGAATTTGACACAATTTTAACCTATAGATTTGGTTAGATCCATCCCCATATCATTGTGATCTAAACCAAGCCCTACGTTTTTTAATCCGCCCTCTTTGATGCAAATAATTTTTGCTCGCACAGTATCTACATTTAAAACGCAAGTCTTTTTTACAGCTACATTATTTTTCATGACCGACCTAACTACGCTGCTGTAAAATAGGTCAGATGTCAAAAAATGCCAGATGGGGTGATGAACTTAAAAAAAACCAAATCGTACATTTCTAGTTGCCTCAAATAACTCTTAAAACAAATTATTGTCGCAAAAATTTTTTGAAAGGATATTAAATAGGACATTAGCTATAAATTTTAAAAGCTTTTCAATGACCTTATCAAATTTTGGACAATTTTATTTTATAGGCATTTTGACTAAAAAAATGTCGAATTAATTATCAATCCTTTGGATGCGCGATAATAAACAGAACAGGAAACCGTTTAAGCTTTAATATTTATGTTAAAGTAATAAATTATTTTTTGAAGTTTAAAGCCACTAACGTACAACCCGGATCCGTTTTTTTTCAAAATTATTGTTGCGATGATTTTAATTAAGTGGAAATAAGTGAATTAATTTCCTTGACATAAAAAATTATCATAGACATTGCAACCTTTACCTTTTAAATATATAATATGTGTTTTACATTTTTTAATTTGCAATTTGCATGGAATGTAGGTGGAAATCACAGTTCTTAAAATTTAATAACTTTAAAAATGCGAAGAGGTTACAAAATTTATTTAAATTTCTGTTTATAAAAGCAAAGCTGCAGCATCTTTGATATTAGAATAGAAACTGTTATTGACGCGAGACGCACGATGAAAACAGCAATACTTGTAAGTTTAGTTTTGTTAATAACATTCTAATATTAACCAGGGTTTATTGTAAACAGTATCTGATGGAAAGTGTGCCATACCTGGAAAAATTCATTATTACAATAAGAAACAGGTTTATTTTCAATTATTTTGGCTGCACATAAAACCAATTTTTTTTTGTTTTACCGATTGCCACTTAGCAGAAATTACATTTTGTTGATGCTTAGCAAGTCAGGCCTAGGTAATGGATTTCTTTATTTGGCTACTGTTTAGATAATTTAATTAAAATTATTATTTGACAGTAAACTATCTTTTGTTCCCAACATAAATGACCTTGTTGCGGCCTGTCATAGATCCCTAGGTTTTATGATAAGACATTCTCGTGATCTTTTAAATTGTCATACACTAAAAATACTTTTTTATGCAAATGTGTAATTGAGTCGATCGTTACTTGATGAAGATCCATATTAAATAAATACGTAAAAGAAACAACGTTAAGGTTTCAAATCTTTCAAATCTTTTTCCAAAACCCGTAAGATAAGGAATATTTAGATAATTAGTTCTTAGCAGGTAAATGCCTCTACACCTACAACTTTGTTTGTCATTTCCATTTTGACATCTGACGAAGTAGCAGTGTTACGAAACATGTCATGTTTTTATTTTTATTTGTAATATAAAAATAAACCAATTTTGTGAAGATTTGAAACCTTAACGTTGTTTCTTTTACGTATTTATTTACTTTTTTATGCATTATGCGGAGCTAAATTGGAGTACGCCTCGGTTGTATGGTCTCCATATTAAGAAATTAACCTTGATCCCATTGAAAGGCGTTTTATAAAATATCTAAGTTTTAAAATTCATGGTCAGTATCCTGAAATCGATATTTTAGAAGAAGCTCTATTGCAAAGGCACTCGTTTTGCTCCTTACAAGATGGACATACAGTTTCTCAACTTAAATTTCTTCATAGTATCTTGCGTACTAGAGTTGAATGCAGTGATATATTAGAAAACCTGCAATTCCTCGTCCCTAGAACACGTCATTCCCACACTTTTTATGTACCAACCGCGCGTACCAAGATCTGTAAATACTCCCTTATTTATCGATTGTGCAACACATACAATCTGCACCAAGATAGATTTGACATTTCTAGCTGCGGTTTATCCAGTCTAATCTAAATTAGCGTGTTAGTGTCTTTTAAGGCATAATTATTCCGTTTCAATATCATAATTTAAGTCTAAATTTCTTGTTATTACATAATTTTTTGAATTTTTTTAATATTACCTATTTTATTTTAAATAGCCTATACAGTGTGGTTGTTTAAGTGTGCAACATATGGGTTTTTATTTTATTACCAATTTCTCAGAAAATTTTATTTTTGATAAAAGTTGGTGCGTGTTCGATAATCATATTAGGTGCACTTGGAATGGTTGCAAGTCAAACGGCGTACAGGGTAGGCCAAAAAATATTGTACTTCCGGTTAAACCGGTTGTAAGAACAATAGTACTTCCGGTTTAACCGGAAGTTGACACTATTGGAAAGATAATAAAAATCGAAGATAGGGACATGTAAGCCATTTTACTCTAAGACGTAACCAAACGCTGTCAAAGTTCAAAAATCTCATTTTTCGAGAGTCAATATCTCGGAAACTGTTTAGTGTAGACTAATAATGCTTTTATTAAAAAAATGTTAAGAATTTTATGCAGAATCCAAAAAAATTATATAAAATAGGGGTATCCATTTAAGATTTAGATCTTACCCCCCCTCCCTCCTAGGGGCTTGAAGTAACAAGATTGACAATATACGCAAAAGATGTCCCCCTCGAAATAAAAATTGACGGGTCCGAGCGTTTTTTTTTAAATTAACGTGGAACCAGATATTTAGCCTGTTTCGTTTTAAATGGGAAAACATGTATAATTCCAGGTCTTTTTATTGTAAATGCAATAATTTCTTGTAAAAATATTTTAAGAAATACATGTAAAATTTCTGTTAAAACTAGCAGGATTATTTTTTATAACGAGCATGTCGCTGAAAAGCTGCATTCGCTTCCCTAGTCATAATACAGCATTAAATTTTTCGTTTTGGTTTTCGGTCGAGTTTCTTACTCTGCTGCTTCATAAAAAATTAACATAATTTTTTTCGTTTATAATCTCCTAAAACCGGGATTCTAAAAAATATTTATTTTTATACAAAGCGATTCTTTATGCGGAATGACTTTTGTTCCAAAATCTGATATTTTTATTAAAATTTGATGTAAATTTTTTAGCTTGTTAGATAGGTCCAGAGCCGTAAGCAAAAAGTTCTTACTAGCAGATGATTCGCATATTACATGTGCTACATGCAAAAGTGGCAACTGTTGCAACTAGATCGTAGGTTTTTTTTAAAGCTTTTCCATGATCGTAAATTTTAGGAAATATAATCTCTTTGGTTTATGTTCCACAAAACTCTTAAACAAATTATGTTTATTCAATAGATGGCAGGTTGACGTCTGCAACATTTATTAACAATAAATATTAAGCAATACTGCGGAAATTTGCAAATAACCTTACCCAATTGTTTTAAAAGCTGATTATGGTCCAATTCTAAAACTTCAACGCTGCTTATGGCTAATAATAAACAATCATTATTTGAAAAAATGATAACAATAAAGCAAATTTATAACACTATGAAAAATCTACCTTTTTTAATAGGTAATGTTGCATTATGTTATTTGTATACAGTGTGACCAGTAAAGTCCGCATCATATGGGATTTTTTTTATTAATAGCTTTATTCGAAATTTGACTTTGGCATCCACTTCTGCTTCAATCGAGATGAAAATTAAGCAAAACATAGTAGTCTTCATAAAATAAGTATTTTTGATAACGTAGTTTGTGTCTGAAAGTAATACACGTTAACGTCATTATGACCTATCTTAATAATCAATTATAATATAGGGGTTTTAAATTAAATCGTTGAAAATAGATAAACTTTACATTGTTAAATTAAAATTTATTTTCCACTTAAAAACACTTTACTGAAGATAATGTGTTCTTTTTTGTCTTAATATTAACGTGTATTACTTTCAGACACAAACTACGGATTCAAAAATACTTATTTTATGAAGTTACCTTATACAGGGTCAAAAAACAAATAAATTTTGCATCACGTGCGACCAAATTTTTATAGCCCAATTTTGATTTTGTAGAAAAACACACATTTAATATGGCGCTACTTTAAAGAAAATGTATCTGAAATAAAGCATTGTCAAAACTAAGAAGTTTTATGTAGGTTGCGTTGAGTCTTATTTTGCAAAAGTGGTGCAATTTACAAAATAAAGGTAAAAAATCAAAAGTATCTTATGCAGCTGAAATTTTGCATGTGGACTAGAAATTGCATTTAAAAAAACCTTTTCTAATAACTTTTCGCGATATTTTCAGAAGTACTCCATTTTTGAATTATTTTTTGAAAAAAATGAAAATTTGACAAACAATGCGAATCACGTGACTATTATTTTTTGCTAAATTTTCATCTTGATTAAGGCAGAACTTGATGCCAAAGTCAAATTTCGAATAAAGTTATTACTAAAAAAAAATCCCATATGATGCGGACCCCCTTTCTACGGCCCTGTATAAGTACATCTCTGCTAAAAGTTTAGATATCATCAGCCGCATTTTTAAGGACAAATACATAATATGTTTTATAATCCGGAAGTTTGGTGCGATTCCAGATCCGTATTAAGAAACTATATTCTGTGTGTTGGTAACCTTGCATGGCAATCAAAAAACTACATTATGTCTGTTTATCCGTCTGTCTGTGGCCGCAAGCGCAGACAATCTTCTTAATAGAGCTATTCTTACCACCGTGTAAGAAAGGAAAATAATGTTCCGGTGCTGGGAAAAACATGAAGAAATAACGATGGCGCCAATAATTATTTTGTCATTGTCGATGTCGGCAAATTTTTTGACCGAGATGGTGCAATACCCGAGTCAATGTCCCCTCGGCAAGTGATGCTGGTTTAAAACTTACATATTGGTATGTGATCGAGAATAATGAAATCTAATGTAAAACAAGTAATAATGTGAAGTGAAGGGTCGGTAATTTTTACGTATAGTGCCCATAAATAGTATTCTAAATATTTTGTGCTTAAAATTTACTATTTTGAAATTGAAACACTTATTTTTGTTCACTAAATTAATCATTTGAAACTTGCAAATAGAAAGGGTCCTGGGATAATGTTTTCTTTTACTTTTTGATAAAATATACAGTTTTTAAAGTATTTGCTCTTTTGCTTGATTTATAGACGTGCTAAAAATTTTGTCCTGCAAAATATTTACATTTTCTTATGGGATTGTCCTTGATATTATTATTAAAGCTGAGAACTTTCTGTACAATTATTTTTGTCTATGTTGAAACAGTAAGTAATTAAACTTTATAGTCTAAACTTTTAATTAAAAATGTACTTTTTATTAAAAAGTCTAATACCTCTATCAAATATCACAAAGCTTAATATTGGTGAATAATAGGAATCTACCTATTGAATACAGAACCTGTCTAATTATGTGCAATTAACAAACCAGGAGCCTTTTTACAGTTGTCTTGACGTTTGGAAAATTATTTAAAAAATGATTCTTTAAGTATGTTATTTTTTATTTAAAAAATATAAAAATTGCAAAGTAAGCAAACAAGCGAAATTAATATTGCAGGCACACGAGCAAATAACCTCAGAGTTTTCTAGAGAATTATTGGAGAACTACTAGAACTAGCAATAAGCCATTTCATTAAACCAGTTTTAAATCTTACTTGACGAATTATACTTTTAAGATTGTGTGGAATAATGTTAAATAACCTGGATCAAACATATAAAAAACTTCTTTGTCCCAACGACGTGGACATTTTAGGCAATTTTTTATTATTATCAAAGTGAAACCTAGTTTCATAGCTTGGTGTATGTGGCAAGTCAAAATAATTAGTTTTAATTAAATATAGTAGGGAATTTTTGTAATACATTTTTCTAACGTCCAAAAAATTTGTAAATCCGAACAGCTGATCAGTGGGGAATCTTATAGTTATACCAGAAATAGTTTTAATAATTTTTTTTGAGCCACTTCCAAAGGTTTAAGGGTATTTTCGTAAGCTCCTCCCCATGCAGTTATTCCGTAGCTTAACAGAGACTGAACTAAAGCAAAATATACCGTTCGCATACAACTTATATCAGATATTTTTTTGATATGTTTGAACAGATAAAATAAGGATCGAAGTTTCTTAGTTAGTTGCTCTATATGATGGTTCCATTTTAAATGATTATCAAATAATATTCCTAAATAATTAACAGGTAACACAGTCAGCTTTTTCTAAGTTCCAAATCTTTTCTTTTCTAAATGGTAAGTCGACATTTATTTGCTCATTGTGCGGAAGGCCTGAGATATTACTTGCAAAGGGTAAATACTTAGATTTACTTATTGATGATCAACAAATTATCATCCAACCACCGCACAATTTTTTTGTAAATTACAATTAATTTTTTGTTCGACTCCTTCCCATGTGTTACTTTCAACAAACAAAACTGTCTCATCCGCAAAATATATTGCGTCATAATTCTGGATTAACAAATTATTTTATGTAAATGTTGAACAGTATTGGACCCAATACTGTCCCTTGCGGTACACCATACTTAATTTCCTGTAAACTACTAAATTCATGTTTTACTTCAACTTTTTGTCTACGATTTAAAAGATAGCTACTTAGTAGGGAAAGTGCCGGCCCGCGAATACCTATGTTCACTAATCTTGACAAAAGTCTGCGATGATCCACAGTATCCACAGTTTCCGTTGAAAATATTATCAGGGCTAGCGGGTTTAAAAAGTTTACTCCACTGGTCAATCAAAACACAACATAACGATGTGCAAATGCTACTTCTACTAGTAGTTTTCGAATAGCTAGAATAATTTTAAATACATTTTTTGTTGTAATTTTTGAAAATTATTATTGTTGTAGAAGTCTACTTAGGACTGGTTTTTTAAAATGCTATTAAAATACCAATGAAAATACGACAAGTCAAAGTGTACCTACCAAATTATCTCTGATAGGCATATAACTAATCTACCAGTGATATAAACGTTGCAATTTTTCTTTTCATTTAAAAGGGTTTTAACAACACATTGAGAACTCACCCAGAAGTACAAGATATATCCAAAAATATTTATTTGTGCTCCAATTGATTTACAGTAGTTTTCGAGTTTATAGCTTACACATTTCGTGCGTTCGTAATTCGTTAATTTAGATGAAAATTATGTAAATGCATTTATTAGCTATTAACATATGTTGTTAAGCATACACGCTATCCTCGGCATGGTTTGATATATTTGGATTTTTAATGCCAAGTTAGACGGATCAATGCTCCGACAGTATTAATTAAAATTTAAGGTGACATTAAAATTATGTCATTTAATTATGATATGCAATTCTATATTATGTTGTAATCGTAAAAGGAAATTAATGTTTTTTATGTCCTACTGGAATATTATTGTTTTATAATACCATAGTTACCAGACACTTTAAATGGTATACAGCGTGTGCGTGGATTTGCTTGCCAAATTGTAAACATTTTTTATTATCAATTTTTCGAAAAAAAGTTATTCTATATAAAAAGTTTTGCTTTTAAAATTATTAAGATTGGTATAAGAATTTCTTTTTAATGTTGTACATGGTGTCTCAAAAAACGAAAAACTTTAATTCTAAATGTGAAAAAAACTTTATACCAATATTTATTAACCGGCAAGTTGGAAAGCGCGAAAAGCGCATGAAATCTTCAACTAATTTGTAGTATACGGGGCAATGATAAAGTTTTTTTTGAATAGTTACTTAACATTTTTGATAAACAATATGGATAAATGCCATCGCAATATTTACTATTAAGCCATCAATGTACTATTTGCAGGATAATTTAGTATACAGAGTGATTAAAATATTTAAATAATTTACAACCTAATTGAAAATTTATTAAACAATCATATAAACATATTTACACATAACAAGTTTTTTAATTACACAGTAAACACGAACAAATATACATAGAATATTAAATTTCAATAAGCCCCCCGTTGTTCATCATACATCTAATAATTTTTATCAAAAATGTTAAGTAACTATTCAAAAAAAACTTTATCATTGCCGCCCTGTATACGTACTACAAATTAGTTGATGATTTAATGCGCTTTTCGCGCTTTCCAATTTGCCGGTTAATAACTAAATATTGGTATAGTAAAGTTTTTTCACATTTAGAATTAAAGTTTTTCATTTTTTGAGACACCATGTACAACATTAAAAAGAAATTCTTATGCTAATCTTAATACTTTTAAAAGCAAAACTTTTTATAAAGAATAACTTTTTTTCGAAAAATTGATAATAAAGGAGTTTTCCATTTGGCAAGCAAATCCACGCACACGCTGTATAATACCCTAGGGCCTAGGGCATTAAGGAATTTTCTAATGCCCTCGGGCATTAAGAGAAATAAATAGAAAAAATCAAAGTAACAACTTTTTATTAACGAAATAACGTATTTATCATTTATATTAAATAAACAGTCAGTTATGTAAAGACCCAGTAAAAACGAATTTACCGGCTTTTGATAAATTAAAATGTTTTCTATTATTTCGTGATTTTCACTAACACAAATTGACGATGATTGAACGTTTTTTGATGTTGATGGTCTCGTTGATGGTACTCCAGCTATCAATATCCCTCAACCACAGCTAAACTATTCCAACCGCCATGTCTTTTTAATGTGGTCAAGTTTGCCCCGGCGTCCGCCAACAAAGTTACAGAGGTTCTGCGCAAACAATTACCGTTGTCCGCATCGCTTAGACCCAGGTATTTTGCAATAATGGAAGGAATCTTGCCTATGGTGTTCTTCCCAACTGGCTGTGAAAAACAACGACCGTTACGGTAACACAAAAAGAATCTATTGATGTTGCAGTTCGTCGGGCGTAAAGACCAATAAGTTCTCAGTAGCTTTAAACAATCCATCTCTTTCTCATCAATAATTATTGTGAAGACACGCTTTTTATCGGTCTTTGTATCGGGAATAGTATTTATTACTACGGATCCTCTATCCTCTATATGTCAATCAACATATTAACTAGCTCTTGGCGGCGGCACCCACCAAATAACAGAACCACTTTGTCAATCAAAAAAGTTTCATTGGAAGTTTCACGGATGAATTTCAGGACATCTTCTCGAGTCAAAATTTTAGATTTCTTTGCTTCATATCCTTTGGATGATTGCTTTAGATACTGGCTTAACTTGCAATATTTTGCAATGTCCATATTTTTATTAACTATTAATGTCTTCTTTAATATTGAATATTTCGTCCATAGGGAATTAGAAGTGAATGTTCCAGACAATAATCGATATACATTATTAATATTGTAATATAATTTACAACAGCAATTTTAACATACCAATTCCTGGAAATATCCGAGTAGCACCGTCTCGTTGATAATACTTACATCATTATTTTTCATCCAATCCCCAAACCTTTGATATTTCTTATCACAGGCGTCTTTGGACTTCTTTGGGACAAGTTTATCCAAAGCTTTAGCATCATTCAGTTTTGACTTTGACATAGCACAACAATATACACTTATTACCTTTGTTTATTTAGCAACTTTATAGATAAAAAACCTTCCGTGATTTTGAATTTTCCTTTAATTTAATTGGGAATTATCTGAAGTAGGACATAAAATATTGTATGTACCACGGGCATTACTTGATGTCTATACCCTCGGGCAACTTACAAACCCTCGAGCCAAAAGCCCTCGGCTTTGTGAGATTGTTGCCCTCGGAGGCATAAGCATCATCATAATGCCCCTAATACATAAATAACTATTCTAGTTAGCGCGCTTCTAATTTTAAATAACTAAAAAAAATATTGTCGCATGCGGCATCTGCAAAAAAGAATGCCGGTGAAGGATAGAAGGAGGCTTTATAAAACTATTGGGACGCCTATTAAGGAGACATTTCGATTTGAGGGTTTCGGCTCCGGTTTTAACAGCTGTGTCTTTATTTAAAATATTTTTTAAAATTCGATTTAGCGCAGTTATTTGCCCACAAAATATGTTTCATATTGCACACACAATACACACATTATAGATAATTTAAATATTTTATAAAAGGAAACGGCAAAATACGACGCAGTTGGTTCATTTTTGCAAAAAAAAATAAAAATAAAATTTTGTTTCAATTCTAAAATTATAAATCAGACAGAATTTTTTCTGAATTGCACAATTTTTTCAGGGAATTGGATTTTTTAAACTTTATAACCATTTGTCGTAGTTATTACAACAAGCTCGACATAAACAAATTTCAAACTAGAAATCAAAGTGCCAAAACCGCGTAACCAATCCGGCCGTTGGAACCTGTGGGCGACAAACAAGACACAAGAGAGGGCTAATATACCTATATCTAGCTAGTGTAAAATATTACTCGCAAACCATATACAGGGTGATTCAAAAGTACTTTGACAAACTTTGGGAGGTAATTGCTGGCAATATTTTAACACGAAAAGTTCGTATAAACAGTGGTCCTTGGCGACTTCGTTACGGAGATACAGGGTGTTGAAATGTTGAAAGAAATAGTAATAATTTTTAAATAACTCCTTAACGAGTTATTTTTTTTTTTATGAAATTTTGTGAATTAAATAAGCATCTAAGGACACTTATTTTCAAAGTACAACACGTTCGTAAATTTAACCAGTGGCGTCGGTACAAAATGTTACTATCATATTTTTTGTGAAAACTTTGCTACACCACTGACTTATTTTATTTTAACTTTTTTCTTATAAATCCCCCCTTTATTTAGAACAAAAAAGATCACGTGTGTTTTTTTGATACGAGGGACGGTTTCAGCGTAAATTATTATTTTATTTGAATATACACAAATATTAAAAAATGTGTTTTAAACTGATCAACCACTCAAATATTTATTACAGTATTTTAACGAATACCTACATACATACTTACTAATAAACAAATATGTATATGCCTAAGGAAGGTATCTGAGGATGCCTATTTTCTAAGTATAATACGTTTTCAGTGGCATACATTTATTAGTATGTTTTTTTTAATATTTTGTATTTTGACAAGGCGGCTTTGGAAATGCTTTTTTTGTCGATAAATTAAAATATATTTGATAGTTAGTTACCATTAAAAATAACAAAACTAAAGAAATTAAACTCAGTGGTAACTAACTGTCAAATATATTTTAATTTATCGACAAAAAAAGCATTTCCAAAGCCGCCTTGTCAAAATCCAAAATATTAAAAAATAACATACTAATAAATGTATGCCACTGAAAACGTATTATACTTAGAAAATAGGCATCCTCAGATACCTTCCTTAGGCATATACATATTTGTTTATTAGTAAGTATGTATGTAGGTATTCGTTAAAATACTGTAATAAATATTTGAGTGGTTGATCAGTTTAAAACACATTTTTTAATATTTGTGTATATTCAAATAAAATAATAATTTACGCTGAAACCGTCCCTCGTATCAAAAAAACATACGTGATCTTTTTTGTTCTAAATAAAGGGGGGATTTATAAAAGAAAGTTAAAATAAAATAAGTCAGTGGTGTAGCATAGTTTTCACAAAAAATATGATAGTAACATTTTGTACCGACGCCACTGGTTAAATTTGCGAACGTGTTGTACTTTGAAAATAAGTGTCCTTAGATGCTTATTTAATTCACAAAATTTCATAAAAAAAAAATAACTCGTTAAGGAGTTATTTAAAAATTATTACTATTTCTTTTAATATTTCAACACCCTGTATCTCCGTAACGAAGTCGCCAAGGACCACTGTTTATAAGAACTTTTCATGTTAAAATATTGCCAGCAATTTCCTCCCGAAGTTTGTCAAAGTACTTTTGAATCACCCTGTATATAAACATAATACCGTGCGAGCAAAAATTATTTGCATCAAAGAGGGCTTGGATTAAAAAACGTAGGGCTTGGTTTAGATTACAATGATATGGGGACGATATATCTAACCAAATCTAGGTTATAATTTTGTCAAATTCATATTATGGCATGATATGCCAAACTAATGAGTAATAAAATAAGTAGACAAATACAAATTTATTTTTGTTGTTTACAAAATTATAATACTTGCACTTTATAAGGAAATAAATTTAGCTTCTTCTTAAGAATAGTCCTGCATGTTCCATAAGATCATCCCACTTCTTGGGACAGGCGTCTTATACAATTTGTTGGCGTATTTTGCATTATTTTACGAACATTTGCAACAAGTTAAGGTGTTCTTACAGATGGTCTTCCTGCTCCTTTTTTGTGTTGTGTAGAACCTGTTTCCCTAAACACAGCCACGGTTCTTTTCAGGCAATGATAAAAATCCCCAGCAATAAAAGGAACGTTAGGAAACTGTTCGTGAAAATCGTCCATGCACAAACCCGGATTGTATTGCCACTCACCATTTACTCTAACCCCGTTTCGAAAATACGCTTCAACTATGAATGTTTTGTGCTGTTCCGTAAAGCCCATTGTGTGAATTGTTCAAGAAATTGGAAAAATTAGCGATGAATCAAATTACTTGTAACGATTGACAAAGATGACGGAATAATTGATTGATTGTTAATTCAGGTAGTTACTGACACCCAACAGGTATTAAGCTCTACGGCTTAGCATTACGTCCTTAGATGCAAGGCCCTCTTGGATACGAATAATTTTTGCTCGCACGGTACAGGGTGCCCGAAATTGTTGCCGACAGTATTGCCATCTCGGGAACTATAAGAGATAGAAAGACGGTTAAATGGGAAAAGTTTTAGGCAATTATACTAGCAGTCTATTGGTACTTGCGGATCGATTCTGGTTCTTTTGGATTTGAGATATTTTGAAATAACTAAAATGTTGTATATCCTTAGATCAGTTGTAACCATGTTATTTACCAATATTTTTTAAATCTGTAAACACATTTTTATGGCAACTTTTTACATAGAATATGCCTATTTAATAATATTTTCGTTCCAACGCTTTGGTTTCCTGGAACCAGAGCTGTCGCAATTACTCTTAAAAAGTAATTCAATCACAATTATTCATTACCCTCTGAAAAGGCATCAATTACAATTACCAATTACTAACAGTATGATAAAAATATTTAAATTACCAATTAGGTACCCACTAAAAGTAATTGATTCCTTGATCAATTACCGCATTCGAATTACTGAGTTTAATTCAATTACTTTTATACTAATTCAATTACTTTATAGTAATGGAACTGCCCTAAAAGTAATTGAATTACTCTGAATCTATAAATTATAGGCACTTCTTTGGCAAATAAATTACTCTGAGTAATTTTTAATATTAATGATCTCAGCTCAGGCTCCATGTGCCCGAGGAACCTCCCTGTTGGCCTTAGCCGCGATTTAACCAAACAATATTTTTTTCTTTCTAGAGTAAAGGAATTATGAAAATTTTTAAGGGAATTGAATTATTTTGGAGTAATTCAATTACCTTTATTCTAATTGAATTATTTGGGAGTAATTAAATTACTTTTTATGTAATTGAATTATTTGAAAGTAATTCAATTAATTTTTAAAATTATTGAATTACTTTCAAGTAGTTCAATTACCTCAGATTTCTTAAAACCAATTAATAATTACAATTACTTTATCCTAATAATTGGAAAATCAATTACAATTACTATTTTCAAAAAGTAATTCAATTACAGTAATTCAATTACTAAAAAGTATTTGAACACGATTTTTCAAAGATTTTAATTCAATTACCGACAGCTCTGCCTGGAACCATCATTAATTTTCTTATTTCTTGTGACCGCCATATTGAATTTTTTAGTTATCGAAAAGTACTTAATTTTTTTCTATAATATGATAGTAAAGACTATTATTAATTAAAAATAAATAACCTTAAAATAGCTAAAAATAATATATTCGAACATATTTGGCAACACCGACATATGAGATAATCCTTTTACCTAAGAATAAAGTTAACATAACTAATATCTGTTTATACTACCTTTAATTAAAGCGAAAACGTTATAATAGTTTTTGTCTGCTGTATTATTATAATTAATGCAATATGGTTTTAGATTACCGTTCTGTGCCTGGTGGTGCTCCAAGGTGAGGCTGCTATAAACACATACCTTCCACCGCCCCCCAGCAGCTTATATGGCGGCCCCATTATACCGAATCCGAAGGGGGCAGGAAACGCAATTGACCTACTACCTCCAGGTGGTCTTGTAAAGCCGAAATTCCCACCATTCAAGTTCATTGCAATTAAACCAAGGCCGAAAAAACGTATTTCTTGTGCGTCTTGTACAATAGTACGAAAATAATCCGACATGTCGACTTTTAAACATTAAACCAGATTAGTTATTTGTAAGTAAGCTAAAATCATTTTGTGTTGGGACATAAAGCGACGTTTCAGTTTCGGGATATAATCATCGTCAGAGTGACCAATGCATGTTATTTCTATAAAATTAAGTAATTGTAGTTTTCAGATAGTGCCTTGCATATTATTAACTTTTTCAGCTGACAGGATACATTTTGTGTACTAAAAAGTGATATTAGATGCTACGAATTCTTAAAATTGAGCGTTTACCTCATAGTACCATCTGTAGTGTACAATATGATAACTAATAACAATGGAAAATGATACATGGGTATAATAAATGCTTTACAAATTTTAAAGTTTGTATACAGTGTGACCAGCAAAGTCCGCATGATATGGGATTTTTTTTATTAATAGCTTTATTCGAAATTTGACTTTTGCATCAAATTTTGCTTCGATCGAGATGAAAATTAAGCGAAAAAATAGTAGTAACGTGATTCGCATTATCTGTCAAATTTGGGGTTAGGTATTTCTGAGAATACCGAAAAAAGTTATTGGAAAAAGTTTTTTTAATGCAGTTTCTAGCCCACGTGGAAAATTTCAGCTGCATAAGATAATTTTGATTTTTTACCCACCTTCCACTTAATGAACACTTTACTGATGACAGTGTGTGTTTTTTTTCTTAATATTAAGGTGTATTACCTTCATACACAAACTACGTTTTCAAAAATACTTATTCTATGAAGTTACCTTATACAGGGTCAAAAACAAATAAACGTTGCATCACATGCGACCAAATTTAAATAGCCCAATTTTCATTTTGTAAAAAAACACACCTTTAATATGGCGCTACTTTAAAAAAAAATATTTGATATAAAGGATTATCAAAACTAAGAAGTTTTATGTAGGTTGCATCGAGTCTTATTTTGCAAAAGTGGTGCAATTTACAAAATATGGGTAAAAAATCAAAATTCTGTTATGCAGCTAAAATTTTGCATGTGGGCTAGAAACTGCATTTAAAACTACTTTTTCTTATAACTTTTTTCGATACTTTCAGAAATAACCCTACTTTTGAATTATTTTTTGAAAAAAAATTTAATTTGACAGATAATGCGAATCACATGACTACTATTGTTTTTGCTTAATTTTCATCTCGATCGAAGCAGAACTTGTTTCCAAAGTCAAATTTCGAATAAAGCTATTAATAAAAAAAAATCCCATATGATGCGGACTTTACTGATGGTCTCACTGTACTCACACTACTGCTTTGATGCATACAAATGGCAGTAACTTGTGGTTGTTTTTGTTCAACTAATTAATAATTACAACATACATTTCAAAACAACAACAAGGAGAACTAAGTTTAGGTTAGTTGCAGGTTGCAGTTGCAAGTTACTGAAACTAGACGGACTAATGATACGCAAAAGTCGCCTTCGCGTCTTGTCTCAAAATTTACGTTAATTATTCGTCTAATCAGACCCTTTCAAATTTTATAAATAAAGTAAGGTTAGTAAATATTAATAATAATTACTTTTTTATTCATAAATAAGACTGTAATAACCTTGTTCGATTGAAGTAGCTAATACTTGATGAAAATCCATTTAAAAACAATCGGAATAATAACACAAACGTGTAAGCTCTTCACTTGTTTTTATTTTTATTAACCACGAGAATTATTTCGACACACATTGTCTTTGTCAGAAGGTAAAAACTAAAATTAAAAATTTTATAAATTCTATGCAAGAAAATATCTTTCTAAACAAAAATATTATGTAGCATAGTTAAATTATTCTTTATACCGTATGCCAAGTAAAGTCCGCATCATAATATGGGATTTTTTTTATTAATAGCTTTATTCGAAATTTGACTTTGGCATCAAGTTCTGCTTCGATCGAGATGAAAATTAAGCAAAAAAATAGTAGTCACGAGATTCGCATTATCTGTCAAATTTTTTTTTTTTTCAAAAAATAATTCAAAAGTGGGGTTATTTTTGAAAATATCGAAAAACTTATTAAAAAAAGTTTTTTTAAATGCAGTTTCTAGCCCACATGCAAAATTTTAGCTGCATAAGATATTTTTGATTTTTACCCACCACTAAAATTTATTTTCCACTTAATGAACACTTTACTGATGACACTGTGTTCTTTTTTTTGTCTGAATATTGAGGTGTATTACATTCAGACATTAACTACCTTTTCAAAAATACTTATTTTATGAAGTTACCTTATACAGAGTCAAAAACAAATAAACTTTGCATCATCACATGCTACCAAATTTTAATAGCCCAATTTTGATTTTGTAGAAAAACACACATTTAATGTAGCGCTACTTTTAAAGAAAATGTATCTGAAATAAAGCATTGTCAAAACTAAGAAGTTTTATATAGGTTGCGTTGAGTCTTATTTTGCAAAAGTGGTGCAATTTACAAAATATGGTTAAAAAATCAAAATTATCTTTTGCAGCTAAAATTTTGCACGTGGGCTAGAAACTCCATTTAAAAAAGCTTTTTCTAATAACGTTTTTCGATACTTTCAGAAATAACCCCACTTTTAAATTATTTTTTGGAAAAAAATTAAAATTTGACAGATAATGCGAATCACTTGACTACTATTTTTTTTTGCTTAATTTTCATCTCGATCGAAGCAGAAGTTGATACCCAAGTCAAATTTCGAATAAAGTTATTAATCAAAAAAATCCCATATGATGCGGACTTTACTGTAGACATCTCACGTCTATTATGGTATTAAACTTGTATCATTTTATCTCACTACATTGACAATTACCTTTAATTAGTTACTAAAACATTTTATTTAAATCGGTTTGACTTGTAATTCACAAAAAATTCTAATTCGTCTGTACTACCTGATAATTTTAGAGTTTTTTTTTATGTTTAGTGGATAATTATCACAGTTTTAAAAAGTGACATTAATTACGTTTAAATTGCATCGATAAATCGTGACCTAAAATGTAAATAAAGTGAAACATCTGCTTTCCCCTGCATGACTTCGCAATTTTTCAACCCTCATCATTTTACAGGAAAAACGACGAACAAATCCATCAACGAGAAAATGTTCATCAGTACTTTTTAAATCATACAAAAGTTAACAATACTGTTCCACTTAACTTTACAGAAATGTTTTTGGGTCAAATTTAATATATGCCGATGTTTATAGGTGTTGCTTCTTATGAAGATTATGAACAACTAATTATGTAAAGTTGTCAACGTAGTAATTTAAATTATTTACAATATTTAATCCGCTAGATAAAATAAATAGAAAAAATTAGTGTTGAAATAGTCGTTATTTGGAAAACAGATATAAAAATATATTAAAGTAATTACGACAGAAATTTAATTGTACAGTTACCGTCACAGAAATCCGGGCACTAATCTGACAGCTAAAATTTTTTCCTGAGTTTTGGTAATTCAGGCTTTTACCTTTACTACCATAGATTTGAAGGTAAAGGTAATGGTAAAGCGATATTGGTAAAGTAAACTATACAATAACAACTTATTATTCAATATAGCTTAAAAGAAAGTAAAGTAACTTTATTTACAACCATACATGTAATGTTGACATTACAACATTTTTAAAAGTTTAAAAGTGTCACATTACCTATGTCTACTTCCCTCTTCCACTTCCCTCACTCACTTCCCTCACCCATTTCCCTCACTTATTTCCCTCATTCTTGTCATTCAACCAGCATATTTTTGTTTGGCGTCAAAACAATAAATGTCATATTTTGACATTTTTACTACATTTTTGAAAAAATGAAATATTATCTAATTTTCAATTAACGGTGTGGTTTTAAATAAAATAGTATACAAACCTCAGAGGAAAGTTTTCATTACTGTCACCAGATTAAATTTAACCTCGACGCTTCGCGTCTCGGATAAATAACTAATCTCTCCACAGTAATGAAACACTTTCCTCTTCGGTATGTAATATACTAATACTACTACAAAACTATGGCGATATAAATAAACTGAGGAGAAAATAAAACAAATAGTATTTAATATTTTATTGCCCTTCCATTACTTTGAATAACTGATGTTAATCTTTTAGGCATTGAAGCCACCAGACCATTACAGTATTCTTCCGTTAGTTGATTCCAAGTCTCTTGTATTTTCAGCCACAATTATTGTTCTCTATTTTCTGGACAAAAATCATTACATTTGTTAATTCTGTTGATCATGTAACCCCAAACATTTTCCATCGAATTTAAATCTGGACTCCTAGAAGGCCAGGATAATAATTGAATGTCCCTTTGATGCATCCAATCAGATACTGCGTGGGCAGTAAGAACCGGGCAAATATCATGTTGGTCAATGTAATTAGTATTGGGAAACATATCATTAACCGATTGCAACATCAAGTTCTCCAATATTTGTATGTAATTTTGTGCATTAAAATCTACCTTCTATGCGCGTACAAACTCCTATACCCTGTGCACTTATCCACCCCCAAACGTTGACAGAAAAACGGCCGCTTGTTGAAATATTCTGAATGTAGCGTTCATTGGTCTATATACCCTTACTCTCCCGCTGTAACATGATTGGAAAATCTTTTCTTCTGTGAAAATTACATTTTCCAAAGCATTTATACCAGCTTCGTAATATTGTAATGCATATCCCACTCTGCTTTTTGTTGGTTACCATTAGGAAAGGCTTTCTAGCTGCAGGGTGATTGCGAAGATTTGAACCATCTCTTTTTCTTCGTTGTGCGGTTCTAATGGGACCCGGAAAATCAGTTACATTGTGAGCTAAAACAGCCGTTTTAAAAGGATTTTCCCTTAGGTATTGAATTAGAGTATTGTCATGTTCTTCTGTCGATGCCCTTTTAAGGCCTGTCCCTTCTATTCTTTCCAGCGAGTGTGTTTCCATCCATTTTATTTTGATATCATGAACTGTACTTTTTGGCGTTTGAAATCTTTGAGCCACCCGTCTCTCTGACCATCCTTCTTCTAGCAGTGTCACAATTTTGGCCTTTTCCGCAGCATTTAAATGACGGGGCATATTTGTTAATTTATTTCACTAGCCGTAAATAAATTTCAGTTCACCATTTTTGTCAATGTCATTAAAACAGATAGTTTTTAGGTAGGTATTCGAGATGTATAAAGGTCGGCTTACAATAGGAAAAACTGCTGCCCGGATGTTTGTGATGGTAACTGTACATTGTTGTTGTTTTTTTGAGACATTACGTGGCTTGTGTGTATTGTTTCGCTAATGCTAAATAAACTCATAAGAATGAAGTACCTGCTATAGGCGACAAAAAACATAACCTTCTTTTCTTTGGTAGTTATGCACAGTGTCACTTTTGAACATATTTACCTTTGCCAATGTAAATTAATAATAAAAACTATTGGTTTAACATCAAACGGTTCACTATCTACGTCTATTGGACCTGTAATTCGGGTTTGAAAAGGGATTACACTCTGTTGGTTACAAAAACGATTTCTTTATGTTTGCTTACTAAAATATATTTTTAATTTATCAATTGTTAATTTCAAAAAAATTAAATATTTTATTTAATGTAAATTTTATTTTTATACATGTTGTTATACTGTGTATAACCAGCAAAACTCTAATTAAAATTAGTGTGATAAAATGTTGTTGTTGTTTTATTTATACCTAATCAGGATGTTCGGAAAATATGTTTGGATAATTAGACATACATACAGGGTGTTCATTTGAAAACTTCCCACCTCGATTTTCCTGCTTTAAAATGAAAATGTGGAAAATCGCTCGGACCCGTCGATTTTTATTTCGAGGGGGACATCTTTTGCGTATATTGTCAATCTTGTAACTTCAAGCCCCTAGGAGGGAGAGGGGGTAAGATCTAAATCTTAAATGGATACCCCTATTTTATATAATTTTTTTGGATTTTGCATAAAATTCTGAACATTTTTTTAATAAAAGCATTATTAGTCCATACTTAACAGTTTCCGAGATATTTGCTCTTGAAAAATTACATTTTTGAACTTTGACATCAGCGTCTAGCTTTCTAACTGTACGTCTTAGAGCAAAACGGCTTACATGTCCCTATCTTCGATTTTTATTATCATTCCAATAGTGTGAACTTTCGGTTAAACCGGATGCAAGAAATATAGTACTTCTGGTTTGACCGGAATTTGACACATTGGAAAGATAATAAAAATAGGGACATGTAAGCCGTTTTGCTCTAAGACGTACAGTTAGAAAGCTAGACGCTGTCAAAGTTCAAAAATGTCATTTTTCATGAGTCAATATCTCGGAAGCTGTTAAGTATAGACTAATAATGCTTTTATCAAAAATGTTCAGAATTTTATGCAGAATCCAAAAAAATTATATAAAATAGGGGTATTCATTTAAGATTTAGATCTTACCTCCCCTCCCTCCTAGGGGCTTGAAGTTACAAGATTGACAATATACGCAAAAGATATCCCCCTCAAAATAAAAATCGACGGGTCCGAGCGATTTTCCACATTTTCATTTTAAAGCAGGAAAATTGAGGTGGGAAGTTTTCAAATGAACACCCTGTATATTAAATTCTACGTGGTAAAATAAAGGTAGTAAGGGCCGGTATTTTCATCCTCGGTTAAAGCTCGGTTATTTTAATTCCTCGGTTAAACTTGACATTTGATGTTTATAACATGCTTTATGTGTCACAAAACAAGTTTAACTAAGCAATAAAAATAACCGAGTTTTAACCGAGGATGAAAATACCGGCCCTAAGTCACTTAACACTAGGTTAGGTTAGAGTTGTCCAAACTTTTAAATTTTTCGATATTTTTTTACATTTTCCCAAATATGTCTCTTATTATCGCTTTTAGAACAGAAGTCAATATAACCTTTTATGTGAACAGTGCAAAAAGACAACTTTTTTATTTGAAAATTTTGTTTCTAACTTCTATTAGTTCCGCGATATTTACAATAATGTAAAAACCACTTTTCAGTCAATATCGCAAAAACTATAACACTTAAAAAAAATTCTTAAGAAGCAAAAATAAAGATCCCATTAGCATGCAACTTAATAGTTATATACATTGTTGCCGAATCTCTTATACTTTTCGAGAAAAATGGTATTTTATGGACTTTATCAAATTTTTATGAAAAAATTTTCTAGTTATTTTCAAATAACGTTATTTTTTCACAAAGAAACTGGTTAGCCATTTAAAATGATTTTTATGATTAGAATTTTAATTAAGGGGGGCCCCGGAAGTAACTTAACCAAGATAATAGTAGACGGTAAACTCTCCTAAAAAGAAAATTTGAAAATAATCGAGTTAATTACTCCAATAAAACTATAACTCGCGCTTGCGCTCAAACAAATGTTATTTCCCACAAAACCTTACGTGTTAAACTATTTAAATAATGTGTTACTCAGTGCATAAACCTATATTAGTTAAAATATGAAGTTTCAATATATTTTTGTTTTATTTTTCGTTATACATTGTTTCTTTATTTTTCACCACAAAACAGTTATTTTACTTGATCGCCTAATAGACCGGTCGATAATTTTTGAAACCAAAGAAAATAATAGTAGGATGAAACCCATTGGAAAAGGAAGAGAATAAAACAAAAATGAAAGGAAAAATAAATTACGGGCGATCCGAAGTAGGGAAGGGGGGGAGGGGGGGGGGGGGGGGGGTTAAGGGTAGAAAACGATTTATCTCGATTTCCGGTAAAACTACAAGTCCTGTGGAAAAACGTTAAATCGCAAAGTTGTAGGTAATAAAAAGATCTACAACTTTTGTATATACACTTTTTTCACATAACCTCAAAATTTATGTGAAAAATTCAAATAACCAAGTTTTTGGTTTTTTATTTTTATCTTTTACAAAAAATTTTTTTTATCCACGAAATTTGGTGAAAACTTACCTTTTTATGTCCTAAACACACTGTAATTTTTTTGATTTAAAATATTTATTTTTTAACCTTATTTTGACTTAATATCGAAAAAACACCCTAATTTTCAATCGAAAATTCTCATGTCAAAATATCTGCTTTTTTAAAAAAGTCAGTGGGCTTTTTGTTCGTTGAAATCTCTACTTTCTGATGGTGTTAAAAAAAATATACATTACTATGGTAAATGTTCTCAAAAAAATGCAAAGAAATGAAAAAAACTCGAATCAGAATTTTTTTTTTAGTTCAATATGTACAATTTTGAGATATTTATTAAAATTTATACTTTTTTTTATCAATGTAACATGGAATCTTACGTTTTTCGAGTAATTAAAGTATAAATTTTAATAAATAGCTCAAAATTCTACATATTGATCTAAAAAAAAATTTCTGATTCGAGTTGTTTTCGTTTCTTTGCATTTTTTTTGAGAACATTTACTATAGTAATGTATATTCTTTTTAACATCATCAGAAAGTAGAGATTTTAACGAACAAAAAGCCCACCGACTTTTTTAAAAAAGCAGATATTTTGACGTGAGAATTTTCGATTAAAAATTAGGGTGTTTTTTCGATATTAAGTCAAAATAAGGTTAAAAAATAAATATTTTAAATCAAAAAATTACAGTGTGTTTGGGACATAAAAAAGTAAGTTTTCACCAAATTTTGTGGATAAAAAAAAATGTTTGTAAAAGATAAAAGTAAAAAACCAAAAACTTGGTTAATTGAAGTTTTCACATACATTTTGAGGTTATATGAAAAAAGTGTAAATACAAAAATTGTAGATCTTTTTATTACCTACAACTTTGCTGTTTAACGTTTTTCCATAAGACTTGTAGTTTTACCGGAAATCGAGATAAATCGTTTTCTACCATTAAACCCCCCCCCCCCTCCCCCTTCCCGACCTCGGATCGCCCGTAATTTATTTTTCCTTTCATTTTTGTTCTATTCTCTTCCTTTTCCAATGGGTTTCATCCTACTATTATTTTTTTTCACTTTTTACCATTTTCAAAGGCTTCAGCACTGGTCTATAATAACATTCCCCCGAGATTTATTTCCTGCGGTTGACTTTTCATTTAGTTTATTCTTCGATGAAATTTTTTATTGGTTTACAAACATCTGGAGTTCCATAACTTTCACCAAAACCAAACTCGAAACCTCTATTAACAACTCTATCCATACGCCCTGACAACTAAACAACATCAGGCAGTGTTGTTGGTTTAATTTGCGTGATGTAGGTCAGAAACAGGGCGAGCGAGCCAGAGAGCAAAATAATTGGCAACAATGGAGATTTATGGCCTTATTTCATGAAAGATTAATCTTTACGAGTACTATTACGATTGTATTACAATAATAGGGCAGAATTTATGGTTAACACGTGAACTAAATAGAGATCATTGATTTACTTTTTAGAAAAAGAAAACCTTCTAGATAGTTGTCTTTGAAAATTATCCAAATCTTCTTTTGGCAGTTTATGTCTTTGGTAGGTGTAAATATAGTTTTAAAGTAACATAGAACCATAGTTATAGCATGTTCCTGGATGGACGTAAGTAAAAGTACATTCATAAGAAAGTTTTCGAAGCAAAGAAACGTAGCATATAAAAAATAAACATGCTTTTCAAATATAAAATTTCTTCAAATGTTGGATTGGGAAACTGAAAAACGTTGAGGTACTCGACAATAATATCTTGGTATCCTTTGATTTCACCAACATGTTTCCCAACATCTTATATTCAGACTGTCTGAAAATAATCAAAAACACACTAACAAACAAAAAAGTAAACCCTGTCACAAAAAATTAAATCATCACTCTGTTTGAATTCAGTATTAGTGAGAACTATTTTCAGGGTGACAATAGATTTTATAAGCAGAAAGACAGCTTAGCAACGCGATCACCACTAAGCCCTCTCTTGGTCGAAATCTTTATGTCACACCCGGAAGATGGGTTTTTAAAAACAAAATTCGCAAAAAACATACTTTTTTGGTACAGATACGTAGATTATATTTTCGTGTGTTTTGCCGGCGAGGATGCAGATTTACAGCTTATTTTAAATCACCTTAACAATTTTTATAACAAAATTAAATTCACAATGGAAACAAAAATAGATGGCGAAATCAAAATTATCCGAATATTACAATTTTAAAACAAGATAATAAATTACACTTTGATATCTATGGAAAACCCACATTCACAGATACAACAATTCCTAATCACTCCGCTCATCCCAATTGCCACAAACTTGCAGCATATAAATCCATAATACATAGAGCCTTTACAGTCCCCATAAATGACGACAACCGCAAAAATGAACTAAACACCATAAATTAAAATATCAGACAATAACGGATTTAATTCGAATATCATTAATTATTTAATAAATAAGAAACAAAAACAAATAACACTAAACAAAATATATCCACACGTAAAAAATAGTTGAAAAGATATATACAAAAATAACATATTTTGGTCCAATTTCTGATAAAAAGCACACATCATTTCAAAAAACGACATACAAGTAGCTTTCACACCAACACAAAAAATATCTTAATTATTCTTCAATATCAAACAAAAAACAACCCCCCCCCCTTAAAAAATCAGGAGTTTATAAGGTAAGCTGTACTCCATGCAATAGCTGCTATATACAGTGTCATCAGTAAAGTCCGCATCATATGGGATTTTTTTTTAATAATAGCTTTATTCAAAATTATACTTTGGCATCAAGTTCTGCATCGATCGAGATGAAAATTAAGCAAGAAAATAGTAGTCACGTGATTCGCATAATCTGTCAAATTTTAATTTTTTCCAAAAAATAATTCAAAAGTATATGAAAATATCGAAAAAAGTTATTGGAAAAAGTTTTTTTAAATGCAGTTTTTAGCCCACGTGAAAAATTTTGATTTTTTACCTATATTTTGTAAATTGCACCACTTTTGCAAAATAAGACTCAACGCAACCTACATAAAACTTCTTAGTTTTGACAATGCTTTATTTTAGATACATTTTCTTTAAAGTAGCTCCATATTAAATGTGTGTTTTTCTACAAAATCAAAATTGGGCTATTAAAATTTGGTCGCATGTGATGCAAAATTTATTTGTTTTTGAACCTGTATAAGATAACTTTATAAAATAAGTATTTTAGAAAACGTAGTTTGTGTTTGAAAGTAATACACCTTAATATTAAGACAAAAAAGAACACAGTGTCTTCAGTAAAGTGTTTTTAAGTGGAAAATAAATTTTAGTTTAACAACCTAAAGTTACACAAGTAAAGTTTATCTATTTTCAACGATTTAATTTAAAACCCCTATATTTTAATTTATTATTCAGCTATGTTATAATAACGTTAACGTGTATTACTTTCAGACACAAACAACGTTTTTTAAAAATAATTATTTTATAAAGTTATCTTATGCAGGGTCAAAAACAAATAAACTTTGTATCAAATGCGACCAAATTTTAATAGCCCAATTTTGATTTTGTAGAAAAACACACATTTAATATGGCGCTACTTTTAAGAAAATGTATCTGAAATAAAGCATTGTCAAAACTAAGAAGTTTTATGTAGGTTGCGTTGAGTCTTATTTTGCAAAAGTGGTGCAATTTACAAAATATAGGTAAAAATCAAAATTATCTTATGCAGCTGGGCTAGAAACTGCATTTAAAAAAACTTTTTCTCATAACTTTTTGCGATATTTTTAGAAATAACCCCAATTTTAAATTATTTTTTGGAAAAAATTAAAATTTGATAAATACTGCGAATCACGTGACTACTATCTTTTTGCTTCATTTTTATCTCGATGCCAACGTCAAATTTCGAATAAAGCTATAAATAAAAAAAATCCCATATGATGCGGACTTTACTGGTGACACTGTAGATCAAATAGGAAGAAATTTTAATATTAGTATCAATGAACATAAGGCATCTTATATGTTAAACAATGAGAACTCTAATTTCGCAAAACATTGTTTGGAGACAGGTCATTATTTCCCAGATATTAATAATTTAAAAATTTTGTATAATGTCCCAAAAAGTCAGAAACGTAATATCTTAGAATCAATTGAAATTTACAAACATAATAAAAACCCTACCATAAACCTACTAAATGACCAAACCGACCTGTGGAATTCCACGCTATTCACAATACTTAAGGATAAATAACCTAATTAACAAGAACAACCAACCTTTAAAACTATCTTAAAAAGAAGAATATTTGTGAAAACCGCAAGCCAATATAATTTTTTAAACCTGAGATATGGAAAATATAATATAAAAATGAGGTCAATAAGGACAAGCTGACGTTTTAATACGGTATTGGTAGGCCATATTACAAATACTATACCCTTGTGTCTTCTATAAAGCCATAATCAACAAAACACTTCTTTAAATTAATGTCCTATAAATTTAATCATAGAGTATGGATGCACTAATGAAACAAATTGCAGTAAAATTTGAAGTAGGCTGTAAAACAAAAAAAGGATAGAAGGCTTTGATTTAAAATATGAAATAGTACGTATCAATGGGTTAAATTTTGATTAATTTTGATTACTTTCCTAATAATTTGTGCTGCGTCAAAATACCGACCTCAAACTAAGAGGCGTTTGACGTGCTTTAAATTTTAAGGAAATAAATAAATATTTAACGCATCTAAACTTGGCACGTACTATTTCATATTTTAAATTAGATTCTTCTTTCCTTCTTTTATTTCACAGCCTACTGCAAATTTTACTGCAATTTGTTTCATTAATGTAGCCATCCTCTATTATTTCTTTTGTAAATAATTTAAATTTAAAAAACAATAACTTATAGAAGTATTGTGCTACTTTCTTGCTATTAAACTTAACAGGAAAAAATTTCCTAATTTTGCAATAAATTACCACTTTTAAAATAAAACTCGACCAAATAATATCCAGCAATATTTTCTCCTGCTTTCCGTCTCATTCACTTCGCCTATTTTACCGTTTGATTTAGGTAGAAATCAATAGATCCTGGCGCTTTCGGCTTATGGAATCTTGCCAAATGCCTATGTATCTGCATAAGCACGTAAAATACTCTTAAAGGGCTATTTTGGTTTGTTCATTTTAAATTTGCCAGGCTATTTTAAAGATTTTTGTAATTATTGGACTAATTATCTTCTTACAACACTTTTTTGTGTAAAAAAGTACATTATTTACATATACATGGTCCGTCACCTATATTTAGTTTCTTATCTTTGTAGAATTTGTCTTTGTTATCGGTATCAGCGTATATTTAATAAACTTTGTCCTCAAATAAGTAAAGAAATTTTAACAAAAACAACATGAATAATTCACTTTATTTTGAAAAATTTGTGGTGACTGCAGTTCGTAGTACTACTACATTACCAAACTGAATACCTTATGTCGTCAAAAAATATCACCAATAAAAAGAAAATTGCTATCAGCACGCGTAAAAAGTTTACAGAACATAATACACGTTTACGAAACACTTTGAAACCTGATTTTCTACACACCCTTCCATATAGCGAAACTCTCAGCTCGTTAAAGCGACTGACAGCATACTCAAATTTAGTACTATAACATTTTTGAAGCGAGAAAAGAATGACAATTATTTAAACAAAAAAAACATTCCGTTATAAACTTGTCACAGTTAAACGTTTGCCATCATTTACAGTCTTCCCTTCATATTTTTTTTTTTTTTTAATTATTTATTTTACGTCGGCCTTTTTCCGCAACGAGGCCAATCACCGACGCCAGGGAATTTGTCACACACTATCTGGTAATTTTGCCGAATCCCTCTTTGTCGAGGGTAGGGTTCTTTAACGTGCCAACATCCATGACACGGGGCCCACAGTTTAACGTCTCTTCCGAAAGACGGCGCCACCTCTTAAACCAAATTCCAAATTTAACATCGACGTTGTCGGCACCGGGAATGGAACCCGGGCCTACGATCTGTGAGGCTGCTGCGCTAACCACTAGACCACAACGTCGACTTCCCTTCATATAAATTTGTGTATTTTTTTTTTAACGTTATCATTATGAGAACGCGATGTCCGTCCCTTTGTGCTGCTCTGCTTGCTTAATTCGGTTGTCTGGCGCGAGTATATTTTAATTTGGTCTATTTTAGAAACACGTTAGCAATTTTTACCAAAATAGGTTTTATGCGCGTAAATTTCTGAAACCACCAAATCAATTTTATCAACATAATATAGTTCTTAATCTGCAGTAAATATTCTTCTTTTTAGGAAACGGAAATTTGGATTTAGGACTAGGCGGTATCTGAGTAATTTACTTTTAGAGAACTCGGTAAGGGGAAGGCTAGGTTAGAGTGGCAGACCTCTGGCATTGACCAAACAGTCACACGTAGTCCTGTAAGGACCGTGTTCCGCGAAACCATTCTTAAACGCCTACTTAAACGTTTTTTTATTATTTTAATTTTAATTTGTGTGTTTAACTTTTAGGTCTGATGATGCTCATATAAAGGCGAAACATGTTACCTTTTATCTTGTAAAATTAACAAATAATTTGACGAGGCGCCGACTTTGCGTTTTTTTATTTGGCAATAATAGAAACGGGTCTCTTTGATAAATGGACTATTTTTTTTGAACTCAACTATACAGATTCTAATGCAGTCTAGTTTATTCAATAACGGTAAATGCTAAAAAAGTGGATAAATATTTTGCTAATTGAGTTCCAGGATAAATTTTAATACACAACTCTTATTACGACAGAAATGCATAAAATATTTTGAAACAATGTGTCTAACATTCAATTAAACTTAAGACGTGATATAATGTTATTATACCAACCAAACATTTCACTTTAATAACTATTTTCTAAATAAATTAAAGTGCCAGGATGTTGGGATAGAAAAATAAAGTTTTAAAAGAAATTTATCTATCATGTTTCAGCTACTTTACCTTTTTGTTTACTCGATGTGTTGTGTGCTGTGTTGCATGTGTGAGATATGGCCTGTGGCCTTTTAAGTATCAACGATGATATCGCGTGCAAAGAACTATAAAGCAATAATCGGTAAATCCCTAGAATGTACTTAATGTATCCCAAGGAGAATTATCCAACCTTTTTCTTAATTAGGCACTTGTACCTACAATAAAAATTTTCACTAATAAAAAGTCGAATTTAAGTAAACTATTACTGTTTTTTTTGGTAAAACGTAGGAAGGTAAAAACAAAACCTCTTCAAAAACGCTTTATAAAATAAAATTAAATTGAAGGTTTTGTCAATATGTCTTTGGCCATATTATTATGTAGTCCAATGTTGAAATTTAATATTTCCGTTTATCTTCATTTCTTTGGCATAAAAACATTAAGTTTCTATATGTGTTGTTCTCAGGCATACTTTATCTTAATTGAGCAATGCTTAACAACTCTTATTATCCTGGTTATAATATTGTAGCAATTAGAGTTATGTTGAAGTCATAACACAGTTTTTTTATTCATTCAGCCTTTGAAAGAGCTACCAGTTCTGTTTATGTTGAAGAAAGTGATATGCAATCGTGCTTTCTACTTTTCCAAGTAATCAAGCTTCCATTGAATCCGTAGGTATCCTGTATTTAATTTTCGATCTAGTTTGTCTCCACCCCGATCCGTCTACGTATCCTTGTAGTACTTCTTCATTTTTGTTTCCATTTCCCAATTTTATTTTTACTTCTCTCCAGTCTTCTTCACTTGGGGGTGATCCATTATTCAACTTAAAATTAATACACATACCCGGACTAGTATCGACTGCTAGTATTTATTTTTATAATATTCGGTATCTAATGGTATCATTGTGTATTTTGTACCCTGAAAGTTTAGGATATATGTTTTTTTGACATAATATCATGTATATTACTTTTTTATTTTTCTCAACATGAACTCCAACATAAGTGCTTATATCTCCCAAGTTAATAATATAATATTTATTGTTTAATGTATTTGTTATTTTCATTATTAAAAGCAATTGGAAAACCATCGCCGTTAAACCAAGAAATAATATAACAAAATTACTTGCTATTTATATATAATTAGTTATTTATTTCTATCTACTTAAAAAGGTAATTAGAGATGTAGATAAATAAAATTTGTTCTTTGAATTTGCCCAAAAAGATGTAGATTTGGGGCATTTTATGGTCAGACATATAATTAGGGTTTTATGGCAGTCAAAATACCAACGGTATATTGTAAACTATACTATCCGTATAGTAAGATATATATTATTAGATTATAATATTTCAATTTCGGTCCTATAATTCGATCCATCAGTCTTTGAAAAGTAGGGGGTGCCGAGCGTAATCCGAACAACTTTAACTTTTAACTGGAATAAACATCTGCCGGATACTGTAAATGCGGTAATAGGTTTACTCCCGGAGTTAAACGGCACCTGCCAGTAACCTTGTTTAAGGTGTATACTTGCTCCATGTAGTTTGTCCAGAATTGCGTTTATAAATAGGGTCGGGTAGGCGTCCTTGTAAGAAATGTTATTAATTAAAAGAAAATATAGTGGCATATCGGACAAGTGTGTAACTATTCTTTATATTGGAATACACAGAGATCCAAGTTCAATGGATACCCTGGGGCGGGTAGACCACGACAACCGTTTCGTCCTTATTAGGACTCGACGGGCAGACAGAACCCAAGCAATTCCAAGAATGACGGAAAAATGCACTAAAAGCCTCCTTGCAAAACCAAGGCGGTCATCAGTGCACCGTAGCGCCATCCCACGAAATTCACTCCAATATAAAAGATAGTTACACTAGTATGATCGAAAGGTAGACAACTAAATAAACCACGAAGTGCAACCACGATCCAGTATAGGGAACGCTATTTGCGTTTTCACCGAAAACATCTGCCATTTTGCAGACAAAAAAACAGATCAACGCTGGCACCCACCAGAATGCGCGCAATCCGTTTAAGTTTTAAGCCATAAAAATGTTTAAAAGATGATATAGTGTCCGCGAAAATAATTAAAAGAAAATATTGTGGCATATCGGACAAGTGTGTACTATTTTGTATATTGGAATACACAGGGATCCAAGCTTAATGGATACCCTGGGGCGGGTAGAGGTTTATATTGGAGTTAATTCCGCTGGTATGGCGCTACGGTGTATTGATGTCCGCTTTGATTAAAAGAAAATATAGTGGCATATCGGACAAGTGTGTAACTATTCTTTATATTGGAATACTCAACTCAAACGGATTGCGCGCATTCTGGTGGGTGCCAGCGTTGATCTGTTTTCTTGTCTGCAAAATGGCAGATGTTTTCGGTGAAAACGCAAATAGCGTTCCCTATACTGGATTGTGGTTGTACTTCGTGGTTTATTTAGTTGTCTACCTTTCGATCATACCACGGTAACTATCTTTTATATTGGAGTGAATTCCGTGGGATGGCGCTACGCTGCACTGATGACCGCCTTGGTTTTGCAAGGAGGCTTTTAGTGCATTTTTCCGTCATTCTTGGAATTGCTTGGGTTATGGCTGCCCGTCGAGTCCTAATAAGGACGAAACGGCCGTCGTGGTCTACCCGCCCCAGGGTATCCATTGAACTTGGATCCCTGTGTATTCCAATATAAAGAATAGTTACACACTTGTCCGATATGCCAGTATATTTTCTTTTAATTATTTTCGCGGACACTATATCATCTTTTAAATGTTATTAATTTTATGCAAAATCTCAGTTTTCCGAACAATGACGACTGAGGAACTCCGGGCGCCCGGAACTCCAAGGGCTATCCGAGGGTTCGATAATCCCTTCTTCCTTATAATAAAAACGTACGTTTGCTTCCCCCTTGTTAAATCCCACTTCTTGCACATACATATTTGTATAGTGTTAAGTTCCAAACTCTAGCTAATGGTTTAAGTCAATATTTTATACTTTTGTTTAAATTACAAACTAAATGCTGGTTTTTAATTTCTTAAAAACCTTAAGTTGGATAGGTATCAGGAGAAAATATACTACGTTCAAATTTTAAATATTTAACGTGTTTTACAAAAAAAATATTTTTAAAATAGTTTAATTTAAATGCTAACTATTGCTATGCATACGCATATCACACGTCATTATACGATGACTCTGACCAGTGACCTTAAAAGTCAATTAGTCCATACAACTATATCCAATATTGCTCCAATTAATTAACTGTCACCTGTGCAATTAGCCAGAACCAATTATATTAATTTTACATTAGCATAGGAACTGCTATACTAGCCCAACTTATAAGAAACATAATTTGTGGATTTATATAGTTTTTAACTGATCTATAAATACATTTTTATTACCGGATGTTATCATTTTTACAAACAATTTATTATTATCGTCAGCTTTTTGAATATTTTTTATGAAAAGGTATCTCTATTGGTCAGTAGTGAATAGGTAAATAAAATAGTTACTTACCGCAGCTTTTTCAATATTTAGGTTAATTAAAAACGTTTAAGCTAAGATATGGTTGAGTAGTATTTAATTAGTTGATGGTCCACATTTAATTTGGGAATGTGTTTAGAGGGTGAAAATAACAGAAATAAGCCCATATGTTTTAGTTCGATTCTCAACCATTTCTGAAATAATAGGTTCTAAAGTTTTTGTAAGGTAATTGTCTGGTTTCCACTCGTGTTTCATATACTAGCGATTTCATCCATCCCCAAAGGCAATAATCAAGCGGGTTTAAGTCTGGTGACCTCGGTGGCCAAACTTGCGGACCACCTCTGCCAATCCAGCGATTAGGAAAACGATAATTCAAGAAATTTCAAACACGGAGACTAAAATGAGGTGGGGCTCCATCATGTTAGAAGTACATTCGTTGTCGAAGATTTAAAGGAACATCATTCAAAATGTGTATTAAATGGTCCTCCAAAAACCGTAAATATCCTTCGCCGGTAAGATGCCCATCCATTTCAAATGGAGCAAACAACTGGTCGTTAAGCATTCCACACCAGACATTAATACTGAATCGATGTTGAAAGTTTCGTTCAAAAGTAAAATGAGGGTTTTCAACTGACAACCGATGTTCATTGTGTCAATTATTAATTCCATCACGAGTGAACTGAGCTTCATCGCTAAATAAAAATGTATTTGTGCAGCAGAGTTCAATGATTTAGTATCTATTACATGAAATAACCAGGCAAAAAAGAAATGTTTTTAGTGGGAGGGATGAACCTGATGTATAGTAACTAATAGATGCTATGTATTGTATGTGGATTATTTCATTCATGGGAAGCCAAGATTAAGGTCACGACCTGCTTAAGTGAGATCCACTATCGTGGACCCTCATATATATCTCCTGAACCAATTTTTTTTGCTGACATGGACCCCTTGCAGATCGTAGTCGACCCCTGGGGGTCGATATAAACCTCTTTGGGTATCATTGGGTACCAATAAAATGGATTCATTAAATGAAGTATTTAGTAGGTATTATTATAAGCTAGGACAAAAAACAAAAATACATCGGAACAGCTAAAAGAATTAAAAGCAATACAATTCTTTAAATAATTTATTACATTTTTTTTATAATTACTTTAAATCTTAGCGATGATTTTCCTTTTATTAAAAAATTTATTATCACATATATTTGTATACATTTTAATGTCTTACAAACTGTAAACAAAGTATGAAATGGTTGTCACCACATATTTTTCATGTTAGGTTGTAAAATGTTACGTAACTTGCTTCAAATTAAAACCATCGCTAACTTTTTACCCCACGGGAACACTTTATGCCATGTTTATTACCCTATTTAGTTGTCCTCTGCAACATTTTTAAAACCGCAACATGAATTGTCAAGTGCACAATTTGTAGGTAATTGAACAAAAACATGCATAAACCACTGCAAACTAAAGCAGTGGTGTTCCGCACCTACATTGTTGGTATTTCGTATTTCTAAGAGTTTATAACGACTTGCAAAATTAACACCGTATTTGCTGTTCTCAACGGTAGTATACAGGGTGTCCAAAAAATTCATCGTGTGCAACGTTTAAATCTCTTGAAGACATTCGTAAATATCGAGTCAATTCGGTTCGTTTTGTTTTTCAAGTCAAGTGCCAACTTCATATTGGATTTCTTTAAAGGCTTACGTAACTTTGCCCCTAATTCACACAGGTCAACGAAGCCGGCGGGAATAAAATATCTATATCTCCAGTTCTGTCCAGGCCAAGGCAAGTTTTTAATTTTACCGAAAAAATATCAAAAGGATTTATACAGGTATTTGCCATTTTTTCATATAATAATGAGTTGATAATTTCTCTTAGTTTCTGAGTGTAGGAAGAAAAATAAACGTCAACTTTAATATTAATATGTTAGTTGGATGACCTAAAAACTTTTATTTATGTATAATACCATCACAATTTTAATAACATCGCCTTTTCAAAATAAAATGATAACTTTATTTTAAAACGTCTTCTCAATAAAGCCTTTCAACTCTATTAATAGAGAAATGACTTTATCTTAATTTATAATATACGAAAAACCCGTTGGAAAAATGCAGCGTATTCATTTACCATTCTTTGTCCCTTAAAAAGTCGACTGGCTTTTATATGGAAATTCTTTTCAATATTCCAGAGCACGTTTTCAAAACGTTATTCGTCCATGGCTCAAGTACCTCTTATATTGTTTTATTGTTCGGGTGTATTTGAAGCTTTTAAATTTTATATAGAGGTATATAAATTATTATCCTCATCAATCTTTTAATATTATTGATAGATATTAGAGATTTGTATGAGAATACACAGAGATCCAATCGTCATGGATTTCGTTCTTATTAGGGCTCTATAGGAAATGCCATAACCCAAAGCATCTCCACAGAAGACGAAACATGCATTTAAAGCCACCCTGTGCGGCAATGAATGCGAGGTATCGCCATCTAGTGGAATTAACTTTAATACAAAAGGCAGTTCCGCGTCGTCAGGCGTCTCCTTGTTTATCTAATGAATGCAATAACTTAAATTTTTAATTAATACCAGTTTAATAAGTAATGAAGGTAACAAAACTTTTTTGGGATAGGCAATAATTATATTTTTTACGTTACCTTGACCTGGAATATTGAAGCCATTCTTTTACTTACTATTCCGAAGGCAAAAAAAAACAGCAATACTTCGTAAATCCACCCTGAAGACTTAGTAACAGTCCTATGAATTTCAGATCACCACATATTTGCCACTTATACTGAATCATAGCTTATTGCATTTGGTGACATACTTTCGTATGTTAACTTCATGTGTTGAGAATATGAAGCAGAGCTGCTTTTACATGTATTTTAGACAAATCTATAAATAAACGCCATTCGTCTGGGTTATGTGCAATTCGTAATTTTTCCATAACACTATTTGGATTAACACAAACACACATTTTATCCTGCATAGTAAAAAAACGAGGATAGCTCCTGTTAACGATTCCTAAAAATTGTAACTTTGGTTCCAGCGGCTAGTAAAGTGCATTGTTGTAATTAGGAAAATAATACTTCAGCATGATCTTTGGACAAGTGGACGTTCCGAACTAGATCATCTAATTCAGCTTGTTCGATTAAATTTTATCGCCAACAACTCTGCATCTGCCTCTGCGTCTGCTGCAAGAATTACGATTTTCGCCGACACACTCCGACGAATCATCATCATCATCAATTAGCCCTTTGCATCCACTGCTGGATATAGGCCTCCCCCATTTCTGCCCACTGTCCTCTATTTTGAGCGCTCTGCACCCAGTTTGTAGTTATTCTTTTAATATCGTCCGTCCATCGCGTGGGAGGTCTTCCCCTGTTTCTCTTGTCAGCCCTTGGTCTCCACTCGAGTAGCCTTATTGTCCATCGTTCATCTGTCATGCGGGCCCCATGTCCAGCCCAGCTCCACTTGAGCTTTGCCACCTGGTAGATAACATCCGTGACTCCTGTTCTCGCCCATAAGTCCTTATTTCTAACGTGGTCACGAAGTGACACACCGAGCATCGATCTTTCCATCTTGCGTTGTGTTATTCTAAGCTTCTGAGCAGATGGGACTTTCAGAGTTAAAGTTTCGGCGCCGTAGGTCATAACCGGTAGAATGCACTGATTAAAAACCTTTCGCTTCAGACAAATTGGGAGATTACTCCTAAACACGTCCCCAAGTTTGCCATACGCAGCCCAAGAGAGCGTAATTCTTCTTTTTAATTCGCATGTTTGATTATCTCTCGAGATTCTCACTTCATGACCAAGATATGTTTACTTATCGACGAATCATACATACACTCAAAAACACCGTATCTTTAAAATCTTGCTTGAGATAATAAACTGATTTTGATGCTAGCCGACTAACTTTATTGTTATGCAAAGTGCCGTAATATCACGTATTAAATTAAGTCTAAGCCTATTAAAGCTGAAAATTCTGAACAGTGTTTAAACCGTATTTTACTGTATAAACGGACATATTACGATGCCATCCGAGAGACATAGAATAATAATGCAAACACAATATAACAGGCGCTTTATGGTTGATGATTACTCTAGATCTTGGTTACAGCTACAATTTACGTTTTCATGGTAATAAAACTACGCTATGAGCTGTGCCTGGAAGTCCAGTGTGTTCATGCTTGTCAGTTGGAAATGATAAATTTAAGTTTACTTGTGGCAGATATATATTACGCATTGCTATTCATTTTATGTTTGTTTGGTGATGTATGGTCGTTCGAATCTAAAAATAGCCAATGAACCTAATGAATAAAAATGTAGCGATTGCTCTTTCTGATAAAATCGAAGTAATTTCTTAAAAGCCAATGAATAAAAACTAAAGTAATTATTGCTTTTGCGTCCAGCGATCGCTTAAAAGTGCAGGAATTGCTACTAGTCAATGCTTTTTCTTAAAAAATAGAAGCAATTCGCTGCCTGATTATTACAAGGTTGTATGATACTAAAACATGAATTGGAGAAAAGCGATGTTAAATATTTGGCCCCATGAATTATCGTGGTGGTAACACTTTTTATTAATTTTGTTTTTTTGCAGATACTAGACGTGTTGACAATTCCTGCCAATGTCGGTGCGACTTCTGTTGATTGAGTACATTTCAGTAAGGCGCGTGTCACGAGCACTACGTGCAGGAACACGATAGTTGATGAATTCCAGAAGATCGGAGCATCTATGTTATTAGTTATAATCTTGAAGCCAATGAAAATTGTTAGAAAGATTCCTCGCTTCTCCATGCTGTCCAAATTCAACATTAACAATCGCTGGCGATGTGATAAAGTGCTTTTTACTATACCTAATTTATACCATACGAAATTCGCGAACTTAATCTGAACGCCCTCAATCCGATCAATATGAGTTTTATAGTAAGGTGCTCATACTATACAACAGTATTCTAGATGACTTCGTACTAGAGAGTAATATAGTGACTTTAAAACTTAAATATTTGTAAACTCCCAGCAACGCCTTATTATAAATCCTGCCATTTTAAAAGATTTAGATAAAATGTAGTTTATATGATCATTAAATCGCAATTCGGTGTCGAATAGGACTCCCAGGTAGGGTTGCCAACTCTCCCGGAATTCCGGGATTCTCCAGGAAAAATACAGTTGACTTAAAGAATCTCCCGGCTCCTGGAATGCAGTTAAATTCTCCCGGAAATTTAACAAAAATTGCCTTCACAGCATATTTATTTATATTTTATGCTCGGTTTTATATGCTTGTAAATAATACAATATTAATGAATAAAAATCGTGAATTTGTACAAATATATTAACTGTGGCAACATTGGCGGTCGGCAGCTAGCGCATCATTTCATCATCTCTTGTCACTCTATTAGTTCATTTTCATTAGTTGGCTGCGTAATAGCGTAATTTAAGTGGCGGCTAGAACCAACGTGTTTTGTTTATACTTGCGTCGTGCTGTAAGTACGCAGGTATTGTTGTTGCTGTTATATTCTACAAATAAAGCATAATGTCGGATTCGGGAAACTCGCACGAAAGCTTAACTCAGACACCGCCGAAAAAGAAAAAAGTTAAATATCATACAAGCTTTGATGAAAGCTGGTTGAACAATCCTCTGTTTAGTGCTTGGCTTAAAAAACGAGATGATTTTACCGCTGAATGTAAGTTGTGCAAAACCGATATTTCAGTAAAATACGAAGGTAAAAGAGCTCTAGTTGTGCATTCGGAAGGTAAAAAACATAAGGTATTTCTCAAAAACAAGTTTTCAATGACATCAGTGGCTAGTTTTTTTGTGAAAAAACATTCAAGAGACGAAGATCTAATAACTGCTGCAGAAATTACATTTGTATATCATGGAGTTAAACATCATCACAGCTACTCAAGTCAAGATTGTAACAATAAGTTGTTCCCGACGTTGTTTCCTGATTCTGAAGTTGCAAAAAAAATTGCGTGCGGTCGAACTAAAGCTACAAGTATTTGTGAAAATGTCATAGCTCGTCTATCGCAAGAAATCCTTCTATCAAAACTGCAGGAGTCTACTTATTTCTCTCTTGGAACTGATTCGTCCAACAAGGGGAATTTAAAAATGTTTCCAGTGACGGTGCAATGGTTTTCACTTAAAGATGGTTTGAAACAAGGTTTACTTGACTTTTATCAAGACCCTGCTGAAACTAGTGAAGCTATTAAAACACAGCTCTGTAAAGTTTTACAGGAAAACGGCTTATCCTGGTCATCGGTATCTGCACTATCCGCAGATAATGCTTCCGTCAATTATGGGATTCATAATTCAGTTTTTCAAAAACTTAAAATTGAAAACCCAAATATTTTGAAGGCGAATTGTAAGTGCCATATTTTACACAATTGTAACAAATATGCATTAAAAGCTTTACAGTTTGATGTGGAATCGTTGGTATTGAAAGTTTACAGCGAATTTTCCGCATTTGCCAAACGAACTGCAAAGCTCAAAGAATTCTTCGATTTCGCTCATTTAGAGTACAAGTCTATTCTTCGCCATGTGCCAACCCGATGGCTTTCTTTGCTTCCAGCTTTAGATAGACTTCTTTTGAATTGGCCGGTTTTAAGAGAATACTTCCTTAATGAAGGCGAAGACGACTGTGCAGAAATAATTTAGAAAGCCTTTAAAGATGAGAACTGTCTTGCATTATGCTACTGCTATTTTATTCACAATATAATGCAAATCTTTGACATTTCTATTAAGAAACTGGAAAGTGACTGTATTACATGTGCGGAACTACACACAGTTATGATCAAATTGCGATCTAAAATTACCAACCGAAAAAATGACAAGTTTTACGGACAATCGGCGATTCAGTGTTTGAGAAAGTTGACGGTTAGTGATCAAAACACTTTCAAAGAAGATGCAGACAAATATTTGGAGCGTTGTTTAAGCTATTTAAATAAGTGGTACGAATTTGACACTTCTATATATAAGAAAATAGGCATTTTGACAATGGACAACGAAATTGATTTTAATGAACTCCAAGATCTGAGTGCTTCTCTAAACGTGCCAATAAATGAGGATAAATTGTACGACGATTACTGTTTGCTGCGAGAAGTGCGTGAACTTGTGGCAAGTGAAACAAAGAGGGTAGACTTGCGTTGGGTTAATTTTTTTGGAAAATGTAAAGAAGAATCGGGCAAAGAAATAAAAAAACTTGTTACATTCGCTCTATCGATCCCTATCGCAAATGCTGCCGCTGAACGTGTTTTCAGCGTAGTAAACGAACTGTGGTCAAAAAATCGTAATCGTCTTAATGAAGCACATGTTAAATCGGAAATACAGGTGTGCACGAATTTTAATTACACCTGTAAGGAATTCTATAACTTTATCCTTACAAACCAAAAGGCATTACAAGCAACCCGTAGTGTAAAAAAATATCATTTTAAATAAAGAAATTGATTTTTACTAATTTGTTTTATCTTTCTCCCGGATTTCCGATCCACTGAGTTGGCAACCCTACTCCCAGGTCATTTTAACTCGAGGTAAAGGAGTATTGGAAATGGAGTAATGATACAGTATTGGTACTTTTTTCTTGGCGAAAGATATAACCTTACACTTTGAGGTATTCAGTTCCATTTGGTTTGCTTTACACCAGGTAGTTAGTTTGTCGATTCCGTGTTGTAAATTGCGCCAGTCGTTAATGTTTGTGATTTTATAAAATATTTTAAGATCATCTGCATATAAGAGGAAGTTGCAATTTTTAAGTAAATCCGTAAGAACATTTATGAACATGAGAAATAGAAACGGACGCAAAAGTGTGACCCTTGAGGGACTCCGTTACCAGTTATGGTAATGTCCCTTGACAGGACGCCATTAATTTTAACAAATTGTATGCGATTACATCGGTCACTCGAAAACCAAGATCATCAAGGATATCATTTTGAATAGTTCATCCAGGAAAGTCCTCTCTCTTTGCAAGGTTTGGAAAACAATTCCTGACACAGCAAAAAGGATCCCCTTTTTTTACTTGGTAAAACATACAAATAGCTATAAAAACTCGAAAGAGCACTTAAAAGTAGAGATTGTAATGGTGTTCAAGTGTAAGGAAAGCCTCTGTCTGTTTACTTGCTCAAACTATGTTAGTTCTCTTTTTTAGTGAAAATATGGATAGTAATACCGACCGAGACAATAAGTTTGTGCATGTAGTACCAAACTTTTATTTCGTGATTAAAAATTAGGTACACTAGACTTACCAATGAACATATACTAAGAATAATATCAAATATGTATCATACAGTACCAACAAATTATTTTGATATTCTTGATAAACCCAGTGCTAACTGTTTTTTTGCATTGGGGTATGTAAGTTCCAAATGAAAATGTTAAACAATATATTTAACAAATTAAATATATATTTAAATTGTATGCCAAACATACAGACTTCAAGTTAAAATTAATTTGCTTATAACATCTTGAAACTTTAACATAACTTGCCCCCAGGCGAAAAACAATATTACAATAAGTATCACCCTTTTTAATGTTTTAGGTACACGTATGGGAAGCAAAGTGTACCTACATGGCTGATAATGACTGGATCCCTAAAGGCTGAAATTATTTAGATTTTGTTAATTAGGTAGAAACATTCACAAAAGCACAACAATCTTTCAGAATATATTGTTAGTACAATATTTTATAATAATGATAGAAAATATATTATTTTATTTAATAATTTTAGCAGGGTCTGATGTCTTTAAGAATAAAAGGTATCTGAGACACACTGACAGGAAGCTGTGGCCAGGCTCAGGAAATCTATATATTACAGATTTAAAATTTCGTACTTTGCATAACCCTGTCCAGTAACGAATTGCATTGTTCTTGTTTTGCGCACAACAGTTGTCTAAAAATATGTAGAGTTTCTGAACATTTGCCCTTAATATATTGTCGCATATGGATTGGCATCCTTAAGGCTAGATGACATAGTAAAAACTTCACTGCAATGTAAAAACTCTTAAGGTGGCGGAGCTTATCATAAAAAAATATGTGATAAAAACTAGTGTATAGAAGAGAGACAGTGACATTTGAGTTTAAATAAGAATGTTTACAAAAATAATTGTTTGGAATTGGTTGGAATAAAGGGTTCCATTTTAAATAGTACACAGTAGTACATCCAGGAAAATCCCCTCTTTTACAGTTTTGGAAAATAATTCATGACACAGCAAAAAAAGGAACCCCTTCTTCCAATTGGTAGGGGTTACAAAGCACTATACAAACTCTAAAGAGCACGTACGAAGTAGAGTTGTAAAAAGTATTCAAGTGTAAGGGAAACCTCTGCCCGTTTGCCTATTCAAAGTACTAGTTCTCTCAATTTAAGGGAAGTCATGCAAAACACTGCTCCGGAATCAGTCTACTTTGCTCCCATTGCGTAAGTGTCTTTTATACATTGATTTATAACGTGTTGAGGCGTAAGCTGTTTAATCTTCTTTTGGCTTGAGTTAACTATAAAGTCATAGTTGTTTCTTCTGACTTACTTGGATTAGACCACCCCTCCTGAAGTGAGTCTTACGAAGGCGACTCTTCTTTAAAGTAACTCTGTAAATTAACATTTTTGTAAAACACATATATTTTTTTTGGTTATTTTCATAGTTTGTAAGATTATATTTTTTACCACAATTAATCGTTGCTTTGATTTTCTTTGCCTCTAAATAAACTTGTTAAAAATTCCTTGGTGTTTCAGTGAAGAACTAGAGCGCAACCTTAAGTCCGGTAAGACGACTAAATAATTCTATTCTATAAATCTCTATTTTCAAACTATCTAAGCTACACAAGCCAGTCGACTATAAACCGTAGCCTGACATTATGAATAATATAATAATGGTCCAAAAAACTTATGATCTCATTAGTTCCCTTTTTGACAACTGTTTCGCCGTACATACAGGGTGTTTTTTTAAGGTCGACGAGCGGCCATATCTCGGAAACTACTGGGCATAGAAACTCAGGAAAAGAAAAATGATAATTAAAGTGGCCATAAGAAAATTCTGGAAATAATTTTTAAGTTCCGCATTTTGCCGCAAGAGGGCGTAATTGAAAAGTATATTTTAAAATTTTACATAACTCCGAAAATTCCACATTAAGGTATATGTTTGATAACACCATTTTAAAGCTTGGACAATTATGCATCATTTTGGTCTTATGCTCATTGGCGTACCGACTTTAATAAGAGTGGGGGAAGCTGTTAAAAGTGTAATCATTTAAATCGCTGTAACTTATAAACGACTTATCCGATTTTAGCAAACTAAAGACTGTTTGGAAGAGAAATGTATTCACTTTCACCAATCGTATTTAGTTGTCCATAATAGTTCTAAAAAAAATGCTAGAGGGCGCAATTTGCAATAACAATACATTTTTTGATTTTACTCCGAAAAAATAAATCATACGTATAATTATGATACCATAATCGAAAAGAAGATGAAATTTGCTAGAAAAAATTATAAAACTGCAGTTCGATATCTTTGTTCGTTTCAGAGTTATTGCCAATAGAATAATTTTTAATACAAATTACGCCTCTCTAGCAATTTTATTAGAAACTATCTTGTACCATTGGATACGACAATTGAAGGTACTTTCAGACAAGCTTAAATTTAGTAAAATCGGATAAGTCGTTTAGAAGTTACAGCGATTTTAATGTTTACACTGACAATAGCTTCTCCCACTCTTATCAAGTGGAAGTGTGAACATTAAAATCGCTGTAACTTCTAAACGACTTAACCGATTTTACTAAATTTAAGCTTGTTTGGAAGAAAAAGGTAAGTACCTTCAATTGTCGTATCCAATGGTACAGGATAGTTTCTAATAAAATTGCTAGAGGGCGCAATTTGTATTAAAAATTATTCAATTGGCAATAACTCTGAAACGAACAAAAATATCGAACTGCGGTTTTAATATTTTTTTTTAGCATTTTAGCAAATTTCATCTACTTTTCGATTATGGTATCATAAATATAGAGTATGATTTATTTTTTCGGAGTAAAATCAAAAAATGTATTGTTATTGCAAATAGCTAGCTAGCATTTTTTTTTAAACTATTATGGACAACTAAATACGATTGGTGAAAGTGCATACATTTCTCTTCCAAACAGTCTTTAGTTTGCTAAAATCGGATAAGTCGTTTATAAGTTACAGCGATTTAAATGATTACACTTTCAACAGCTTCCCCTACTCTTATTAAAGTCGGTACGCCAATGAGTATAAGACCAAAATGATGCGTAATTGTCCAAACTTTAAAATGGTGTTATCAAACATATACCTTAATGTGGAATTTTCGGAGTTATGTAAAATTTTAAAATTTACTTTTCAATTACGCCCTCTTGCGGCAACATGCGGAACTTAAAAATTATTTCCAGAATTTTCTCATGGCCACTTTAAATGTCATTTTTCTTTTCCTGAGTTTCTATGCCCAGTAGTTTCCGAGATATGGCCGCTCGTCGACCTTAAAAAAACACCCTGTATAAAAATGAGATGTTTTCTTTTGTTAACTATTTAAGAAGTGTTTAATATACCCTGCTTATGGTTGGTATTATTTTGTTGATATAATAAAAGAAATGGACTGTATATTGTACAAACTTGAATGCAGTAAAAATGTATCCTTCTGGCTATATCTTATCGAGGAATTAAGAACATTATACAATTTAATCTAAAATCTGGATTATCAATTTTCCTTTAACTAAAACATAAACGATTTAGGGTTGGTAATTAAAAGTAAATTAATTAATAATAGCTTTCGAAATTTTGCTAATAGGAGTAATGTTTCAAACTATCAAAATAATTTATCTATATATATATTATTTGAGTAAATGTGTTTTGGTTAACGTTTTACTCTGCCTCTAATAAATTATATCCAAGTTTTAGGAATATTTATTTACTGTTCATGTATGTAGTAAATTGCAAAGAAAATTTATAGGGTTAGAAATGTTACCTCCTTGTTAAAAAATCGCAGTACAACGCAGTAGAAAGAGAAAGAAGAGAGATAGAGGGGTGTTAGTGTGCCTGCTGGCCATCAGAGGCGCAATGGCGGGAAATTTGAACAGCGGTTTTAGAACTTTTCAATTTATTATTAACTTTTAAACGAGTTTTTATTGATTTAATATAAATATAAATATTATTGAATTACAAATTAAATCAATAAAAAGACGCACAAAAGTATTTTACATATTGAGGGTTGGTTGCTTTTAGCATAACAGGGCCCAATTAATACCGATCATTTTTTTCAAGGTCACGAACGTTTTTGTTAATAGAAAATTATCCCGAGTCGAAAACGAATAGGGAATTATCACTTCTACTGTGGAATTATCACTTATAATCTCCCTAGCAGCAGAATTAATTCTGGTGCGTGGGATATTCGGTAAGAAAATTTCATAAATTGGAGTTTTTTTCAATTGTAATTTTTTTGCTAAAATGCTACAAATGCAACATATTTCCGGCGGCTTTAGTTAATTGTAACTAATTAGAGTTTTAGAAATTAAGTTTATTTTAGCCGTTAGTAACTCATTTTTATTACTAAAATGTAAGAAACATTAAATAACAAATTTGTTATCTGAAATCCAATGTCTTTATAGTTTTAAATTTAAATAAAACTTTAAAACACATATTTCCGATTAGTTTAGTTTAATATGACGCACTGTATTTTTACAATAGAAGTTGATTTTACTTGTTAGTAACCAAGGTTTAGGTATTACTAAAATTTCAGGAACATTAAAAACATTAATTCGTTTTCAACCATAACATCTGATATTACATGTCTACATAGTTTCAAATGAAACCTAAAAAAACATATTTTCTATGAGTTTAGTTAAATATGACGCACTATATTTTTACAATAGAAGTTGATTTTACTTGTTAGTAACTAACGTTTATTAGTAACATTTCAGGAACATTAATTCGTTTTCAACCATAATATCTGATATTACATGTCTACATAGTTTCAAATGAAACTTAAAAAAACATATTTTCTATGAGTTTAGTTAAATATCACGCACTATATTTTTACAATAGAAGTTGATTTTACTTGTTAGCAACTAACGTTTATTAGTAAAATTTCAGGAACATTAAAAACATTAATTCGTTTTCAACCATAACATCTGATATTACATGTCTACATAGTTTCAAATGAAACCTAAAAAAACATATTTTCAATGAGCTTAGTTAAATATGACGCACTATATTTTTACAATAGAAGTTGATTTTACTTGTTATTAACTAACGCTTATTAGTTAAATTTCAGGAACATTAATTCGGTTTCAACCATAACATCTGATATTACACGTCTACATAGTTTCAAATGAAACTTAAAAAAACATATTTCCGTTAAGTTTAGTTAAATCTTTGATGTGTCTCTTTTAGCCCCGGTGTTCGATATGTACAGCAAATTGGTTGGTATCAATAAAAATTATAAGTAAGTTAGCAACAAAATGTATTTTGATTTTATTCTGAGTGACTTTTGCCAATAGATATAAAGCACTTCATTTTTGACAGAAAAATTATCACTTATTAATTTCATTAAGTTAATAGGAACTAACAAAATTATCACGATATTCTTCCGTTGCTATAAGCAACGTAAACAAAAGGGAGCCTTCTAATTGGTTCCAAATAAATTAATGTAATTTTCTGTAACATTCCTGATTTAACAGATGTGTTTTTCCTAATAACTTTTAAGAATAAGGAAAACATAATTAAAGGAAACCGTTCAATGGAAGAAAACTTTTGAACAATTTCCAATTAGATCGATATAGGCCACAGGGAATCAAACTTAATAATACAGAGGCTTAAGATAAACTTAATACAATTTTCTTTTGCAAGAAAATGTTTTTAATAAAAATACAGGAACAAATGGATTTGAATAAATTAAAAATAGTAGGGCACTATAAATTAATGCAGTATTGCTAGTATTTTATGCTTCCTAGCTAAAAAGTCACTATGTTTATCTAATCTACAACTAAAAAGCGAAATATGCAAAAACGCTTAAATGCCATCTTGAGTTTTAAAGTAGGCACAAAAGCAATTCACTTTCAACAAAATAAAATCACCTATTTTATAAATATTTCAAACCCTGTTGATGGCATTAAGATCTATTTAAAAATAATTTTAAACAATTGTCGGGTATCAGAATGGTAGGCGAAGGCGACTGGGTTGTATGTGTAGCTTAGATGGTTTTGACTTATGTTTTTATTTTCAATGGAGAGTGCTTATTATTTACAGTGCCCTTATGGTGCGCTATCTAATCACTGAAACACAAAGGAATTTTAAAAGATTTATTTGATGAACAGCAAAGCAATGAGTGCTACGTTTGGTCAGTGCTTCTTTATGGTATGAAAGGTTGGACACTAAAAGCGAATACCATTAACAAATTAGAAGCTTTCGAGATGTGGCTATATCGCAAAACCCTTAAAATATCTTGGACGGCAAAATTGACAAATGAGGAAGTTCTCAGACGTGTCAACAAAGAACGTGAACTGTTTGAGGCAATTAAGAGGAGGAAAACGGCATACCTGGGACATATCATGCGAAGAGAAAGATACCAATTCTTGCAGCTGATGATTGAGAGCAAGATTGAGGGCACACGAGGAATCGGAAGGAAGAAGATGTCTTGACTGCGAAACATCAGGCAATGGACAGGATAAACGATGTTCAGTCGCTGATACACACCGCGAGAAATAGAGAAGCGATGGAAAATGTTATCGCGAACATCCCTTAGTGGATACGCATCATCAGAAGAAGAAGAAGAAGAAGAAGAAGAAGAAGAAGAAGAAGAAGAAGAAGAAGAAGAAGAAGAAGAAGAAGAAGAAGAAGAAGAAGAAGAAGAAGAAGAAGAAGAAGAAGAAGAAGAAGAAGAAGAAGAAGAAGAAGAAGAAGAAGAAGAAGAAGAAGAAGAAGAAGAAGAAGAAGAAGAAGAAGAAGAAGAAGAAGAAGAAGAAGAAGAAGAAGAAGAAGAAGAAGAAGAAGAAGAAGAAGAAGAAGAAGAAGAAGAAGAAGAAGAAGAAGAAGAAGAAGAAGAAGAAGAAGAAGAAGAAGAAGAAGAAGAAGAAGAAGAAGAAGAAGAAGAAGAAGAAGAAGAAGAAGAAGAAGAAAGCAATAAGAGAATGAAAGATGACAATAAATACAATAACGACTTAAGAGTATAAAACGGTGAATTTAAATAGTTTTGTAATAAGGAGACAGATTGCCCTTTTTACTCACTTTAGGAACGTGTTATTCCAGCAAGTTTAAAGAAACAATTTCCACTTAATAGATAACTCTGACAAAATGAGAAGTATACAAAATTTACACAATGAACAGTTAAATAAATTACTCAAAAAACACTTACGCATGCAATTGGAGCAAAACAGACTGGTTCTGGTGCAAAACTCTTCATGACTTCAAAAATTGTTCAATTTAGTCTTGACTTTAAACTGAATAGACAAGCGGGCAGAGGTTACCCTTACACTTGAACAATTGTTACAACTCTCTGAGTAAGTGTTCCTTTTGGTTTTTATACAGTTTTGCAACCATTATCAACTGGAAGAAGGGGTTCCGTTTTGCTATGTCAGCAATAATTTTGCACGTTAATAAAAGAGGGGATTTCCCTGGATGTACTATTAGAAGTGGAACCATTTATTCCAACCAATTACAAACAATTATTTCGTATCAAAATTCGTCTACTGACTCCTTCTACGAAACTAGATATATCCTTGTCCTTGTTCTATACACTATCTTTTCACTACACCTCTTCTTATCAAGCTCAACACCCATTAAGAGTCTTAGCAGTCTTAGCACCACAGCGAAGTATAAGATGATCCGTAAGGATACCAATTCATATCCGACACAATCTAGATCGGAAATAGACTTGAATAGTATTTTTTTATAAATAAAATACCATGCAATATACTCTACATCAACCTATATCCACTTTTTTTCCTCTCTATACTATACCTTGGTAATACAAGATAATCAAATATAAATATATATGAACAAAATTTAGTAGTTTATTTTCAAAATACAAAAAATCGCTATTTTTTTTGGATTTTCATAATTCTTAAATATTAATAACTATTTGATCCGCATCCTGTACATATTTCATTTCTTTGTAAGTGAAACAAAACTAGCTACTTTTCCACCAATAAAGAATAAAATAAGTTAATAGTTTTTAGGATACAAGTGAGAACTCCAGGCAATGCAGAAAATCTCATAGTAAGAAATTGATGTAAAAGGCCCTAACTCAATAACTAGTCATATGATTGGATTACGGCCATGGACACTTTTACTAAATACATCAATACCTACAAAATATTTCGAAAAACTAGCCGAAAGCCACTTCCCATAAGCGATGTGAGGCGTCCTTTAAAATACAAAAATACTTCAACTTCTAGTTCCTAAAAGGTTTGTTTAAAACCTTCGTAGATGTTTTTATTAATGTAAATATGTAAAAATAATAACACCTATTCAAAGTTCGCAAAATAAAAAAGATATATTTAATGTATTTAATAAATTATTTAATAAACTTTTATTTGAAATGAAAAATCGCTCTATAATTTGGCACAAGCTTCTATATGAAAGTTTGCTTACTGCTTTTATTCCTGAAAATTATAACCACTATAAATTTTAACACGAGAACTAAAGCTGTGCCCAGTTTATATTAAAGTCTAAACTCAACAACACTTTCCCCATCAGCAATTAGCAAAAGTTTTTATTGATGATCGGTAAAGAATGAGTTACAAGACTAAAAATGTATTACATGAATTCTAGCAGACTTGTAATTCGTTTGTAAGTTTTTAAAAATTGAAATATGTTTATTGAATTCTGGTGGAGAATTATTGGCATTGTAGCTAAAATAAAAGGCATAAATAAACCTGAAATTTTGCGATTCTCTGGATCTAGTACAGTGACGGAATAGTAGTTTTTACAACAAGAGTGGATATGATGTCCATATCGCACGATGACGTAAGTTCGTTCGTTTGAGTGTGATATGGACATTCCACTCGAGTTGTATGGTGTACGACTAAAGAAATTTTACACTTTAAATAAAAATAAAATTTACAATAAACAACGAGATTTATTTAACAATAACTAACCTATTGTAACACTATTATACGAGGTAGATGCTAAGATATTTGGAGCAACATTTTCTTTAGAGGTTGATGTAATATTCTCTATTTGCGTATTGTGAACTGATTTTACAATAGTATTACCATTATTACCAATCTTCTTTGTTTTACTTAAAGAATTTTCGATGTAAGTTTCCATCACTGGAGTTGATTTCCAGTCACCGTAGTTCTTGATGGTTAAGGTGTTGCCACCTGCATCTGCTAGGAAAGTGGCCCCCGAGCGACGGAAACAGTGTCCTGTATATAATTCTGAGTTGGGTAAATTTAAAAATTCAGCAATTATTTTCGACTAATTACCAATTTTGTTGATGCCAACTACTTGCTTGGAACATTTACCCTTTTGGTAGTTTATAAAAAATTGCTCCATGTTTGTTGGTCTAAGCTCCATGTATTTTTTTGAAATCTTGTAAAACAGGCCAGGGATTACAAATAAACGATCTGTTTTTGTTTTGGTGTCTATTATTCTAACTTGAAATTTATTTTCCAAGTCTCGAATATGATCCAGTTTTTAATTTTTTAATTCTTGTCTACGGCATTCGCCAGAAATACAAAAAATCAATACCACCTAAAATTTAATTAGAAATATCAAATTTTATGACTACAAAGCAAGGAGGTATCAAATTTAAAAAAAAAGTATTTTCCCTCAATATGAGGTTCGAACCAAGAAGCCTTTCTTGACCGCCACGAGCTCTACCATGCGACTGATTTGACACTTGATTAAAATAATATGTCTAGCGCATATTATAAGAAGTCTTATTTAAGGTAGGAGTATCAACATGCTTGCCAACCTTTAACCTATTTCGCGTAGATTTATTTATGTTTTCTAGCTTTTATACAAAATTTAAAGAAAATTAGTATCGACTTGATATTCTCTAGGTAATAATTGATATATTTAATAAATATCAAGGAATTTCATAACTTATGTTAGGAGAATTGTATAGCGAAAAATATCGGGTAAGATTTTTTTTAACATTATTATGTCATTGTCACCCATTGTTCTTTCACTATACAATTCTCCCAAAATTAGCAATTAAATAAATTGATATTTTTGTAATATATCAGATACTACCTAAATAATGTACCGACGATATTGATTTTCTTTAAATATTAGTTATTAAAATAATAAACTCAAAAAATCAACGCAAAATAGGTTATAGGTTGGCAATAGATTGAATGACGTAGAGAATTCAACCTTAAGTATTCTATAGGATTTTGTGCAAGATGAGATTTTTTTGATATGATATAAATATTATTATAAAAGGTACTTTACTGAAGCTTACCTTTGTAAACAAATATTCGTGATCTGGTGTTTCCAGTAATCGCTCATATTTTTATAACTTGCAATAATTTTATTTACGATCTGACAATTATACTATAATTGACATAATATTTTAAAATCGAATAGTTACGTGGGTAAGCTGATGCTAACTGTGATTGGTCTATTTCATATCCTAACTATAGGATGGATATGAAATTATATCCGTTCAGTTAACTGGAATTGCCTACTTATCCATTCTGTAGATTGTCCAAGAAATAGCTAATATGCAGATGGGAGTAGAAAAATAAAATTTCGTACACTTATTTTTTCCTGATGTGATGTCGGCTTTTGTATACCTGGATCACCTGGAAATGCACTTTACTTTTTGACAAATTGTTATCGGTGTCATCAGATTTGACAATTATATTAATTCATTTTAACAAATTTTGTGAACATGAATGAACTTGTGAAGGCTAGAATAATTACTTTATTCGAAGACGGTGAAGAAGGGCTGGAAGTGGCAGAAAAAAAATTTCAAACAAAAATCAAGATAATGATCTGCGAAACAATCTATTTCAGACGGCTGTAGAAGCACACAACCAAACTAATTTTCCTGGGACAGTAAGAACGGCGAGAAATCGTATAAAGAAAAATTCGGAATTAAGAAATAAGGTAGCTGCTAAAAAACCGTTTTTGACCGATATGAATAAAGAGCAAAGAATGGGGTTTGCGCTGGAAAATTTACCGCAAGGTATGCATTTTTGAGAAAAGGTAGTATTTACCGACGAGAAGACTTTTCAGTCCTATTATAACGGGCAGTTAAAAGTGTATAGGCCGCCAAATACACGGTACGAAGAAAAATATACCCAACATGTTAAAACAAGTGGAAGATTTTCAGATAATGTATGGGGATATATGACTTGCAGAGGGCTAGGAATATGCCACCGAATTCGGGGAAGATTTAATACTCAAGCTTATATACACATCCTTCAAAATGTTATGTTGCCATCGGTAAACAATATATTTCAACAAGAAAATTTTATATACCAGCATGACAACTGCCCCGTCCATACAGCAAGGAGAGTTTCGGACTGGATACGGGAAAATAACATTTCATTATAACCTTGGCCCTCAAGAAGCCCTGATATCAATCCAATCGAAAACGTTTGGGGTTATATCGTGAAAGAAATTAACAAGAACAATGATTTCTATCCTCAAAACAGTGATGAGTTGTAGAATAAAATAATTGAAGAAACCTGGAATACCTACAATCTTCATCACGCCCAAATGCTGGTGGCATCAATGCCCAGACGTTTAAACTTATTAGTGGAAAAAAATGGTGCCGCTTTAAAATATTAAACCAATGTTTTTTTTTTAAATATTTGAATAATCTGTTTTATATTTAATTATATTAATAAGTCATGCATTGTATACTATCATCTTAATTTTCGTTTGAAATTTTTCTTCTCCCACTTCCAGGCCTTCTATTCAATGATCCTGTATTTTCGCATTTAGTTCTGAGGCTTTGTAGTGAGATAATTGTAAAAAGCCCAGTTTACCAAAATATTCAAAAATAGCATAAAATCTTAACCTTAGTGTACGAAATTTTATTTCCGTCACTGTACAAGGGGAGCGTGTGGAACGGAGAACGATTGCCTTCATGAAGTTTTGGTTCCCTGGAACCATCATCAATTTTCTTTGTTCTTATGACCGCCATATTGGACTGTTTATTTATCAAAAATTACTTAATTTTTTCTATGAGATGATACTAAAGACTATAATAAATATATAACAATTTGGCAACACTGACATATCGAATGATCCTTCTACTTAAGAATAAAGTTAACTTTATACCAATATCTGTTTATACTATTCTTTATTATTAAGATAAAACTGTTATAACTATTTTACACATGATCAATTTAATAAAATGTAGTTTTAGCAAGATGGTTGCCCCGCGCCTCATTCCAGACAAGTACAAACATTTTTAGCGGAGACTTTCGGCGGCATCGTGCCCTTTCCTGCTAGGTCCCCGGATCTTACCCCATCAGATTTTAATGTATAGGGATTTGTCAAAAATGAGGTAAGTTCTTGAGCCACGAACTAGGGATATCTTGAATCATATTAACCATAATACCATTCATCATGTATCCAGATCTGTCGACATTTTCAACCTTAGTATTAGTTTGTTATTAATTATAAGAATAGTTTAAACAGATTTTGTTATTAAATTAACTTTATTCTTATAAGTAAAAGGATCATCCGATATGTCGGTGTTACCAAATATGTTCGAAGACGCTCTCTTCAAGTGAAATAACAGCGACCATACGCTACTTCCGGTTAAACCGGTTGTCTCAAACTTGTTTATTTAAATTTTTCCACCCTGTATAATATATTTTATTTGTTGAAAGAAAATATTGGGGCATATCGAAGAAGTGTGTAACTATTTTTTATATTAGAATACACATGGATTTAAGTTTAATGGATACCCTGGGGCGGGTAGACCACGACGGCCGTTTCGTCCTTGTTAGGACTCCCAAAGCAATTCCAAGGACGACGAAAAAATGTACTAAAAGCCTCTTTGCAAAATCAAAGCGGCCATCAATACACCGTAGCGCCATCCCAGCGGAATTAACTTCAATATTAAAGGCAGTCCCATTGGTAATAATCGCAACTAAAAAAAACACGAAGTGCATCACAATCCAGTATAGGGAACGCTATTTGCGTTTTCACCGAAAACATCCGCCATTTTGCAGACAAGAAAACAGATCAACGCTGGCACCCACTGGAATGCGCGCAATCCGTTTAAGTTTTGAGCCATAAAAACGTTTAGAAGATGATATAGTGTCCGCGAAAATAATTAAAAGAAAATATTGTGGCATATCGGACAAGTGTGTACTATTTTGTATATTGGAATACACAGGGATCCAAGTTTAATGGATACCCTGGAGCGGGTAGAGGTTTATATTGGAGTTTATTCCGCTGGTATGGCGCTACGATGTATTGATGTCCGCTTTGATTTTGCAAAGAGGCTTTTAGTACATTTTTCCGTCGTTCTTGGAATTGCTTTGGTTATCGCTGCCCGTAGAGTCCTAACAAGGACGAAACGGCCATCGTGGTCTACCCGCACCAGGGTATCCATTACACTTGGATCCCTGTGTATTCCAGTATAAAAAATAGTTACACACTTGTCCGATATGTCACAATATTTTTTTTTAATTATTTTCGCGGATACTATATTATCTTCTAAATATTTTATTTGTATTCCTTTCTTCATTTCCAATAACTTTCACTTAAAGTTTTTCTATCCTACTTTAACTATTTCGTAGAAAAAATTGTTTTCTCAAATTTTGACCTTTAACATGGTCTCGCCTAAATTTGAATATATTTTGAAAGATAAAAGATGAAACACTAGAAATTCCGGTTGTGCAATTAGATATTGTGCGCGATAATGATTCGTCGGAAAATGGAATTTTAGATACATGAAGTGGAAAAATAGGACTATGTCCTGAGAACAATTGGAAATTATCTATAGTTTCGCTTTCAATTTAATAAATGAATGAAAATTACATAAATTTATTTTCAATCAATAAGAAGGCTCCTTTTGGTTTACGTTGCTTATAGCAACGGGAGATTATCGGTATAATTTTGTTAGTTCCTATTAACTTATAAATATTATAAAAATTAATAAGTGATCATTTTTCTGTCAAAAATGAAGTGCTTTATATCTATTGGCAAAAGTCACTCAGAATAAAATCAAAATACATTTTGTTGCTAACGTATAATTTTTATTGATACTAACCAATTTGCTTTACATATCGAACACCGGGGCTAAAAGAGACACATCAAAAATTTAACTATACTCATCGGACATATGTTTTTTTAAGTTTCATTTAAAACTATGTAGACATGTCATTTCAGATGTTATGGTTGAAAACGAACAAATGTTTTTAATGTTCCTGAAATTTTAGTAATAAACTTTAATTACTAACAAGTAAAATCAACTTTTGTTGTAAAAATATAGTGCGTCATATTTAATTAAACTCATCGGAAATATGTTTTTTTAAGTTTCATTTGAAACTATGTAGATGTAATATCACATGTTATGGTTGAAAACGAATTAATGTTTTTAATATTCCTGAAATTTTAGTAATAAACCTTAGTTATTAAGAAGTAAAATCAATTTCTATTGTAAAAATACAGTGCGTCGTATTAAACTAAACTCATGGGAAATTATTTGAATAATTTAAAACTATAAAGAAATTGAATTTCAGATAACAAATTTGGTATTTAATATTTTTCTCACATTTTAGTAATAAAAATAAGTTACTAACGGCTAAAATAAACTTTATTTCTAAAACTCTAATTAGTTACAATTAACTAAAGCCGCCGGAAATATGTTTTTGTAACATTTTAGCAAAACAATTACAATAAGAATATACTCCAATTTATGAAATTTTCTTACCGAATCTCCCACGCAGCAGAATTGATTCCCGATAATTCTGCTGCTAGGGAGATTATAAGTAAATATATCCTAATTCAACTCAGACAGGTATTAAACAAAGAAGTGTTTATGATAACTGAAAAATTTCATTCATTCAAAAAAACTCTCGTTATATTACTTACGATAAAAACAATGACATTGTACTGTTCCTAACGATCTTTAAAATATCGTTTATTTTTTGTCGTTTATATCTTCCTTTTACTACACTAAAAAACTGTTTTTTACTTTTTTTTTTTAAATAACACGAAATACCTTTCCGGAAAATTGGTTAAATTATCAAGAAAACATTTGTTCAATTTAAAGGGATTTTTTACAAATTGTGATACGAAGCATGTATGAAAAGAACATAAAATATCGCCTCGAACTGGTTTACACTTTTACCGTCAAATTTTTTAAACTTTTGTCTGCACTTAGCTTTAATATTAGTATCGAGCATAGTATATTCCTTTATAGATAAGAATTTATGATGAGGCTTGCAGCATCAGTTCTTATTACGTAACACTTGATTAGAGTAATGTTGTACGGGCCTAAATGCCCCATGTTGTACTTCATATACAACCCCTATCGTTATTTCAGCCACGCCTTTATCTGGTTGTGTTATAGATACCAAAATTCCGTTCATCCTAAGTTGCAATATTGCAAACCCCAGAACTGAAGGTCCACTGCAAGAATTCTGCACGGGGTAATTGCTTCTAACTTTACTTTCCAAAAGGCGATCTGGAATTAGAAGAAGTCGTTCATTTTTCTCAAAGAAACCTTAATTATTATAATATATCAGAAAAAGAGACATAAACTCTCGGCCTCAAAAAGAAAGGTCAAAAGTTTGTTTCTTTTTACCTGAGTTATCATAATTTTTGAGATTACATACAACAGAACGATTTTGTGGCCAAGGCTAGGCCGAACAAGCACAACAATTTTTTTTGTTGAACTGGGAAAAGGTAATTGGTTTGTTTTATTAACAGCAAAAATAAATTTATAGACAACCTCAATATTTTTTAAAGGTTAAAAATAAAATTTCGGTAAGAGAATTAAGGTTGAATTCTCAACGTCATTCAATCTATTGCCAACCTATAACCTATTTCATGTGGATTTTTTGAGTTTATTATTTTAATAACTAACATTTAAAGAAAATCAATATCGTCGGTACATTATTTAGGTAGTATCTGATATATTACAAAAATATCAATTTATTTCATTGTTAATTTTGGGAGAATTGTATAGTGAAAGAACAATGAGTGACAATGACATAATAATGTTAAAAAAAATCTTACCCGATATTTTTCGATATACAATTCTTCTAAAATAAGTTATGAAATTCCTTGATATTTATTAAATATGTCAATTATTACCTATAGAATATCAAGTCGATACTGATTTTCTTTAAATTTTTTATAAAAGCTAGAAAACATAAATTAATCTACGTGAAATAGTTTATAGGTTGGCAAGCATGTTGATACTCCCACCTTAAGTTTGTTATACCTATATACAGTGTGTCCATCATGGATAGAGTTTGGAAAAAGGACATTTTTTTTATTAGTAGGTATAGAAGAAAAAGTCATTATTTATAAAAGCGTCTGCTTATGCTGAAACTACAATTTCGAATATAACATTTGGTATTAATATACAGGGTTCGCCACAAACAACATTTTTACTTTTTAGGATTTTTTTTAAATTCTAATTTTCAATTCATTGATTTATTAAATGAATTGTGCTTGCGCTAAAACTACTATTTCATATATCACATTCGCGATTACGATACAGGGTTCGTCAGAAACAACATTTTTAGTTTTTTGGATTTCGTTTAAAATAAATTTACGTAACAGAAACAACTATTGTTGCTTTCTTAATTCGAATATAATTTTATATCTGGCCGAGTAGCGATTTTGTTGTGAGAAAACCATTTTTTATTTGCCTACTTTTGAAGTATTTTTATTATTACATGTCATATTTCTTCAAATCATAAATTATAAAACGTTTATTCAAAAGTGGTACCACTGAGTTAGCGCATAGTTCGACTCGACATCTGAATTCCCGATAATAGTTCCTAACTTGCTGTATTGGGATTTTTTTTTCAAGAGCTCTAAGTTATTAATAAAACAAAAAACAAAAACGTTGTTTCTGACGAACCCTGTATAGTAATCGCAAATCTAATTGTTAAAATTATTGTAGGTTTCATTACTAGCAAAATTCATTTAATAAAGTTCGATTTTCTTTTTATTGTAGTACCAATTTCAATCAATTCAAATTAAATTAAAAAAAAATATTTATTATTCAAAACGAACTGGTATGACATAAAATTTTGTATGCACCACGGGTACTAATAGATATATACCCTCGGGCGACTTACGAACCCTCGGGCCAGAGGCCCTCGGTTTTGTAAGACTGTCTCCCTCAGGGCATAATCATCTACTTAGTACTCTTGATACATAAATAACTATTAAGTTTTTTTTTAAAGTTTTATGTGCTTGCATTTTTTAACAATAAAAATGTGCAAACTGTAACAAAAATATTCCTTTTACATGTATGAATCCTTCAGATTTTTGCATTTTACTGGAGTATGCCATTATAGGCAATGCAGTTGCCTATGATGGCATACTTGGTGATTTTTGCTCTTTTTTTGTATATTTTAAAAGTTTTATAATAAAAGATTTAAGTAGTAACAAATATTTTAACATGGTTAAATGGGTTAAAACCTTTGAACTAAAAAATGTATTAGGTGGTAAAAAAAGGTGCCATAATGGGCGACCTTCCCCTACTAAATTCAAAGATTAAACATGTTTCCATAAAATATGATCTCGACTTTTTGTCTGTCAATGTATATTATACATATACAAAACCTTTTACTCACATTGTGTTACAAAATTAAATAACCACAAGACCATAAAGATTTCCCAACCAGGTCTATAATTTAGATTGTATACTTGTAAACTACACCTGGAGGCCGGACCAATTCTATTGTTTATTTTCAACCTTAAATTTATTGCCTAATCTCTACCCTTCCTGCTTTTAGTGTTGGGAAAGATATCAACAAGGACTGCATAAAGTCCCTTAAATCACAAAGGAAGATAAGTAAGGCAGGCAGGTTGGGACAAAGTATGTCACTTTCCTGGACCTTATTTAAGCGTTTCTATCGAAGTTTATAGGTCAATTTTAGTTAAGACTTTTAAGCGTATCCGGAAAAGGTGGTGTAAGACAAAAAAGCCTTTCTGCTGTTTGTAGAATGGAACTGTTTTCAGTCCTTTTAAAGGGGTGTGAATGCTTGGCTATTTTTTATTATCTTGAATATTTCCCTCATATGTTAAAGTTCCCATAAGAGAAATGCAATTTTCGCAAAATTACAGCGAAAACAGCACTGCCAGAAATCGAAAATTGCATCACAAGTTTATATTGTTGACGAAACGTCAAAGCGGGATTTTATTGTTAACAAACGTCAAAAAATGTAATATTCTGACAATTAACGTCATCTTATTTATTATTATACGAGCAACCGCCGTATCAAAACTTGCCAAAAAAGGTGTTGGAGAACAACAATTAATTAAACTAAGTGGATACTCAAATACCAAGTCACTGACGCCTTACATTCAGATGGATGAGAACCACCATATGCTTTTGATTGAAAAAATGCGGGACAATGACCAACCGTCAAGCTCAAGAGAGTCCCCCGCCGAAATAAGTTCTCGCTCGTTGACTGCATCAACCACCATGTCTACGAATTCAAAGCAAAATATTGTTAATTACAATAATTGTACTTTTCATTGCAATTCTTGTAATTTTTAAGCATTTTAATTTTATTGTTAGTATTTTCTGTTAAATAAAATATTTAAATTTACTTGATTCGAGTTCTTAATTAATTAGGGAAATATTCAAATAAATTACACTCGTGCATAAAAATAACTAGATAATTTTTTTATTCAATGTGTTTTTTTACAAATTGCAATCGTTTGTTTTCATATTTTACGAAAATGCCCTCCTCCTGCGGAGTCGGGCTTTTTCGCGAAAATATGAAAACAAACTCTTGCAATTATAAAAAAACACATTTCATTCAAAAAGTATCGGTAATTTTGATGCACTTGTGCACTTACCCCCGAAAACAATTTAATTGACCACTACACTAAGGAAAATGATCTAATACATCAGGTTTGCTAAGACATTATTTGTATTGATAGCTTATTTTGTATTAACCCATATTAAATAAATTGCTAGTGTATCAAACTCGATTTAGTTATATCAATTCCAGATTTGCTAGAGCAGTTTTTTTTTTTGGTTATAATCAGTTCCATTAGCAGCACAGTCTTGTTAAATAATGAACTACTTTTAATACAGCAATTTGGTTAAGAAATAAATTGTATCTTCTCAATGCGACGCATTTTGTTCCCAGTAAAGCGCTTTCTCTACAATTAGAAAGCAGAACAGCGTGCCCCAAAAACGAATTGTATTCGTTAGAACCTATAATCTACCAAGACGTTGGCGACGATCGGCAATCCCCGCGCGCACTAGTATTAGTTTTAAATTATTTGTTGCGCAGGTCACATCGTTGTTCGGAGTCTTCCAGCTGTCCTGCCTGAATTTGACTTTTATTGATCGTACCAATACCTGTTTCAATTAATTTATTTTTACTTTGTATATATTATAAGTTTTTTTTTAATTTTGCATGTCAGACCTTATATGAACGAATTTTGCCATCTCAGTAAACCATGTTGCACAATAGAAAATGCAAAGTTAAACGACAAGAACAATATCACACTAGAAGCTATTTAGCCACCCCACATGTTGGTAATTTTAATTTAATAAGTTAAACTGTAGAATTAAACATTTTTAATATATTAAAGACTAGCTTTTCGTTCACGTGTTCAGACGAAAGTAAATGAAAGATGGTTAGGATAGATTGACAGTTAACAAGACAGACATTATGGCGGTGAATTTAAATTAAGTAGAAGAGAAAATTATTCAGAAAGGAAAAGCTCAATTAAGGTTGAGTCGATATAATACTAATCTAACAACCTATAATAATAATATACAGTGTGTATAAGCCAAATGAATTAAATTCAATAATAAATACATGGAGGCGTGGCCAAAAAAACGCTCGGACACGTCGATTGGTGTTTCTAGTTGCAAATTTTTTTCAATAAAGACTTTTTATACAGGGTGTGTCATGTAACAGTGGCCAATATCAACTTTCTTATTTTAAATGTAACGTCCTGTATATTATTTAATTTTTGGATTCTTCAGAAAATTTTAGACATATTTCATGTACAATATCCTATACCTATCGTTAACTGTTTCGGAAATATTAAGTGTTTTCAGAGTTATTGCATTTCAGCGTTTCTTTTTACTGATAGATGGAAGACGATTTTGATAGGATAACGTATTTTTGTGAACAACTGATATCAACGTGATCGAATTAGAACATGTTTTGTTTTCTGATGAGTGCACCCTTTACATTTCACGGTCATACTAATCGTCAGAATTGCCGCTATTGGTCTAAGGAAAATCCTCACTGGATTAGAGAAAAACATACGCAATATCCTGAAAAGATTAATGTTTGAGCAGGACTAGTTGAAGATCATATCATAGATCCCTTTTCGATTAATGGCAATTTAAATGGCATAGCACTGCTCCAAAATAATGTCTTTGCAACTTTGACAAAATTATATCCTGATCCAGCAAACCCACAACTTCCAGCTAATATGATATGGTTTCAGCAAGATGGAGCACCGCCCCATTACCAAATCAATGTCTGGCAGTACCTCAACCGAGTATTTCCAAATCGATGGATAGGAAGGCGTGGATCGATGGAATGGCCAGCACGATCCGCTTATCCGACGCCAGTAGACTTCTTCTTATGGGGTTATGTCAAAAATATTGTAGGTATACAAAACTAAATCTACTTGACCCTACTGACTTAAGAAGACAAATAACGCTTGTGATTAGATCGGTCACGCCTGAGATGTTCAGTAACATTAGAAGAAATTTCTATTTAAGTTAAGATTAAGATTGAGAACAGTATTACTTCTTATTCTTATTAGTTTTTGAGTGTGTTGTTAATTTTTGCAATAAATCTAAAAACACTTAAAATTTCCAAAACAGTTGAAGATAGGTACACTGAGAAAATGAAGTTTCCTAAGTTATCGGGCTGGACAAATTTAGCAGCTGTTACTAAATAAACCGCTATATTAGTTAAACTATTGTTTAAAGGTGACATGATGATCTTGTAGGCGTTGCAGTATATAATTTGCTGGGTTTTAGAAATCTTATAGTGCTAATATTACAATATATTTGTTAACTGTTGCTATATTATTATGTCTATACCAGCTAAATAATTTTATAAAGAAATAAACTTAAACGGCTAAGTAATTATTGCTATCTGAATTAGCACTCCTAGCGTTATAATTGTTAATCGTAACCCTAATGCACTCTGCCAGGTACTTAAAGCCATGATAGCTCGATCGCGGTTCTACTAGAGCAAAACGGTTTATTAAGATTCGTTATTTGGATGTTGGAAAGGGTAAATTCGGTTGAACGTCAGCCAATAAGAAAGCGCTTGCTCTGCCACTCGGACATCAGGAAAATCAAAAGTCCAATCTGTAATCGTATCTTCCGCGAGATAGTTGTGTGACGCGATACGCATTACGCGCATTATTTTTCAGTTCTGTATGCCTGTGCTGTACCTACCTTAAGTATTCGTTGTTTTTTTATGTGATTTTGTACCTCCTGTTAACTTTTGTTCTAATAAAAAATTAGAAAAAAAAATTAGATTTAAGAGAAAATTTTTTTAGCTATAAGCTTTAATCAGTTTTAAATAATATATGTCTTTTGTAATAAATACAATTTATTAGAATAAAAATCTGAATAATTTCTTTAATTTCATTAAAGTTTGTCGCTAAAAACATGTTAACGTTAAGTATAAAATGTCCTCAGTTTAAAACATGCACACCAACTTTTTTTTAAACTTTTTATTACAATACAAGTTTAACAGGGGGTGCAAAATTAATTATGTAAATCCTTATGGCCCGCGTTTAAAAAAACTTACCGTAGGTATATAAAACTTTCGTTTGAACAGCACATATTTATGAAACGCCCTGTATAACTACTTGCTAAACAAAGAAGCAGTGATTACTAAACAATCATGCTGCGATAAATAAACAATTATGCTGTGATTACTAAACAATAATGCTGTGATTACTAAACAAGTATGCTCCTTTACTAAACGACAATACAATAATTACCACACGAGTATATTGATATTACACGATCATGCAACAGTTACTAAATAAACTGGCTAGGACTATTCAATATGTGTTCCTTACTAATATTCAATTTTGCTACAGCAGCCAAATTTTCTAGTAAGAGCAGGTTTTCATGGATCATATTGTTACTAAAATATGTAGTAATGATTATTAAATAGACTCTGCTTAATATATTTGGCAGTCACAACACGACGTTAGGGCTGGCGCTATATTTACTCTAATATTTTGGCATAGTTGCTTTATATAAAGCCATCATAGCTAAATAATTTTCTCAGTGTATTGTACATGAAATATGTCTAAAATTTTCTAAAGAATCCAAAAATTGAATAATATACAGGGTATTGCATTTAAAATAAGAAAGTTGGTATATGACACACCCTGTATAAAAATATTTTATTGAAAAAAATACGCAACTAGAAATACCAATCGACGTATCCCAGCGTTTTTTCGGCCACGCCCCCATGTATTTATTATCGAATTTATTCCATTTGGCTACTGTATGATAAATATCAAAAACATTCCGATATGAAACGAAATAACTTATTATGTGGGGTAAACAATTTAGATGGTTAAAGAATACACTTTCATTCGTACCATTTAAAACTTGAACCACCGAGAGAGACTCGACTAAACCTTAAAAATGCCTTTACTTTCCTCGACATCAATACTTTTTCGCGGAATATCAATCTCAAAGGTTCTACCTAATCTCTAGACAAACATAATATCATCGTATCCGTATCGTATAAGCTTACAGATGTCTTACAAATTGAAAATAAATTGAAGTTTAGCGGCAAACGTGGTTCGGCAGATCGTTCAAAGGCTGCTCATTTTTATTCCTACGGTAACGTATTACCAAAACGCATTTCCTAAGCAATAGCGGACATTAACGAGCGAACATTTATTTAAATTTTTCCCAGATAAAGCGCAGTCGTTTTTTGAATATAAATTGTTATTTTGTGGACAAATTGTCCAAAAATTCAACATTAGTATCAGGAAAATCAAGTTTATACAGGGTGTTATTTAAGTATGTGGCCAAACTCCAAAGGGTGCTTCTTTAAGGGATTTTAAGAAGAAAAGTTCATATAAACATGGGTCCGAAAATGCATACTTTTTGCGATACAGGGTGTCAAACTTTTAAAAAAATCGGATGTTCGTAAATATCTCAATACTTTTTTATTCGAAATGGTAGTTTTTTAACGTCTGTATTAAATGTAACTGGAAAATGTTAATCGGCGTGCAGACAAAGTTTTTAAAATTGAAAAAAGTTTTACACCTCCGTCGGGATTCGAACCCTGAACCACGCGATTACCAGTCGAACGCTCTAACCAATAGGGAACTTTCCAATTTTTTTTTCAATAATATGATTTAGTTAGGGCTAAAAAAAACGTGGTTCAATTTATTGCCAACCTCATTTAAAATGTTTGTCAAGTTCCCTATTGCGCTACGGAGACACAGAGATTCTCTCACTAACTGCGGCAATATAACTTTATACAATTTTAATGTTAGTATATACAGTTTCAAATATCCTGTGATTTCAAACCGGGGAGGGGGTTATTAAGGGAAAGGAACTCACTCATGATCCCTGATCATTAAGATCTGTTTTATCATTCATCCCGTGTCGTCGACATTCGCGACCTCTGGTTGGTTGGTTGGTTGGTTAAAGACGGGGGTCGGGTTCGACGTGTGGCCCAAGCTTCTTACACTGCAGCCTTCTGGCTTATTGTGCGCCCCAGTCTTGTTAGAAAGGATTTGTTCCTTCTACGAGGCCCAGTAGTTTTCTTCCAAGTTTGTCGTGCGGGAGGTTATCGCCACGTCAAATGTTTCCGAAGATTTTGAATCTTTTACGGTTTAGCGCTTCGCAGCTGTATATGATATGGGAGGCGGTTTCATCCTCTTCGCCGCAAAGTCTACATTCAATGGGTCCATTATAGACTCGCATTCGTTGAAGGTGTTTTCTTAAGTGACAATGGCCTGTTAGTAGGCCGGTCACTTGCTTTAGCTGGGTACGCGTCAAGAGCAGCATTCCAGCTGATAGCTTCTTCGAGGGCCTATCGATGACGGCCCGTGCGTGTGCCTGGCCAGGTGTACCATTCCATCGAGATAGATGTTGTTTTTGCGCCCATCTGTCTAATGTTGTTTTGGTTACCTTTTTTGATATTCCAAGGGCGGGTTCTAGGCCCCTGAAATTTTGAGCAGATCCGGTTCTTGCCAGTTCATCTGCTTTTTCGTTGCCTTTTATCCCTGAATGGCCAGGAACCCATAGAAGTTCAACCCTGTTGTTTCTGGCTGCCAGGTCTTTTAGGTCGTTCAGGCACTCCATTGTGATTTTTGATGTAAATCGGAAGGAGTTCAGAGCCTTCAGGGCAGCTTGGCTGTCCGACAGGATATGTATCTTTTGGTCGTGGTAGACCTTTTCAAGATTCTTTTGTACGCATGCTTGTATCGCATGAACTTCAGCTTGGTTTACTGTGGCGTAGTTCCCCAGAGGGATGCTGATTTCCATTCTGGGTCTTTCCCCAAATATACCTCTACAGGAATCCGATATTAGACAGACAGTGATATCCAAATAGCCGCAATATTTTCAGAAATGGTAGTTTTTTAACGTCTGTATTAAATATACCTAACTGGAAAATGTTAATCGGCGTGCAGACAAAGTTTTTAAAATTAAAAAAAGTTTTACACCTCCGCCGGGATTCGAACCCAGAACCTCTCGATTACCAGTCGAACGGTCTAACCAATTGCGCTACGCAGACAGTGAGATTCTCTCACCAACTTCGGCAATATAACTTTATTTAATTTTAATGTTAGTATATACAGTTTGAAATGCCCTGTGATTTTAAGCCGGGGAGGGGGTTATTAAGGGAAAAGAACTCTCGTTTTCACCGGAACATCTGCCGTTTTTGCAGACTAGAAAGAGACCAACGCTGGCACCCACTAGAATATATTTACTATTACTATTTATATTGTATGTCAATGACCTGGTTAACGTCGACCCGGGTATTGATTTGACTATATATGCGGATGATACATCCATGGTTGTCTCGGATAAATCCTTGGATGTTTTGCGGGAAAAGTGTGACGATAACTTACAAGCCTTGCACGAATGGTTCGGTAGTAATGATCTTTATGTAAATGCCGATAAAACTCAGGCACTTCTTTTTCAGTCGCGTCAAAGACCTATGCAAACACCTCCAATTTTAAATATCAACGGTAGTCCAATCTTATTTACCGGGAATTAATATCGACAGATTTCTTTCGTGGAAACAGCATTGCCGGTCTGTGTGCGCCAAGATAAACTCCATTTCTTACCAGTTTAAAATGCTACACCCTGTATTAACTACTCAGCAGCTCTTGACACTTTATCATGCGCAGGTGGGTAGCAGGATTTCCTATGGTGTCTGTTTCTGGGGTAGGTCACCTATGGTTTCCGATATTCTTTTGTGTCAAAAGAAAATTTTAAGAATAATTAGTAATGTTCCTTCTACATATTCCTGTAGAAACCTGTTTAGGGCATATAATATATTAACTGTTACATCGGTTTTTATTTTTGAAATGTGCGTTTACGTATTTTTAAACAAAGCTAAGTTTAAGAAACATTTTATGGTTCATACTTTTGACACGAGATATAAGTCAAACTTTTGTATACCACATTGTAATCTCAACATTACCAGGGACTCTCCAAGCGTTCTAGGGCCTAAATTATTTAACATTTTGCCTCCGGATTTAAAAAACTCTTAAAATACAGTGTTTTTTAAGAAGGACTTAAAGAAATTTTTAGTCAATAAGTCTATTTATAGTTTGGATGAGTTTTTTTAGTTTTATTAATTATAGTTTTTTTTAATAGTTTTTTTTAATGGTTGACTTTTGGTTGTACTGCTACTTATTTTTGTTTGTTTGTTTTTTTTCTTTTTTGTTGGGTGTATTGTATGTAACTCACAAATTTAAAATTTAAATTAGGTACATGACGAATTCTATACATTGTAAAAAATGTCTTTAGAAATATATATTATATTATTATTATTATTATTATTATTAGAATGCGCGCAAACCGTTTAAGAAAAGCCATAAAAATGTTTAGAAGATAATATGGTGTCCGCGAAAATAATTAAAAAACGAATCTAGTCTCCGAAAACGGCATGTTCCGGTAAAAACGTAAATAGCGTTCCCTAAATAGTAGTAACTTGGTACTCAATAACGGGTGTTTGTTCACTTTTTGGAGAAAACGAAAAATAGAAAAAATATTGATAAAGAAATGAAATAGCGAGTGCGTCACTTTGCTCTTAAAGGAGATTTATCTTATATGGCTCCTACAGTGTAATCCTGTTGAAGAGATATACAGAAATGGTTATAATATGCCGGAAAAAAATACAACTTCGCTAATCTTGACGTTTCCCTCGTAATCTTGCATTAAACATTATTAGATTTTATACTTTATTTTATCCATTTTAAGAAAAATATAGGGATACTAAACTTTCTGACTTCGTTTATGACAACAGCAGTTAAATTTTTGTTTTTGATTAAAATTATCTTGTCATAAATTTTATTTAGCATTCACAATCCAATATTAATTCTCTTTTATGCTAAGAACATAGTTTTAACCCAAACAAAAAAATTTATTACACCCATAAGGACGCGGAGTATAAAATTTGCAGACATGTTATGTTATTTTGCTCAAACCTGTTTCCTACATTTCTTGCGGTACGGACGGGACAGTTATCCTGTTAAAATATGAAGTTATCTCCTTCAAAAACTATCGCTGCAGAAGGAAGACAAATATTTTCCAAAATATATCCAAAAACGATATAGATTACGGATTAATATTCCACCAATATTCTGGCATACACCTGCACCTTAAACACTTATTCATGTCCACACATTAACGGAGAAACGGTCACTGGCTTACTTTTTTGAGTATACTTCTCATCATATCGGGTGGTCTATATACTCGAATCCTTCCATTATATGTAGACTGATAAGTTTTCTCATCGGAAACGATAACATTTTGCCAAAAAAATCATTTTCTGGTAAATATTGCATAGCAAACCCAATTTCTTGTTCCTTATCACTATTTTTTAAAAACGGGTTGGATGCAGCTGCTCGATTTCTTAATTCGGAACATTGTCTTACTCGGTTGCGCAGTTCTAGATGAAGCAGGGAACCCTGTTACCTGCATAGCGGATAGTGCAGTTTCAAATGGATTTTGCCTTAAATACCCCACCAAATTTCGGTCTTCTTCATTTGATGATTTTCCATTATTTACCTGTACCGATGAGGCGCCATTTTTTACAATTCCTGGAACAGTAATTCTAGGTGCTCTACCATGATCAGCTAGTCTTCCGTAAGACCACCCTATTTCTGGTAGACATTATCATTGCTTTTTCAACAATACTTAAATGAGGCACTTTTAAATTAAATGAGATGATGAGAGTACTTGGGCAGTTATTATGATATAAAGGTAAAAACATTACATTTATAGTATAACAGTCTGGTGTACGAATTTATCTGTAGTCAACTGTACCATTTTTTTTTAACTTTAACTCCTTTTGATTAAAACCTGCGTTAATGCCTTGGAAAAGTATAAATATTTATATACAATCAAAACACCCTATATTGGTAAATCATGCCATATCGAACTGCGGCTTCAATAAATCTGCCGAATAGGGACGAGTATACCCAATTCGGCGATGTCGACATTTCCATTGTAGAACCGACAATGTATCAGCAGATGACAATGATGTGTCAGCATTATCGCCCTTTTAAAGTTAAGCGAATAGTTACATGCAGGGGAAGATCCTGGAAACCTGTATAGAAAATGTGTGGGGAAGTTAACCGGTTATAAAATTTTATATTTTTGCTTTCGATAGGTAACTATCAAAAGGAAAACTTTGGAAAAGTTTTAAAGTATTTATTGGGAGAATAATTGTTAATTATTCGAGTAATTAAGTTTGATCTTTTTACCAGTTAACTTTTTTTTTGTTATCTATAATATATAAAAATGAATGTCTGTCGTCTGTATGTCCCGCATGCGTTCCTAAACCATTTATCCGATTACGATAAAAATTTCACACCTATACTTTTTAACCAATAAGATACCTTGATTATGACTAGTTACCATGGCAACTAAAAGAATTTCCGGAAATTTTTTCGAGGCGCCACGATATTTAAGTGGACATTTTTTGACATTTACAACATTTACCAATATAAACCTCATCTGTCAAAAGCATGTTCGCCTATATTATTATCACGGCCACCTACTGCAACAAACCATGTTAATATTATATTTTTTAAATTAGAAGTGTTAGGGATTACTTTAACAATAAATACATTTCTACCACCTTTAGTAACCTAAAATTATAAAAGGGCGACAGACTGAACTAACGCCCATCTGAGTTTTAGTATTTGGTGTAACTAAAGTTGGTAATTTTTTTTTTATTTAACAAAATATGGTGGATATACTTATATAATTTTTTTGACAAGCAGTGAAATTAGTTTAAAATGTCAAGTTTGATTAATAACTTTTTTCCAAATTATGGTGTGAAGTGGTGTGAAATTTTCTTACCGAATCCCACGCGAGCTTAAATTATTCCTGGAAATAATTTAAGCTCTTGTGATATTATAAGTGAAAATTTGGTGAGTTGTTGTGTGCAGGCCGAGGAAGGTTTCGGCATAAAAAAAAGTGGCACAACGCATGCCGGGATGACGGGATTTGGTGAGTTGTTGTGTGCAGGCCGAGGAAGGTTTCGGTATAAAAAAAAGTGACGCAACGGATGCTGGGATGCCGGGATGTCGGGATGCCGGATATTTCTGTAATGTCTTTCCTTCAAATTTATTTGAGTAAGTAGCGTAGCAACGCGCGCGTGGTATAGCTAGTAATATATAAGTGAATGGCGGAATGTATGCATATATGTGCATATTTTGCATATTTTGTGAATTTTATAATAAAATGCATATTTTTCATAAATTATTATTTTAAGAGCATATTTTTATGTTTTCGGCTTTATCAATAAATTTAAAACCTTAAAGGTTTAAAACAAGGATTTCATTGGGCGTTTCCGGGTTTGCAGGTATATTGTTAGGGGTTGTTTATTGTCACTTAATAATGTATTATTATTATTATTATTATTATTATTATTATACTGTATTTATATCGATTTGTAATACATACTTGTGTTTTAGTTCAGAAGTGAATATCCTTTGTAACTAAATTAATTTCAAATCTAAAAAAAGTATTTCTAAAGGCACCTCTAAGAGTGCAGTTGTATAAGGAGAGATTACCGGGAGTTAGTTTACCTCCAGAACCTGTAATTACCCGTTGGGTAACATGGATTAACGCCGCAATATTCTACGCAGAGCAATTCGAAGCCATTAAAGAACTAATTTTGGATTTAGATGACGATTCGCAGTGTGTTGTGCAAAGTAAAGAGTTGTTAAAAAGTGCAAGTGTAGCAAAATATCTTGTTTTTATTAAGGTTATTTTCAGTTTTATACCGGACATAATATCCTCGTTGAAAAGTAGAAATTTAAGTTTAATGGCCGTTTGCATCGCTTGGATTGGATGCTATTTAATCTAAGGTTCACCTTATCTCCAGAATTTGGTTTGCACGCGTTGACTTTTTGCCTAAAGCTTGGCTTCCAGTCGAACAAAGCTAAGCCCCAGAATTATTCGGCTTATCTTGGAAATCTAACCTTAAACCATTGAAAAAAATAATATAACCTAAACGTCAGTCAAGTCCAAGTCAACCCAAACAGGAAAAATGGATTTATTAGAACTCATTGCTGATGACGATGAAGTCGACGAAATTAATTTGATTATTTTTGGTTTGCCTAGAAAAGTGTACAACAGGGCTGATTATTTTAACAGTTTTGACCAAAAACCGTTTTTAATGTAGGTTGATTTTGGATGACGAATAAAAATGAAACGACAAAACAATTAGGGGAGAAAAGATTCGGTGCAAAAGTTACTAAAAAAATTACCAGATTGACGCCGTTGTCAAACTTCTTGAAACCCTAGCTAAGTTTTACGGGTATTGACCCGGTGCATTCCATTTTAATTTAAGGTTAGCTTAAGTATAAGGTTCGCCCTAGCTAATCTTTAACTTTAAGCAAGGCGGTGCAAACGGCCATAAGATACTCAATTAGTATTGTTGAAACTTTTTCCGCTAAATATAACAGCATTCCCGGTAAAGTGGGAGGTCAACTAAGTAGCAAATTGGATGTAACTGCAAATAAGACTGAAAGTTGAAATACTTAGCTGCAGTAAAAAGCATTTATTAGGGGAAAACCATCCAACGAAGTTGTATCTTGGCTACCTTGCTACCTAAGTTGCAGTATTGTCCGATTACATCAGTAGACGTTGCAAGAAGAATCTCTTTGTATAAACATATTTTTACTAATAGGAGACAATCCTTTTTAGTTGAAAATTTTGAACAATATTTAATAATAAGTGCCTTTTATACAATTTTAGGTTAAAAAATTGTTTATTTTTAATTTTTTTTGTTTTTTTTTGCATTTTTTTTTTTATAAACATATTTTTTAAAACCCAATGTGTTTCTTTACCTTATTTTACTATAATAAATTAAGAAATATTGCATACCAGAAAAAAATTAAAATAACTGCATATTTTAGAGGCGAACAAAGCATATGCTCATATTTTGGCTGAATTTAAGTGCATATAATCCGCCCTTTATAATATGTACAAGTATACAGGGTGTTTCAAATTTGGGATATAGTACACGGTAAGAGATATAGCAATAGTTTAATCAGGGCAGAGTTGCTCAATTTGGATATGACTAACAGGTCGTCGAAAAATTTTAAAAACTCCGAGTAGTTCCGAAGATATTGGAAAAAATAACGAATATTCTGATTATGACGAAAAATAAATTTTACATTTTAAATATATAAAAAAACAACGCGGATTGTACTTTACTAAAATTCGGTATTACGTAATCTCTCCTTTTCTATCATCTACGCATCTCAGGGTTCAAGCTAGAATGCATGACCTGTACAACACAATAATTCATTTTATCAAATAAATTTGCGGAAGCAAATAATTCAGTGCAGATATTTTATTCTATTAAGTATTCCCCAGATAATAAAAATTGAAATATTAGCTCTTCTAATTCGCCCGAATGCCCTTAGCAGTGCGCAGTGTAAAAATTTATTAATGTTTTTCCATTTCCTTGTAGAAATTTGCTTGAAATTATATTATCTTGAAAAGGAAATTATTTTTAAATGGGGAAACTTAAAGTCAGCCAAGTCCAGCACCAGCCCTCTTTTTTAATGCAAGCGGAAGTAAATAAAAGTATACTTTTAGTCCAGTAAACAAGGACGAATTTTAGAATAAATGAAATTATGAAAAATATATATTGACACAAATTAAACAGACTTTTATACAGCTGATATTTAATGTGTTTTTAGGTTAAGGGAGAGTGGTCCACAGTGAGACGTTTTTTGGTTACTCTAGATTTTTTAAAAACTGCCCAGCAAACATGCCAGGCAGGCAAAACGCTTTTAATGTATTGGCATTGCCCTCCTTGTTCATTGGCACAGTATTGGTAGCCATTACCGCAAATGTATCTTTTTGACTCGCTGGCCGTCAGTAGGCCGCCAGGCACTTTGCCTTGCTGGGCTAATCAAGGCAAATTATTATTTAGCCTTTACATGTTAAATGGTAAAAATAAAGCACCAGCGTTTCTGTACATAATATGTATTCAAAAATATTTACATATGCAATACCTGTTAAATTACATCTTTTATGTGTAGGTAAAATAGTGATATTCAATGTATAAAGGAATAAAATGGCGGCTTATTATTTCTTCCCGATCAATTGATTACTAAGGCAAAGTCGTGTCCATTTCACTTGGTCATAACCCTCCTAGTTGTGTCTGTGGAGTCTTCGCCCCCCTGAAGTTTCAGAACATTTACCTGAAAAAAAAATCATAGAATTATTATTTTAAGCTTCACGGCCATACCATTTTTTTGTGGATTTACTGGTAGTTTTAAACATGTTTTGTGTATTATTTTAAAGGTACCTATATCATATTATAACTGTTTCCAATAAGTATAAAAAAAGACTTACTTTGGCGATTTATTATTCCACTCTCACGTATCCGTCATTCTTCTGCAGAAAAAAAGGCAGTAAGCAACTAAAGCACAAAACGGGCTGAATCCCCCGTCGAGAAATGGCGTCTGCGTTTTACCGTGGTTTTAACCATAGGTAAAGCTTTAACTGTCTGTGTTGGTAAAATACTTTATGATAATATTAATATTATTGTATCTGGTTTTAATTCAAAGTTCGCTTTTTATTTATTGTATAGGTATACTTAGGTTGTAGGAAATCGGAGAGATAAACTTATAATAATATAATGATTAGGAAATTTACCGTGAAATCGGCCGAAACTGAAAACAAGAATACTACAAACAAACTAAAGATATTTCTAACCGCATTCCCATAATCCCGCTTCGCGACCAATCATCTACCAATGCAGATTAACGTGGGACCAATGATATCATCATGTGACACAGTTAAAGCGCGGGATTTATAAATTAAGAAAAAGATCAACATTTTTGGGCCATATTTAGGCTAACAAAATGCATTTACTCATTCTTTGTCGCCATATCGGAAATGGGCATTTACTGGTTGCCTGCTATTAGAAATTCATAGGCGGAAATACACAATGTAAATACATTTAAGACGTTAGAAATAATTTATCATTTAATTTTTAATCCTAGAATAGTTAAACGCATTCACACATGCATTATCAAAGAAAATGTAATGGGACATTAACGGGCTGCCTGATGTTAAATATTATTGGCATTTCTGTAAAAAAAATGTAATTTAATTCATCGGCAAGTTAAAAAAGGTAGGATTACCTTTTTTGAAATGATGGACCAATGCATATTTTTTATTGAGGAATCATGCATGTTTGCCATTTGTTGCAAATTTAAGAATAATGTATTGGCAACATTTTGGCATCATGAAGCCAACATTGCCAATACGAAATCTTTACCTTGCCTAATAACACTGTTTGCTGGGTGGTTACACATTTATTAAAGAAAACAGATTTATAATGTAAAGTAACCTTTATTTTCCTTAAAAGCATAAAAAAAGTAAACAAAAACTTAAATTCCAGAAATATTTATTATTGACATTGCAAATAGTCTCACTGTGCCTCACGGTGGTCTACAGTGAGACTTAACGTGGTCCACCTTTTATTGGACATCTAGCTGACCAAAATAAACTTCAAACTGGACACATTGATTTTGTCTTTTTGTTTTACCAAATAATGCTGGAACTGGCAAAATCATTACAATGTCTTCAAACAAAACAGTAGCAACTTCTGGAACATTCGGGTAGACGAATTTGTTTGATCTATTTTTTTTTCGTAAATAACTTATATCATATTCAGATTCATGGGAGATATTGTTTAAAATTTTTCCAATGAAATATTTGGTTGATTATTTCTTCCCCGAAAATGTTACTAGGACGAAGTCGTTAATGACAGCATTTCTATCTAGTTCCTCATTCATTCAATTGGGGCCTGCCTTTTCATTAAAAGTCTTGTGTGCTTTGCCAAAGCTTAGTTATAGAGGCTCTAAAACTAATTTTAGATAAATCCGGTTGGCAGTCTTATTGGACCATCCTGTAAATATCTCCAATGTAATTCAAGGCTCTTTCCTATAACAATTTACCTTGCTAAGGTCTGATGTGACACTCCTTTTAGTTCGGCTGCCTTTCTCAATCAAAAGCCTTCATCCGTAACCAGTTTTACGACACTTTTCATCTGGTTTTCTGAAAAGGACCCTATGGTAGTTTTTCCTTTTCTATTTCTTGCCATTCTCTAAAAAAAAATAGTTTAAAATAGGTACTCCAAACTTCTTGCGCATGGTGGGACTAAGTTGTCTCAGTGTTCCCCACAAGCACCATATTTAAAAATCATGTAATATTTTGTAATGAACCCGAAATAAAAATAATATCGCAATGTAAATGAACACACAAATACCTAAACTTTACTTACCACCAATCTTAAAGTTCTAATTAAAAGCACGTCAAATAAACACCAATCAAAACAGCTTTTCGAAAAATTACTTTTGCGGTCAAAATTTGCATAAACGCCGCCCTACAGATAAAAACAAACTGAATTGAAACAAGAACTCGTTGGTGGATCTGGCGTGTAAAAACAAGCTTGCGCATGGCGTGACGTGAAAAGCGGGGTTTCCAGAGCCTCAGAAATTGTACTGTCTTACTGTGGAACATGTCTTACTGTGGACCACTCTCCCCTACTTACCAGAGACGGACTGGGGTTAGAAAACGGGACGGGCATATAAGGGCAATATTGTATAAATAATGTAATTTGCTCTTAAAAAATCCATCAACTCTAGGCTGTCTTTTTAATTTCAGTTTCTTGAATTTGTCAGGATGTCTTTTATTAGAAGTAATGGCAGTGCGATAAATTGTAAATGATTTAAAAATAAAGTGCAAAAAACAAGTATTTTCGTTAAAGCAAAAAAATAGAGAGTTTTAGCACTACAGGGCCAATTTTATTTGTGATTTTTCTCAACGACCTGAATTCCATAGAATCTTCTCAAGCTTCCTCTCGTCCCCTTCAGTACCTAGCGCACTTAATAATAGTTAACAGTGTGCTTTAGGAGTTTCCAAAAACGTAAAAGTATTACTTACTCTTATAGAGCAATTCCAGCGTAAAAATTTTTGTGCTATGTGTTTTTATTAGATAATCATTTATTTTCAAGTTATAGCGTAATACCAAATAAAGAAAAGTTCATATATTTACGGTTACCTAAATCATAGCGTTCTTTTAATAAATGTACAAAAATACTGCCATTGACTTCTAAACATTTTCTGCTTCATCAACGAAGATGAAGAAGTTGCTCTTCTAATTGCTTCATGTCTTTCTTCTTTAAAATTGGCTGCAGTATTTCTAATACGTCGAATTAGTGCATCCCGAGTGTCCACTTTTACTTTGTACACTTCATTTTTAAACAAGGCTCTTAAACAATTATCTAGTGCTGTGAGGTCTGAAGATCTTGGTGGCCAATTAATAGGATCACCGCGACCAATCCAATGCCCTGGAAAGGTTTCGTCTAAATGTTGTTCGACCTGACGAGCAAAATGCGCAGGAGCTCCATTGTGCTGGTAATACATTTGCCTTCTGATATTTACAGGAACAACCTCTAGTAGTCCTTGTAACTCATGTTGTAAAAAATTTAGATAGTTGTCTCCTGTGAGGCGATTCTCCAGAATGAAAGCGCCAATTAAATAGCTATCGAGCATACCACACCACACGTTAACCGAAAACTTATGTTGAAAATTACTTTCAACTGTTGCGTGGAGATTTTCGATTGACTATACATGAGAGTTACGAGTATTATTAATACCGCCACGGGTGAATGTTCCTTCATCTGTAAAAAGTGTACGCGATACATGATGATTATTTATTCACCGACAAAATTCAATACGTTTAGCATAATTTCCGGTTTTAGGTGCTGTACTCTCTGTACGTGGTATGGATATAAGCCTTGCTCGTGGAGTGTGTTTAATACTCTTTTTTGTGGAATGCCCAATTGAGTACCAATTCTTCGTGAGCTGGTCGTTGCATTTTCTTCTACTAAATCCAGAATATTTTCTACTACTCCTAAACCTTGTCGAGTAGCTCGTTCAGATGTAATGTTGGCACTGAAAAGCTTACCATTCTCGCACAAATTGTTAAAAACTCTGATAAACACGTTTCTAGTCGGATGTCTGTGATTTTGTAACACTTCAATCACTCATGGCCGTTTGCATCGCTTGGATTAGATGCTACTTAATCTAAGGTTCACCTTATCTCCAGAATTGGTTTGCACGACTTTTTGCCTTAAGCTTGGCTTCCAGTCGAACAAAGCTAAGCCCCAGAATTATTCGGCTTATCTTGGAAATCTAACCTTAAACCATTGAAAAAAATAATATAACCTAAACGTCAGTCAAGTCCAAGTCAACCTAAACAGGAAAAATGGATTTATTACAACTCATTGCTGATGACGATGAAGTTGACGAAATTAATTTGATTATTTTGGTTTGCCTAGAAAAGTGTACAACAGGGCTGATTATTTTAACAGTTTTAACCAAAAACCGTTTTTTATGTAGGTTGATTTTGGATGACGAATGGAAATGAAACAACAAAACAATTAGGGGAGAAAAGATTTGGTGCAAAAGTTACTAAAAAAATTACCAGATTGACGCCGTTGTCAAACTTCTTGAAACCCTAGCTAAGTTTTACGGGTATTGACCCGGTGCATTCCATTTTAATTTAAGGCGAGCTTAAGTATAAGGTTCGCCCTAGCTAATCTCATCAAACTTAAAAATAAACGTTTAATTACTGCCACAATACACAGACACATTGTCAAGACAACATAGATGTCAACTAGTTTAGAGTCTTGAGCATTGCATACTCTAATTAAGTGAAAATTTTGATATAAGTGGAACGTAGAAAAAAATTTGATATTGCGCTATGACTTGAAAACAAATGAATATCGGATAAGAACCTATGGGTTTTCTTACATTGTTTTCGCGTATATAATACACTCCTGAAATTTGGTCATTTTTTAACGTCATTTTAAGAGAAAATTGGCAGCTCCTAATTATAACAATGAAAAGGACTGCTTTGTAAAAATTAATGAATACTGGCTATCTAGTATCGAGAAGGAGAAATTGCCTATAATTTGTAGCTAGATTTAACTGTATTATTTAAGAAATTGTGGTAAAATGGAACAATAGCAACAATAGCATTTTTGTTTTATTTTCTAGAAAAAGAAACCTATAGAATCTAGATAATTTTGTTCAGTTTTTTAAAACGAATACACCTATGTGCGTCGTCAAAGAAAATACCCATTTATATTATATTAGGTCGATAAAAATTGCATTTATAAGAAACCTTGATAGAAAATTGACACAATTAAATATAAAAAAGTGTCGAGCCTTTTAAAAAAACCTGCCAAGTCATCAGAGAGAGATCGCGATTTTTTTGCAAAAGCAATTCGAGACCTCATTACTGTCAAATTTGTGGTTGATAAACGATCGCTTAGGACTCCAGACAATTGGCTTGTTTAATGTGTGCCTTAAATCTCTCATGAATTTGGCGCATTAATATTGTCAAAATTGATATATAGAGCAGTAAAACTTTTTGTTTTGAGTCGGTTTTTAAATACAATTTTTAATTTAGGGAAGACTTTTTCCAGTTTTAACGGAAAATTACATATTTGTTTGCTTCGACAAAACTTCATGACATATTCGTTCACATTCCTGCGCATATTGTGGCATGATACATTTCCAGGTATGCTGCAGTTTTGCAATTGGAAAACACAAAAAACAACAAAGTTTTACATTACATTTAATGTCCGCGAGTGTATACGCCATAGAAAATTCGGAAAAATTCTATATACTTTTTGAAAAAATGTCTCAAATAAATAATTTTTTAAAATCAATTTTACATAAAAGTATAAGGCCCGATTTTTATTAAAAATAGCTTATTGTGGAAAATATTGCAAAAACATGAAAATTTTGAAAAAATCGCTTTGATTTTTATTGTAAAAGTAAATTCTAAAAATTATTAATTCAAAAGATATAATAAACAAATAACTATAGTCGGATCTGGTCTTATCGTGCGGGTCATACGATTCAAGAAAGACATACTCTCAGTTTTTGTTTTCTTTACTTGCGTTTAATTTAACCCTCTAAATAAAATACGTAAGATAAATGAGACAGACTTATTCCATTTTGACATGAAAAAAAGGATATGTATTTACTTTCCAGCGATTCTAAAAAAGCTTATAATAGCACCAGCTACGTTTTATTTTAAATATGCCAGTTTTGTGACTTTGGCAGTTTGTGACAAAATGAAACAATTTTCTGGGTTTTTGCATCCCCAATCAAAAAAAAATGGTACCTAATCTGATAAACTATTTCGAAAATGAAAGAAAAAGTGGAAATTCGCCAACCAATATTCAGGAAACAGTAGCTAAAGCACTGGGAATTAGTTTAAGGACTGTGCAGAAAATTGTGCATGAAACAAAACATAACATAATACCCAAGAATACTAAAAAGTGTAAACGAAGAAAGCCAGAGACTGAGGATTTAAGCGAAAATATTAAAATGGGAGTTCGAAATGTGATTTACGATTTATACAAATCAAAAACCAATGTAACTTTTCCAGTTTTACAAAAAACATTAAAAATTCGGGGTGTTTTGGAAATTGGACTTAAAGCGTTATCAAAATTAATAAAAAATGTAGGTTTTCGCTATAAAAAATACTGTAACCGAAGATTTTTATGTGAGCAGCCACAGATAGTGAGTCAGCGTGTTCAGTTTTTAAAAAAATATACGGACAATTACAAATCGAAATTTAGAAAAGTGGTATTTTTAGACGAAACGTGGATATTTTCGAATGGAAGTGGTTCAAAATCTTGGCAAGATGAGTCTGTAAAAAGTGTTAAAAGGAAAAAGGGGTGCGGTACGGGAAAGCGTTTTATTATTTTGCATGCCGGTTCTGCAACAGGATATGTTGCAGGTGCAAGTTTAATTTTTTCTTTAACATCAAAAAGTGCTGACTAGCATGATAATATGAATTGCGAAATGTTTGAAAAATGGTTAAAAGTTCAATTGATACCAAATTTGGTTGCTTCGTGTTTAATTGTATTAGATAATGCATCATATCATTCAAGAATTTTAAATAAACAGCCTACTTCATCTTGGAGGAAAAGTGATATTTATGAGTGTCTGGAAAAACACAACCAAAATCCTTTACCAAATATGCTTAAATCGGAACTCAAAGCAAAGCAAAGCAAAGTCTCTTAAAAAACCCAAAATATACGCGGTAGATGAAATACTGCGTGAATATGGTCATGAGGTTCTACGACTGCCGCCATATCATTGCCAGTTTAACGCAATAGATTTAATATGGGCTGGTGCAAAGTCTTATTATGAAAAACATGTAGGTGATGGTCTTAAATCCGACCAAGTACAAATAGTTTGGCAAGATTCGTTAGATCATATTACACAAGAGTACTGGAAGAAATCGGTGGAACATACTGAAATATTAATAAGGGATTGGTGGGTTCGAGAAAAAGTACTAGATGTCGAAGTAGCGCCGATGATAATTGCTCCATTCGAAGACGACTTAGACGACGAGGACTTTTCAGATTTTATAAGTGACGATGAGAGTTTTTAGGCTATAATTATAAACGGTGTTTTTCGTTTACATTTTTTAGTATTCTTGGGTATTATATTATGTTATTTTTTTCATGCACATTATTCTGCATAGTCCTTAAACTAATTCCCAGTGTTTTCATTACGGTTTCCTGCATATTGCATAATATTAATTTATTTTCAACCTTAAACATAGCATAGCAAAGGAAGCAATATTCCATTAAGTTAGTCGGAATTTTTTAAGAGGAAGTAACCCCTTTACCACAATGAAAATTGCCGAACGTTTTGCTGGTCAAACGAAAAGAAAAAATAAAAATTGGTATTTAGAAAATAAATTCTACTTTAAATACCCCATCCAGAAAAGTAAATGACGATCAAAAATATTCCCAAAATTTTTTTTAGAAATTTTTTTTTATTTTTAGTAATTTTGTAATATTTTAAACAATTCTTTATTGGTCAAAAGCAAAATGACTTTTCCGGGTGTAGAATGTTGTACCATACAATTTTCCTTAACGCTATTTTTCAATATCGGCCTTACTTTTTTCTCAAAAACTTTGGGCGCGTAAAGTGAATTTAAGCGTGTAAAGTGGGTTTACGCGCCCAAAGTTTTTGAGAAAAAAGTAAGGCCGATATTGAAAAATGGCTTTAAGAAAAATTGTTTGGTACAACATTCTACACCCAGGAAAGTAATTTTGCTTTTGATCAATAAAGAATTGTTTAAGATATTACAAAATTACTAAAAATAAAAAAAATTTCTAAAAAAAAATTTGGGAATATTTTCGATCGTCATTTACTTTTCTGGATGGGGTATTTAAAGTAGAATTTATTTTCTAAATATCAATTTTTATTTTTTCTTTTCGTTTGACCAGCAAAACGTTCGGCATTTTTCATTGTGGTAAAGGGGGTTACTGCTCTTAAGAAGAATTAATTTATGCATTGAAGAGGAAGGACGTCACTGTGAACCTTTGAGTTAAATGTTTAATTTATTGTTCTAGTAACTTATGTATTTTAAAACTGCAAATAAAATTTAACTTTAACACCCTGTAACTCCGTCAATAATCAACTTTCGAAAAAATGAAGATATAGCACTTATTTTCGGTAATTATGCTCTAAATTTTTTGCTCATTATTTCCGGACACCCTGTATAGGACTAGACATTTACATAGATTTAAATTATTATATTTTTGGCACAAATGTGATCTTTTTTAAAAATTCACCTAAAGACACTTCCTAGTACTGTATTTATTCCAGTTAAAACTTTCACCCCGTGTAGAAAGCCATAATTAATATATTAAATTTTAATATGAAAGATAAATAAATAATTGGACAAGGAAAGTTAGCTGCTTTATTATAGTTTCATTAAATATTAACATAATTTGAGATACAATTACAGCAATTGCCTTCTTCAGCGGAATAAACAATTACACTCTAGATCTTCAAAGAAAATATTTGCCGTTTTCACCCCATTTTCAGTGTTTTAAGTCTCTGGAAATACGTTTTAAAGGATTACGTAGCAATAAAAGACAAAAGTCCTTATAAAAGCAAGCTGAGACTTCGTAAGTGTGGAACTGAGCAGAAGATGAACGATAGCTTACGGCGCGAGAAAATTGACTTGTTTAATTAGGTTGTTAAATCTTGTTTACCCTTATTTGGAATTTATTTAAATAACAATAACGTTTCCCATAATTCTATATACTTATATGCAGGCATTGTTTTAAAGGGGGTACCTAGATACATAACAAAGTGCAAATTTATTTCTTAAAAGTTAGTGCATATCCCCCAATTTTTTTAAATAATTTTTGAGGGAGGTATTTAGAAGCAACAATATACCCGCCGTTAAGGGAATTTAAAAAATACTTTGTGCTATAAGGATGGGTAGCTGAAACATACACTTGCCAACACACAGCGCAAGCGCGGCCTTATACAGTGAGGACGTAAAGTCTGGAATAAATTCATTATTTAGAAAACGCTGAATGTTTTTAAAAATCGCTCGGACACGTCGATTTTGTTTTTTTAATACGCATTTTTTTCAATATTTTTTGAGGGAGGTATTTAGAAGCAACAATATACCCGCAGTTAAGGGAATTTAAAAAATACTTTGTGCTATAAGGATGGGTAGCTGAAACATACACTTGCCAACACACAGCGCAAGCGCGGCCTTATACAGTGAGGACGTAAAGTCTGGAATAAATTCATTATTTAGAAAACGCTGAATGTTTTTAAAAATCGCTCGGACACGTCGATTTTGTTTTATTAATACGCATTTTTTTAAATAATTTTTGAGGGAGGTATTTAGAAGCAACAATATACCCGCAGTTAAGGGAATTTTAAGAATACTTTGTCCTATAAGGATGGGTAGCTGAAACATACACTTGCCAACACGCAGCGCAAGCGCGGCCTTATACAGTGTATCCCGCTTTTCATGAATACACCCTGACATCTCAGTTATTAATAATGCGATTTTCTTCAAATTTTGGTGGTGATTGTATGTTAGAAAAATGAAGTATTTGGCATAGTGAACACTTTTATGCATCATAGGCGTGCGGTCTTGGGGTGTAAAAAAGGGTCGATTTTTTGAGAAAAGTATATTAGGGCTTATTTTAAATAATTTTTTCATCAGATTTAGAATCAGCATCCCAAAAAACCTCTTAATTATTATTTTCAAAATCTCAAGAGCTGATTTTAGCAGTAAAAAAATTGGCACTTTTTTTTCAATAGGTTGTTTATTTCTAACTTTTTGGTTTTAATGCTCTAATCATATTACGTTTCAAACGCCTCCATATCATTTCGTTGAATTCAGTATCCTCGCAACTACTATGATTAAGTTTTTTTTTCGAAATTTTGCTAAGATAGGTACGCGCGCTGTGTTATTGTTGCTGGCCTGTGTTGTTTTTGAGCAAATTAATCGCAGAGTGCTTTGAAACAAAAGTTTTTGTTTGGCATTTAGTAATTCGTATGAACTGTCAATAAGTCAAGCACTCTTACTTAACTGTTAAGAGGATGGCACAAAACCGAAGAGTAGGTCTTACAATTGTAGAAAAAGTAGAAATTATCCGCTTATTTGGTAATAATGAAAGATCCTCGCGTCAGGTTAGTGAAATATTCAATGAAAGGCATCATGATCGAGCACCAATTTCTCACAATACTGCTGCCAAAATCAACAGATTATTCGCAAGTACAGGAGCGGTTTTCAAGAAAAGACCAAGGAGGTACAATTTAAATCAAAGACGCTATCCAGATGACGAACGTATCTTAGCAGAATTTAGAAACGACCCAAATGGTAGTATAAGATCAGTGGCGAGAATCCTGAATTTAACGAAAAACAAAGTATGGAGGTATTTGAAACGCAATAGGATTAGGGCATTTAAACCAAAATTTCTACATACTCTGTTAAATGGTGATTTTGAACGGCGGTTTGAATTTTGCTTATGGTTGCAAGGTAACTATCTTAACGATAGAACTAAAGAACATAATGTTTACTGATGAGGCAACGTTTACTACAAACGGTGTGGTATCTAGTCAAAATTGTAGGTTTTGGGCAGCCGAAAATCCGAATTGGGTAATTAACTCTAAAAACCAGTACAGTGAAAAAGTTAACGTGTGGTGTCAAAACACTAAACGAACGAATTGTTGGCCCTTTTTTCCTGGATAACCTGAATGGAGAAAATTTTCTGCATTTTTTATAAAGTGATTTTTATGATTTTCTCATGGAATTGCCTTTAGCACAGAGAGAAAACTTATACTTTCAATTAGATGGTGCCCCCGCACATAATTCTCTGATAGTTAGGAACTTTCTAAATATAAACTTTCCTATGAAGGGGATAGGTAGAAATTCTCCTTTAGACCTATGGCCCTCCATCGCCGGATATTACCCCTTGTGACTTTTATCTGTGGGGGTACTTGAAAAACAAAGTGTATGCTACTAGGCCGCGTAATAGACAGGAACTTTGCATTAGAATTAGGCAAGCGTGTCAGGAAATTACTCCCCAAACTTTAAGAAAAGTAAATTTACGTTTAAGAAGAATTGTTGAAAAGTGTATTGTTTTAGAAGGTAGTTATGTTGAAAATAAAGAAATTTAAAATAATATAATTTGTAATTTTCATATCATAGTTTTGAATAAAGGAGTTATTAAAACAGTGCCAAATTTAAAAATAATTTTTTTACTGCTAAAATCAGCTCTTGAGATTTTGAAAATATTAATTAAGGGGTTTTTTGGGATGCTGATTCTAAATCTGATAGAAAAAATTATTTAAAATAAGCCCTAATATACTTTTCTCAAAAAATCAACCCTTTTTTACCCCCCAAGACCGCACGCCTATGATGCATAAAAGTGTTCACTATGCCAAATACTTCATTTTTCTAACATACAATCACCACCAAAATTTGAAGAAAATCGCAATATTAATAACTGAGATGTCAGGGTGTATTCATGAAAAGCGGGACACACTGTATACTACCAAAACCTTCGAATTGAAATGACAAAGCAGCAACAACAACACTTACCCAGGTGAGCCACAATTGATCATAGAAGGATTAAATGTAACCCACTCACTTCCAACCTAACTCCAGGTGAGTAATATGGGCTAGGTGAGAGAAATGACAGAGGAAAAAGGTTGGTTAACTTTCAAAAAAACAAAATGAACTATTCTCATCAAGTAACCGAAAATTCTGTACCGAAGTAACCGTCTTAAAACGAGTAGACACACAGGAAGTGGTAATTAAATGGTAAGAGCCTATTTCCACATAAACCTTAGGCGAGGAAAGAACAAACTGATCAAGACAACGAGAGAATAAACCCGAACAAACCCGACCAATAAGGAACTAGAAGCAAGGTAAGCGGAATACCAAGGAGAAATTCCAAGAAGATTACCATCAGTGGAAATCTTGACAATATGGATATAAACCAACTAAACGATTCTATTCATAGGGCACTAAAAACGTTTGCTCTAAGGTAGTAAAACGAAAACATTCAATACTAAGGAACAATAACACTCTAACTGATGAGACAAAGAAGGGAGTTACGAAATGGAACAGAAAAACACAGAAATTTAAACAAAATATTGAAAAAGGCAGTGCATAATGATATAACAATATTTAAAATAAATGAAGACCACATTGATCATCATCATCATCACCGACCCGCAACTGTCCACTGTTGGATAAAGGCATCTCCTTCTGTTTTCCATGCACCCCTGTCTTTTGCCAGCTGAAACCAGTGTCGTCCCACGTGTTGTTTAATGTCATCAAGCCATCGTTTTTGGGGTCTTCCCCTGCTTCGGTTAGTTTCTCTGGGCCTCCAATGAACGAGTTTTGCAGTCCATCGGTCACAGTCCTGTCTAGCTACATGTCCAACCCACTGCCATTTCATGCGTGCGATGCGCTCCATAATATCTGTTATCCTAGTGGTGTCTCGGATGTCATCATTGCTTATCCTTTGTCTAAGAGTTACTCCCAGCACTCTTCTCTCCATTGCTCTTTGCGATTTTCTTAATCTATCGGCGCTTTTTTCTGTCATAGTCGCAGTCTCCAGTCCATAAGTAGCCACGGGCAAAACACAGGCGTCGTACACTTTTCTTTTTAGACACATAGGGATGGTTTGGTTTTTGAAGATGTAATTTAGACGACCGAAAGTGCACCAAGATAGTCCAATTCTTCTTGTTATTTCTGTGGTCTGGTTTTCTTTTCCAAGCTTCAATGAGTGTCCGAGGTAGACATTGACCACATTGATACCAGGACAATATTAAACTTAGGGTCGCGGAAGATCTCCCCGAAATAACATGTGATGAAATAAGGTATGCTTTAAAAGAAATGAAGAACGGTAAATGCCCTGGAAAAGACCTTAAAGTTTGGAAGAAAATATCTGGCAAAAACACTTCAAAAACTACTGAATTTTTGCAAGAGACAAAACTACCAACCGAAAAAAGGTTGTGATTGTATTTGAAAATGGCGACACTAGTGACATCGAGAACAATCGTCCTATTATGATATATAGATATTTACAACTTACTGATGTGACACATTTTTTATGTTGTAAATACTTTTAAACAGTTGATGATAATATACGTCACGTCATTGTAGGTAGAATTTTGGAACTAAATTAATTTTTGTTCGTTTAAGTTTATTTCTATGGTTAGTAGACCAGTACGTACAATATCAGTCCCCTTTAATAAATAGGGAGGACAATTTTTGACTTCTTACCTTGTTCAATCCCCTAACAGCATAAACAAAGGGCAAAATAGCAAGCTAATATATTTTATAATAACGTAGAAGTTAAGAACCAGCTAAATTTATTAGAAATTTTAATTACATTTTGTCATAATTAAAGCAGCTTGAGTTAATTTACCAAATATAAGGCCTTTAAACAAAGCAAATTGTCTTAAGTGGTATTTTACGAACCCCAATTTCAATGATAATGAGAGGGGCTAAACTTCTTTTGTTAAAACGATTTTCTTGTAATAGGACTTGGCACCTCTTTTATTTTAATAATCTAGAAACACTTTACAATAAGATTAACAGTATTAAGATAATAAATTACTATTATATCTATTTTTAACGGTCGCTAATTAATTTGAAGTTAAAACCGTATATACAATACCAGTGGCGGATTCTCAATAGGGGCCCATATTCACTTGCACTCCCAAATCTAAATATCTCTTCTAATTCCCAACCAATAAATCTCCTAGATATTTTAATCAGTTAAAATATAATTAATATTATTTCTCCCGATCTCGACATTGGAAAGGCCTAAAACCCCGAGAAGCGTGGTAGCTGTAGCTGCTTCCAAGGCTCAGCGTGTTACATCGCACTTATGCACCCAACGCGATTGCACAATAATTTAGGGTTTAGAAAAAAGAAAAGCACAAAGTCCTTCTTCACAATTTTTTATTAGAATAACTAGGCGAACCTAGAATAATTCATAATAATTTAATTCGACATGTTTCGAGGGTAGAAACACTTATCATCAGGAAAACAAAGTAAATGGTACAATGCTGATGTTGTTAGCAATAGAGAAACTATTAAGTGGGATTGAGCCGTAATGGAACTTTCAATGGTGTACAAGAGGTGTAAAAATTGAATAGTCAGAAGACCGACAAAACTTCAGCGTACTGGAAAATCAAGGGTTAGTGCAAATGCCCTGTCTTGGACAGAAAAGTGACGTGAGCAAAATAAAAATTAGGGAGTTTCAACAGACTTTGTGAAAATCATTTATTAGGCAGTAAAAAATCTTAAGTTTCATTCAACTTTGTCAGAGACATGTGAAAGTATTGAAATAAGAGTTTTTCATAAAAGTCAAAGCATCATTTAGCTTGAAGTAAAATGCTGTTGGGGTACCAACAAAACAAATCAAACAACAGTTTGTACCAACACCCGCTTCACGGCTATGAGGACCCCACTATTTCAGGGACGCTGTGGCTAGATCTAGTAACACTACCCCCGTTGACATCTTTTCTTGAAAGCTTTTTGTTGCAGTTTCCCCTACTCAGCGCCTGTTGTTCTGATGAGTAAGAGCGTGCAGTTCTGAAGCCGAACTGATCGTCTGACAACATGTTGAGCATCTCTGTTTCATCTTTTGGCCTATTGTTGACTCTTTCTAGCACTTTGCTAAGTGCTGATAGCAGGCTTATTGGTCTATAGTTCTGAGGCTTTTTTTTTATCTTCTCCTGGTTTATTCAGTACTATGACTTCTGCATGTTTCCAATTTTTTGGATAATGCTCCGTTCTCATTACTCCATTTGCTATATTCACTATGGCGGCTATTCCTTTTCGGCCCATATTTTTAAGCATTTGGTTGCTTATTCCATCTTTGCCTGGAGCTTTCTTTTTTTCAGTATCTTGACTATTTCCTTTACTTCCCCTGGTGAGGTGTTCTTTTTTTTAACATTTCCAGGGTTTCTAAAATTTCTACGACTTCTTCCTATAGGTCCTCATCTTCTTCTGGATGTTCATTTAGCCTGCCTTCGAATACTATAGTATCTGCTGAGGCTTCTTGGCTAAACTATGCAGTAAACTGCATTTTGCTTGTTTTACTGCCATCAAAATTTGCCCCACCTGTAAAAAAACTTACAGGTCACGCCTGCAAAATACAATATTAAGATAACGAAGTAAATATATACCGCTGAGTGAGCATTGTGGTAATATCTTAAAATTTAAATTTGAACCTATTAGTTTAAAATATATTAACCAATTTAACTGCGGGGTAAACGATCGTTTATCAGCCTCCAGGTCGACACTAATAAGATTTAGGGTCGCCTGTGTTAATATATGTGTCCCGTTTCCCGTATCCCCAATCTTCAAATAAATGAGTTTCGTTCTATTTATCATTTTATAGCCTGCATTTTTAGATTTTAAGCGGGCATTCGAAACAATTGACAGGGCTAGATTATTGAGTAAATTGTATCAGTATGGTATTCGCGGAAACGTTTATAAATGGTTTTAAAATTATTTGAGTAACATGTCACAAAAAACAAAAATATCAAAAATATATTCAAATAAAAAATAAATAATATAGGAGTTCCTCAAGGAAGTATGCTAGGTTCAATATGATCGATGGTCTAAATTCTGAGATAAATATATTATTAAATTGGCTAAAAGTAAATAAATTAAAATTAAATATTTCAAATACTAAATGTATGGTTATGGGTAATAGGTAATTTAAATTATCAAAATATAAATGTTGTTATTGATGGTGAAAAATTGGAATTAGTAAACAGTTGTAAATATTTTAGGATAATTATTCATTCAAAATTAAAAAAAAATTAATTATTTTGAAAGTATCATATCGAAAATTGCCGGAAAAGTAGGTTATTTTAAAAGAATCAGATCTAATTTAAGTTTGTTTTCTAAAAAAAAACAGTATTTAATACTATTATATTACTACATTTTCTTTATTGTTTTTCCATTTTATATTGTGCTAGTGAGGAAATATTTGATAAACTACAAATTTTACAAAATAAGGCAATGTGGATTATTTTAAATTGTTACAAATATACAAAAATAAATTTTATGTTAATTTACATTGGTTGAATTTCAGAAATTTAATCTTTTATTTAGTATTTATCTTATATACATAAAATTAAAAATAGTTTATTGCCTAATTGTTTAAAAAACTTTTGTTCTTTTAATCATAACCATCATAATTATAATACAAGTACTAATCAAATTTTTTTTGTGGTTACAGTATCTAAAACATTAGCTTATAAGTCTATTTTTCATAAAGGTTTGATAGAATATAATAATTTGGAAAATTCTAATCATTAAAACTATTTAAAAAAACTTTAAAATTACATTTATTTAAAAACCAAAATGATACGTAATATTTGATACAATTTGCAAAAGAAGGTTCCGTTTTAAAATTAAAAATAAATCTATAAAAATGTGGTTAAAAGAATGTATTAAAAAATATTTAATTGTAGCTTTTTGCTAAATAAAACGTGTACTACTACTACTATCAAAAACTTTTTCATTAGAAAATCACTGTATATTATCGTAAAAATATTATAATATGCTCATTTCAAAAAATACGTTGTTAACAAGTTGGAGAAACAGAACCTGAAAGTTTTTTAAATAATAATTTGTCACTGTGTATAAGTTGCTCAACACCCATATCTATTTATATACAGGGTGGTATAGAATAGAAATATTTTATTATACAGTGTCACCAGTAAAGTCCGCATCATATGGAATTTTTTTTATTAATAGCTTTATTCAACATTTGACTTTGGCATCAAGTTCTGCTTCGATCAAGATAAAGATTAAGCAAAAAAATAGTAGTCACGTGATTCGCATTATCTGTCAAATTTTAATTTTTTCCAAAAAATAATTCAAAAGTGGGGTTGAAAATATCGAAAAAAAGTTATTAGAAAATGTTTTTTTGAATGCAGTTTCTAGCTCACATGCAAAATTTCAGCTGCATAAGATAATTTTGATTTTTTACCTATATTTTGTAAATTGCACCACTTTTGCAAAATAAGACTCAACGAAACCTAGTTTTGACAAGGCTTTATGTCAGATACATTTTCTTTAAAGTAGCGCCATATTAAGTGTGTGTTTTTCTACAAAATTAAAATTGGGCTATTAAAATTTGGTAGCATGTGATGCAAAGTTTATTTGTTTTGGACCCTGTAAAACTAAACTTCATAAAATAAGTATTTTTGAAAACGTAATTTGTACCTGAAAGTAAAAAAATTAAAAAGTAAAGTAAAGGGGTTTTAAATTCAATCGTTGAAAATAGATAAACTTTACGTTAAGTTAAACTAAAATTTATTTTCCACTTAATGAACACTTTACTGATGACACTGTGTTCTTTTTTGTCTTAATATTAAGGTGTTTTACTTCCAGACACAAACTACGTTTTCGAAAATACTTATTTTATGAAGTTTCCTTATACAGGGTCCAAAACAAATAACCTTTGCATCACATGCGACCAAATTTTAATAGCCCAATTTTGATTTTGTAGAAAAACACACATTTAATATGGCGCTACATTAAAGAAAATGTATCTGACATAAGGCCTTGTCAAAACTAAGAAGTTTTATGTGTAGCGTTTCTTCGTATTTTGCAAAAGTGGTGCAATTTACAAAATATAGGTAAAAGGTCAAAATTATCTTATGCAGCTGAAATTTTGCATGTGGGCTAGAAACTGCATTTAAAAAAACTTTTTATAATAACTTTTTTTGATATTTTCAGAAATAACCCCACTTTTAAATTATTTTTTGGAAAAAATTAAAATTTGACAGATAATGCGAATCACGTGACTACCATTTTTTTGTTTAATTTTCATCTCGATCCAAGCATAACTTGATGCCAAAGTCAAATTTTGAATAAATCTAATAATAAAAAAATTCCATATGATGCGGACTTTACTGGTGACACAGTAGGTATCTCCTCTAATAAAAAATGTTTGGAAATTAATTTTTGAATTTATTTTATAATTTATGTTATTATGATTAATTTAAACACATCAAACTAGGCCTAGGCTATATTGCCTCAAAAAGTTTAAAAGACACTTTTCTCTATACTTACTTATAATATTATATGAAAAAAGTAAATTCCTAGTATGCTTATATTAAGCTAAGGGTGAAAGTATTTCACGGGTCAAGTTCTTGGGCAAAAACTTTTTAAAATTCTTGAACAAGAAATTGTGCTTGTTTCGTTTGTTTTTATATTCGATTTTTTAAGTTCATTGTTTTTAAACAAACTCTTAAAAACAATTTTCTGTCGTCAAAATCTGATAGGTTTGCAACTACTAAAAATTCCAGAAATCATTTCTTATTTCCCAACATGATCAAAAATTGAGAAGAAATTCCAATCTTTTGGCAAGAATTTTGGGCAAATTTAAGCTGTTTACACGTAAAAATAAAATGAATGTTAACTTTTACAATTTCTTGAGCAAGAACTTAAATTTTAAAGCCCGGACCTGTCTATTTTCCCATTCGATTCGATAATGTTGCAGTGCGCATGTCTAATCGCGTATAGCTTTGTTTACATGCGCTAGGACATAAATTTGCCACTTTTGTGATTATAGTTTGCTTATCTAATGGTAAATATCTATGCACTTTCTTTTTTTACCCCTGTCCTTATTTTCTGCCGTAAAATGTATTAGGTAAAAGATATAAGAAATATCAGTAACATTACCATGGTAACATTTATTTTATATAACAACTGCGCCCCCTAGCGGTAATAAAACTATTTCCAGCAATTTCTCTTGCCCTCTATACGATAATTAATTTCTGATATATGATACCTCGCCTACCTTAATGAAATACCCTCTATCTATAGCCTTACCTATATTATAAAAATAATTTATTTTCATTGTTAATAAATAGTACCCGATTGCTTTTCTGAAATTCTTAACATACTCACCTCGAAAATTGGTTTTGTATTAAAGTCCGTATCTAAATAATTGCGGCTCTATTAAACTGTTTGGATTTAATTTAAAAAAGGGAACATAAAATGAAAGAACACAAACAATTTAGTGGTTTTAACATCTAATGAGGTTTTGTGTAAGCCCCAAATTTTTAAAGAACAAAACAGAAGGGTATAAATTGCGAACGGGAACATTAATTTTTTTTAAATGTTTACCTTAATATTTTATATATCGCATTAACAAAAAAATTTTTATGTAGAAAAAAGGTCGCATAATTTAGGGAGCAATTTTAATTATATTTTTTATTATTTAAATTAAACACGTTTTTTTTAGGTCTGGATAAAAATAAAATAACTTATATAAAGAGTGACAATTATTATTTAAGAAAGAGAAAATAAATAACAATCCGCGCATTGTCCACGTCAGGAACAAGCCAGGACGGCCTATACTAATTGCAGCCACATTATCATGATGTATTGACGATAATTAATCTAATATGCATTGAAATTAGTTTAGCACCTACGACATACTAACGTCATTAATATAATTATTGTATCCTTGATAATTATTGCATCATTGTAGTACACTTTAAAAATTGGTCTCATAGTATGACAGCTACACAGCAAAAAATGTAAGTAAAAGAAGATGCACATTTACATTAAAAAATGATTTTGTAGAATTTTTAAAATTGTTCATAAATTAAATTTCGTGAAAATATTTAAATAGAAAAAAGTTTAATAGAATGGTCAGGCTACTATAAATGTAAATTGACATTGGCGTATCACTTTAAAATTATTTTAAATTTTGTGTTAGAATTGTCAATAATAGCTATCATTTTAATTATACAGTGACCGGCAAAGAGTTCGCAACATATGGGAAAAATTTTTATTAGCGGAATATTGAAAAATCTTTTTTGGGGGATTGGATGTGCATGTCCCATAACCTTAAAATCGATTTTGACATACGTCACGTAACCAATGGTATGGCGGGAAAGTTGAAAAACCCGATATGAAATCATCATAAATCAGATAAGTTGATGAGATATCGAAAAAATTCCAAAAATAAAAAGTGTTTAGAATTCCATTAGAACCGTAAATACAATGTTTGGAATATTTACTTGAAAAACATAAAATCGAATATTTTTGTAAATATTTTTTTACCGAATTAAAAATTTCCATATTTTTCCTTTCTTAAAGCTTCATTAAAGTAAAACTGACATCTGGTGACCACAACTAGAAATATTCTTTTGTTTTTCTGACAATTTGGAGCAATAATTCAAAAAATTCGTTTACACTTGGATACCAGCTGTTGCATTATCGATATTTTTTATATCGAAATATTCTATTATGTTAAGAAATCCTTAAATTCATTAATCCAAAGCAAATTTTATTTATAACCGTAAAAAATAATTTTGAATTTCGCAGAAATCTTTAAAAAAAATAATAAAAATTTAAATTATATTATTGAGCCAAATTTTGTCAATAGTTGTCAAAATAATAATAATACATTTATGTAGAACAAAATGGCAGATTTCTATTAGAAGTGTCTTGTTTTAATTTCAATGCCTACTTTGTCATTCTTTTGTTTGGTATAATATGTATAAATTGTTGTTTATTTGGCTCAATAAAATAATTTAAATTTTTATTAATTTTTAGATTTTTTTAAAGATTTCTACGAAATTCAAAATTATTTTTTAAGGTAATAAATAAAATTTGCTTTGGATTGATGAATTTAAGGATTTCTTAACATAATAAAATATTTCGATATAAAAAAATATCGATAAGGTTATTAGAAATAGACTATTGCAACAGCTGGTATCCAAGTGTAAACGAATTTTTTGAATTATTGCTCCAAATTGTCAAAAAACAAAAGAATATTTCTAGTTGTGGTCACCAGATGTCAGTTTTACTTTAATGAAGCTTTAAGAAAAGAAAAATATGGAAATTTTTAATTCGGTAAAAAAATATTTACAAAAATATTCCATTTTATGTTTTTTCAAGTAGATATCCCAAATATTGTATTTAAGGTTCTAATGGAATTCTTAACACTTTTTATTCTTGGAATTTTTTCGATATCTCATCATTTTATCTGATTTATGATGATTTCATATTGGTTTTTTCAACTTTCCCGCTATACCATTGGTCACGTGACGTATGTCAAAATCGATTTTAAGGTTGTGGGACATGCACATCCAATCCCCCAAAAAAGATTTATCAATATTCCGCTAATAAAAATTTTTTCTCATATGTTGCGAACTCTTTGCCGGTCACTGTATAAAAATAAGCATCAGGCCAAATGGTTTTGTAAAAACTGACAAGGGCATTGCTATATTTAGGATTAAAATTTAAAAGTAATATTTTGATAGTGTATCGATATACCAAATGTTATTTAGGGTTGCCACCTTTTTACTATTGTTTACCTGGATACTAGATTGTGGCGACTAGTGGCTTGCAAAAATGTGAGAAAAAATGTACGTCTTACGACGTCGGCAGTGCGTTCAATATTTTGTCAAAATCTCATAATACTATTTATTGTTTTGAAAAAACTGTTTATATCTATTTTGCTTTCGAAGTATATAATATATTATATACATTATATTGTAAATTCATATTGCAAATTATATTAAACATTAAAAATATTAAAAGCGAATAATAGTGGCATATCGGACAAGTATGTAACTGTTTTTTATATTGGAATACACAGGAATCCAAGCACAATGGATACCCTGGGGCGGGAAGACCACGACGGCCATTTCGTTCTTGTTAGGACTCTACGGGCAGCCACAACCCAAGCAATCCCGACAACAGCGGTAAGATGTATTAATAGCCTTTTACAAAAGTCAAGCGGCCATCAATACACCGTAGCGCCATCCCAGCGGAATTAACTCCACCAGTCACACTGGTAATAATCGAAAGGTAGACAACTAAATAAACCACAAAGTGCATCACAACCCAGTATAGAAAACGCTAGGTATTTGCGTTTTTACCGGAACATCCGCCATTTTGCAGAGTAGAAACAGATCAACGCTGGCACCCATTAGAATGCGCGCAATCCGTTTAAGAAAACCCACAAAAATGTTGGATACTATATTATCTTCCAAAAATTAAAAATATTGTAAAATTATCATTTAATCCAAGTTGCTAGGAACTTGCTTTGTTCAGTAATGTTAAATAATACTTTACCTGAAGAAATTGACATATGTCTCGTAGCTCAGGGCCTCAGGGCTTAAACATGGAGATTACAGGCCAAATCGGGAGAGGTGGCAACCATAATAGTATTATATAATAACAAAGATTACATAGAATTTTAACGTGAAAGGACGAATACAACAATAAATTCACAATCTTAACAGGACCTATTATTGTTTGTGACTTCTTCCAGTTATTGTCGTTAACCAAAACTAATACAACGATTTAATATAAAAATATATATTTATATATTATCGAATAAGAAAAATAACTATAGTCTATTTCAGAAAGGTGTAGAGTAATAAAATGGGAAATTCCGTCCAATTGTGGTGTCGGTCATAGGCGCAGGTAAACTTTGTGCATTAAATTATTTATGATAACTAACCAAAAATGTCAGAGAAAAAATAGTATTATTTGTAAAATTAAAATTTCAAGTAATTACGTAAGAGGATTAGAAAAGGTATATTTTTTGGCCTGAAGTGTCAAAATCGAAATATTGTGTAGGGATTAGTTAATTAGTAGATAATAAAGTTACGTTTTGCGTTTAACAGGTACCATTTAACAGGTACCTACCGAGTTTGGCTTTGGCCTCATTGGCTGATCATATAAATAGATGGTACTTTGTAATAAACTTCATATATCGTGTGTGTGTATGACCTTAATAAGTATATTTGTTTAGTTTAACGCATCAGTATTTGCTGTTAAGCCGTATATAGTGTTCACAGTATTATAAGATTAGTAATCAAATGGCGATATTCACACCAAGAAAAGGATGTTCCAATAATTCTCCACTATCAGTAAGTGAAAAAGTTATTATTTTAAATGTACATGATTGCATTAAATACGATTACCCGACTTTTACTGTACAATAAACTGTCGACCGATGTTTCCGAATGACTGGAGTTGGAAAGTCCACCATTTTTAAATTATTGCGGGAGAGAAAGACAGCAGGTCAAGTAGAACCTCCCAAGAAAAGTCCAGGCAGACCAGATAAAGAAATGATAACATATCTTCCAGCTGATTCAGTAGTAGTTATGGATAACGCAACCTATCAATCCTATCATTCACGACGCACAGAGAAGACTCCAACTTCATCTTGGAGAAAACAACAAATTATCGACTGGTTAACCATCAAAAGTACTGAGTTTGAAGATAATTTGATAAAGAAGGAACTATTAGCTATAGCAAATTGACACAAACATCGTTTTATGAAATATGCCGTGGAAGATATAGCAGAAAAACATGGTGTAACTGTGCTGCGCATACCGCCATATCATTGCAAACTAAATCCTATAGAACTTATATGGGCGCAAGTAAAAGGATTTGTAGCAAGACACAACACGACATTCAAAATGAAAGGAAAGAACTGGCGAAAAGCAGTCCATCATGTCATTAAAGAAGAGGAGAAAATGTGGGATCTTGACCACCTGATCGATCGGACCGTCGACCCGTTAATTATAACGTCAAGAGAAGATGACCTTCCTCAGATGATGAAGAATATTATGATTTTTTATAATTTAATTTCTGTATAATGTACTTTTTGTATTTTGTATTTTTAATTTTTTTTATAATGTTTAATAAAAAATAAGTGTAGCTAATACTATGTACATAATGCCTCATTTTTATTCTGTTAAAATAAAATTATTTCCTTTTTACGAATATCCTACCTGCACGCCTTTGCCACACCATTTTCAGTGTTTGTGAATGGACAACAATAGGCAAAACCCATAAATTGACCCAAACCCGGGGGGTACTACCTGCACTTGATGAAAAGAAAGAATTTTGCAATGAAATCAATGCCAAATTATGAAAGTGGCTTAAGTATTCGTTGGGTCACTCTGTAGTCCCTTTGCATACCTAATGAGTTTTTATTACTCTACACCTTTCTGAAATAGACTATAGTTTAGTCCTACTGTCCTTTAAAAAGTATGGTTTTATTTAAGGCATCGGCATAACAAAAATTCCTTCATGAACCGCTACTATTGGTCCAATTATCCATGAATGATTTATGTTATTAATACTTACTTGTGAGACGAAAATCTAGGCACTCCATCGGTTATTTTGCAAATCTGACACTGTTTGACCATGCTGTAATATTATAATTACCTATTTCTTCTTATCTTCTGTAAATTATCTGAAATAATCCTGCATTGAGTAAGGTTCTAAGTCAATTAACATTTTCTTGACCTTAACTTTAAAAATTTTCAAACTATTAACACTTTTGATATCATTCGGCAACTTGTTAAAGAATAAAATTTTAAACACGTATAACCTGGATGTTTTTCTGTTAATGTTAGCCGATGTATAGGGTAATTTACATTAAGAGTTCTAGTATGATAATCATGAAAAGCTTGCAGCTCAAAATCGCATCTGTTTTTAAAGAAGAACGTTAAACACTCGTAGATGTACAAACCAAGTACTGTTAAAATGCCACATGTTTTAAATAAATTTCTGCAACTTTCAGAAAACGCCATTTGTTTTATCATTCTTAGTGATCGCTTTTGTGCTACAAATATTTTTTCTATTGAACTATTGCTACCCCAAAAAATAATTCCATACTTCATGGTCGATTCAAAGTTCGCAAGAAAAAATAAATGATTTCTTCTTATCTTCTATAAATTATCTGAAATAATCCTGCATTGAGTAAGGTTCTAAGTCAATTAGCATTTTCTTGACCATAACTTTAAAAATTTTAAAACTATTAACACTTATGATATCATTTGGCAACTTGTTAAAGAATTTTGAACACATAGAACCTGGATGTTTTTTTGTAAACGTTAGCCGATGAATAGGGTAATTCACATTAAGAGTTCTAGTATTGTAATCATGAAAAGCTTGCAGCTCAAAATCGCATCTGTTTTTAAAGAAGAGCATCAAACACTCGTAGATGTACAAACCAAGTACTGTTAAAATGCCACATGTTTTAAATACATTTCTGCAACTTTCAGAAAACGCCATTTGTTTTATCATTCTTAGTGATCGCTTCTGTGCTACAAATATTTTTTCTATTGAACTATTGCTACCCCAAAAAATAATTCCATACTTCATGATCGATTCAAAGTTCGCAAGAAAAAATAAATGATTTCTTCTTATCTTCTATAAATTATCTGAAATAATCCTGCATTGAGTAAGGTTCTAAGTCAATTAGCATTTTCTTGACCATAACTTTAAAAATTTTAAAACTATTAACACTTTTGATATCATTCGGCAACTTGTTAAAGAATAAAATTTTAAACACGTATAACCTGGATGTTTTTTTGTTAATGTTAGCCGATGTATAGGGTAATTTACATTAAGAGTTGTAGTACGATAATCATGAAAAGCTTGCGGCTCAAAATCGCATCTGTTTTTAAAGAAGAACATCAAACACTCGTAGATGTACAAACCAAATACTGTTAAAATGCCACATGTTTTAAATACATTTCTGCAACTTTCAGAAAACGCCATTTGTTTTATCATTCTTAGTGATCGCTTTTGTGCTACAAATATTTTTTCTATTAAACTATTGCTACCCCAAAAATAATTCCATACTTCATGATTAATTCAAAGTTTGCATAATATATTATTTTCAAGCTTTTTTCATTCATGTATCTTGCAACAACCCTAATTCCAGACCAGACGGAGTTTAGCCTATTTATTAGTAAATTGATGTGATGTGATGTGAACAACTTAAAAATTCATCCAAGTGAACACCCAAGAACTTAGTTTGTTCTACGAGTTCTACATCGGAATCCCCTAATTATATGTTTGGTGGTTTCACAACTAAATAGAATCCTTATCTTGCTCATCTATAATATTATTAGTAGATTTTCAATACGCTCCCGCAAACAGTCACTATTCATAACACAAAATTGCCTAGTATAGAACAAATTTACACGACGACTAAGTAAGTTTAAACCGATAGTACAAAGCGAGGAAGGGTTGGACCTGCTAGTCAAATATTGAAACCCACTTAGCAATAGAGGCTACGACGGATTTTGTTAATTAGACTTTTGTCCGGATTTCTCGCATAAAAACTCCTATGACGTTAAACACATTTGTTTTTGGTTAGAACAAGATTTTTTCTTTCATTTCGTCAGAACCATCCTCAGGCGCGTTCCGCCCTATCATTGCAGACCCGAGGAAAGAAAGGACACGCAAAGTTCCACTTGAACTAGTAGGTACACTGGAATACCGCCAGAAGAATGTAGCGCTAATCGCCATCTGACTTTTGTTTTTATAAACACTTTTTGCAATGAACATTGACTCTAGAAGGCCGTTAAATAGAAAAAAACTGTAAAGCAATAGAGGCATAATAATATTATGGCTGTAAACCTTATTCGATTCATTGTAAGCGGTGCAATTTATCTGATCATGTTAATCTATTGTTTTTTTTAAAGGCCCATAAACGAAGCTCTTTAAAAGAAATTTTATTTAGAAAACTGCTTTTTTGAAGGAGGATAGACCTTATCATGTAAAGAACACTTCAATACTATTTTGTGTCCAGCCCTTGCAGAGAGTTTAAAAACCCTCCAAATGGGCTGAAAAACGAAAAGGAATCGAAAAATAATATGGAAAAAGTTTTTTACAAATGTTCTAGAGCATTAAATTTTACACTAGAAAGGTTATTACTATATTCTCTTGCCTACAATCGAAAATCCATAAGACGTTCGCAAATTTAAAAAAACAATTTTTTGGTCAGGTCTCTAATAAATGGGACCTCACTGTCGATATGACATAACTGTCGTTCTTGAAATAGTGTTGCAGACTACGTGCGGTAATTTAAAAATATACATATAATCGGATTCCGGTTTTTCGATGCAGATTGATTTTTTGGAAATATAGGGTGCGTAAATAAATTTATCTGTAAAGTACATCTTAAAGTATATTATTATCATCTTGGCTTTTGCTACCTACCTGTCATTTATTTGAATAAAACCTTTTTAAAGGTTGGATTGAGTAGTTCGTTACTTACTTCTGATATTGCATATTAACAAACACAATATGAATAATTAGAAGATAATATAGTGTCCGCGAAAATAATTAAAAGCGAATAATTGTGGCATATCGGACAAGTGTGTAACTGTTTTTTATATTACAATACAAAGTGATCCAAGCACAATGGATTCCCTGGGGTGGGTAGACCACGAAGGCCGTTTCGTCCGGGATTGCTTGGGTTATGGCTGCCCGTAGAGTCTTAACAAGGACGAAACAACCGTCGTGATCTACCCGCCTCAGGGTATTCATTGTGCTTGGATCTCTGTGTATTCCAATATAAAAAAAATTAATTGATTCAGCCGATACTAGGTGAAAATCCATAATTATAGTATTATGGGATACAGTAAAACAAAGTTGAACTTGTAAATTTCCACCATATTAACTAGAAAAATTACATGTTTCGCTAACACTGTAGCTTCGTCAGATGGTGAGGAAACTTTTTTTTTGAAAGTTTAAGTATTCCCATAATTATGGATAATTTCAATAAATTTTAGGTGTGAAATTTTCTTACGTCCTTGAATTAATATCCGGAAATTCTTCCTCAGTCACGCATTTTTCTAGAAAATTTTCCCTCGTCTACGACTCGGGAAAATTTTCAAAAAATGCGTTCCTCCGGAAAAATGTCCGGAAATAATTTGAGCACTAGGGAGATTATAAGTGATAATCAAGTAAATGGTTAGCATAGTTTGAGTCTATTTTATTTTTTAGAAAACTGTTATAATGTTCCTGTATTCTTTTGTCAAAATGTCTACCCGTTTGGCCAATGTATGTTCTAGGACAATCTTTGCATTTTAATTTATAGACGCCTGATTTTTTGTTTTTATCGCTTTTAGTTTTATTGTTTTTGAGAAATTTACTTAAAGAGTTATTAGTTTTGTAACACACATTTATATCAAGTTTGTTACGAAAATTGCCAATTACTTTGCTAGGTTGTCCAAAGAAAGTTGCAAGTTTAAATTGGTCAGAGTTTTTGCTTCTAGGAAAAACTAAGTCAATAGCTTTTTTGTAAGTTTTCTTTTTTAGGATTTGGTCAATTAGATTTGAGTTATATCCGTTATTAACTGCAATTTGTTTAATAATATTTAGTCCTTTTTGAAAATTGATTCTATTTAGCGGAAGAGTTACTAGCCTATGGATCATACTGTGAAAAGAAGCTAACTTGTGTTGTATAGGGTGGCAAGAAGAGTTGTGTATGACAGTATCAGTATGAGATGGTTTATGGAAAACGGAGAAAACGTGTCTATCATTTTTTCTCTTAATATTTAAATCAAGAAAATTAATAGAATTGTCACTTTTGTGTTCTATTGTGAAGTTGATATTTTTGTATAGGCTGTTAATATATTGTAAAAAGACGTTTAACTGTCTATCAGTACCAAGAAAACATGTTAAGACGTCATCAATTTCAATTTTTGATCTTGATATCCTTTTGTTTTCGAATTTAGGAGTAGTGCTCCATTGCCTAGCCAAAGTACCAGAGTCCGTTTTATTTACATTAAAATTATTTCTCATAATTTGATTTATAATTTCAGTGGCGGTGGTAAACATTTTAGACGCAGCTTCAATATTTTGCTCTTTTTTTCTGTAAAAGTTTTGACAATACATTAATACTCTTTGAAATTTTATTTTGAAAAACAATAAGAAAAATGGTTTCAAATTTTTCCAAATGTTTTCTTAAAGACTTTGCTTCATTAATTTCCGCTTTATTTGTAGAGGTTAAAATTATTTTTGCCAGTGTTTTTAAAAATATCCATATATCTAAAAAGAAGAGCTTCTAATGCATCGTGTCTCGATAAACATCGAGTGGGTGTCAATTTTTTAAAGTTATTTTTACACAAACTAAATGCCGATATTGCGAATTGCGGTTTAATAAAAACAATAATAAAAAAATTAAGGCCGTTTTATGTGATTATTTCAGTTACTAGATATCTATAAAAGTATTGAGTAAAGTAGTTTTGCGGATACGTTTCCGGAGAATTGCATTTTTTTTCTACGCGAACATTTTGTTTTGCATTTTTATGTTTTTGTGGCTCCGCTCCCGGGCCCCTTTCTAGCCCGGGCCCGTGTGCTTCGCACACATTGAACACCCGTAGTTCCGCCACTGGTAAAGGTATGTTATAATAAAATATAACTTTATTTTAATAGTATATTATTAACCAAGGTTTAGACAGCCATCATTATTGCCCGAGCGTCAAGTTTAAATCACGAGGAGCGGAGCGACGAGGGATTTAGGGCGCGAGGGCTATAGGCTGTCTAAACCGTGGTTAATATAATTTTTTTTCCACTACTAACACTTTTATTTTGTACAGTATTAATAAATTATAAAAAATATTAGGTATGTATAAATATATATTTTAATCAAGTTACCTGCTTTGGCATATTGGCAAGATAATTTGTTTTCTTGTCAGTTGGCTTTGTTAATGTCAATTTTGGTTTATTTACGTCATGTATTGTTAGTTGCCTAACCACAAGAAATCACTTTTCATGTTATTTGTTGGGGAATTAACAAATCAAGTTACCTGGTTTTAAATAGATCGGTCAATAATGGATTTCAATGCTTTATTATTGACCGTTGTCAATAGCAACTGAGAAGGGAGAGAAAAACGATTTCTGGCGTTAATTAATCGGTCAATAATGGCGATGTTATAGGTTAGTAGTGGAAAATAGTATATTATTAACCAAGGTTTAGACAGCCATCATTATTGCCCGAGCGTCAAGTTTAAATCACGAGGAGCGGAGCGACGAGGGATTTAGGGCGCGAGGGCTATAGGCTGTCTAAACCGTGGTTAATATAATTTTTTTTCCACTACTAACACTTTTATTTTGTACAGTATTAATAAATTATAAAAAATATTAGGTAGGTTTAAATATATATTTTAATCAAGTTACCTGCTTTGGCATATTGGCAAGATAATTTGTTCTCTTGTCAGTTGGCTTGGCGTCACCTTTCATGTTATTTATTGGGGAATTAACAAATCAAGTTACCGGGTTTTAAATAGATCGGTCAATAATGGATTTCAATGCATTATTATTGACCGTCGTCAATAGCAACTGAGAAGGGAGAGAAAAACGATTTCTGGCGTTAATTAATCGGTCAATAATGGCGATGTTATAGGTTAGTAGTGGAAAATAGTATATTATTAACCAAGGTTTAGACAGCCATCTTTATTGCCCGAGCGTCAAGTTTAAATCACGAGGAGCGGAGCGACGAGGGATTTAGGGCGCGAGGGCTATAGGCTGTCTAAACCGTGGTTAATATAATTTTTTTTCCACTACTAACACTTTTATTTTGTACAGTATTAATAAATTATAAAAAATCCTATTAGGTAGGTATAAATATATATTTTAATCAAGTTACCTGCTTTGGCATATTGGCAAGATAATTTGTTTTCTTGTCAGTTGGCTTGGCGTCACCTTTCATGTTATTTGTTGGGGAATTAACAAATCAAGTTACCTGGTTTTAAATAGATCGGTCAATAATGGATTTCAATGCATTATTATTGACCGTCGTCAATAGCAACTGAGAAGGGAGAGAAAAACGATTTCTGGCGTTAATTAATCGGTCAATAATGGCGATGTTATAGGTTAGTAGTGGAAAATAGTATATTATTAACCAAGGTTTAGACAGCCATCTTTATTGCCCGAGCGTCAAGTTTAAATCACGAGGAGCGGAGCGACGAGGGATTTAGGGCGCGAGGGCTATAGGCTGTCTAAACCGTGGTTAATATAATTTTTTTTCCACTACTAACACTTTTATTTTGTACAGTATTAATAAATTATAAAAAATCCTATTAGGTAGGTATAAATATATATTTTAATCAAGTTACCTGCTTTGGCATATTGGCAAGATAATTTGTTTTCTTGTCAGTTGGCTTGGCGTCACCTTTCATGTTATTTGTTGGGGAATTAACAAATCAAGTTACCTGGTTTTAAATAGATCGGTCAATAATGGATTTCAATGCTTTATTATTGACCGTTGTCAATAGCAACTGAGAAGGGAGAGAAAAACGATTTCTGGCGTTAATTAATCGGTCAATAATGGCGATGTTATAGGTTAGTAGTGGAAAAAAAATATTAGTAACTGCAGTTTCGTAGCACTACTACATTATCAAACTGAATTCAGTTTAACAGGCAGCCTTTTGAGACTCGGTTATTTCGAAGAGAATTACTGTAAAATAAAAAGTTCAAATTAAATTATTGCTGTATTATTACAGCATTGTAAGTTTTGTAACTTTAAATGTATTTTCCAATGTTCTAGAAATATAATTTTTACCCGGTATATTAAACTAGGTTGTTCTCTCGCCACAAGAAATAATTTAAGACTGAAATGGAGTCATAACTTTCGAAATTTACGATATCCCTAAGATTTGCTGGTTAAGAAAAAATGGTAGTTATATAGGATTTTATGACTTTTTTTATTAGGTGGCCGAAATTTCCAAATTAGGTTTACTGCCTACTAAAAATATTAGAATTTTATTACAATAAAATATTTTTTCACTGATCGCACAAAATATATAAGTATCCTGCTTGGATTATGTCGGCAAAAGTTTTTATTCGATTAGGTTTAACATAGAACGGAAGGGTTGTTTAACGTATGTCGGAATAGCAAAAAATATTAAAAACGTCTAGTTTTATTACAAATATAGAAAAATCAAGGCAAAAAAGTTGTAATTTGGACAACTTTAGAGATAAATTAATGAACAAAAAATCAAAATGCTCGTAAAAGAAACGAATTTCTACTCATTTACCTGATTAACGCACAGGGTGAGTCAAAAATTAAGAAAATAGCATGGCTTGAGTTTTTTCACTATCATCCAAGGGGCTTTGAAAAAATTTCTACCAGTTTATTTTTTTCTTAAAGGTAAAGGAATTACCTACCAATAAATGGAAAGAAAATAAAAATCGGTCCATTCGTTCAGAAATGACAAAGCTACAAAGTTGCATTAACAATTAGGTGCGTCACTTTTTTTGGAACTGAGTGTATTTGGTTAGTAATAAATTTAAAAAAAGGACATAATAAACCATATACAAACAGTCAAAAATTATGGATTTGTATGACCGTTAGTACACAGTAGTAGTACAAACTTGATTATGATTGATAGCCACCTACTGGGCAATTATCACTGCTACTGTGGAATTATCACTTATAATCTCCCTAGCAGCAGAATTAATTCTGCTGCGTGGAAGATTCGGTAAGAAAATTGCATAAATTGGAGTTTTTTCTTATTGTAATTTTTTTGCTAAAATGCTACAAAACATATTTCCGGCGGCTTTAGTTAATTGTAACTAATTAGAATTTTAGAAATGAAGTTTATTTTAGCCGTTAGTAACTCATTTTTTTTACTAAAATGTGAGAAACATTAAATAACAAATTTGTTATCTGAAACCCAATGTCTTTATAGTTTTAAATTCAAATAAAACTTAAAAAAACATATTTCCGCTGAGTTTAGTTTAATATGACCCACGGTATTTTTACAATAGAAGTTAATTTTACTTGTTAGTAACTAAGGTTTATTACTAAAATTTTAGGAACATTAAAAACATTAATTCGTTTTCAACCATAACATCTGATATTACATGTCTAAATAGTTTCAAATGAAACCTAAAAAAACATATTTCCGATGAGTTTAGTTAAATTTTTGATGTGTCTCTTTTAGCCCCAGTGTTCGATATGTAAAGCAAATTGGTTAGCATCAATAAAAATGATAAGTTAGCAACAAAATGTATTTTGATTTTATTCTGAGTGACTTTAGCCAATAGATATAAAGCACTTCATTTTTGACAGCAAAATTATCACTTATTAATTTCATTAAGTTAATAGGAACTAACAAAATTATCGCGATAATCTCCCGCTGCTATAAGCAACGTAAACAAAAAGGATCCTTCTAATTGATTGAAAATAGGTTTATGTAATTTTTGATGTAATTCTTGCTAAATACCACGCATAAACTATAAATTGGTTACACATAAAACTATCTATCATCATTAATACTCCATACACATGCTATATTTTAAAGGGTTATTTTTATAATTTAATAGTAATCATAAAAGAAACGATATTCCTATTGACATGATGATTTAAAATCTTCATAGAAGGTAGTAAAAACTGTCTGCAGTTTAGTGTTGTAAAAACTTTTTGTTGAAAATTTATCTCTACACGGCTACAAAAGAAAAGCGAGACAGAATGGAATGTGATTCTCGTAACGGCTGATTGACTTTATGATTTAGGATTCGTGAGGTTAGCGACGTGGGATTTTGTGCGGAAGTTTGCTCGAGATTTTCAGGAATATTAAGGGAATTTAATGTTTCCCGGTGATTTTATTTACGCTGTTTTATGGTAAAATGAATTTAAATATCCGTTGGGAAATTTGAAAGCAGAAACAATAGATTTCAATAAAACGAGTTAGAAACACAATTTACGTCTAGCAATTGGTTTGGTATGCATTTTATAAATTTATTGAGGAATGTGAAAAGTTCTCGAAAATTGTTTACCTTGGAAAAGGGTTACTAGCTTTGATAAAAAATAAATAGCAATTTTCAATATCGGTAGTCTCTTTTTGTAAAAAAAAATACATTAATAATTGGATGTCAAGTTTTTTTATCTGATATACTAGATCACGTGATTCTTTTGGGCTTTTTCTTGTTCCGGATGGTCTTCCGCGTTATTTTCTAAACTTATTTCTTGAGCTTTATCATTAAGGGAATATTTAACCCGAGCCAACCTCTGGTACCCCTCGGTTGGCTTCACCCTCTAACCATACATAACAGTGGCCCTTTTTTTAGCGGTGTGCCTAAATTATACCACCAAATTTTGGCGTTTGTAAAAAATTACATTGGTTGGTATCAGGGGCAGAGAAAGAGTTTTCTCTATGTCGAAACAAATTACCTTAAGGTATTCGTCCTGTTCTGCTCTCTTTCTATCTGCATTTAGGGATTTTCTCGCTTCTTCAGCCGAATCTAAATGATTATTATAAGGAAAATAAAAGGTCTGTTCAAACAACAAAATAGTTTTAATAAAGTACCTCAAAAGAGGAAAAAGTATATTAGTACAAAATGGTAGGACATGTTACGATGAGGGAAGGTCATCATCAGCTACACAATTAAATAAGTGTCAGGAAGAAAAATAAAAACCCGTATGGTTAAATGTGGTTAAGTATCCATGATCCATGATCCATGATCAACTGAATATGTAAATATTTATGCAGAAGATAAATAATCCCAACCATTTAAAGAAAACGATTTGCCCTGTAACATCTTGGGGAGATTTAACGATAAATAATATAAGGTACAATAAATACGAGTCTGACACGTGTCAAATTTTAATTTTTTCCAAAAAATAATTCAAAAGTGGGGTTATTTCTGAAAATATCGAAAAAAGTTTTTTTAAATACAGTTTCTAGCCCACATGCAAAGATAATTTTGATTTTTTACCTATATTTTAAAAATTCCACCACTTTTGCAGAGTCAACGCAACCTACATAAAACTTCTTAGTTTTGACAAGGCTTAATTTCAGATACATTTTCTTTAGAGTAGCGCAATATTAAATGTGTTTTTCTACAAAATCAAAATTGGGCTATTAAAATTCGGTCGCATGTGAAGCAAAGTTTATTTGGTTTTGACCCTGTATAAGGTAACTTTATAAAATAAGTATTTTTGAAAACGTAGTTTGTGTCTGAAAGTAATACACGTTAACGTTATTATGAGATAGCTTAATATTAAATAATTTTTTTTTTTTTTTAATTTTACGTCGGCATTTTTCCGCAACGAGGCCAATCACCGACGCCAGTGAATTTGTCACACACTATCTGGTAATTTTGCCGAATCCCTCTTTGTCGAGGGTAGGGTTCTTTAACGTGCCAACATCCATGACACGGGGCCCACAGTTTAACGTCTCTTCCGAAAGACGGCGCACCTCTTAAACCAAATTCCAAATTTAACATCGACGTTGCCGGCACCGGGAATGGAACCCGGGCCTACGATCTGTGAGGCCGCTGCGCTGACTACTAGACCACAACGTCGACCTTAAATTATAATATAGGGGTTTTAAATTAAATCGTTAAAAATAGATAAACTTTGTTAAACTAAAATTTATTTTCCACTTAAAAAACACTTTACTGAAGACACTGTGTTTTTTTTTTGTCTTAATATTAAGGTGTATTACTTTCAGACACAAACTACGTTTTCAAAAACACTTATTTTATGAAGTTACCTTATACAGGGTTAAAAACAAGTAAACTTTGCATCACATGCGACCAAATTTTAATAGCCAAATTTAGATTTTGTAGAAAAACACACATTTAATATAGCCCTATATTAAAGAAAATGTATCTAAAGTGAAGCCTTGTCAAAACTAAGAAGATTTATGTAGGTTGCGTTTAATTCTTATTTTGCAAAAGTGGTGCAATTTACAAAATATTAATAAAAAATCAAAAAAATTTTATGCCGCTGCCATTTTGCGTGTGGGCTAGAAACTGCATTTAAAAAAACTTTTTCTTATAACTTTTTTCGATGTTTTCAGAAATAACCCCACTTTTGAATAATTTTTTGGACAAATTTAAAATTTTACAGATAATGCGAATCACGTGACTACTATGTTTTTGCTTAATTTTCATCCCGATCGAAGCAAAACTTGATGCCAAAGTCAAATTTCGAATAAAGCTATTATAATTTAAAAAAATCCCATATGATGCGGACTTTACTGGTGACACTGTATACGTTCTTATTGTACGATATTTTTTTACGTTAACATAATATAATAAGTTTTTGTTGTCTCCTACCTTTCGTTTTAACTTTTACCCTAATTTATTATGTCTCTTCTGGATAGCAGTTACGGCTTCGTTATAGGTCTTCTTAAGGTTATGTGGTGGCTGTAAGTAGGAATTAGCTACTTGGAGAAAGTAATTTTGTTTGTACTTTATTACGAAAAGCCAAGAATTTTGTAATGTTAAAATAAAATCTAAAATAAATCATTAATTTATAAGAATTGTTCAATTTCCTCTGAAAGAGCCCACAAAGTGCGGCTTTGCTGGCTGCTTTGATCGTCAAATATTCTATTCAAACAAAAATAACACAGGGTGCATGTTTTACAGTATAGGTAGCAGTAGCATAGTAGCCCATAGACTGCATGCTTAAACTAGATAACATATCTTAATATATATTATTATTATTATTATTTATATATTCATATGAAATTATACAAAATATTATAAATCATGATATGAAAATCATTGAATTATGGATGTGTGGTCATAAATTAACATTAAATTTGGAAAAATTTTTTTTTTATGCATAGGAAAAACTCAATCTATACAGAAGTGATTTAAAATTAAAAGTCGGGCATTTAAAATTAAATTTTTGGGGTTGATAATAGATGAAGCTATTAATTGGAGTGAACACATTGAATATATTAATCAGTGGGGATTTTAGAAAAACTCAGTTTTTTGACTGATATATTTTTTGATACTTAAAATGTTAATATTCAATAAAAAAATAGAATTATTTAAATATGTATAAAATTATTCAATTATTATTTCTTTTAATAAAATAATATAACTAATAATATCGTTTAGATATAATTTTTAAATAATTTTAAAAATAATAATTAATCATAAAATAAGTGCAAGTTTAAATATTTTTTAGTTTAAAATTTAGCTTTCCGTTTTTTAAGTATTTTCTTAGTTATCATTTTAAAACGTTTTATATTTGAAAATTTTAATTCTTGGGGTATTTCGTTGTAAAATTCCATACCTTGATAATAAATGGAGTTCTGACCTGCCCTATAGTGTGTATTAAAGGTAAATCAATATTGCAAACAGTTCTAGTTAAATGATCATGTACGTCACGTCTGTAATTATTGAACTTTATATTTAAATGTTTATTTTTTGATATAATTTGGTAAATAAAAACAATATTTTGCAATAAGTGAATATACTTAATTGACATAATGTTAAAATTTTTATACAAAAGTTTAGTTGAATATTGTCTCTCCAAGCAACATATATTTTTAATTGCTGTATTTTGTAAAACTTGTAATGGGTTAAGCAAATTTTGGAATGTTGATCCCCATATTAAAATTAAATATTGTAAATGAATAATAGCAAAATAAATAGGACGTAACATATAATTTTGTAAAATCCCCACTGGTGCAACTAGTTCCTGTTTAATATATTCAATGTGTTCACTCCAATTAATAGCTTCATCTGTTATCAACCCCAAAAATTTAATTTTATTTGATTGTTTTAAATGCCCGACTTTTAATTTTAAATCACTTCTGTATTAATTGGGTTTCTTTCCTATACATAAAAAAGAGGATTTTTTCCAAATTTAATGTTAATTTATGATTACACATCCATAATTCAATGATTTTCATATCATAATTTATAAAATTTAGTATACTTTCATATGAATTAGCGATGTATAAAATAGTTGTATCATCAGCAAACAATCTAATTTTCCCTTTCAATTTGAATTTAAATATAGAATTAATATAAATAAGGAAAAATACAGGGGCCAAAATCGAACCTTGCGGAACACCACAATTAATGTGAAATTTGCTATATTTATTTTTGATACTAATGATTCAAATAGTTTCTGAACAAGTCAAAAACTACACCCGAAATACCCATCATATCAAGTTTTCTTAAAAGAATAGAAAAATTTATTGTATCAAAAGCTTTGCAAAGATCTAGAGAAACAAGTGTACATTTTTGGCCTCTATCAGAAGCCATTTGAATTTCTGAAATTAAATCAACAGCTGCAGAATATGTATCACTTGATTCTCGAAAGCCATATTGCCATTTAGATAATTTATTGAATTTAAATGTAAATTAAGACTATCCTTTAGTATTCTTTCAAAAATCTTTGACATTATTGGCAACGCTGAGATCGGCCGGTAACTACTTGACATCGCTGCTGCCATTCTACCGCTACCGTAGCCGCGTTTGCCTAAACCATTCTTGAAGCTTAACGCCAACCTGAACTACAATAAAACTTAACGTAACTACAATAAATTTATCATATAATGACATTTCTCACTATTAATCCCCCATATTAATTACCCCCCTATAATACGTCCTATTGAAATCCCTAAATCCTTGCCGACATCTTGAAAGTGGGTAATGAAAAGCGGCATTGTTGTCCAGCAGAACCCTTCAGGGCCGGATATTCAAGGCGCCGAGAATCTTCCTTATCCTTGGAAACTTCCTTGCCCCTTTAAGGAAACCCATGGCTAATTAATTATTCCCTTTTAAGGTGACTAAACCGGAAAACAGGCTGTAAGTTGTGCTAGGCTGAGTATAATGCGGTATAGCAAGCATGTTTGATAGTAAACCTATACTTAAATGATACAACAATTCTATTAGTCAAGCATCCTTTTGAATATGAGATTATATTAAAGTATTTTAATTTTTATTTATTTCATACTGTGAGTAAATCTGTTTTTACATAACATGGAACGCAGTATGAAATATAGTATATTAAAGTATAAGTGGATATTAAGAGGAAGTAACCCCTTTTACCACAATGAAAATTGCCCAACGTTTTGCTGGTCAAACGAAAAGAAAAAATAAAAATTGGTATTTAGAAAATAAATTCTACTTTAAATACCCCATCCAGAAAAGTAAATGACGATCGAAAATATTTTTAATCGAATTTATTTTCTAAATACCAATTTTTCTTTTTTCTTTTCGTTTGACCAGCAAAACGTTCGGCAATTGTCATTGTGGTAAAAGGGGTTACTGCTCTTAAGGTCTTTAAAACACGCGCCATTTTGCAAGCACGACGGAGCAGCCGGAGTGCTTGAAATAGAGCAAGTGTTTTAAAGACCAGTTATCCACGAATACTTTCCTTTTTTTTTTTTATTGGTACACTTATTGGTATTTATATTACAAAAAATGGAAATAATAACTTAGTAAGTAAGTGAAATGGTCGAATTGTCGTTGTCATGAAAATAAGGAGAACAAAAAATAACATCCAATCTCTCACATAAGATTCATTGTTGTCACCGTTGACATTGGTTGTGTATTGCTTAAAAAAATATTTTATTTGACGTTAAAAGGTAATTCTGTCAAATCAATAATTAAAAGGTTGACAAATTTAGACTTCACGTTTCACGGGTTGTTGATGTTGCCATGGTAGCTTTAAAACACGCGCGTTTTTGAACGTGGGATTTAAACACGCTGAGGCGTACTTTAAATAAGCGAAATAGGGTATAAATAAAAAAAAATTATTAAAAATTCATCTCAAAGTACCTATATAGTCTTGGCTTTTGCTACCTGCCTTTTATTTTAATAAAACTTCATTCTTGTATAAGTAAAAGGTCAATGGGGCGACATATTTATAATTTTAATCAAGTCACTTGTTTACCATTAATTCGTGTAGAAATATTGTCCTTGTTATCAAGAGCAGGTAGGTCCGTATTTAATTGTCCGTAGTATCGTATTTGATCAGTTTATGGCCGGGTCTGGTGCAATTACGATATACACGGTGAGTCGTGAGTATTGAACGGACCAAATTTCACAGGAGTGTATTATACACGCGAAAACAATGTAAAAAAACCATATATTCTTATCCGACAAGTTATAGCGCAATATGAAATTTTTTTCTACGTTCCACTTTTATCAAAATTTTCACGTAATTAGAGTATGCCATGCTCAAGACTATAAACTATTTGACAACTATGTTGTCTTCACAATGTGTCTGTGTATTGTGGCAGTAATTAAATGCTTATTTTCAAGTTTGAGTGCTTAAAGTGTTACAAAATGCCAAATACTTATTCAAATTTAGAATATGAAAATATGGTGTTTATTTATGGTTTCTGTAATGGAAGTGCTACAGCTGCCAGCTGCTGTTGAAGAATATCGTCAACGGTATCCACATCACAGACATCTGACTAGAAACGTGTTTATCAGAGTTTTTAACAATTTGTGCAAGAATGGTAAGCTTTCCAGTGCAAACATTACATCTGAACGAGCTACTTGACAAGGTTTAGGAGAAGCAGAAAATATTCTGGATTTAGTAGAAGAAAATGCAACGACCAGCTCACAAAGAATTAGCACTTAACTGGACATTCCACAAAAAAAAGTTATAAACACACTTCACGAGCAAGGCTTATATCCATACCATGTACAGAGAGTACAGCACCTAAAACCGGAAGATTATGCTAAACGTAATGAATTTGGTCGGCGGATAAATAATCATCGTATTGTATCGCGTATACTTTTTACAGATGAAGCAACATTCACCCGTGACGGTATTAATAACACTCGTAACTCTCATGTATGGTCAATCGAAAATCCCGACGCAACAGTTGCAAGTAATTTTCAACATAAGTTTTCGGTTAACGTGTGGTGTGGTATGCTCGATAGCTATTTAATTGGCCCTTTCATTTTGGAGAATCGCCTCACAGGAGACAACTACCTAAATTTTTTTACAAAATGAGTTACAAGGACTACTAGAGGATGTTCCTGTAAATATCAGAAGGCAAATGTATTACCAGCACGATGGAGCTCCTGCACATTTTGCTCGTTAGGTCAAGCAACCTTTAGATGAAACATTTCCAGGGCGTTGGATTGGTCGCGGTGGTCCTATTAATAAAATTGGCCTCCAAGATCTCCAGACCTCACAGCACTAGATTATTGTTTATGGGGCTGGTTTAAGAATGAAGTGTACAAAGTAAAATTGGACACTCGGGGTGCACTAATTCGACGTATTAAAAATACTGCAGCCAATTTTAAAGAAGAAAGACATAAAGCAATTAGAAGAGCAACTTCTTCATCTTCGTTGATGAAGCAGAAAATGTTTATAAGTCAATGGCGGTATTTTTGAACATTTATTAAAAGAACACTATGATTATATAGGAAACCGTTAATATATGAACTTTTCTTTATTTGGTATTAGGCTATAACTTGAAAACAAATGATTATCTAATAAGAACATATGGGTTTTTTAAAATTGTTTTTGCGTGTATATTACGCTCCTAAAGTTTGGCCCGTTCCTCCCGGCTCACCCTGTATAATCAGTCCTGAGAAAGCCTGCTGCAAGGTGAACAAGTACTGATTGATATTTTGTCAGTGTTTAAATAGTAGAATATTACCTACTTATTAAATTTTAGTTTCTCATGCTCAAACTCTTTCCATTATGGAATTTCTGAATAAAATTAAGAAAGCTAGATTAACCAACTGCTTCAGAATTAAATTATATCGGTAACTATTTCAGAAATTTGCGATTCAACTGAATATTCAAAAGGTTTCGGTGTACTATTAGGAGAACAAACTGCGATCGCCTTGCTGTAATGGAAGTACAACGGGAAGTTTATTAGAATTTAAAATTACTTAGCCAAGAAAACAAAGTTTCCTAATTCAGCAAAAAATAATCGACTTATAAAGTCGTTTAACTTTATTGGCCTAAATGGGCCTACTTCAAGTTTAAGTAATTTTAATTTAACGTCGATAATACTTGGGTAATAGCAAAAATAATGCTGTTAAGAATAGTAAGGTTTCAGGGTAACCATTTTGTTTAAAATTTCAATATTTAGGTCTTCCGGATTGTTTCAAACGGCAGATGCTCTGTGATAAAGAGTTGGAATTATGCCCTGTTTTATGGAGTTTGAATGATTCGATCCTTGATTAAGGTATTGCCCGGTGTGGGTGGGTTTTCTGTATACTGAAGTTTTTATGTAATCAGCACTTCGTTTGACGAGAACATCGAGAAAAGGTAGAGTGGAATGTTTTTCTGTTTCCATGGTAAATTTAATGGATTTTCTTATACTATTAATATGTTCCAAAAACCGTATCAGCTCTTCGTTGCTGTCTGTCCAAATAATAATTTTTTTAATAAAAGATATGTGTTGCGGTAATACACCACCTTGGGAAACGATTACCCTTATGTCGTATGGAGTCTAAACTCTAAACCTAAATAGAGCTTTTAACTGCACATTAGAAAAATCGCAAATTTATTGACCCATTTTAAAATTTCTTTTATATAGTCCCTAACGTAGTAATAGGAGATACGTGGACAATTTACTATTTAAATGGTATCTAGGTAATAAAAATGCTAATTTCTGAGATCTTTAGCAACATTGTTGGTTTATCGTTTCTATCCTGTATAAATTTTGTTGCAGCTGCTTACAAAGGGTAATAACCAAACAGCTATGCCATTTTGCAAGGTGGTAAATGTTTATTAAAAGGGAGTTAATAGGAACGATGAATACAAATTAATTTCTTATTCTTGCATATTATAAAAAAAAATGTATTAATAATTTTTTTCTACTGATGTTTTATAATAACCTCTTTTCGATTGTCATTATGGTTTTTTAATAACCTCCTTTTAAGCGCAGCGTGCTTAAAAAACTTTTAAGCACTTTATCAGGAGCAACGTGCTTAAAAGTAACGCAGGTACTTATTTACAATTAAAACGTAACCACAGACTAGGTATAATTTAATATTTTTTGGCAAGTGTCAATGAAACATAGGTAATAAAATGTTAGTAAAATTAAGTTTTTTATTATAAAACCTCAGTAGAAAAAATATTGTATACAATTCGTTACGAAACAATGTCTTTTAGTCACTTTGACGTGTTGTCCAACTCGGCTTTGCCTCGTTGGACAATTTCACGTCGCGTGCCTAAAAGACACTCATTTCGCAACTTATTGTATAAATAGCTATTTCAGTACTCCTTTTGTTCTTCGCCTAAAAAAATTAATAAAGTTCTAGTTATGCTTGTAAATGATTATTTTTTGAATCTGGTATAGGTCATTTTAAAATGGGTCAATAACCTGGTGGTATTTCTGTGCTGTTAACAGGTCTGTCCAGGTTTGGAGTTATATTTCAAGTCCAGGTTAGACTCCGTACTGAGGAAGCACCTGACACTAATTGGCGTCGAAGACGACCCAATCTGTACCGGATGCCTGGAAAAGGAATATACCCCGCTGCATTTTTTGGGCACCTGTGAGGCCCTGGAAATACTCAGGCATCGGGAGCTGGGATCGGCGGCTCTACAAAAAGAAGAAATCACGGCCCTGGCCTGAAGTGACATACTTGACTTCATATAGAGGTCGGGACGTTTTGGCGGGGGCCAAGGTGGTTAGAGTGACTGGGGGAAGATTCTGGGGTAGGCAAAAAGGATCGCCGTTGGTCTACTTGCCAGGTTTCGGAACCTTGCCCCAAAATTACTATTACTACTACTAGACTCTGTACGATATTAAGTGGCAGTTTAATATCTATTATATGCATATAATATACCATAACCAAAAAACAACAAACCTAATAAGTTTACTACTTACTGACAAATACAGACTTTAACAACAATAAGTTACAACAAAAGCGGTAATTGAAAAAAAAATAATTTGAATAAAAATAAATCTGGAAGCTGTAAATTTTAAACTGTGAAATCAGCTAGTTGTTTGTTATTTACTAATTACTATTCAAAAAGGTAAACCTGTACGAGACATTTTAAAGGTATTTAATTAGCGCACGCTTGCTTTCCAATTTACCTTTGTACAGTTGGACGAAACGCAGGTAACTACTACATGTCCTGCGAAAAAAAAAAGTTGAAAGGGTAATTATTATATCTATAGATCTTGATAAAACTCCAAAAAAGTATTGGGGGTTGTTTTGCTGTTAGATCCAAGTAACCTGAAGAATTTGAATGGTGATAAAAATAGGTCCTTTTTGCGTATTTCTTATCATAAAATATCCACGGTTCATTTTCAATAAATTATATTAAGAAAGTTTATTGTTTATTTAAATCTTTCTTGCCATCTAGCCTTCAAACACAAATATCTCAAAAACTAATTAAAATATCGAGATTAATGAAGTTTACGTGTAGAAAAAACCCTCTTTCATAATTTGAGATAAAGCAGTCAGAAATGCGAGAGACAAAAAATATAAAATATGCGGGAACTTACCAAACTCATATTGTGTAACTAGAGTCCTCTGGGAGTTGGCTTAACACTAATTATTATAAAATGCTCTTTCTTGCCCTTAAAAACATAAATACACCAAATTTATTTCATATCCGCGTGGGACTAAATCTGCTCATGTCAATTTTTCGAATAAAAGAAATCAACATATTCCTGTTAGCATAAACAATATTCAAATACCACATGCTGATAAAGATAAATATTTGGGTAAAACGCTGGACGCCAAGCTACGCTGGAAAGCTCATATCAAAAAGAAAAAGGAAGAACTAGACATTAAATTTAGAAAAATGTATTGGCTGCTTGGACGAAACTCCACGATGTCAATATACAACAAATTATTACTGTATAAACAAGTCCTCAAACCAGTATGGGCATATGGTATCCAGCTGTGGGGTTGTGCCAGAAAAATCAATTTAGACATATTTCAGCGATTTCAGAACAAAGTATTAAGGAGCATTGTCAATGCCCCCTGGTATTGCAGAAATAGTGACCTCCATAGGGACATGGAAATGGACACCGTTAGCCAGACCATTAGTAAATTTGCCAAGAATCATGAGCGAATCCATCCAGCTCCTCGATAATATGAACCACACCAGAAGACTCAAGAGAATAAAACCTTTTGAGCTAGTGTAATAATGCAAAAGCAGAGAACAGTGCTGGTGTACACATTAATATTAGTGTAATTAAAGTTTAAAAAAAAAATAAGGAACCCTATTGAGTAAGTCCTTGGATAAGACTTTCGAGTTGTAGTAATTTAGGTTTGAAAAATATTACCTACTCATTAATTTAAGTCATGATCAGATTGTAATTTCAGAAACGCTGCATGAGTGTTTTAATTAAAAAAAAAATATCCGCGTAAACAATTTTCAAATTATCACCAGTTTTTTTAAATAAGTTTTTATTTGGATCACCCTGTATCTCTTTTACCGTACATATTTTATGATAAGAAATTAAGCAAAAATTACCCATTTTTACTATCTCCTGTTGCTGTCTGACCACTTGGTTATAAGACCTGAAATACTAATGTGTTCTATGATATGACTATACAGGGTGGGGACTTTAACTGGAATAAATTCGATATTATTAAAACCGCTGAAGTTGCGCCTACAAAATTTGGTTTGTGTATGTTTTGGACTATGCGGAATTAAAAAATGATATCGGCGCTGTTGCCAGATTTCCCAGTTTTGCGCTACTCGTAGTAATTTTGTTATTTTAAATGGAATGCCCAATTTATTTTTATTGCAGTAAATTGGGCGTATCAAATTTAGTACAATCCCAAATTTACAAAATTCTATCTTTACTAGTTGCTGAGCTATGGCAACACTGTATTTCCATTAAAAAGTACCAGGACGCTTATTTACCTTAAAGTAGCGTTACCTTGGTAACATCTCCATAGTTACTAAGTTATTGACAAGCTTCAAGAAAAGTTTGTGTCAAAATGGCTTATTTAACTAAAACCTTAAAAATAGAAATTCTCATAATGATCGGTTTCCGGGACCACCAACGTAACAGGTGAAAGATATTTAGAATTTTTGCAAGAAATTTTAGTGCCAGAACTGATTGAGTCATACCACACCGGAAATAATAACTTGGAAGAAAGAATTTTTTGCCAAGAGGATGGGGCGCGCCTCCGCACTATGCGGCTAACTTGCGAAATTACGTGAATACCGCCTTTCCTGGCAGGTGGATTGGACGACGGGAAGCTATTGAATTGCCAGCAAGGTCGCCTGATTTAACACCCTTAGATTTTTATTTATGGGGTGATTTGAAACATAAAGTGTATGTTATAAAACCTACAAATATTGAAGATCTAAAATATCGGATTAGACTAGAAATCAGATTTATACCACCTCAGGTTTTACGCAGCCTACAAAATGAGTTTTATAACCGATTGGCTTTTTGCCAAGAAGTCAATGGAGCGCATATTAAACAACTTTTGAAATAATAAATCGATAAAACTAGTTTCGTGTTTTTGTGATTTTTTTGTCAAATTTGTTCGAGTTAAATTACCGCCTGTAGCACACAGCTGAGAAATCTGACAACATTGCCGATATCATTGTTAATTTCTGCATGCCCAGAAACCCCCAGATAGTAAATTTTGTAAGCGCAACTTAAACGGTTCTAAAGGTAGATAAGCGTTCCTGTACTTTTTAATGGAACTACAGTGCTGCCATCGCTCAGCAACTAATGAAGATAGAATTTTGTAAATTTGGGATCTTACTAAATTTGAAAGGCCCAATTTACTGCAATAAAAATAAATTGGGCACTCCATTTAAAATAACAAAATTACTACGTGTAGCGCAAAGCTGGGAAATCTGGCAACAGTGCCGATATCATTTTTTAATTCCGCTTGGTCCAAAATCCCCACATACCTAATTTTGTAGGCGCAACTTCAGCGGTTTTAATAATATCGAATTTATTCCAGTTAAAGTCCCCAACCTGTATTTTCAATATTATGAGACTTTAATTATAAATATCCTTTGGAGTCGAGTAGTTCAATTGTCGTCAAGTTTTTTTAATCGATTAAGTAAAACAAAATCATTGCTAACATGTCAACCAGTCTTTTACTTAATAAGTGTTAAAGAAAATTGACTTCTGCAATATGGCGTTTGGAATCTATATCATTTAAACTTTGTTGTAAATTATGAAGAAAAACGTTTTGTTACAAAATGGAAAATAGGGCATAAACATTAGGATCTCATTAACAGGATCCCGAAACACATTTCCGAAATAATGTTTTAAACATGTATTATACCTCAATCTTTTAAGCTACTGTGTTTCTAAGGAGCAGCAAGTTCCGGCTTCTCAAATTTACACAGTAAATAAAATTATTGTGGAAATTCGTATTTGCTAACAATCTTGAAAATTAGAGTGTTTATTTGAATATTTAAGAGACTGCAATACCAGAATGGTTGAAAGGACCTTTAGAGCAGAGTCGGCATGAGGCCTCATTGGAAATTACTATTTATTATTATACAATGTGACCAGTAAATATGGGATTTTTTTTTATTAATAGCTTTATTCAAAATTTAACTTTGGCATCAAGTTCTGCTTCGATCGAGATGAAAATTAAGCAAAAAAAATAGTATTCACTTGATTTGCATTATCTGTCAAATTTTAATTTTTTCAAAAGTGGGGTTATTTCTGAATGTATCGAAAAAGTTATTAGAAAAGTTTTTTTAATGCAGTTTCTAGCCCACATGCAAAATTTCAGCTGCATAAGATAATTTTGATTTTTTACCCATATTTTGTAAATTAAGACTCAATGCAACCTACATAAAACTTCTTAGTTTTGACAATGCTTTACTTCAGATACATTTTCTTTAAAGTAGTGCCATATTAAATGTGTGTTTTCTACAAAATCAAAATTGGGCTATTAAAATTTGGGCCCATGTAATGCATAATTTGTTTTTGACCCTGTATAAGTTAACTTCATAAAATACGTGTTTTTGAAAATGTAGTTTGTGTCTGAAAGAATTACAGCTTAATATTAAGACAAAAAAGAACACAGTGTCATCAGTAAAGTGTTCATTAAGTGGAAAATAAATTTTTGGTGGTGGGTAAAAAATCAAAATTATCTTATGCAGCTGAAATTTTGCTTGTGGGCTAGAAACTTTATTTAATAACTTTTTTCAATATTTTTAGAAATAACCCTACTTTTCAATTATTTTTTGAAAAAATTAAAATTTGACAGATAATGCGAATCACGTGACTACTATTTTTTTGCATAATTTTCATCTCGATCGAAGCAGAACTTGATGCCAAAGTCAAATTTTGAATAAAGCTATTAATAAAAAAAAAGCCCATATGGTGCGGACTTTACTGGTGTCACTGTAGATTAAAATTAAATTTTTTTTTCTTTTTTTTTTAATTTAATTATAGTATTTCTTAATTATATATTACTCAAAAAAAGTAAGGCCCAGGAAGATGACATTTGACATTTGATTTTGAAACACGGTTGTAGAGTTTGCGCAACATTTCGAAAGATGTGCAACCTGGTTAACATCACTGTTGGTGGTTTAATGTAGACGGACAATTAGGCTCTGCGTATTCTCTCCACAACAGCATTGTTCAATATTTAGTGACTTAACTAAACTATTACTATAGAGGTTTTTTTTGGGGAAGCAGAGGTATGTTTTTTCACCTTCTCTAAAAAAAACCTCTGTATCTTTAGATGGACAGGGGACATAGGTAGATACAAACTTTGTAATTTTTTAAAAAGTAATGGCTAAAGCAATAGAGCACAACCGTTCTGTCAGTCAAGATGCATGCAAACTCCTAAACAAGTATGCCCCTAACATTTTGCCGGAAATTTAACTTCATGAGAATTTTAATGTTAATTCCTTTTGAAAGTTGTTTTGCGACCAATTTTTACTTACTCGGCCATGTGTTCTTTTGTCTCACCATAAGCGATACAATAACTCTTGGCACTCTTGCTCCTGCTGCATTCACAGGCTACACGTGGTCTATTAACAATATTCGTAGACTGATTATTTTGAAGCATTGGAGAATGTGCCTACCTGAAACAAAAAGTATGCTATATAAAATGTTTCATAATATACATTACAAAAACGTATAAAAATATTGGCAAACTTTTTTAATACCACTTGGCATCACCTAAATGCTTACGTTACTCTTGATTTATTATATCTGTATATTAGATATTATAACTCGACCTTTAATAAAATATACAGGGTGACAATTTAAAAACTTGAAATGGCCATATCTTAGGAACGAAAAACTGAAGAAAAAATAGCAAAAAATAGTTTCTATAAATCGAAGGGGGGACAAAAACAAGCGTATTATCCCACCCTTATCTGCAACTTCTTGGACAGGGTGAGATACACCCCTAAAATCTTAAATAGAAAGGGGGGTCGAGTGATACATCATTTTGAAGCTCTTGAAAAATGCTTTCCAATGGTACCATAGAAAGCTACATTTCAGAAAATTCTTCTCTGTTTATTAAGGAAAACAATAAATGAAAACACAATTTTGAAATTTTTTATTATTATTTAATTAAATGTTCAAAATGATTGCTACCAATATCCTGGCATATTAAGAGATATCTCTTAAAAATTCTAAACATTTTAAGCCTAGGTATTTTGTTTTGGTTTATTTGCTATGGTTTTTTTGTCGAAAAAAAAATTTGTTTATAAATATTCGCATTTTATTATCACAGAATTTACTTTAAAAGTAACTTGTACTAGTAATATTATTTTAAGAACAGTTGACTTTCGGTTCAGTTTAAACGAAAAGCAGCACTTCTTATCTTTAACAATGGTGTACAGCATGGCTGAACGTGTAGAAATTATTTTCATTTATGGTTCCCAGGATCAATGTTTCTTAAAGACAGCTCAACGTTTTAACGAAAGGCATCCAGGTCAAAATGTAAGCCCGGAGTATGTTCGCCAACTAGTAGCCAAATTTGAAGAAACTGGTTCTGTCGCGAATAAAAAGAGAAATCAACCGAGACTAGCCGACGAAGCAGCACAAATTGAAATTATGGGGCAGTTTGCAATGAATTCAACTTTATCAACTCGTCAAGCAGCTGTAGCAACTGGATTATCTCGTGAATCAATAAGAAAGGTACTTAAATTTTATAAGTTTTATCCCTATAAACTGCACATACTGCAAGAACTTGGTGACGACGACCCGGACAGAAGAATTCAGTTTTGTGAAATAATGACAGATAGAATTACGGCAGAACCTCGACTAGTTAAAAATATTTGCTTCAGTGATGAGCGTATCTTTTATTTAAATGGGCGTGTTAATAAGCAAAACTGTCGTTAATGAAATGACGAAAACCCCCACGTATTTAGAGAAGGGCATACCCAGTACCCCCAGAAAATTAATGTTTGGGCTGGTATATTGGGAGATGGTATTATCGGCCCAATATTTATACAAGGAAATTTAAATGGCGACATGTATGCTGAAATGCTACAGAGGTCTATCGAACCACTAATAGTGCGAGAATTAGAAAATCAGAGGGACATACTCGGAAATTTATCTTTAGAAGAACGCTTACTACATTTTCAACAGGATGGAGCACCTCCGCATTATGTAGTTCCCGTTAGGCAGTGGTTGGATGATAATTATCCCAACCAGTGGATTGAAAGAAGAGGTCCTGTTGAATGGCCACCTAAATCCCCGGACCTAACACCTCTTGAATTCTTTTTGTGGGGTCACCTAAAATCTGTGGTTTTTAAAACGCAACCTCACTAGAGCAACTTCAGCATAGAATAGTTCAGGAATGCCGTGCTATATCCAGAGAAACATTTGCAAATGTACGTGAAGAATTTGAAAGTAGGCTTTATTATTGTCTTCAAAACAACGGAAATAATTTTGAACATTTAATTAAATAATAATAAAAAATTTCAAAATTGTGGTTTCATTTATTGTTTTCCTTAATAAACAGAGAAGAATTTCACAGAAATGTAGCTTTCTATGGTACCATTGGAAAGCATTTTTCAAGAGCTTCAAAATGATGTATCACTCGACCCCCCTTTCTATTTAAGATTTTAGGGGTGTATCTCACTCTCTCCAAGAGGTTGCAGATAAGGGTGGGATAATACGCTTGTTTTTGTTCCCCCTTCGTTTTATAGAAACTATTTTTTGCGTTTTTTTCTTCAGTTTTTCGTTCCTAAGATATGGCCATTTCAAGTTTTTAAATTGTCACCCTGTATGTGGTGCTTGTCCAGGTTTAGTATTTGTTCTTAGTCATCATTTAAAATTGCGTTTTAATTTAAATAGTTCCATGGCATTATTCAGCTCCATGGATTACTAAAAAACCGAAAATACCTTCAATGGGACTTTTTCTAATTTTTTTTTAGTGATTACCTATAAAATGGCATTATTGATCAATTATTAACTTTAGAACTCGTTTTTCTTTACTCTACCCTGCCAAATATTATTGATCATGGTTAATAATGAAAATAATCTATTTGAAAGCACTTGATTTTTTGATCCTGCAACAATAACATGAAAGGTAATTATTTCTTTTTTGACTAATATTATCGAGGGCCTCACAGCTATTCTGACACCCGCTATTCCAAAGCGGTCACCCATCTAAATCACTGTCATTTCCGACGTCGCTTAAATATAAAGATGGTTGTACTTATTATGTTAGTTTTGCTTGTCAAATCATGACAACACGTTGACATCGGTTTGTTTTTACTTCAATAAATGATTAAAAATCTGCTGAACTTGTTATTTTGAAAGTCTTATTGCCTTATATAAAAGTTATAAAACTAGGGAGTTTTATAACTTTTACATAAGTAATAATAAAGTAATAAGTAATATTTTATGAAATCTTATGAAGTTACGTTGAAAACAATTGCCCAAAATTAGGAAAGTTATTCAGAAGATAATATAATTTAGTAAAGATCTCCAAAGTTATTTATAATATACAGGGTCGCCAAAAATTAAACAGTTACTAAACGAATACGGTTCAATACAAATTCACGGTATGAGATCAAATATTAAGCTAACGTAAAACTAAATTATGATTGGTAGTAATTGCAACTGCATACCGGCAATAAAGACTTGCCGACTGTAGTCCAACAATTTTTTCCTTTACATAACAAAAAAATAATTTTTTGATGTAGGTAAATTGAACATATTTATAGTTATTTATATATGGTATACAGCATATTATATAGGGTATTTATAATGGTCATATTAAGAAAGTAATTATTTAAAGTACCGTGCGAGCAAAAATTATTTCCATCAAAGAGGGTCTTGCATCTAAGGACGTAATACTTAGCCGTAGAGCTAAATACCTATTGGGTGTCAGTAACTACCTGAATTAACAATCAATCAGTTATTTCGTCATCTCTGACAGTCGTTACAAGTAAATTGATTTATCGCTAATTTTTCCAATTTCCTGAACAATTCACACAATTGGCTTTACGGAACAGCAGAAAACATTCACGGTTGAAGCGTACTTTTGAAACGGGGTTAGAGTAAATGGTGACTGGCAAAACAATCCGGGTTTGTGCATGGACGATTTTCACGAACATTTTCCTAACGTTGCTTTTATTGCTGGGGATTTTTATTATTGCCTGAAAAGAACCGTGGCTCTGTTTAGGGAAACAGGTTATATACAACACAAAAAAGGAGCAGGAAGACCATCTGTAAGAACAGGAGAACTTGTTGCAAACGTTCGTGAAATAATGCAAAATACGCCAACAAATTGTATAAGGCGCCTGTCCCAAGAAGCGGGAAGATATTATGGAACATGCAGGACTGTTCTTAAGAAGCAGCTAAATTTATTTCTTTATAAAGTGCAAGTATCCCAAGAAATACAAGCTGCAGATTTTGAAAGATGCAGGAATTTTTCTCAATGGTTTACCCAAAATTTATTGGAAAGAAATGATTTATTAAACCTGACATTTTTTTCGGATGAAGCCTGGTTCCACCTCTCCGGTTATGTGAATTCTCAGAATACACGCATGTGGAATAGTGAAAATGCTGGTCACCACTTTCTAAAATATGAAGAGACGTGTGAATTTAAGCTTGCAGCCAATTTCAGCAATTTGTGTAATTATTTTTCTTTTGATATTGAAAATACTACTGGGTGCGTATATACGGGTCTATTTTATGAAAATTGAACGCGACATGCGACATGCACATAAATAACACGGCGGTGAAGTCTAAACAAACATCCGAGTAGCACAGGATCGATGACATCATCTGTTAAGTATTAATATTGTTTTGTTTTGGGTTTCGGCATTTATTATTATATTTGTTAATATTAAGATAATATGGCCGGGAGAGAGAACAGTTAGTAGATAGTTATTAATGATACTAGTTCGATGAATACTATAATGAAACGTGTACAACGTTAAACCACGAGGCGTCAGCCGACTGGTTTAATTGCACAAGTTTTATTAACAGTTCATATCGAACGTGTATCATTTAAAATTTAATCTACGACAGTGCAAATAGATTTTATTCGTCTAAATTATATTGATATTCGTAATTTTTAAAATTTTCAGGTGTCCATATTAGTCGATATCATGGTAACCGCATTTTTGATTGTTTCAATTTCGATAAAATTGGAAAAAAATAAGCGAAATAGCGCGGCGGTCTTGGCGTATTACACAGAAAGTCGGGGGAGAATATATACCAATCCAAAACATTTCATAGCCGACTTAAGATTTAGACATTTCATGAACAAAGAGTACAAGGACCAGCAGGTAAATGGCAGCTAAAGAAACAATTTTGTCGCTATTTTTGAAAAGGTGGTTTTGAGCTCTCTTCAATATGTACTAATATACAGATTATCCTATATTTTTTATTTTAGGAAAACAGTCAAATTTACACATTTCAAAGTATAATTTACACATTTCTAAGGATAATAATTTAATTATTATTTCAAACTAAATCGGAGCATCCATGCCGTCATAATAACGCGTGATAGCGGCACGTTACATACTCACAGATAGGAGTAATCTGTGCTGTGACATAATGGTTTCCTTCTCGCCACTATATGTGGTAGGTGTTTTCAATACGCCTATGATACTTGCGTAAGATGCAAGATCTGTGAATTTTTCTTTTTGTATATTCTTACTTTGGTAATTTTGTAAACAACAAAAATAAATTTGTATTTTTCTACTTATTTTATTACTCATTAGTTTGGCATATCATGTCATAATATGAATTTTACAAAATTTTAACCTTGATCTGGTTAGATATATCGTCCCCATATCATTGTGATCTAAATCAAGCCCTACGTTTTTTAATCCAAGCCCTCGTTGATGCAAATAATTTTTGCTCGCACGGTATAAATAGAGATTTTTTAAAAACTTTTATCAGTCGCTATTTTGAAAAAGCTTGACAGAATCCCGCCAAAATTTATGAGCATACTGTACGAGACATTAGCTTTCAAATGATGTATTACAAGCTGTATGTTTCCATTTAAAAAAAAATTGAGGTCGTCATATCTTTGACAAATTATGTCTATAAAAAACAGACGAATAACGTCAAAATGTGACCATGTATAAAACTAAATTGACGGGTCCGAGCGTTTGCCTCAAAAGTTAAAGGTTAAGGCTATATTTATTTTATTCCGGACTTCTGGGCAACCCTGTATTAATTGCCACACTGTATACAGTGTCCGCAAGAAAGTTCGCATCAAATGGGATTTTTTTAAATTATAAGGTATAGGTAAAAATTAAAAAAGCAGTTAGTTTTTGCTTACCTAAAAACCAAAAATGACGTATACTAAAGCAGCTGCACGACTTGCGTTACCTGTCAAATTTGACATTTTTAATAAAATAGGTTCAAAAATGTCCTTATTTATCAAAATATCGAAAAACTTTATTCGAGAAAGTTGTTTATTTAGGCATGTTTAGCCTCTGTACGAAATTTTGACAGTCTAATACAATTTTTATTTTTTGCCTGATTCTTGAAAATTTTGATCAAACCTCGTAGAATAACTTTTATATATCAATGTAAAACCATTTGCCTTTACTTCATTTGTAATCTTAATGCAAATTTGTGTAAAATGTTTGTTTCCAATTATTTATTTTGCTTCAAAAACTGAAATTGTTATTGATCAGTATGTAATGTTTGATGCAGAGTTTATCTAATTACATCAGTTTTGCCAAAACCGATGTTTCTCATTTTTCTTAAGTTAGTAAACAAATGTACAAAAAGAAAATATTAGGAAGGTTTCGTTGAAATTTTACTTAATTAATATTGGATCAAAAAGAATAAATATTAATCGCTCAAAACATTTTATTCAACAAAAATATAGTTTATTATAATTAAACCTTCCTAATATTTTCTTTTTGTACATCTGTTTACTAACTTAAGAAAAATGAGAAACGTCGGTTTTGGCAAAACTGATGTAATTAGATAAACTTTGCATCAAACATTACATACTGATCAATAACAATTTCAGTTTTTGAAGCAAAATAAATAATTGGAAACAAAAATTTTACACAAAATTGCGTTAAGATTACAAATGAACTAAAGGCAAATGGTTTTACATCGATGTATAAAAGTTAATCTACGAGGGTTGATCAAAATTTTCAAGAACCTGGCAAAAAATAAAAATTGTATTAGACTGTCAAAATTTCGTACGAAGGCTAAAAATGCCTAAATAAACAACTTTGTCGAATAAAGTTTTTCAATATTTTGATAAATAAGGGCATTTTTGAACCTATTTTATTGAAAATGTCAAATTTGACAGGTAACGCAAGTCGTGCAGCTGCTTCAGTATACGTCATTTTTGGTTTTTAGGTAAGCAAAAACTAACTGCTTTTTCAATTTTTACCTATACTTAATAATAAAAAAAAAATCCCATTTGATGCGGACTTTCTTGCGGACACTGTATAATAGCAAATCGTTGTATTTACTAAATCATGATTTTACCAAATTATAAATATAAAGTAGTTTCTTGGTCATAAAAATAAAAAATTTAAAAAGTACAATTTTGTGCTAAGGCTCTTTGTCTGCGATATTTTAATTAAATTATCTCTGAATAAGCTGATGACTACCGAGATGTAATGGCACAGAAAGCTACTGATAAGAATTATTTGAAGAAAGAAGTGGAATAAAGACGTGAAACCAGGGACCAAGTGAATTAATAAGGGCACTTGGATTTTTAGAGCACTAGAGTTGTGTACCAAAGTTTTCTAATAAAAGTGAATATCCTTTTGAGGATTGCTGTACTTAAAAAACTTGTTTAAAATTAAAATTAAGTCTGCTTTTGGGGATCTTGAACTGGGAAAAAAGGTGGAAATGTTAGGCGAACCATCATCTAAGAGAATTTTTAATGATTTGTTTTAGCTTTTACTTAACTTTATATAACTGGCTCTAACATTTTGTTGAGTCGATTAATCATTAAAAGCACAAATGCAATTTTAGGTAAGTAGCTATATGCTAAAAAAATCTTTTAAGAAACCAGTTATTCAACCTAATTCATAATAAAATTATTATTATAGTATTTTTAAACCCTAATGGCATGCTTAAAAATTAGTATATTAAAGTATAAGTGGATATTAAGGTATTTAAAACACGCGCGATTTTGCAAGCACGACGGCGCAGCCGGAGTGCTTGAAATAGAGCAAGTGTTTTAATGACCAGTTATCCACGAATACTTTACATTATTTTTTTTTATTGGTACACTTATTGGTACTTCTATTACAAAAAAAGGAAATATTAACTTAGTAAGTAAGTGAAATGGTCGAATTCGTGATGTGATATACCTGTCGTTGTCATGAAAATGAGGAGAACAAAAAATAACTTCCAATCTGTCACATAAGATTCATTGTTGTCACCGTTAACATTGGTTGTGTATTGCTTAAAAAAATATTTTATTTGACGTTAAAAGTAATTCTGTCAAATCAATAATTAAAAAGTTGACATATTTAGATTTCACGTTTCACGGGTTGTTGATGTTGCCATGGTAACTTTAAAACACGCGCGTTTTTAAAAGTGGGATTTAAACACGCTGAGGCGTACTTTAAATAAGCGTAATGGGGTATCAATAAAAAAAAGTTAATTTCCTTACAAGTGTGGAAAGTGATACTTTCCGGCACGCGACTGCAGTTGACCCGAACAAGGCGAAGCGGAGTTCGGGCAAGCGGTCAAGGGCGGGAAAGAAAGATTATAACAATTATTAAAACAAAACCAAAACTTTCCATAAATAAAAGTCAAAAGTTTTGGCACAAATTATTTCATTAGATTTTATAAATGAAAAGTAAATTAAATAATTAAATATAAATATTTCTTATACATACTCCATGAAACTTATAGACAGGCATATTAGAGACGGGACGCTCATGAAGGAGCCCCTTCACGAACATCAACATGCTTATCAACCGGGCAAATCTTGTGAAACTGCCTTACACAACCTAATAACAAGGCTCGAAACAGCGCTATATCACAAAGAAATTGCCCTAGGCGTTTTCATTGGCATACAGGGGGCTTTCGACAACGCCTCCTGTTTCACAATGATGTCTGCCGACATAGAGTCGACGATACCACATGAAGATGGATCCACAACATGCTTTAATACCGGCAAGTCAAAACTAGCTTACAGGGGGATACTATAAAGGCCGATGTAACGCAAGGTTGTCCGCAGGGAGGGGTATTGTCACCTCTCCTATGGAACTTGGTGGTAGATGAGTTACTAGCATGTCTTAACGCAGAGGGCTTCTACGCCCAAGGCTATGCAGACGATGTGGTAATACTCATCATCGGTACACATGCCACTATATTAGCAGAGCTTATGCAAAGAGCACTAAACATCGTGCAATGCTGGTGTGAGAAGGTAAACCTCAAAGTCAACGCTGCTAAGACTGCAACATTGCCATTCACCAAACGAAGACAGGCAGTGAACTATAACAACCTAAAAAATTTTGGTGAACAGATAAAAACAGTCAGCGAAGTCAAATATCTAGGACTAACCCTGGATTCAAAACTGACATGGAACCGACATATTATTATCAACAATAACTTAAACAAGGCAAAAATGTATCTAATGAGATGCAGAAGATTGTTTGGGAAAACCTGAGGACTCAAACCGCAGATGGTGCTGTGCATAGGCGTAGTTAGGGGGTACTTGGGGGTGCTAAGCACCCCCGAAATCTAAATTAGCACCCCCAAAAAAAATTTCCAATATATAGGCTAATTTTAGAACTAACCTATTTTTATAATATACATTATATGTACCTAATGAATTTTTCATAATAATATTTCAAGCATTCGAATTCGGGTACAAATTCAAGTATATTTAGGTAGTTGCGGATTCTGTTCAAAATTTCTTTCCGTGTACCGTGTAGTTCACGCCCAGTTTACTTGTCAGAGCGGGTCTATGATCATAAAAATCTCGTAAAATACGAGAGCGGCATAATAGCTTGTGTATGTCATGTTCTGCAATTCTGCTTTAATTTAATAATTTAAATTTAACCAGTCGTAGTCGTTCAAATTCGCGGAAATTTTTAGCCGGTATTTTGACTATTTTTTTTGTTTATTATGGTTTAATATGGTTTTATTGAATTCAGTTAAAGTTTAAAGTTTAATAAACACAAAAAAACAATGAGTGCGTCGTCGGATATAAAATACACAGTGGAATTTTTGAAAAAATATTTTAGCAAGTTACCGTTGGAGGAGAAAGTGATTGTCAAGAACATTGAAAGACCTAAACCTTTTATTAACATCACATTAACATATTTACTAAAAATTATTGACCAAATTTGGGCGTGGCCTGCGTGGGCTTTTTCTGCAACCCCACGTTAACATGTCACGAGCCGTCACTGGACTTCAGCACCCCCAGTGTTGACCGTCCAACTACGCCTATGGTGCTGTGGTTATACGTCACAGTCATCAGACCCCTGATGACATATGGGTCTGTAGTTTGGTGGACAAAAACACAGCAAATCACGACAGCCACAAAACTCAACAGTGTACAGAGACTGGCCTGCTTGTGCATCAGCGGTGCAATGAGAAGCACCCCCACCGCAGCAATGGAAGTCATACTAGGACTAACACCACTAGATATACACATCAAAATGGAGGCCAACTGCAGCGCCTCTAGGATGAAAGCAAATGGGGAATGGAAACAACGCCCCGAGAAAATAGGGCACACAAGAGCCACGGACCTTATCAACGACGAGCTCCTGGAGATGCAAACCGATCGCATGAAAGCGATATATAACTTTACAAAACCATTAATGTCAACCCTGATATGTGGTCCAAAGGAAAATCTCCGTCACTAGACAATGGCCTAGTTTGGTACACTGATGGATCGAAAACGGCCAACGGAGTAGGTATATTTGGGGAAAGACCCAGAATGGAAATCAGCATCTCCCTGGGAAACTACGCCACAGTATACCAAGCAGAAGTTCATGCGATACAAGCATGCGTACAAAAGAATCTTGAAAAGGGCTACCACGACCAAAAGATATATATCCTGTCGGACAGCCAAGCTGCCCTGAAGGCTCTGAACTCCTTCTAATTTACATTAAAAATCACAATGGAGTTCCGTAACGACCTAAAAGACCTGGCAGCCAGAAACAACAGGGTTGAACTACTATGGGTTCCTGGCCATTCAGGGATAAAAGACAACGAGAAAGCTATCTCGATGAAACGGTACACCTGGCCAGGCACACGCACGGACCAACTAACAGGCTATTGTCACTTAAGAAAACACCTTCAACGAATGGGAGTCTATATTGGACCCATTGAATGTAGACTTTGCGGTGAAGAGGACGAAACCGCCTCCCATATCATATACAGCTGCGAAGCGCTAAACCGTGAAAGATTCAAAATCTTCGGAAACATTCGACGTGGCGATAACCTCCCGCACGACAAACTTGGAAGAAAACTACTGGACCTCGTTGAAAGGAACAAACCTTTTCTAACAAGACTGGGGCGCACAATAAGCCAGAAGGCTGCAGTGTAAGAAGCTTGGGCCACACGTCGAACCCGACCCCCACCTTTAACCAACCAACCAACCAACCAACCAACCATACATACTCCATAATTAACAATATTATAAATAGCAAAATTCGGGGGGGGAGTTCGTGCTTCTATACAAGCCGCAATTTTCTGCGGACATCATCCATTAGATTTTGGACGGCTGAGACTTCTGTCTCTCCAATTTTTCTGTAGATCCTTCGCCTTAACTACTCTTCATTTTCTTCAGCTTCCCATCCTTCATCGTAAACCGTTTTAGACATAAGTGGTCAAAAATCTTCTTCAAGCATCTTCTTTTAGTAAATAACATTCAACGATTAAAAACATTTAAATTAATGACGCGATACTTTTACAAATATTTTCGCAGAATTTAGTGCAGCATTGCAGGAAAAAATAAACAAAAAAGCACTTCATTGTGTGCAATAAAGTTTATTTGTCGGATAGATGTAATCATGCACTATAATGCGATATTGTTGTAGTAATTAAGACACTTTGAAAAAAAAACCGGTTAGTGTAGTACTATGTTGTTTAGAAATATTTTTGTGGTACAGCACATTTTATGCATACATATTATGTTTGCTTCTAGCTAGGTAAAAATAGCTTATTTGCAATATGCGCTCCATACCATAATTTATTGGCAGGTTTTTATAAAAAAGATTTTATAAAAACTGCATATTTATGCATGAAAGCGAGAATTACATATTTTTTTTTTGTTTAATTGGCATTTGGCTACAGCCAGTCGCAAAGTAAAAAAGAAGAACACTATTATTCGAAATATATAAACACGCTTCACGCCATTGGGGTCTGTCAGGGCGACTTTATTTTAGACCACTAAAAAAGGGGATTACATATAATGAAAAACTAGGGCAGGTTTGTTTTATAAATAATTAAAGAGTTACAATTTTAAATTGACCTTGTATAAATATGTTACGAGAACAATAATTATTTTATATTTCCTAGAATTAAAAGGGCACTCGACATTACATTCTCGAATTAATTACTTGAAGAGGCTATTAACTTTATTTTCATACTTTTTACACTCACAGAATAGATGGTCCAAATCACATCTGACATTGCACAAATCAAATTATTTGTCAGAAAGGAAAATATTTCAGTCGTATGATGGTTGTAATAAACCGTCTTGGAACCATTATCTCCTTATGCCAGTGCCTATTAGGAATGTTTTTTGCAAGAAGTGAATATCTTGTGCTAGATGTGGTACAATAGGTTTTCCATCTTACGTTCCATTTATCTCATTTTTATGATTTTAGAAGAACATCTGCCTCGCTAAGGTTGAGACTAGAACTAATGGGTGTTCCATTACGAATACTATCCTTGGTTAGGGTATCAATATACTCGTTACCTGCTAAACCAGTGTGTACTTTAACCCAAATAAATGTAATGCGCTTTTTTCTTAACATAATATATCGTAATAGGTTTCGAATGTGCCACAATAAAGGATTAGTTTTGTAGGAATTTATTATTTTTAGGAGTTATTTTCCAATTAGGCGTACGGGAGAACCTACGACCAAGTGCAAATAATTTGCTGCTGGATTTTAACAAATAAATAAATCGGTTTTAGGCTTTATTTCCGATATTTACTTTTCTTTGGACACTCTGTACGGTGCTGGTATTGTTAGACTCCTTGAAGGGTGAATTCATCCAGGAATAGGGTTGGATACTGATGTTTCACCTAAAATAAAAGAACCTAGTTGTATTCTGTACGGTTTTATTCGTTGTCGATTCTGGGCCATATTTGAAGTGGGCCTTTGCTTTATGTAACGGTATGTAGCTTTAATAACTCAAGTACTTACTTAATTTCCCTGGCCTGCTTTATATTTCCTCTGTTCAGAGCTTTGGAACTTGATTTTTCCTTGATAACTCTTGTTTCCCTTTACTTAAAACTTTCTATTTTGTTTGTTTCTGGGATTTTAGTATTCCTAGTACTGGATGTCCAGCTATGTCTAGCTCCTAGTTTTCCCTAGTTAACCCCCCTCCTCAGTTAACCCCAGTTTTACTCTTAATGGGTTGATTTTCTATCTCCAAAAATAACAGTTTATTTCGAGAGAACCTCAATAATCCTAATACGCACGAGGACTAGGGTAGATATTTATTAGTGTTTGTTTGAAGATGGTAGATAATGAAGTAATATCAAAAATATTAACTTGTCGGACTTCCATTGTCTTTGTTAGTATCTCTAACTGTTTTCAAGTGTAAACTAAATTATATTTCTTAAGACTACGGTCTTAAATACTATCTATGTACAATGAAGCTTGATGACTCCGCCTACGTGCCTATTGGAGTGTGAAGTTTGAGCTGTTGGTTTTGGACAAGAAGAGGCTTCCAGATATTGGGGATATCTATACTTGGTTTACTAAATATATGGGTATTTTGATTCATAAAAGCTGTTGCTTTGAATTTTCGTTTTCTCCAGTGCTGTTCCGTGTCCAAAACCTTGGCTTATGACCACTGTATGTTATGTTGGTTTTGGTTGGTCCAAACATGTTTCGCTATACCTGATCTCAAAGTTTCACCTCTTTGAGTATGTTTCAGATGTTCTTTGACTCGTACGGGAAGAGGTCTTCACACTCCAATAAGCACGTGGGCGGAGTCATCAAGCTTCATGGGACATGGATAGTAAGACAATAGCCTTAGAATTATAATTTAGTTTACACTTGAAAACGGTTAGAGACACTAACTAACCGAAACGTTGTGTTAAGTAACAAAATAAATACAATGGAAGTTAAAACTTGGAGAGTTAGTTAAAATTTTATTTTTTCTTTCTTTATGCGATAGGGTAGAAGTCAAAATTTAGTGAAAAAGTGCATTATTAAAATAAGGTCTGTTATTGAAAAAAAATATTCTACTACCTACGTTAATACCTGTTTTTTTTTATATAAAACTATACCCATTTATTTGCCCTAAGTTAAGTTTTCGGCACATTTGCTCAAAAACAGATTCTCAGGTTAAAATTCTGCTTCTGCGATAAACATAATCTCTTTGTCGTGAAATAAGTCTGTTCTTCACATGGTCTTTAAGATAAACTTTATTTTACTACGGCTAGAGCGATAATAACGTTCCTAAGGAACCCTCCGGGATTTCGCAGGTCTATAAAAGTCCTGAAGTGATAGTAACTGATAAAAGCTTGCTCACAAAAACGATGTCCTATATTTTAAAAAGCTAGGAAGTTTTTGACCTTCGAATATAAGTAGCGTCTGAAATAAGTAGCAAAAATGTTTTTTTGGAATTTAGTAGTTTTTATAATTAATTGTGTTCGGAAAACCAGAAAACTAGTGTGCTGACGTGGTAGAGATTATAGAGGTTTATGGAGGTTTAAAAAACGAGTTAAGCAAAAAAAATAGTAGTCACGTGATTCGCATTATCTGTCAAATTTTAATTTTTTCCAAAAAATAATTCAAAAGTGGGGTTGTTTCTGAAAATATCATAAAAAGTTATTAGAAAAAGTTTTTTTTAATGCAGTTTCTAGCCCACACGCAAAATTTCAGCTGCATAAGAGAATTTTAACTTTTTAATAATTATTTATAAGTTTTTAAATTCGCTTCCATGTGTTGAGCAGCCTTGTGACACTTTAAAAAACGCACCCAGTATATATTGAATCAATTATGTTATGAAAAAGCATTGTCATTTCAAGTATTAAATAAGGCAATATAATTATTTGTAATAAATAATATATTAATTACATTTTTCTATTCTTAATGGAAATTTATAGCTTCGATAGCTTAGCGGAAACATTAACAAAAACCACGCAAATTCCTTGCCGGGCTCGAATGGAAGAATTTTGTCTATCTTAGTCCCTAAACTCGGCAAACTAACCGTTTTGAAATGAAGTTTAATAAAAGTCAATCGTATCCGATAGTTTGCCTTTTGAGCTTGATTGATTATTTTGTAGTTAATTGCTTTTCTTTAAGGTACATTTATTTTAGTTGTTTGTTTGCTAAGGTCTGTGACTCTATAATTATTAATTACAATAATTTAAACTTTGGAAAGTAGAGTAATATATATTTTGGACCTCAACGCGACTGCCAGCAAAATTCTAGCCCCCGCAGCCATGATGCACTTTAAAGATCCATCTTTCTTATTTTCGTAATGTAAAAAACATCTAGCAAGCTTCTTCATTACTCTTTCACGCTCTCAGGGGACCCTTTTGCGTACCCTCGGTACGTAAGGTATTTTGAAACCCTTGCCGAGACAAGAATTTTCCCTGTATATTTTTAGTACTTAGATGAAACATAAAAAGTTTTTTTTGTGAAAGCGTTTCGAAATAGACATATTTCGATATTGATTAGAATTTCGAAATGACACTCTTTTAGGCACTAGTGTCTAAATGTGACAGTTTTAGGCACTAGTGCCTAAAAGTAAAAATGAAACATTAAAATCAATGAAAATATCTATTTATTATATATGTTAAATGTACAATTATGTAAACTGTTGAACTGAATTCTAGAGGCATTTAGCTTCTCTTCTTTAAGAGCGATGTAATTATTAGTAGTCGGAATGGATAAACTGGTAGTACTGACAATGCTAACTTCTGCTTCTGAGTGAACTTCTTTTATTTTTGTATTTTGCGTATCTTTCTGCCCTATGATTCTTTTTGCTATTTCGTTTTTCTGTTCAATGGAATTTTCTATATAACTCTCGGCAACTGAGCTTGATCGCCAACCTCCATGACGCTTTAAAAGTGTCATGTCCGCTCCAGAATCTGCAAACATTGTTGCAGAGCTGCGCCGAAAGCAATGGCCAGTGTATTTATTAATAATTGGTGTTGGGGAGTCCAAGGACTTCTGCTATTTTTTTGGCATACCTCCAATTGTATTAATTCCAACTGGCAGGGTACAGCATTTACCACTTCGATATGTCAAGAAAAATCGCTGATGCGTCGTATTCAGTGGATGAAGTTTTGCGTACTTACGAAATAGATCTAAAAAATTGATGCCATCTATTGATCCCTCAGTAATCGTAAACATTCTTGGAACATGAGTTTTTGTGTTCGGAATTTTGACACTGATAAACGACTGACAATCTTTGATAGCATCTAATTTCAAAAATGTGATTTCTTCCCTTCTACATGCTCCAAATACTCCAACGATTAAAACTACTTTGGCTTACAGGAATTCTTTATCATCAGCTTGTTTTATAAAGCGTTCTATTTCCAGCTTTGTAAATATTTTTGATTTCTTTGGCATATCCGGTAGCTTTCCTTTTTAAAAATGCAATAAGGTTTATAAATTTGCAAATATCTATGTTTTTGTTCAGATAAATCATGGTGCGGAGCATCGAATTTTTGCTCCACAAAGTTGACGGCCTTAAGGTGGTGGATAGCTTGAGGAAATAGGCTTTTCTCCACGACCATTACTGAATGCAATAATTCCAACAAAATCATTTTTGATAATAGAATGTAAAAATTCTCGCTCTTGAGTTGGAATATTTATTCTGAAACACTTGCTTCTTATGCGTTTTGCGTGTATTTTCATTCCATAACAAGATACGGAATGAATATTCTGTAATTGATATAAACGACATAGGTTGCCATGAATTTCGAAACTGCCAGTGTCAGATAAAAATGGCCGCGTTGTAATAATTATTTTCAGACAAATTTTAGTGCAAGTCAAAAAATGAGTGAAAAATCGGATGAATCAGATATGGAACTGGATGGTCGTGGAGAAAATATAGTCTGCTACTCGGTTAGAATGAAAATTCGATACTCGTGGTTCTTCCACTCGGATCGAATTTTCATTCCAACCTCGTTACAGAATCTACTATTCTGTAAAGTTCTCAATATGTTTTTCTTTGGCCCTGGTTTCAAAGTTGTCGTAGGTTTTTTCGTATAAATGTTTTGATTTTTCGGGTACTAACGTGGATAGCGCAGCTTCAGCAGCTTGTTCAATATCCAAAGACTCGTCAATATCACTTATTTGAAGTAATTTTTTTGAAAAACTTTGCGGGAAAAAAGGTAAAACGCGACGTTCGAACTTGACAACACACTTGACATTAAATAATGCCTAAACAATGCCTTAGAAACAGATTGCCTGCCTACTTTTCAAAATGTATAAAAATACTAATAAAAGCTTAAAGTGGGAGTATCAACATGCTTGCCAACCTATAACCTATTTCGCATAGATTTATTTATGTTTTCTAGCTTTTATACAAAATTTAAAGAAAATCAGTATCGACTTGATATTTTATAGGTAATAATTGACATATTTAATAAATATCAAGGAATTTCATAACTTATTTTAGAAGAATTGTATATCGAAAAATATCGGGTAAGATTTTTTTTAACATTATTATGTCATTGTAACTCATTGTTCTTTCACTATACAATTCTCCCAAAATTAGCAATGAAATAAATTGATATTTTTGTAATATATCAGATACTACCTAAATAATGTACCGACGATATTGATTTTCTTTAAATGTTAGTTATTAAAATAATAAACTCAAAAAATCAACGCAAAATAGGTTATAGGTTGGCAATAGATTGAATGACGTTGAGAATTCAACCTTAAATTATCAAATTCTCCGCTTTCACAAAAAATCTTGTATATAATTCGTTACGAAACGATGTCTTTTAGCCACTAGACGTGTTGTCCAACTCGGCTTTGCCTCGTTGGACAATTTTCACGTCGCGTGCCTAAAAGACACTCATTTCGCAACTTATTGTATAAATAGCTATTTTTTTTTTGTTTCGTCAGAACTATCCTCAGATATGTTCATCCGGGAGAGTTGGGAACCTTAGCGCTACCGGCCAATAAGCACACATTTTTAGACAATAGATGACCGCTGATTGTAGGTATGCAAACAGTTTACAACTGCTTCACGTTTATGCAGAAATAAGTTTTTCACTTTGTCGGTTTTTTTTTCTGAAAACCGTATTCAGGAAGTCAAAGTCAGCGCTTTCTGCAAAAACCATTTAATTTAATTCGAAGCTTTAGATTTTTACCACTTTATTGGATTTTTTTTACATCATATGTAAACAAAAGCCGTTTAAAATGTTTAAACCCCTTTCAAATTTGTTAAGCTGTTTTCGAACTGCAAAAATGAACAAGTTAAGTTTAGAAACGTTTATTTAATTTTTTTTTTTAATTTGAATTCGCTATCAAAATTACTAGCATAGTGATCATTTTTCTCTGTAAAATGAGCCAAATCGGTCGACAACTCTAGCAAGCAAACAAATTACATAAAAACTTTTATTTTTAATTAGCACCGCTTAGACATTTTAGCCAATTTGTCTGCAATATTTTCAGAGAATGGGCATATTAAAAAATACGTGAAATGCAGATAAAAATTAAATTGTTTTCAACCGTCTCTTGCAATAAAGTTTCCATTGCAATTTCTTGTCATCAACGGAAAAGCGGAAAAGCAAACTGTCGGCTCTAACTAATGAAATAATTTTATTTTTAAGTAATTATCCCACTATTCGCTACGGTCATTTTTTAAATTCCTTAATAGGATATAGTAGATACTGATTTTATCAATAGGTGTTTAATTATTTTTGACAGGTTTAAGGTAACAATAAAAAAAACGTACTTTGATGTTATCGAATTTCCCTCATGTATAAAAAAATTACATAAGAAGGGTGCAATTCGGTTTTCAATAAGATTAAGCCATGCTTCTTTATTACTGCGGACACATTAGAAAGATCCTTGTTTATCAATGAAATCCAATGCATGAGATTGTCATTTTGTGATATATTTCTGTATCATCGGCAAAACTACTGGATTACCATATTATTTCATCAATAAATAAAAATCATATTATGTAATAATTATGAATAAAAAAGGACCCAGGCCTTGAGGAACTCCTTTTAATACTTTCGATGTATTTGAAACATCATACAGAAGTAGTGATAGATGAAGGGTTTTGCATCAATTGCGCCAATCCCTTCTGCGCATGCGTCAGCAGTGTACAGGTTCAAAGCTGTTCATTAGTCATCAGTTAGTTAGTTCGACTAATGAACGATTAATGAACAGCTTTGAACGAATAATGAACGGCTTTAAACGAATAATGAACGGCTTTGAACGAATAATGAACAGCTTTGAACGACTAATGAACGACTTTGAACGAATAATGAACGGCTTTGAACGAATAATGAACGGCTTTGAACGAACAATGAACAGCTTTAAACGACTAATGAACGACTTTGAACGAATAATGAACAGCTTTGAACCAATAATGAACAGCTTTGAATGACTAATGAACGACTTTAAACGGATAATGAACGGCTTCAAACGAATATTGAACAGCTTTGAACGAATAATGAACAGCTTTGAACGAATAATGAACAGCTTTGAACGACTTTTGAACGATTTTGAACGAATAATGAACAGCTTTAAACGAATAATGAGCAGCTTTGAACGACTAATGAACGACTTTGAACGAATAATGAACAGCTTTGAACGAATAATGAACAGCTTTGAACGACTAATGAACGACTTTGAACGAATAATCAACGGCTTTGAACGAATAATGAACAGCTTTGAACGACTAATGAAAAGCTTTGGACGACTAATAAACGACTTTGAACGAATAATGAACGGCTTTGAAGAAATAATGAACAGCTTTGAACCTGTACACAGCTGATGCATGCGCAGAAGCGATTGGCGCAATTGATGCAGAACCCTCCATCCAGCACTACTTACAGAAATTTAACATTTTTGTAACTTGAAATCTCTTTAATAAATAATTTGCAAATCCTTCACAAGTGTGTTTACTAAATGTTTAGTAAAGTATACAGACGAACATTTTTGAAAATAACGCATATACATTAAGATTCCAAAAACACATTTCCAATATATTGTTTTAACTATGTGTTATACCCCCAATCTTTTAAGCTACCGGATATGTTTCAAAGGAGCAGGAAGTTTTTCTGTGTAATAAAAACATCCAAAGAAATAAGTTTCAGAAGGACCCCAACGCCTAAACGTCAATACTTCTTAAGACAAAATGTTTCCGAACTTAATAATAAAGTTTTAATTTCGCTGACACTTTTCAAAATGAATGAAATAAAAAGCCAACATTTTAGCTGTTCTTTATTCGTCGATAATTAGCTGCTAATTGGATTTTAAAAGGGGCCGCGATGTTATCGACTTACCCTTCGTTCCACTTTTTCAGCCGTGATCAAATGCAGATTAGACACTCTCCCCTGGAATTTTTATCCCCATTACAGTTTAAAAATTAAATATAATTAATTGCGTGTCGCGTGGCCCGTTAAAGCTTGTATTTTATTACAGGGCCGATTGCTTTTTAAAAATAATAAAAAAGTTGATAACCAATGATTTTATACGGCAAATTAAACTTGGCATAATATAAGTCAAGTCAAGTCAAAGTCAAAGTCAAAGTTTTTATTTGCTACTTACATAAATAGTTTATAGCACGTCATAAATAATAATATATATGTAGGTAAATATAATTTAACACGTACAAATGTATATAAATAACAATAAATTAGTGTGTAAAACAAACAATGCACAAACATTAAAATAAAATTTAAAATTAAGAGAGACATAACTGGGAACCCCACAACCAATGCACAGCATCCGGGCGGTGATTACCAGGAGGCCAACAGGTATTCATTTAAGGTATAAAAGCAATGGTTTAGTAAATACATTTTAACACACTTTTTGAACAGAACATCATCGAGGGCCCGATACCGTCCCGGGATCTTATTATATAAATTGCAATTAAGTGAATTGTTTTTAGATTTGGTAAGTCTGAATCGCTGAGCCACTATCCTGTCTGAGCCTCGAGTGTTGTAGCTGTGAATATTTGAATGCCTAGTGAGTTTATCTCTACGGGAATGTAGCTCCAGCACAGTTTGAAAAATATAAACACAGGGCAGCGGCATTATGCCAAATTTTTTGAACAGAGGCTGACAATGGTCCCTATATCCTGCGTTAGCCAAAAGTCTTACAGCTCTCTTTTGGAGTCGAAAGATCTGTTGTGCATTTGTACTGTTTCCCCACAACATTGCCCCATACGCAATATGGGAATGAAAAAGGCCGAAATATAGTGATTTCAAAACGTCCAAAGTCAAACATTTACGCAAGTTTCTAAGAAGGAATATCGTACTCGACAATTTTCGTCCCAGTTCAGTTACGTGGGCCTCCCAGGATAAGGAATCATCCAGAGTGATACCCAGTAATCTACATTTATTGTTTTTGTTCAACAGTCGATTACTCGAGACAACCAGTTCCTGAGTCTTACCCGTATTAAGCTGCAAGAGATTGCAAGAAAACCAGCTTTCTGCATCCTTCAGCAGCAGTTGAGATGCCATAATCAAATTCTCCAGACTAGAAGCAGAAGTAATAAAAGTAGTGTCGTCTGCAAATATGGTTAAATTGCAAATCCGTTGCATGTAATAACACAGATCATTAATATAAATTATAAACAGGAGGGGCCCAAGGACGGATCCCTGTGGCACTCCATATTTAACATAGCCTAAATCAGACTTGACACCTTCAATCTCCACAAACTGCTGCCGATCAGACAAATAAGACTCAAGAAGGTTTAGGGGAACACCTCTTATGCCATAGTGGCATAGTTTTTTTAACAGGAGTTTGTGACAGACACAGTCGAAAGCTTTTGTTAGATCGCACAAAGTTATTGACGTGAGCTCTCCAGACTCCAAGCCCTCGACTATGTCACTCACAACCTGTAAGACTGCTCCCAGTGTTGATCTTTTTTTCCTAAACCCATACTGAGATGGGTGAAACAACCCATTAGTCTCAAAATAATTATACAGACGATCCTTCAGCAGAGACTCAAAAACCTTGGAAAATATCACTATAATGGCTATAGGTCGATAATTCTCCACCAATTCAGAGTTACCCTTTTTTAATATTGGTGTAATTTTAGCCATCTTAAAAACGTCCGGATAAATACCGCTCAAAAAACTCTCATTTATTAAAGTGGTTAAAGGTTCAACTAGAAAGTTTATGGTTTCCTTAAGCAGTCTATCATTTATATTGAAAGCATCTAGAACTGCTGATCTTTTAAGATTAAGTATTGTTAATTCAACTTCTTTTGGGCATACTGGGTGCAGAAAAAAGTTACAATTAACTGGTGGAATATATTTTAAAAAGTCACTTGCTTCGGTGGAGTTTGCAGGGAAGTTCTTAATTATGTTTTCAGAAACCGAGTTGAAATAGTCATTAAAATCGTTCGGTTCAATTGTTATCTTATCTTTATTTGATAATTTTTTTCGATTGCATTCAAAATTTATTAATTTCCAACAATCTTTGGACTTATTTTTTGAATTTAATACGTAATTATTGTAAGCTTGTTTTTTGTAAAAAGTAATAGAGTTTCTGTAGTCAGTCTTTAACTTATTGTACGTAGACCAATCCTCCGAATCATTTTTAACATGACATATCATTTTTACAGCTGATAAAATATTTCTCTTATTATGTATGTATAAGAATACCTAATGTGTATCCACGGATAGAGTTTGGAAGAAAAAAAACTTTTTTATTAGTATGTATAGAAGAAAAAGTCATTCTATATAAAAACGTCTGCTTGTGCTGAAACTACAAGTTCGAATATCAGATTTGCGATTACTATCCAGGGTTCATCAGAAACAACATTTTTAGTTTTTTGAATTTTGTTTATAATAAATTTACATAAAAACAAACAACTATTGTTGCTTTGTTACTTCAAATATGATTTTATATCTGGCCGAGTAACGATTTTGTTGTAAGAAAAGCATTTTTTATTTGCCTACTTCTGAAGTAATTTTATTATAACACGTCATATTTCTTCCATTCATTCAATCATAAATTATAAGACTTTGATTCATACGTGGTTCCACCGAGTTAGCGCATAGTTCAACTCGACATCTAAATTTCCGATAACTTGAAGTATTGGGATATTTGCAATAACAACCCTAATTTTTTTCTTTTAGGGGATCTAAGTTATTATTGAAATTGGTTTTATGCACATGTGGCAACAGATATCCCTATAAATGAAAGTCGATAATTGTGAGATCGGGACTCCTACGTGCCAACTGATTTGGATCATAGGTACCTTTCAATCCATTTGTTTTCAAAGTGATGATTTAGCCAATCATCAAAAGGAATTGAAAATTTTAAAAAACCTGTGGTTTTTGACGAACCCTGTATAGTAATCGCAAATCTAAAAGCTGAAATTGTAATTTCAAGACTAGCAAAATTCATTTAATTAATCAAGGAATTGAAAAATAAAGATCCATAAAGCTAAAAATGTTGTTTGACGAACCCTGTATAGTTATCGCAACTGATATTCTATTTTTTTTTTGTTGAATGTCTAATATGTCAAAATTCCCTAGACATTTCTGTTGGTAGAAGTGATTTATAAAAAATATAACTTCGCTCATGTGACAAAAATATAAATAAGACATCTGTGGTTTTACTTTTAACCATATTATGTCGTTTTAAACGCATTTTTCTGCTGCTGAATACCAACAACATTTTTTGTACAACTATTTGTATTAACTATTTTATTAATTATATAGATATTAGACTATTTTCATAAACAGTTACTATTTATCGTGTTTTAGGATAAAAAATTAAAATTCATAGCTTTTAAGGTATTTTTTTACACCTGTTCTGATTACCATAAATCCTGCAATTGTTTAAAAGCTATTGTTTCTCATGTCAAGTAAAGTTTGTCCAATATCATAATATCTGATAGCTATAGTGAGATACCTCAAGAAATATAATATATATAATAATTGTATCAAATATTTGGCCCGCTAAATAAAAAATGCAATATGAGAAAGTGTACACTCAGTTTCGTGAATGGTGTAACATAAAGAACGTAAAAACAGTATCAAAAAATATTTTGCTGTGTTATTTGGAGGAAAAATCGACAATATTAATTTGATTTACGCTGATAATAAAAATGTTAATAAAAATTGTTTTGGAAATTAATTTTGAATTTATACGAAAAAAACAATACATTGTTCTAGTCGTGTAAAAATAACATTTTTTTTACGGTGAAAAATTGACGTTTTGTGCATCCATAGTACCAAAAAAGTCAGTTTTTTTACAGTTGTACAAAAAAATCATTAATGTGGACATATTATCAGGACTTTCATGTCTATGCGTTAAAAAATCATAAAATCAGCTGTTTCATTCAAAAATGCAGAGTGAAAATGCATAAGTGCAGATCGGCCATAACATGTCATAAAAATCTTCCATTTTAGTTATTGACATTTACTGATGCTTGTGTTCACGTGCGAGCAAAAATTATTTGCATCAAAGAGGGCTTGAATTAAAAAACGTAGGGCTTGGTTTAAATCACAATCATATGGGGACGATATATCTAACCAAATCTAGGTTAAAATTTTGTCAAATTCATATTATGACATGATATGCCAAACTAATGAGTAAGAAATTAAGTAGACAAATACAAATTTATTTTTTTCCACTTCTTGGGACAGGCGTCTTATACAATTTATTGGCGTATTTTGCATTATTTTACGAACATTTGCAACAAGTTCTTCTGTTCTACAGCCACGGTTCTTTTCAGGCAATGATAAAAATCCCCAGCAATAAAAGCAACGTTAGGAAAATGTTCGTGAAAATCGTCCATGCACAAACTCGGATTGTATTGCCACTCACCATTTACTCTAACCCCGTTTTGAAAATATGCTTCAACCATGAATGTTTTGTGCTGTTTTGTAAAGCCCATTGTGTAAATTGTTCAAGAAATTGGAAAAATTAGCGATGAATCAAATTACTTGTAACGACTGTCAAAGATAACGGAATAACTGATTGATTATTAATTCAGGTAATTACTGACACCCAACAGGTATTAAGCTCTACGGCTAAGTATTACGTCCTTGGATGCAAGGCCCTCTTTGATGCAAATAATTTTTGCTCGCACGGTATTATAAAGTTTGAGAATCGTATTTTTTAATTTCGCCAATTGTAGATTTGCATTATTTCAATAACCCTTTAAATACTAAATAATTTACGTCAAAATTTTGCAAGTAAGTTCATCAAATTATTCCCTTTGATAAATGAAAATACATTGAAATTAATTGGCAGCTTCATTCTATTGGTAAATTGATGGCTGCAATGTAAGGAGATGTAAATTAGGACTTCTTTTATTGTGAAAATCACGAACTAGATGCACTGGTTATATAAACCCTAAATAGTATTGACTAATCAGTGTGAGTGGGAATGCTTCCTATACTTCATTTAAATTGTAGCCTCATCGAAGTGGACCGGTGCGTCACTAATTATAGAGCATACAACAGAAGCTGTGAGCGTCGATTTGGCATTAATCCTGTACGATTTATTGATTGAGAAAGTTCCAGTAATGCATGCTTATATACGACCGTTGGCGATAAATATACATTGTTCCACGGCGAAACTGTTTTAGAAGCGTGTAAAATACAATATACCGTGCGAGCAAAAATTATTTGCATCAAAGGGGGCTTGGATTAAAAAACGTAGGGGTTGGTTTAGATCACAATGATATGGGGACGATATATCTAACCAAATCTAGGTTAAAATTTTGTCCAATTCATAGTATGACATGATATGCCAAACTAATGAGTAATAAAATAAGTAGATAAATACAAATTTATTTTTGTTGTTTACAAAATTAACAAAGTAAAAATATACAAAAAGAAAAAGAAAAATAATTACATAAATTGCTAAAATTGGCCACCGCCATGCTCCAAGCATAAATTCACACGTCTCTTCATATTTTAGAAAGTGTTGAAAGTGTTGTGGGGATTTTCACTACTCCACATGCGTGTATTCTGAGAATTCACATAACCTGAGAAGCGGAACCAGGCTTCATCCGAAAAAAAAATGTCAGGTCTTATAAATCATTTCTTTACAATAATTTTTTTTTTTCACGAACGTTTGCAACAAGTTCTTCTGTTCTTACAGATGATCTTCCTGCTCCGTTTTGTGTTGTATAACCTATTTCCCTAAACACAGCCACGGTTCTTTTCAGGCAATGATAAAAATCCCCAGCAATAAAAGCAACGTTAGGGAAATGTTCGTAAAAATCGTCCATGCACAAGCCCGGTTTGTATTGCCACTCACCATTTACTCTAAATCCGTTTCGAAAATACGCTTTAACCATGAATGTTTTGTGCTGTTCCTTAAAGCCCATTGTGTGAATTGTTCAAGAAATGAATCAAATTATTTGTAATGACTCTGTCAAAGATGACGGAATAACACTGATTGATTGTTAATTCAGGTAGTTACTGACACCCAACAGGTATTAAGCTCTACGGCTAAGCATTGCGTCCTTAGATGCAAGGCCCTCTTTGATGCAAATAATTTTTGCTCGCACGGTATCTGAAAATAATTTTTATCGTGCTGGATAAAACTATATATTGGGAAATTATTTTTGATATTGCCAAAGTATCGTAAGTCCAACTACAAAAACACTGTAGTCATTTTGAAGAAAAATCATTACTTTTCTTCAAATCAATAGTATATTAAAGTATAAGTGGATATTAAGGCCTTTAAAACACGCGCGATTTTGCAAGCACGACGGCGCAGCCGGAGTGCTTGAAATAGAGCAAGTGTTTTAAAGACCAGTTATCCACGAATACTTTACATTATTTTTTTTATTGGTACACTTATTGGTATTTATATTACAAAAAAATGTAAATAATAACTTAGTAAGTAAGTGAAATGGTCGAATTCGTGATGTGATATAGGTACCTGTCGTTGTCATGAAAATGAGGAGAACAAAAAATAACTTCGAATCTGTCACATAAGATTCTGTTGTCACCGTTGACATTGGTTGTGTATTGCTTAAAAAATATATTATTTGACGTTAAAGGGTAATTCTGTCCAATCAATAATTAAAAAGTTGACATATTTAGACTTCACGTTTCACGGGTTATTGATGTTGCCACGGTAACTTTAAAACACGCGCGTTTTTGAAAGTGGGATTTAAACACGCTGAAGCGTACTTTAAATAAGCGAAATAGAGTATCAATAAAAAAAATAATCATTAATCAAAATCATAATAAGTCTGGATGCCCATTTTCACTTTAATTGGGTATTTCTAAACAGGATTATTGAAAAACTACCGTACCTACTATATAATAATATGTACTAAATAACACTTTGATGATGTTATGGCAAAAAGGTATCGATACACGCAAACGAATTTGTAGCACCCAAAACAAATTTAAAAATATTGATGTGTAAAGTTATTTTTTAGCATTACATTTACAATAAACTCCTCAACGATGTATTTAATGAACAATATAATAAAAATTCGATTATATTTCAAGTGCAAACCGAGTGCATGCCGATTGCTCGTGAAGTGGTTAGCTGGTTTCGATGTGGCGTAAGGCAATTCTCCGGTACTTCATATACGAGTAGCAGAAACACTTCCTCCTCTTCATTTAAATTGTTGCTTAATCGAAGTGGACCCGTTTGTTAACTGGAGAGCACACTACAGCCCGAGAGCATCGATTTTGGATTACCGTATACGATTGATATGATACTGAATTGAGAAACCTGCAATAATAAATAGGTAGGTATACTGGGTGTCCCACGGAGACAGTGCATTAAAATATTTCGGAAAATACTATGATTTGAAAGCTGCAAATTTGGATAATGGGGTTTTCGGAGACGCTGGTATACCGGAAGTTGACTCAAACTTGCGTATTTTATATGAAGCACCCCGTGTATCATATTTTTTGATGTTCTCAAATTTTTACCTTTAACAGGGTGCAAATTGAATGCATTTTCAAATATAAAAGAGTGAAACCGGAAATTCCGGCTGTAGTGATACTGTTGTGCTTGATAATGAAACGTCCGGAATAGTTATTATCCTAACAACTGCGGAAAGAGCCACTCTCCCGCACGCGACTGCCGTTACCCGAACGACGCGAAGCGGCAGTCGAGTGCGGGGAAGTGTTTTTCCGCATGAGTTAGGATTGGAATATTTATATTAATAGCACAATTTGATGCACTATGCAAATTGATTGCGGATGCCAGACAGGTTGAAGCCATCGAAGCCAACTGATCCTGATGAGCGGATGGTTGCAAAGAAAGAGGTATCGAGCTGTTGTTTGCGCTGCTGGGAAACTGTGGAGTTTTTGAAGACGTGGGCGCTTCTAAACTACAGCTCAAATTTGATGGAATATTGAGATTAAAAATTTTGTTAGACATATATTTTTTGTGTGTGATGGATTCCTCCAGGTAGCCTTCGGCAACAGACGTGGATTTCCATCCTCCTTAAGTTTAATGTTTGTTATTTCTTCGCCAGAATTAGCCAGTAGAGTGGCTGAGGAACGTCTAAAACTGTGGCCTGTGTATAATTCTGGATTTTTAAGTCCTAATATAAGCTGCAATGTTGGAGGGCATTTTTTCTATGGTATTAATTATTTCAACACATTGGGTACTGCATTTTTCATGATTGTAGTTCAAAAAGAATCGGCGGTGTGGAGTTTGCTGTGGACGTAAGCTTGCATATTTTCTGTATAGATTTAGAAAACTTTCATTATTGACTTCTTTAGTTATTACAAAGGACCTAGCAGAATGGTTTTTGGAGTCCTTTATTGTGACAATTATAACGTCTCCTTTGTCGTCTATGTCGTCAATGGTGAGTTTAGTTAGCTCCTCACGGCGGCAGGCACCATCCAGTCCAAAAATGGTTACCACTTTAATTAAAAGGTAATTTTCATCGGGTGCTTCTTTCATAAATTTCGCAATCTCTTCTTGTGAAAAAACTTTCGCTTTTTTTGCTCGAAAACCTACATTTTGTCTCTTGATGTAAACAGTAAGTTTATAATATTCACTGATATCTAAATCTTTCTTAACCTTAAGTACACTTTTTAACATGGAATATCGAGACCATAAGGTATTTGACTTCCAAAGTTTAGACATTTCCAAGAAATATGCCAAAAGTACTTCTTCTCTTGGTGCTTTTGCTTTTTTCGCTTTACACCAACTAACAAAATGTTCTTATTGTTTTTCCTACCTGACTAATGACTTTTTTGGTAGCAAATCCAAATTTGCGACACTTGCAGCTTCTAGAATATCTTCTGGAAGCTCATCTTCCGAGAAATTATCTATGGAAGACATTTGTATCAGAATCTGAACAAAATCGAAAATCAAAGCCACGCTCCGGTGAACTGTTGTAAGGTGTCACTTTGACAATTTATGTGCGTGTCGTGGTTACAATGTTAACATCTATGTACGGGGCTTTTGAAATTAAGCGTTTTAAATCAGCTTTTTTAAAAATGTTTATAATAAACGGCAAAAATTAGTGTTTCTGTAATATACCTCATTTACTTTCACTAAAAATGAGTCTAAAAATTCATATTTTACTCATTAAAGTTGTATTTTATTATAAAATTACAGAAAAAATATTTTTCCGGTACACCGTGCGGGAAAACTTTTCCCACACCGTGCGGAAAAATGGGTCTTTGAGAACTAAAACAAGTGCGGGAAAACGCAAATCGCACACGCTTGTAGGAAAATTAATTTTAGATACAGGGAAGCAGTGGAAAAGTAACAATTTTTAATCTTATCAAAATTTTTTTAAAACTTATTTTTTTAATACGATGCCGTTTAATTTATTGGATAGGCGAAAACATTTCCCATTTGTCACATATAGCGTGCCCCAGTCCCATACCTAGCTAGAATAGTTTTAAACTTATTCACAGTTTTTCGCATGATCCTCCAAATATCAAGCAATCTTATTGATTTTTGGGCCACGATAACCAAAATATTTGATTTATAGGGCCATGACCCCTTTAAGTACAGCCCTGCCGAGTGTGGGCGTGGTATGAGTAGCTCAGAGTAATTGTTTACCATTCCGTTTGAATAGGGAGAGCACTATCTTTCCTAAATGTTAATTCTGACTCAATTGAACTGCACTATTGGCAAACACCATTGTTTCTGAATGTTTGCGTTGTGTTATTGTAAGCAATCTATTTGTTTACCTAATTTGAGAAGGAAGTTTATGTTTAATTATGGTACGGGTTATGTTTTCTAATGTAGGGCTATAGTTAATAGTTTGTTATAATATGTATATTCGTGTTGCTTCCTTGTTTATTCACGTGTATGAGGAGACCTTTCGTTTATTTCCGATTTCCATTTTTAATTAAGATAAATATTTACTGTCTATTCGACGTATATCAATTTGTTAGTCTGTTCGTCTGCTGTATATAGGTAGTTATTCCGATACAAATCAGTAACCGCTGTCCAAATTAATATTTCATAAAATTTGGCTTTCGCGTTTGGTGTATATCAGTACTATGTTCCACATTAAAGTACAAGAAAATAGTGGGTATCAATAATAAAATAATCAATAACTCTTCACTAAAAATGACAAATCTAAATGAAACGACATGACGACGACTCACAGATCGAGAAATTGTTATGACCTAAAAATATAAAGTCAAATTTTCAAATTTAAAAATTAAAATCTTATTGAAACGCAAACTACATAAAGGTATACGATAATTAACAATTATGAATTGAGTGGCCAGAATTCTTAGTAGCCGACTTGTGGACAAACATCACTCGCAATATTGATTACTGTGTTAAATATTATGTACCACACTTCAAAGAGAACAAAATAAACGCAAAACCTTGGGTAAGTAAAGAAATAAAAAAGATTGACAGAAAAAGAAAGCTTTGGCAAAAATATCGCACTGGAAGAAAACCATAAAAATTACAGAGATTGTACCCACATAGCCAACCATGGATATGTATATACATAGAATATGACAAATGTCCATTCCGATGTACATTGAAAATGTTAATTATCCATATCACATACATTATACATTGTATTTTGTATATACCTTTGGCCCTTTATGTATAACCATATCATGTGCAATGTGATGATATGGTTATGATGCATATTACATTATTTTTTGGTGTCTGCATGAAGGGAGATACGAGACTTTGTCACACTAATGGGTCATCCTGTATATAATTACTGAGATAAGGGGCTAGGGGATCTTATGTCGGACACCCTGTACATTACCATTTATTTTTTTGAATATTCTGAAAATGAAGCATGTAATAATATATGGCTATTATTAGGTATATACATGCGGCGGGCGCCATCTTGCGTATTTCCGTATTTGTCAACTCGATCAACAACAAACAGCGGCATGTGTTTAATTTGTTTTGGGGCTACGGTGAAAATACTGCAAAAAGTAAGTAGCAAAATAGTTTATTTTTAAAACATACTGTTTCTTTTTATAATTAATTAGCCCGTTTATTAGTTATATTAGGTATGTCGAATATAGCGGTGTTGGGCAACATTTTTGTGCAAATTTGAGGTTATACACTGTTAGAAATCCTGGACGTGAGAATCAAAAAAATTTATAATCAATTAAAATAAATCAAATTTAACTTAAAATGTATAGTGTGTTTAGTAAAAATCAGATTTTAAGAACTAACTTTTCTGGAAGTCGTTTTAACATAACAGCTAACTAAAATTAACATGCAATTCTTTTACGGTTCAAATGAATCAAATAATAGTAACTTTGATAAAGTTTATAATCATTATCAATATCTTTTTTAGTTAAAATTTTAAAATAAGTTAATACTAACATAAAAAATGTGTCAAATTAACTAATTAAGTTGTAATTTTTACTGCACAATAAAATCAGATTAATGTCAAAGTAGTAATAACATATTTTATGAGTTACTGATTGACTGAAGCGGTTTTAGTTAAATTGACAAAAAAACGGGAGTGGACTTTCTGGGACATAAAAAAAAAGTTAAATTTGATTATTTTCTTTTAACAGTGTAAGTTCTTAATAGGGGCTTTTCGTTTTAGGCCCTTTCTTCAAAATGATTGGAACTGTTAATAATCGTAAAAGAGCTATTAATAAGTATTATAAAAAACTGAAAACCAGTACGCCTCCCGACAATAATATTTTTTCTCAAACACATAATAGCGGTAGATCTTCCTTAAATGTTGAGGTAAACCTGCAATCAGAATCTCAAGGATTGTCTGTTGAAGGACTCGATTTTTCTTTGGACCACGACATATCGGAGTATGATAATAGTTCAAGCACTGGTTTATCGGCCACCAGCTTAGAAAGTCTATAGAAAATGCTGCAAGGAAGTACTTACGCCGAGCGAAGAAAAGGAGGGAAGGAAAGACAAAGGCAAAGGCAAATAAGTAAACTATTATTTTGTGTGCCTAACTTGTGTTCGTAACTTTATTAATATATAGAATTTCTTAAATAATCAGGGTGTTTTATTTTTAAAAACACAATTATTTGACGTCAATAGGTTGTCCATTGGACAGAAGTCTGTTATGAGGGATATGCAGACATGTATAGACATATCATATAAGTTCGTACATATACATGATTAAGCATATCATATGTAATGTACATACTTGATGGATATACTATGTACATCCAATCAGTGGCCAAATGGACATCCCATGGATATTCATTGTAGATATTTTTCACATTCATGGACATTCTATGTACATAAATATTCGATAAAGAAATATACTATAGATATTCTATGTATATAATTTGGCTTTGTGGGTACTAACGATGTAAATTAGAGTAGCAAAATCAAAATATGAAAATGACCTTGAAAATAGTGCAACAAAAACTCCCTTAGATACATAAAAAGCTTTATAAACTCTAGCATTAGTTCCCCAGTGCTGAGAAATGAAACCAACGAACTGATAGGTGATCCAAACCTAGTAACAAATATATTTGCACAAGAATATTACTGACATCCTTCTATTAGGGAACCGACTACCCCATCTGCACAAAAACGAAGTACACCTAGGACACTTAGGAACACCAGAAATTACAGAAGATAGGCTAAGAACCTCATTAAGGGAATTAAAATCAGAGGGCAGCTCAGAACCAGATGATATCCACCCTAATTTTATAAAATCATTATCACCATCCTTGCCGAAGACTTCACAACCTTCTTTATGCAAAATTCCATTATTCCAGAATGCCAATATGGTTTTTGTCCAGGACACTCTACATCCACTAATGTTCTTGAATGTAAACGCATGAACAAACTCGTTAGATAGAAAAGAACCTGTCCTAGATTTCAAAAGTGCTTTAGACCTCGTACATCAGGATAAATTGGTTCTGATACTAAGACAGTGTGGTGGAAATCGTTCTTGGTGGATATCATACAGGTTTAAGACCACTACAAGAGTACGCAGAGATTTGCCTATGACACAATATTATATAATAACCACTCTTCACGAGCAACGTTCTAAACTCAAGTCACAATCATTAAGGCATTATTGACAATGACAATTTGCTAATTAAATTTGAGACATCAAACTATGTTAATCAAATTTGAATTTTGCTAATATTACATCAAAAAGGCGCTTCGCTGAAGATGAACGCATAGATTTATTGATTATGTTGTGTTCTGGAGATAAGAGTAGTTATAGGGAAGTTCCTGATGTTTAATGAAAAATGAGCAAATCGCCTGCATATTAACCAATTGACCATGTTTAGGGTAGCAGTAAGTGGAGAAATTCTCGTACTGTTAAAGATAGTGTAAAAACTGCTCAAAAGGTATCATGCCCTTGTTCGAATAGCGATTCCGATTCGCCAGTTTTCTGTTGTGTATTCATTAAGACGGGTATAAGGTTATTGTTTAACATCAGGGACCCGGACTGAAATGAAATAACGGTTCCGTTCCGGTTTCGATTCCAGAAGAAATAAATGATTTGGGTTTCGTTACAGTTCCGGTCCCGAAATAATTATTTCGATTCGGTTCTTACCAATTTTTAGGGGTTCCGATCCGGTTCCATACAAACTAGGAAATTTCGATTCCGATTCGGTTCCGAAAAATCAAAGGCAAATAAATAAATACCTGTCGTATTGTATAGTTGTATTCCTAGTACTTGAAGTGGCTTGAAGAAGTAAGTTGGTAGAAAATCAAAAAAGACAAGTAAACCAACGGTAAAAATTATTGTCAAAGACACTCATCACAGATAACAAAAAAAATTAGGTTAAGGTTAGTGTTCCCCACAGAACAGAAGTCACGGAATAAACGCAATATTAAACAATATCCGGCCAAGGCCAAGTATCACCCTGAAAACCGAAAAAAACCCAAAAAACCGTTATAATTTTTAGAGGTTCCGGTTTTGCACCTAAAATTGTTTTGCTAATAAAATATGTGTTCGGTTCCGATTCCGGTCCAAAAATAATATCTGTTCCGGTCCGGTTCTTGGCAGTTAACGGTTCCGGTCTGGGTCCCTGCTTAACATTAATGATTTTATTCACGACAAATTTTTCTTAGGGGTAGCATGAATAAAAAACGTATAAAATACTCAATTAATAGGCGTCATCAATTTTTTTATCTGTTATTTCTCTAAAGTGAATTTAAATTACTTCGGCTTCTCTAAATTAATATAACGAATAAAATTAAAAACACCCAACACAAGGAATAATTAAAATTAAACAATCAGTTTGTAATATCTAAATTAACAAGACTAGGAAGAGGAAGTTGTCCATTTTTCTAAAAGAGACCTGAATTATAATATAGCAGGAAAAAACTTTTTCCTGATACAGAATAAACGAATAACCCATTTATTTTGTCCATGTAAATTCTATACACACCGTGATTGCAAACATCGGAGTCCGTATAGCCATAGAACTCCTTATTTAACTTAAATTGATCTATGTTAACATATGTATGCAGAAATGGGGCTTTATGCTTCCAAAGCAATAACTTCATAGGAAGTGTTACGGCATCGCATGGACTGTAGAAAATACATAAATGTATATTTTCCCTTACATTCCGAAGTTTGCACATATACCGTAAGATTGTCAAGTATATCATTTTTGAATAGCTTTTTCGATAAACAGAATTGTTGTAAATTATTATGTTGTGTTATAAAATTGGTAAGAGAAATATTATTTATTTTACAATAGGAAAAAATGCATAACAGTTATTTATAATTTACTAGCGTGTACCCGGCATGCGTTGCAACCCGCTGGTATAAATACAAACCCGAACAAACCCGATATATTAGTACCGGCATGCCACTTTCTTTTTCTTAAAAAAAACGCTGACTATCAAAAAATTTTAAGCGACAACTGCTGTCAACTGGTGACAACGACTAACAATGGAAATCAAAGGTAATAACCGGTGCGACAAAATTTATTATTTGAAAAAAAGTCTATCGTGCAAAAATATTCAATGTTTACTTGAATCATATAGCTGAAAATAAAACAGTATACAATGCCCGACGGAAAATTTCATTGTGGTCTCGAGATTATAGTTTATATATACTATAATCTCTCGACCAGCAATGAAACATTTTCCGTCTCGTATTGTAATATACTATTGCCGGTCCCTCACGTCCATTTTCCGGTCTTGATTGACCAAACGTTATTTTCTGGACGAAAAATTGTGCAGAAAGTGTATAATATTTTCTGGTCGGTCTTAAACAAATATTTTTGCTGATTTGACTGTCAGTCAGGTGACGTATTTGGCCAATTGACGCTCCCAAAAAATTAATGTCCCACAAAATGTATATTTTAATGTATCGTCGTCCACTAATTAAGTAATTTTGATAATTTATCACAACAAAATTACTCCTTAAAATGTAAAATAAGTAAGGGTCCTGGGTTCGCGTAATTAATGACAAAAGAAAAGTTTTACGCATTTTAGTGGGATTAACATTAGAACTTTCAAAACTAAATTTAACCTTATAATTAATTCGGAAGAAAATGAAAGGAAAAACAAAAAGTTTTTTAGTTGATTGGATTAGTATACAGGGTCCTGTAAGAGTGCGTCAGGCTTCCATAGCCCCTATACGAATTAGGTTAGGAATTTCATTTATATACAGGGTGGCCCAAAAGTTGGCTTTTTTTTAATAGGACACCCTGTATTTTTTTGTGTTTTTAGGTTTGTATTGGTATCCTTTATAATTGTGTATAATTTTATTGAATTTGCTTTAGTAGTTTGGGAGTAATAAATGAAAAACTAAATAAAAGTTTTGCAGCCGTGGAAAATAAAATCAAAAAATCTGAAAGCATTTTTTTATTTACGGAATTATGTAAGATTAATGACAAGGGGTCAACAGATACTATAAATTAAATAGATTCATAATATACAGTGTCAGCAGTAAAGTCCGCATCATATGGGATTTTTTTTTATTAATAACTTTATTCGAAATTTGACTTTGGCATCAAGTTCTGCTTTGATCAAGATGAAAATTAAGCAAAAAAATAGTAGTCACGTGTTCGCATTATCTGTCAAATTTTAATTTTTTCCAAAAAATAATTCAAAAGTGGGGTTAATTCTGAAAATATCGAAAAAAGTTATTGGAAAAAGTTTTTTAATGCAGTTTCTAGCCCACATGCAAAATTTCAGCTGCATAAGATAATTTTGATTTTTTATCAATATTTTGTAAATTGCACCACTTTGCAAAATAAGACTCAACGCAACCTACATAAAACTTCTCAGTTTTGACAAGGCTTTATTTCGATACATTTTCTTTAAAGTAGCGCCTTATTAAATGTGTGTTTTTCTACAAAATCAAAATTGGGCTATTAAAATTTGTTCGCATGTGATGCAAAGTTTATTTGTTTTGGACCCAGTATAAGGTAACTACATAAAATGAGTATTTTTGAAAACGTAGTTTGTGTCTGAAAGTAATACACCTTAATATTAAGACAAAAAAGAACACAGTGTCATCAGTAAAGTGTTCATTAAGTGGAAAATAAATTATCAACAAAAACATGAGTGAAACCAAGAAAAAAATTATCGGGAATTAATTCTGCTGCGTGGGAGATTTGGTAAGAAAATTTCATAAATTGGAGTATTTTTTAATGTTCCTGAAATTTTAGTAATAAACCTTAGTTACTAACAAGTAAAATCAACTTCTATTGTAAAAATACAGCGCGTCATATTAAACTAAACTCATCGGAAATATGTTTTTTAAAGTTATATTTGAATTTAAAACTATAAAGACATTGGATTGTCTCACCTGTCACTTCGAAATGACTTGACATTTGAATTAAATGTAAGTCGTAGGAGTCGTACCTAAGAAAAATTATCACTTATTAATTTTATTAGGTTAAGGTGGTAGTATCAACATGCTTGCCAACCTATAACCTATTTCGCATGGATTTATTTATTTTTCTAGCTTTTACACAAAATTTAAATAAAATTAATATCGACTGCATATTCTTTGGGTAATAATTGACATATTAAATAAATATGAAGGAATTTTATAAATTATTTTAGGAGAATTGTAGAGCGAAAAATATCGGGTAAGATTTTTTTAACATTATTATGTCATTGTTGTTTCAATATACAATTCTCCCAGAATTAGCAATGAAATAAATTGATATTTTTGTAATATATCAGATACTACCTAAATAATGTACCGACGATATTGATTTTCTTTAAATGTTAGTTAATAAAATAATAAACCCAAAAAATCAACGCGAAATAGGTTATAGGTTGGCAATAGATTGAATGACGTTGATAATTCCACCTTAATAGGCTATAGACTATCGCGATAGTCTCCCGTTGCTATAAGCAACGTAAACAAAAAGGAGACTTCTAATTGGTTAAAAATAGATTAATGAAATTTTCAACGTCATTCAATCTATTGCTAACCTATAACCTATTTCGCGTTATTTTTTCAAGTTTATTATTCTATTGACTAACATTTGAATAAAATCAGTATCGTCGGCACATTACTTAGGTAGTATCTCTGATATACTACAAAAATATCAATTTATTTCATTGCTAATTTTGGGAGAATTATATAGTGAAAGAACAATTGTATATTAATGTTAAAAAAATCTTATCCGATATCCTACAATAAGTTATAAAATTCCTTGATATTTATTAAATATGTCAATTATTACCTATAGAATATCAAATCGATACTGATTTTATTTAAATTTTGTGTAAAAGCTAGAAAACATAAATAAATCTACGCGAAATAGGTAACATGTTGGCAAGCATGTTGATACTCCCACCCTAAGGGTACTACTCTAATGTTCAGTCAGCAATATGATTAATTTTGACGATGTTGATACACCTGATGTTTTTGAATCTAAAAGAATACCTACCTAACAGATCTGTGAAAGTAAATATCTCGAATTATGACATTTTGTTGCAACTGCTGCAACTTCTGCACCTGATGCAACTGTGGCAGCTGCTGTTGAACTTAAAGCCGCTCAAATCTGCAGCATTAAGGTGAAATTATCAACGTCATTCAATTTATTGCCAAGCTATAACCTATTTCGCCTTGTTTTTCTTAGTTTATTATTTTATTGACTAAGATTTAAATAAAATCAATATCGTCTGCACATTATTTAGGTAATATCTAATGTATTACAAAAATATCAATTTACTTCATTGCTTATTTTGGAGAATTGTATAGTGAAAGAACAATGACATAATAATGTTAAAAAAATCTTAACCGATATTTTTCGATAATATCGAATTGTATATTAAACAATTCTCCTTAAATAACTTATGAAATTCCTTGATATTTATTTAACATGTTAATTATTACTAATAGAATATGAAGATGATATTGATTTTTTTTGAATTTTGTGTAAAAAATAAATAAATCTACGCGAAATAGGTTATAGGTTGGCAAGCATGTTAATACTCCCACCTTAATGACATTTACATTATTTTTTCACAAAACATATTTTCGCAACCGCTAAAAAAAATAGACCTACAAGTAAAATGTTTCTATATTTTTTAGTAAAATTAAAGTTTTCAATAATAAGAACTATCCTCTTACATTTGTTAATCGCGTAATAGCTAGATGATACAAAGACAGATTGGGGGATAATGTTGAAAACATTAAGGGCGGTCGATTCTTTAAATTTCCTTATATTCCACAACTTTCTAATAAAATTAAAAACTGCTTTCAAACTAACAAGTGTAATATAGCTTTCTATAATACTAAAACAGTAAATAACTTATTCACCAAATTGAAGGATCGATTACCATTGGACTATGAATCTAACAGAGTTTATGGCGTTCCATGTAAGCAGTGTAACAATACTTTTTATGTTGGCCAAACTAAACAACTGATAAAAGACAGACTTAGACAACACAAGTATGATTGTAGTAGGGTAGAGAAATTAGATTCAACAGCACTGAGTCTCTCCATCACTATCTAACGGGCCATGACTTTGATTTTTCCCACCCACGAGTATTCGACAGAGAAAGTAATTACATAAAGAAAAATATAAGTGAATTGATTTATATTAACTTAACTAATTCAATTAATTTTAGAACTGGCACAAATAATTTGAGTGCTTGCTACTATGGGATCTTAAATAAATATAAAAATGTGTGCAATGAGTACGGGACACATTAGTACCTCCAATCTTGTGGTGAGGGAGGAATCAACTTCACAGTCGGTTTTCTCGTTTTGTAATAATTGGCGAATTTTCAACGTTATTAACTTGCATGACCGAGGAGTCCATCTGCAATAGCTATCTATAATTTAAATCTAACTTCACCTTTAGGCCCGGTTGTATAGGTTGCGGTTAATCGTTATTTCGTTTTTATAGGTTGTGATAATCAACAGTTCCTTTGATTAACCGGTAAAAATTATGAAATGAATTATAGGTTATGATTAGGTCCAAACCAGCACTTTAACCAAGAATTAACTTAACCGCCCAAAGAGCACCGGTTAACATCCACCCGTCATAATTAAAATATTAAAAAATAGGTTTTTTTAAGAAATAGCAATAATAATAGTACAATATTATAATCTTATAATAATTTTCCCTTTAAAATGATTAATGAAATTGAAGAATTATTATTGTATGATGACGATGAAGACATTAAATATTGTGAAAGCCGAGACCAAATCATCTAGAAATCTGGAACGATCAGGAGTTTGTAGTGTAGATCGGTTTAGGGTTAGGCGTTAGGGTTTGTTAAAACAATACAATAATTATTTATTGACCATGAACACCTTTTAAAAACCAAAAAATAGGTTAGAAAATCTCTTAATTGATGATAGGCGCAAAATGAGGTCGAAGGTGTTTTGGATTGGTTTAATTGCATAACCTGCATGTATAAAACTGAGAATCAAAAATAATCCTAGCATTAAAATTGTGATTAATCTCTTGTTTAATGTTCTGATTAATCGACACCTATACAACTGGGGCCTTAAACCTCACTGTTTACGTTTTACTATCAAATTGGTACTGACAGTTCGGATATATACATGTATCCAATGTGTTTTCGAGAAAATGTGTTTCCATATTCTACAGAATGAATATACCGGTTTAAAGACCTTTTTATTGGTATTTACCTAATGTGTATTTGTTATTAAATCATATTTTTCATGTATATTTTATCTAAACAACAACTATTTATTTAATGGCCAAAGTTGTGACGTATTTATGTATTGATTAGGGACCTACTGTATCATTTTAATTTCTGCTATAACTGTATTATTTGTATTTTGATTTTATCGCATTAATTTATTGTAATTGTTTTCTCTCTCTCTTTTCAGACCCTTGATAAAGTTTTTATATAAAACGAAACGTTGGCATAAATACAATAATTGTGTCATTTAATTGCCTGCCCTCATTCCCGCTATACTTGTTCGAATCTACTAGGAAGGGCGCTATACTTCCCTAACTTTTTTAGTAATGTTGGCTTTTAAAGAAAGTTATTACCAAGAAATATTATTTGTGTTTATAATCATTTTTTTAGTTTATTTTAAATTTAAGAAAAATATAAAATTACAGAGGGATACCTCCTTTGCCTTTTATAAATAAACTGGTATTAATTGCCAAACAATAGAACTAAAGTTAAATTCTAACGAAGCTAATAATTCTTTACCGAGACGCTAATGGAGCACTTAGTAAGAAAATGGAAGTGTCAGAGACATACAACTTTAAAGTTTTTAGTTCTCGCAACAAAAAGTTAGTGCTTTAAGCACGAAATCCTAACAATTTGTTAATACTTAATTATTGATAAAGTTTTTTAATATTGGTACCTACTTACGATTTTTTTATTTTATATTTCTAAATTACTTGTGTAGTTGTGTAATAATAATAAGAATTGATACTACGGGATTTTACAAACCATAAGTAATTAAAAATCTGTTGAATGTTGTTTTATAGATAGATAATAAAATATAAGAGACAGACAGATAATAGACAGAACACAGATTAGCACAATATAGACACCTGACAAATAAAAATTATAAAAATACAGCCTTTCGATCACTGTAGTAATACAGATTTGTTGATAGCTAATACAGTAGATTATTTTTGACAAATAAATATTTGTTTTATACTACTAAAATCCTAGGAACATATTTTTTGAAAAGGAACTACCTTTTATATTGGAGTTAATTTCGCTGGGATGGCGCTACGGTGTATTGATGGCCGCTTTGCTTTTGCAAAAAGGCTTTTAATACAACTTACCGCTGTGTCGAGATTGCTTGGGTTATGGCTGCCCGTAGAGTCCTAACAAGATCGAAACGGCCGTCGTGGTCTACCCGCCCCAGGGTACCCATTGGGCTTAAATCCCTGTGTATTCCAATATAAAAAATAGTTACACACTTGTCCGATATGCCACAATATTCACTTTTTAATAATTATTAATGTTAAATACACAGTTCTTATAAACAATAGATGGCTGTGCGTTTGACAGAGTAACTATTGCTGTAATCATACCCAGGCTTCCCAGAAGGAAAAACTTCCGGAAAGTTTTGTGGTCGCTATAGTAACATGCTGAAATGAAAGCTTCTTATTGGTTAAAAATTACAATTCACTATAATAAGCAACCTAATATTACTCTTAACATACATTTATATCATTTACTAAAATTCCTCTAAACCTATCGAATTTATTTCAAGAAATACCTACATGTTTATTAAGAAATGATATATAAAAGTTATTTTCGTACATTTGACTTGACTAAGATAATATTTTTAAAATAGTATCAGGCTGTCACTTAATATCACCAGTAAAATTTAATTAAACAGGTAAAATTTAATACATATTTTAAAAGTCGGAATATCTGCTACATCAGAAAGAGAGTTTAAGGATAGGTCTTTCTATATTTTTAAATTGGAGTAAACCGTATGCGCTGTTTCTAAGAAATTCGGTGACAGCGATGAAGATGGGTAGAAATAAGAACATGAACTACCTAATTAAACAAATATACAAAATAGAAACAAACATAAATATCCAATTTTTTTCTCTATACTTAGACTCCTTTGGATTCTGGTACACGCATGCAATAACATTTTTATTGAAAATTAAATTCCGCGATTTGAGCTTAGAAACCAGCACAAGTAACAGGGTTGTTCTTTGTTGCCGATTTCTTTAGAAAAATTGCACTTAAAATATCGCCACCGGTGTGCAATTCAATGCCGCTTAAGATCTTTAGCTTTGCTACTGGGTCATTTCTCCAAGCTCCCCGGGGTCATAGCGAATAAATTATTTCTCGTTTTATATATTACTTCGACAAGTTCTGGTTATAGCATATTTTAGATCAAAACAAGACCATAAATCTTCCATTAAAATTACCCTTCAAAAGTTATTTTCCTTCCCTCTACAAGCACTTTTTTATTAAAAGTTGGCGGGGTATTTAATCGTTAAGGAACTTACAAATAATAGGCAGTTTAAGTAAAAATTATTTAAAAATTTTGTGCTCTTTTTTTGAAAAGTTTAAAAAAATTATACGTATGTTTAAGCTATTCTACAGGTGTCAAATTATGTTGCTGTAATTTTAGTTCCAGTGTCGATGGTGTATACAAACTGCCAAAAAATTGTGTTTTGTCGTAATGAATAATATTGATTATTATCTTGGACATGCAATTATTGTATTATGATGCCCTAGATTTATCATCATGTATAAAGTATTGCAACCTACCTTTTTCTTTATTAATCCTTTTAAAAAATATAGATATTCCTTCTGTTCGGAACCTCCTAGCTCTGTCTGAGTGTCGTTGATATCCTTGTATAAGACCCTACTTTTTTCAGGATGCGTACTTGCCGTTGTGTTCTTACTAAGGCCCAAATTTTGTCTTCCAATAAGCATAACAACGTAAATCTTGTGAAGTGTAGAAGAAACATGAGATAAAGAAAATTGATAATGGTTAAACCATACTGAGTATTTGAAAACGTTATTAAACTAACCATATAAAATGGGGAAGAAGAAAGAAAAACCTTTCTAAGAAGGTGTCAAAGATTTTTTAAAATTAAAAAAAAAAAAAAAAAAAAAATTATCGAACATATTATGTCTGAAAGACATTATGAGGGTAAAATTTTAGTATCACAATAATATTATTACGTAGTGGAAAGCATTTTTGGGGTACTGAGGATTAAACCTCAGTAACCCCGCGAGAGGTTAATTTGAAACCAATAAAGTCGATTAAAAAGTTTTTCAAAAATTATCAAAAGTCAAAAGGTTATTCACGTCCACGTGCTCCTGTATTTTTCTTTCCTTTTTTTTTCAAAGACGTTATTGTTTTGGCATTGGTTACTGCAGGTTTTATTGTTACGGTTAGAGTTCCGTATTAAGCGATTTCGATTGGATTTGACCACAGAGCATAATATGTGGGTAACATTTTGAAAGCCATTAGAATTAAAAGTAAGAATAATTGATAGGTTTTTGAAATTTGAAAATCAGGTTTCCTATTTCCGTTTTTGGAAGCCATTTTCTTGCCAGCTACGAAGGAAGGAACACGCGGTACCGCTCAGTTAAGTTTATTCAACCAACTCATTTTGAGGATAAGCGGCCCCGCGCTGTTTTAGAAAATGAACTAGTTGAGAAGCTCCAAGCTTGTTTTGAAAGTTCTTTTCTGGTCTTAAACAAGGACCATAAACAAAGATTACCAAGAAGCTCTCATTGGTTGAGGTACGCATATTTAATATTATTTTAATAAAATGGAAATTGTCATTAAGTTCATTGTTCGAAATTTAAATTTTTGGAGAAAAACCTCGTTTTTACTACTTTAATCGGGGTTCCACGTGCTATTTTGGGGTTAGTTTTTACTACTTTTGCACAGCATTTAAGGGAGGTAATCATTTTTATGTTAATTTTAGTATCTGGTTTAATAGTGTTGGTACATAAAATATTGTATGATGAGCGTGTTAAAGCATTTTAAATTTTGTTCGAAGGGTTGGATCACACGTTACGCTCGTTATCCAATTTTCCTTCTTATAAAATATAATGACACTTTTGTTAAGTTAGTTCTTAGTAGGGTCCTAGAAAGTTTTGAGTTGAATACTTACTAGACCGTCGTTTATACTTTTCATTTCCAAAATTTATTGGTAGCACCGATTTCTTAACTTTACACTTTTATTTTATATGATGATCAACTTTTAGCGATAACTTTATTTACGATTGTTCAAAACCAACTCTTTTTAAACAAGTTTATTCGGTAACCAATTTTGCGTAATGAGGTTTCGATACATTGTTCGGCTAAAACTTTTTAACTTTAGCGTAAAAGTTTTACTGATGGATTTACAAAAGCCAAAGCTGAGGAATTTAAATAAAATAGAAGTATTTGCTTGTATTTACTAACAAAATGCAAAGCTTGTAATTTTCGTCGGAACAAAAATAAGCGTACAAGTGGAGTTGTTCGTAAAAACTAATAAAAATATTACGAAGCCAATTATTCAACAATAAACTGAAATAATGAATCCGGGCATTATTTAAATTTTTTTACTTTCTGTAAACATTCATTAATAATTATTTTTTAATACCGTGCGAGCAAAAATGATTTGCATCAAAGAGGGCTTGGATTAAAAAACGTGGAGCTTGGTTTGGATCACAATGATATGGGGACGATATATCTAACCAAATCTAGGTTAAAATTTTGTTAAATTCATATTATGATATGATATGCCAAACTAATGAGTAATAAAATAAGTAGACAAATACAAATTTATTTTTGTTGTTTACAAAATTAACAAAATAAGACTATACAGAAAGAAAAAGGAAACTAATGACATAAATTGCTGAAATTGGCCAACACCATGCTCCAAGCATAAATCCACACGTCTCTTCATATTTTCGAAAGTGTTGACCAGCATCTCTGGAGAAATGTTACCACATTCTTGGATAATCCTTTCTTGTAATTGTTCTAAATTTGCAAATGGTGTTTTAATAATAGTGTTCTTTAAATGAGGAAAAACGAAGTAATCTATAACCGTTTAAACAAGGTGATCTAGGTGGGAATTCAATGTCTGATCGAAAGCTGATCAATCTGTCGTCGAAAAAATTGCGTAAGTAGGTAATAGTTTCGGCGGCTGTATGGGCGGTTGCACCGTCCTGTTGAAAATATCCAAAACGTAGTTCGTCGTCAAGTAATTGCTCCACAAATGGATTCAAAATATTGTCTCTATACCGCTGTGCTGTAACTGTGTCATGGAAAATAATAGGACCAACAATTCTTCTTCGGGAAACAGCTAACCAGACACCAATTTTTTTGAGGGTGCAATGTAGAGTCTACAAAGAAATGGGGATTTTCACTACTCTGAGAATTCACATAACCGGAGAGGTGAAACCAGGCTTCATCCGAAAAAAATGTCAGGTCTAATAAATCATTTCTTTCCAATAAATTTTGGGTAAACCATTGAGAGTAATTCCTGCGTCTTTCAAAATCTGCGGCTTGTATTTCTTGGAATACTTGCACTTTATAAGGAAATAAATCTAGCTGCTTCTTAAGAATAGTCCTGCATGTTCCATAAGATCTTCCCACTTCTTGGGACAGGCGTCTTATACAATTTGTTGGCGTATTTTGCATTATTTCACGAACGTTTTCAACAAGTTCTTCTGTTCTTACAGATGGTCTTCCTGCTCCTTTTTTGTATTGTATAGAACCTGTTTCCCTAAACACAGCCACGGTTCTTTTCAGGCAATGATAAAAATCCCCAGCAATAAAAGCAACGTTAAGAAAATGTTCGTGAAAATCGCCCATGCACAAACCCGGATTGTATTGCCACTCACCATTTACTCTAACTCCGTTTCGAAAATACGCTTCAACCATAAATGTTTTGTGCTGTTCCGTAAAGCCCATTGTGTGAATTGTTCAAGAAATTGGAAAATTTAGCGATGAATCAAATTACTTGTAACGACTGTCAACGATGACGGAATAACTGATTGATTGTTAATTTAGGTAATTACTGACACAAAAAACAGGTATTAGGCTCTACGGCCAAGCATTACTTCGTTAGATGCATGGCCCCCTTTGATGCAAATTATTTTTGCTTGCACGGTAGTTACCAACAAGTCATTTACGCGGAGCGGAGGTGATTTCATCTATACTGTTTTCAATTAAACGTTTCTTTTAAATATTTCTAAACTCTTGTTTTCGAACAATTTGGCAAGGTTATAAAGAAACTAGAAGTTTCTTACGTTTTTACATTAAAATAATGTATGGCTGCAAACTTGTCTTCTATCTTTCAGCTTTTCTACTGTTATTGACACCTTTTGTCGCGAATTGGTAACGTATTAGGCTGTCGACCATTCGAATGCCATAAATAGCTCCTATCCTCTTCCTCTTTTGATGAAGAGAAATATGACCTATCCGCTTTATTGAATTTTACGTAAAAGCGAAATTAGAAAATGGAGAAAATACGAATTTAATATCTAGCTTAATCCGATTACTTTGTAAAAAAATCCAATTATTATTTGCTCAGAAAATTTTTAATTATAAATAATACGTATAATACTGAATACGAATTGTATCGTGACGATGAAACTTTATGGCATTGATTACAAGAACAGGTACAGTATTTTTCTTAAAATCACTGTCTTACTATCAGACACAAACTACGTTTTCAAAAATACTTACCCTATGTAGTTACCTTATACAGGGTCAAAAACAAATAAATAAACTTTGCATCACATGCGACCAAAATTTAATAGCCCAATTTTGATTTTGTAGAAAAACACACATTGAATATGGCGCTACTTTAAAGAAAATGTATCTGAAATAAAGCATTGTCAAAACTTAGAAGTTTTATGGAGGTTGCGTTGAGTCTTATTTTGCAAAAGTGGTGCAATTTACAAAATAAAGGTAAAAAATCAAAAGTATCTTATATGCAGCTGAAATTTTGCATGCGGGCTAGAAACTGCATTTAAAAATTTTTTTCCTATTAACTTTCTTCGATATTTTCAGAAATAACCCCACTTTTAAATTATTTCTTGGAAAAAAATTTAAATTTGACAGATAATGCGAATCGCGTGACTACTATTTTTTAGCTTAATTTTCATCTCGATTGAAGCAGAAGTCAAAAGAAAAGTCAAATTTCGAATAAAGCTGTTAATAAAAAAAAATCCCATATGATGCGGACTTTACTGGTCACACTGTCAAAAAATTTGACAAATTTACTATAATATTGCCGAAATGACTTTGAAGGATTCAAAGGTGATTATACCTTTATTACCTAGTGTATGTTTCAAACAGGTTAAAGTTAAGTTATACTGGATAAAACATTAAAACTTAATAAAAATAGCTGTCACAATATTAAATATTTTAATCAGAACGGACAGAAAAAAATCACTCGTTCCAAAAATCGTATAAAAAAGCTATGTTCCATTTAAAAAACACTTTATCCATATCGTAACTCTTTTGTTTCTGGTTCAAATAAATTTTTGGTTTAATTTTTGAATTCTGCAGGAAAAAGTACATCGATTGGCTATTTTGGATTTTTCTTTAAATACAAGGAAGCTCAAAAATGAGCCCCTGTTCAGTCCTCGTTGGAAGACCCTGTACATTACTTAGATAGAATAATTTTTTTGTCCTCTCGTTTGTTTTTTAAATTAATCTTCTAATTTTCGAGAGATTCCAACAGGCCATTTACAGTAAATCTCCCAGTATAATTTTATTAGATCTTATTTATGGCATCCCCTTAAAACCGTTTTAATTTTTTAAGTAGGCTTTATGTACCCACGTAACTTAAGAATAAAATATTATTGTTTCTAATGTGGTTATTTAATTTGCAAAGCTACGGTAAGTCGAACAGCGTATTCAACGTAATTTAATATAAAACTAATAAGGTTGCTATCGATTTTAGAATCAGACAAAATCCTCCTGATAAAGAAACATATTATTTTACCCCGAGGCGTAAAGGTATTTATTTCTGTCTCCCTTACCACGTTAGCTTAATTCAAAATCAGTAATTTAATGCGGACGATCCGCGGAAACTCTGCTTTATGTAAATTTTATGCCTTCGTTCCTATTCGTAGCCGTAATATGTAAAAAAATAAATTATTTGTACGCCGTATGCATATTTAAAAAATACGGATTATAAAAATTACGTATTTTTTCACATATTTTCTAGTAGATAATTATTGTGACCGTGAAAACAATTAAAAGCTACAAAGTTGTGGCATATCGGACAAGCGTCCAAATGTCTTTTGTATTGGAATACACAGGGATCCAAGCATAATACATACCCTGGGGCGGGTAGACCACGACGGCCATTTCAAATCAAATTAAATTAAATCAAATTAATATACGCTTTATTGTTATAAAAAAATGTCCTTTTTCACTAACAAAGCCGTTAATCTAAAACTAAGTACAAGTAAAAGTACAAGTTAATGTAGAAAAAGTACTGGTACCAGACTAAATAAGTCATATAAAAAATATAAAAACAAGTTACATAAAACAAAGAGGAACAGACGGCAAATTTTCTATACGTGTACTGAAACTCAAACATAGCTTTATTAAAAATCAAATAGTAAAATGTTGTTCATAAAGTAGATTTGAAACAAAAAACTAATATAATCAAAATGTATCCTCTAAAAATTCGGAAACAGAGTAATATGTCTTATTCAAAAGAATCTTCTTGGCCTCCCTCTTAAACTTTTTAATGCATACAATCTCTCTAACCTGCCTAGGTAGATGATTAAACATTTTTTTGCCCCTGTATACAAAAGAATTCTTAATTAAGGTGGAAGCCGGTATCGGAAGAGCTGTGGTATGACTATTACAGAAAAAATAAGACGAACCAGAGAGAATTTCCTGGCTAAACTTTATATGCACGAGACATACGGTTTTTAATATAAAAATACATGGTAATGTTAAAATGTTGTTACTAACCAACAATGGCTTACATGACTCCCTTCGTTTCAAGGCAGACATAAATCGCAGAGCTCTTTTCTGGAGAATAAATACGGTGTTAAATAAATAACCCGAACAAGCACCCCAAAAACACACACCATAACGCAAGTGGGAATCAAATAAAGCGAAGTAGGTAGCCCTCGCAGTTACTATATCCATTTCCTGGGAAATAACCCTTAAGGCATAGCAACCTCCAGGAACCTTAGTGGTTAGTTGTAAAACATGTGGCGCAAACTTCAACCTATCATCCACAAACAAACCCAGAAATTTATTATAATTTAGTGTACATGAGAATTTAAAATGACGCCGTCCACTTGACATTTGAACTTAATAATCTTGGTCTTAGGTAAATTGATGGTAAGTAGATTAGCAGCACACCAATCCTTCACTCGAACCAAGTCGTTACTGATAACAATCTCCATTTGGCCAGCGTCTCTGGAATGCCACAGAATAGTCGCGTCATCCGCAAAAAGAGTAAAAAGACCTGATATATCCAGGGTGGCAAGATCATTGATATATATATCAAAAAAAGCAAGGGACCAAGGATAGATCCCTGTGGGACCCCATAGGTCAAGCGTAACCTGGAGGAAATGTCGTCATTGAAAATAACTGACTGATGACGATCCGACAAATATGATCTGATCCAGGCCAAGAAGGTCCCTCCAAAACCATAAACTTCAAGCTTGCCGAGCAGTATCTCATGATCCTCACAATCAAAGGCTTTCGTCCTTATTAGGACTCTACGGGCAGCCATATCCCGAAGCAACTCCACAGACAACGGCACCACCCAGAAGCGATCCTTGGGTTACCCCACACGCTCCACCAGTACATGGCGCGATACTTCGTTCTGAAGTGACACATACTGTCTTCGAGAAGTTAAGTAAGAGATTAACACCTTCAGAGGAAGGCCCCGAATTCCATTTCGAGAACGTTTGTCTACCAGAAGCTCGTGAGATACGCTGTCGAAGGCCTTGCTAAGATCACAAAGAGTAAGACCCATATGTTCTCCCCTCTCAAAGTCCTCCACTCCATCACTCACAATCCTCGATACTGCCTGAATCGCCGAGCGACTATCCCGGAAACCAAACTGTGAGTAGTGTAGTTTTGATTCAATATACTGACTTATTATACAGTGTGTCCGGAAATGACGATGAAAAATGTTAAGGTGTGATTCTACATAAAAAGATATGAAAAAAAGTTCATATTAACATAGGTCTGGAAATGCTTCCAGAGGGAGTTACAGGCCCTTGAAGATGGTGTCATAAAAGTGGTTTTTATTTAATTTATTAGGATCTACTTACAATACAGGAATTAACTTCTACTTATAAGTTAGAGTGATTGGAGGTCACTCTTTGAAAATATCAGGTGACCCATAATTGCAACCAGTGGCGTGGGAACAAAGCGGTGGTTAGGTATTTAGGGTTATATTTTTTCGCCGAGTGTATTTTCGCTATCTTTTAAATAAATTATGATTCTTTGAACATTTTTACGTAAAAAAGGTTTCCTTGGTATAAAGTCGTATAGTCGACCGTTTTCGAGATAAACGGACTTTAATGCTCAGATTTTTTTTATGGGGTTACCTAAAATCCTTAGTATACGAAGTACCAGTTCGCAGCGTTGATGAATTAGAGCAGCGGGTGTTTGCTTGTTGTGAAGTTATAAGAAATAAACCTGGTATTTTGCGTTGGTTTCAGCGTTGTTTATTATTTTGTTATTGATTTGTTGGTATTTTTATTATTAAAATTATTATTAAAAAAAATCTTAGCATAAAAGTCCGTTTATCTCGAAAACGGTCGACCATACGGCTTTATACCAAGGAAACCTTTTTTACGTAGAAATGTTTAAAGAACCATAATTTATTTAAAAGATAGCGAAAATACACTCGGCGAAAAAATATAACCCTAAATAACTAACCACCCCTTTGTTCCCACGCCACTGGTTGCAATTATGGGTCACCTGATATTTTTAAAGAGTGACCTCCAATGACTCTAACTTATACGTAGAAGTTAATTCCTGTATTGTAAGTAGATCCTAATAAATTAAAGAAAAACCACTTTTATGACACCATCTTCAAGGGCCTGTAGCTCCCTCTGGAAGCATTTCCGGACCTATGTAAATATGAACTATTTTTCATATCTTTTTATGTAGAATCACACCTTAAAATTTTTCATCGTCATTTCCGGACACCCTGTATATTTTTTGTATGGTGACTTCAATACCTCTCCGAACAGAGGAATTATGGAAATTGCTCGGTAATTTTCTGAAGAATCTATGTCTCCCTTTTTGAAATTCGGGACCACTTTGGCCACCTTAAAAGAGTCTTTAGTAAATGCCACGTTATTTTAGTTTACATTTTTATTTTATATAATCGTTTTTATCAAGTAACGCATCAAACTTTAAGATAAAAGTTAGAAAATACCATTCTTGAAATTTTTAAGTAAAATTTTAAGCGTTTATAGGAATACGTTTTTTCAGGTCTGTACCATACTGATACTTAAAAATAAATCATACTTATACTGGCATTAAAAAATGTGAAAGATAAATCGTGAAATATTTTTTATTGATTAAGGATAATTCGTTTCTTTTCATCAATCAATGTCAATGAATTAAAACTTTTATACGGAAAAATTTTGTTATTATCCCAAGGGACCAAAAAATATTTTAACATAATTCAGACGCTAAAATATAATTTATTAAACATTTTATAATATATTTTGAAGTTTCAAACTTGTCACAAAGTTATGCATAGAACTGTTTAACTTTCCTTTAACAATATTACTAGTATGAAAATACAAATTTAACATTTTTTATATAAAAAAATACAGTTGACTTGACTGAGCTTGGCAATTTTATTTTTCTTTCACCTAGGTTGCCTTTTAAGACGAATAATTTAAAACATGCGGGGTCAGGTTCAGGCATATGCAGATGATACGCAAATTTACATTTATTTCGATTGCCAAGACTATATTATAAATGCATCGAATTTGCTTAACGAAGATTTAATTTAATCAACTTTCTCTGGATCACAATCTAATCTTGAATCCATTAAAGTCATCCTTGATGCTTTTTGGGAATAAGAACAAAATTGGCTTTTTGAATGATAATATCAATATAGTTATTGATGGTGTTAGGCTAAAAATCTGTATATAATCCTGGATTCAGAACTAAGGTTTAGGGAGTATGTCAAAAAAAGTATTTAAAAGTCATATATGTCTTTAAGAGTATTCTACAAAAACCGTCATGTCATAAATTTTAAATTGCGTAAAATGTTCTGTGAGAGTCTCGTTTTATAAAGCTTTAACTACTGTGATTTTATTTATGGGCCATGCCTTTAAATAGCAGAAAGGAATAGGATACAAAGGGTACAGAATACTCGTACATGCTCACACCTTATTTTTGGACGTCGAAAATTTGATCATATTTCTCATACGTTTAAAAATCTCAAGTGGCTAGTAATAAACAATCGTATATAGAACTTTACATTTGAGGACTTTTTTGGTTAAACTCTAAATAATCCAGCTCTGCCTCTTTCTTTAAAAAGTAGGATTGTATTACTTAAAAATACACATTTCCGTGACATGAGGTTTTCTAATAGGTTGAAGGTGCCTCAGCATCAGAGTGCCATATTTCAGAGATCATTTACCTATAACTCTGTTAAATTGTACAACTCCTTACCTAATGAAATGGTTTTCCTTGACAGTAACAAATTTAAATTGCAATATAAATAATATCTACTCAGTTTTCAAAATAAACAACTTCGTTAATTATTCTTGTTAAATTATTATTTTTATCAATGTTTTGCAGGTCATTCTCCGAATCACGTATTTGTCGTCTTCTCCATCAGGTAAGAATGTAGCGTATTTTTCTTTTTTCTAGAATGTTAATTATTTGAATCAATTTTTTTTTATTTCTCCTTTCTACGATGTTTATATAATATCTGTACATTCATAATTCTTTATATATACTTTTTATTATTATTTTAGCAAGCAGTGTGGGGTTCAGTAGAGTAGCCTTTGTGGCTAGACTGCGCCCCGCTTTTGTTTGTCTGCCTATTACTATTAGTCTTTGTAATTGTTTTCTTCGTTCGTCATAATAAAAGACGTTTATTATTATTATTATCAATTCCACGGCATACTGTGAGGAAGTTGTAAGTATCTTTTCAGGGTGTTACCAATTCGAGGCTCGGCGTTGGGATCTGGTAAACGGTAAGCGATATAGCTTAGTTTAAGTTGAGGCAAAGTTTACCTATTTGAAAATGACTAACAAGCCGTCGAAAAAAATGGGATATTCCGAGTACTTCCTGAGATATTCGGAAAAAACTGAAACTTCTCATTTTGGTTTTTATTTAGCCTCATATTTTGCATCAGATATTGATTTCGACGTTTGGTCTTCCGGATACCATCATCAGGTCCAAGATCCAACGTACAACATCGAAACTTGAAAAAATGTTGTAAATATTTAATTTGTCGGCATCTTCAACTTTTCACAGATCAGGAATCAGTAGGTATCATTTATGCTCAATATATGACACTGCAGCAAAATCCAGAATGAATAGGTCCGTAGATAGCGGCCTGTACTCTGTATCTGTACCAATAATATATCGAGCTGGAAGTGATAACGTAGTAGCTAACACCTTCTCTAGAGGTTGTGGCTCCAACAGAAGAAAACATTGTTTAATTTGAATCAAACTCTATATCATCAGACATTACAAGAATAATACACTGGATCAGATCTGAAAATATGATATATTCTCTAGAAAATGTCCAAGCCACTTTGCACAAAGCTTAAACTTGGGTTTATTAAAAACACTTGAATACTCATCAAGGCTACTTCAACATTTGATTCTACTAAAACACATAGTATATGCTTACTATTGTTGATGATTATCTAAACTTCTATTTGCTTGTCCATGTTCTGATATTACGTCAGCGACAATTAAAGAATGTTTCAGCAACTTATTTGGATTTCCCGCTTATGTATGTTTATTTTAATCAAGGCCTTATATGTCAAATGAACTAAAATCATATTTTTATTCAAGAGGAATAGCTACTCGTAGATCCACCTCTTTTAATCTACAAGATAATGTCGACAAAATTATTTGGAAAACTGTTTCTTTAGCTTTACGAACAAGACATTATTTTTAAAATCAAGATTGGAAAAAGATGATTACATGATTACATTCAATACATTTTATGTGCAGCCACACAGCCACTAAATGTACTACTCACTATCAAACTTTCAAAATTCGTCAATCATCAGTTAAAATATATCACCTCGCAGTTGAAGAAGTATATTTAATTTAAACAGACCTGGAATATGATCTTATTCGTCATTCAAATGGTCGACAGACTAACATTTCTTTAAAGCATTTACCTTCATCTGGTGGGAAGACTATTAGAACCGCAGCCGTAAGATCATGGCCAAATTCTTTCTGCCAAATCAGAAAAGTAAGAAAAATCCTGACGACAATCCAACTATAATCTAGTAGATGAAGAACTTACATCAGACTCAAGCTTAAAGATTTAAAATTCTAACCACAAATAAAAAAATAATCGAGTTCCAATACAAGAACACCATTTAACTAATCGTCGTGTTGGAATGGAAATATGACTTTATTAATTTTTAAAGTGTCAAGGTAAATTTTGTACGTATTTAAACAGTCTGATTGTTATTTTTGTCGGCTATTTAACATAATGTAGTAATTTACGATACAAGTCCGGAAAAATACTGTTTTTTTGGACGAGTCGATAAAATTCTAGGACGAGCCGTAGGCGACTCCTGGAAGTCTGCGAGTCCAAAAAAACTGTTTTCGGACGTGTTGCGTACATTATTTTTTCGGCAACCGTGTAGAATAGCAAATCAATGAGACCTATTTCTTTATTATATTTCTTTGTAGAACAAAATTTCGAACATTTTAATTCTTATTTGTATTAAATATTGAAATTCGAACAGAAGATAGGTACTAACAGAAACATTCTAATTCTTATTTATATTAATATTTATGTTAAAATTCGAGCAATTGCTAATATTGATGTGATTCTTCCCGGCCTAGTCCGGGAAGTACGTACTTCCCGAACTAGGCACGTACTTCCCGGACTAGGCCGGAGAAATGCTACTTTTTCAAAGGAAAAGCGTCCGGGAAGTGGGTACTTCCCGGACGGTTGCCGAAAAAGGCATTTTTCGGACTTAAATAGGGTCCTTTCAATTTTTTGTTTAAAATTGTTTGCTTAAATATCAAAACATAATCAGATATATTTACAATAAATGAATATGTGACTAAAAAATTATTAGTTTTTTTTTGTTGATAAATACTAAGAATGTACAGTTTAGTTTCGCTGTACAATAAAATTGCATATAAATTTAAAGTATCAAATCTGTTTATATCCATACTTTTCCATTACGTTGTAACGTGTAAGTATTCGTTCCTGTTAAAATACCGGCAAGGTATTTATTCACTTTCCGTTTGAAATTATTTGTTGACTAAAGCCACAGTCTTGAATCAGCTAGTCGTTCCCCCAAAGGCTTTTATCCACAGGATCTTTGACTTTGTATGTTTGCGAATATCATTTTAATGTTATTATAAATTAATTCATAAATGATCATTTTACAGTTGTTGAAAGATATTTGTACAAACATTGCTGTAGGGTAACAAAAATAAGAATTCAAAAATGATTTATAAAAATTGTTTCAGTTTTCTAATGGTATGGGAAATACTAAATTTTAGATTACAAGTGAACATATCCATGCAGAATGTGTTTAATTTATTGTTTACATTGGCTGAGTACTATGAGTAGTGACAAATTAATTCGGAGAACCATTGATAATGTTAATTTTTTTTAAAGTAGAGTTACATGGCCATTAAATGTCTTATAAGCTGTACACAATTCGATAATAGTAATGATTTAAATACGTCTTTGTTCTTCCATCTAAACTATGAGCCCTATTAAACGCTAACTCTCAATATCATAAATTATCGGCTAAGACGCACATCGGTACCTCAAGCGGTTGTAAAGAAATAAAATAAAACTAGTCTTTGGAGGTCACCAATTTTTTAAATGTTTTTATAATACAGTGTCACCAATAAATTCCGCATCATATGGGATTTTTTTTTATTAATAGCTTTATTCGAAATTTGACTTTGGCATCAAGTTCTTCTTCGATCAAAATGAAAATTAAGCAAATAAATATTAGTCACATGATTTGCATTATCTGTCAAATTGTAATTTTTTCCAAAAAATAATTCAAAAGTGGGGTTATTTCTGAAAATATCGAAAAAAGTTATCGGTCAAGTTTTTTTAAATGCAGTTTCTAGCCCACTTGCAAAATTTTATTTTTTAAACGAAAGCAATTAGACATCTATCTGCGCTAGAAACTGGCCAAAAAGTTTCGCCATGCCACTAGAAGCAAAGAAAAAAATACCATTTCTTTCGAAATAAAATCTGTTGCCGAAAAAATGTTTCGTAAATAATCAATGAGTCATTTTATCACTTTTGGCTTTTAAATTTAGAATAAAAAACATGGTAACAAATAAAGTCTATAATACAGAGTGCTACGGAAATATCTAACCATTTAATTAAATTGCTTAAAATTAAAAATACAAAAATAATAATACAAATACAAATTCAGGGATATATTCTGTGAACGGATTAAATGGATAAGTTTTTGCGTGCCACCCTGTATTATAGACTTTATTTGTTGACATGTTTTTTATTCTAAATTTAAAAGTCAAAAGTGATAAAATGACTGTGATTGATTATTTACGAAACACTTTTTCGGCAACAGAATTTATTTCGAAGAAATGGTATTTTTTTTGCCTCTAGTGGCATGGCGAAACTTTTTGACCAGTTTCTAGCGCAGATAGATGTCTAATTGCTTTTGTTTAAAAAATAAATTAAATTCAATTTTTATGTAAGATATATGTCAAATTTAAGGAAATTTACATGCATCTAGAGTTTATGCGCTACCCCGTACAATAAGACGTGTCAGGACGCAAACTACTCTGCGCTAAACACGAGAATCCTATATCTATAATTAAAAAAAAAAAGTTCAAAATTGGTTTATTATTAACCAAATTACAGCTTATTAATTTGAGGGTGCATTTTTTAATATTCGATAATTAATGGGCGTAGTGTATTTTGTAAATTGCACCACTTTTGCAAAATAAGACTCAACGCAACCTACATAAAACTTTTTAGTTTTGACAATGCTTTATTTCAGATACATCTCGATCGAAGCAAAACTTGATGCCAATGTCAAATTTCGAATAAAGATATTAATAAAAAAAAATCCCATATGATGCGGACTTTACTGGTGACACTGTATGTAGAATCCCCTTAAAATATACGTATGGAATTTCCGGACACCCTGTAAATATAGAGATAGATAAAAATACAATTGCGGACTTGCTATTAAATTTCCTTTGGCCGTGTCTTAATTATTATTATCCTTCAGAAATATAAATTAACACTAGATATAATCTAAATAACTCTCAGACAGCCAACCACCAATAATAAAATGTTAATCATATACCCTGCAGTATTGAGAAACAAATAATTACCAATCATATACGTAGCTGTAATGCTTAAGTTTATTTCATATAAATTAATTGTCTTTTTTATGGCAAAGTTGGGAAAAAAACTACAGCAAGTCAACAAAAAACAAGGTATTTAAAGTCCACTATAGAAATTCACATGGTACAATTTTTACCTTATAAAAATGAGTTTTCTACTGTACATTATTAAATAATATTTGGTATACTACCACCGGTTTCATACGTTTCCATGGTCTTAAAAACATAAAAAAGCAGAATGTAAATTGATGTTTTCTTAAAAATTTCACTAAAATTTACAGACAAGCCAGTCGTGTGCAAAATGGTAGTTTTGGTTTAAGATTTTGGTGTGTTTTTATCACTTTTCAAAGCCATTGTTGAAAATAGTGTCTTTCATAATAAGTGTGAAAAACGCATTTTCCACAAGCGTTAGAAACAATTATTCTTTTTCTACAAGCGTGCGGAAATAATTAGAGTCCGACAGGTATACAGGGTGTCCGGAAATGATGAGCAAAAAATGTAGGGGATAATTTTAGACCGAAAATAAATTATCTCTTCCTATAAAATTTTTTCGAAAATTGATTATTAACAGAGTTACAAGGCGTTTAAGTTAAATTTTATTTGCAGTTTTAAAATACATAAGTTACTAGAACTATAAATTAAACATTCAGATCAAAGGTTCAAAGTGACGTCCTTCCTCTTCAATGCATAAGTTAATTCTTCTTAAGAAATTCCGACGAACTTCATGGAATATTCCTTCCTTTGCTATGCTACGTTTAAGGTTGAAAATAAATTAAAATGATTTCGTATTCACCACATGCAAACAAAAGTATTATACCTTTTTTACGTCAAAAGGTTAGAAGAATAAAAATATTCAGTCAAAATGCGCATACAGTGTAGAACAAAAAAGTTGGGACCATTCAAATTAAAGTATAGGTTCCTATGTGGCGCCCTCTACAAAATGTGAAAACGGTGGACAAATTTGTATTCCTCGTCCCGAAAAAGACCCATATACGAGATTTCGTCAAAATATTATGAGCGTGGCAAAAGGTATTGCAAAAAAAAAGCACATACCATTTAATTTTAACACCCTGTAACTCCGCTAATAATCAATTTTCGAAAAAATGTTATAGGAAGAGATGGCATTTATTTTAGATCTAAATTTTTTGCTCATCATTTCCAACACTAGCATAAATAAAAAGTATAAATACATTAAAATTAATAAAATATTTTTTAAATAATATAATATATCGTCCTGCTGTATTGGATTTGATAAACTAAGAATGTGCCATACAACACTTAATCATTTAAAACAGGAAAACCATTAAAGGGAGTTCAACTTGTTACTACGTGAATATACATGGAAAATTGATAAAAGGGCACATACAGAATGCACAAATGCGCATACCTATTCATCTACGCATAAAAAATTGCAGTCCACCCCAATGTAAATGGACAGTTCCTACCATGCAGTATATTGGAATATTTTTTATAAGAAAACATTGGTAACAATCAATACTATTATGTAAGCACCGATGAAATAGGCACAATATAAAATATTGTTTACTATTGAATAATAGTTGTTTGCAATTACGTTACAAACTAAGACCATTTTATTTTTACGAACAGGCACGAGAAGTAGAAAGTTTATAAGTCCGGAAAATTACTTTAAGCCGCTTTACAGTAGGAAATGTTTTGTTGCAAACAGTTTTAATTGCAGCTATTAATTGCCTATTAAAAACTCAAGAAATGGCATAATGTCATGATTTAAAACTAAATTATAACTGGTCGTAACTGCAATAATAAAAGCAGGAACAGGAAACAGGAAATTGCCGACTCTAAACCGGGTAGTTTTACGTGTCAAGATCGATAAGAAATAATTATTACCGGACTCTTTCTTTAAAGATGTTCGAATTTACCTTTCATCAACTAAAAATTAAAGTGGAACACAGATTCACACATGAAACAATTTAATCAGTGGGGCCACTGAATCAGTGGCCCTGGAAACAAAGGCAAGACCTACCAAATGAGTCAAGCCTAGGGCAAAAAAGCTTTTATTGCAGTGCTGATTATGAAGGCTTAACATTTCTTTCCAGAATTGTTACCTTTTTGAATCTGTCATATACCGTGCGAGCAAAAATTATTTGCATCTAAGGACGTAATGCTTAGCCGTAGAGGTTAATACCTGTTGGGGGTCAGTAACTACCTGAATTAACAATCAATCAGTTATTCCGTCATCTTTGACAGTTGTAACAAGTAATTTAATTCATCGCTAATTTTTCCAACTTCTTGAACAATTCACACAATGGGTTTTACGGAACAGCACGAAACATTCATAGTTAAAGCGTATTTTCGAAACAAGGTTAGAGTAAATGGTGAGTGGCAAGACAATCCGGGTTTGTGCATGGACGATTTTCACGAATATTTTCCTAACGTTGCTTTTATTGCTGGGGATCTTTATCATTGCCTGAAAAGAACCGTGGCTGTGTTTAGGGAAACAGGTTCTATACAACACAAAAGGATTATCCAAGAATGTGGTAACATTTCTCCAGAGATGCTGGTCAACACTTTCGAAAATACGAAGAGACGTGTGAATTTATGCTTGGAGCATGGCGGTGGCCAATTTCAGCAATTTATGTAATTATTTTTCTTTTTCTTTTTCTTACTTTGTTAATTTTGTAAACAACAAAAATAAATTTGTATTTGTCTACTTATTTTATTACTCATTAGTTTGGCATATCATGTCATAATATGAATTTGACAAAATTTTAACCTAGATTTGGTTAGATATATCGTCCCCATATCATTGTGATCTAAACCAAGCCCTACGTTTTTTAATCCAATCCCTCTTTGATGCAAATAATTTTTGCTCGCACGGTATTTTGGAGCACGGTTTCTAAAAAATGTACGCCCGAAAAGTACTTATACAAGATTAATAGATTTTTAGGACTTGCGTGGCGCATTGCTCTGGAAACTATTTGGTCCTATAAAATATAACTTTTCTGCCTACTTTCGTGATTATTTTTTGGCCTAAACAGGTAAAATGTGATGTTCTTGTCTATAAATCTGCAGAAGTGTGTGAATTTTAAAAACTATTTTCCCAGTTGTAATAAAAACAATTAAAATTATTTTCTTCGAAGTTACATAAGTGTTACATGTCTATTTGTTAACTTCAGATTTAAAATTTGACATACCTTATCACTATGAAGTTCTTCCTAAATCAGTTGCTGCTATGAGACCTACAGAAGTTTTTGCAGCAATCTAAAGTAATGATGAAACACTTGTAGATTATATTTAATGTACACCAAACACTTATAGAAATGTCATTCGTGTCATTAAAGTAATTTTTTAAGATAATATATATTTCGTCTCAGTATCGTTAACACCCGATCGCGAAAACTGAAAAGTACGAACGCTGTCGATGGGCGGGAAAATTGCGGGATATCAGCACGAAGTTTAACGCTGAACTGAAAGAGGGATGTGCGACGAAAATTTCTGCTTTGGTAGGGGACGTAACAAGACCTCCACAGTAAAAGGCTTGCGTTTAGATTCTACAGCATCCAGTCATTAGTTAATAAAAACATTATTTGACGTCATTTGTGGAATATTGATTTTTTGTTGACCAAATAATTAATTCATTAACTGAGTCTACAGATTTTATTTAAAATATGTAGAGAATGTATAGAAACCAGATTGAAGAGATCAAATTTTTCTCCCATTTTATCGCCACTAACAATCATCCTTAGTCTCTATCGATTAATAGCTTTATATCTAAACCAAACTTATAAATGTAATAAAGTCAATGTTATTTCAGCCAAAGTATGAATTTGCAAAGAATTTTATCACCTATCTTAATTTTTATTTTATCTCTTAATTCGATATGTATATCACAAAATGTGTCGATGTTTTGATATTTTGTCGGATTTGAATTGGCAACCTTAAGGCTGTATGACTCAGTAAAAACTTCGCTGCAAAGTAAATACTCTTAATGGTGACGGGGTTTATAAAGAAGTGTAATTAAAAAACTACTGTAGAATGTTATAAAAATAATTGTTTGTAATTGGTTGGAACCAAGGGTTCCATTTTGAATCGTAAGTCCAGGAAAATCCCCTCTTTACCAGGTTTGAAAATATTGCCTAGCGGCAGAAAGAAATCCCTTATTCTACTTAGTATGTGTTACAAAGCACTATAAAAACTTGAAAGAGCACTTACGAAAAGGGGTTGCAAAAGTATTTAAGTGTACAGGAAACATCTGCTCATTTAGTTACAATTTGTAAGACGCTGTCGCAACAATCTCTGCACACTTGGTGATTAACATCAAATCATCTTGTGTTGGATTCCTGGACGCAGCAATATATATGGCAACGAGACTGCTGATGCGCTCGCCAGGGAGGGCGCAAGTATGTCTGTCAAACTAGCAGAGAATACTATGGCTACACTACTGGGATCAGTCAAGATCCGATAGCTAAACAACTTTCGCGAAGCAGCTGTAGCATCTCCAGGCAATTGTGGCTCCTTCTTGACGGCAGGAAAACCGCAGCGCTATAACAGCACAGTCGGAAGGACCTAAGAAACATCACTGCCGTAGTCACCGGACATTGCCTGTTCGGTAGACAGGCTGAACGTATGCAAATACCAACTAACGACTTCTGTAGAAGTGGCAGTGATCAAGAAGAGGAGGGAAGTATTCAGCATTTCTTGTGTGAATGCCCCGGTCTCGCGAGAAAAAGGTTCAATGCCTTGGGCGAACCATTCTTTAATGATCTGGAAGAAGTGAGCAGCCTGCAACTGGGTCGATTCACTAAGTTTATTAAAAGCAGTGGCTGATTTGAATGAGCTGTCAAAATTCTTCTACGAGCTACATCGTGTTAACCATTAGGAAGCTAATAGGTTCCGCAGAACATGTGTGGTACCACAACGGTTCTTATAGGACTACGTGTGACTGTTTGGACAATACCAGAGGTCTGCTACTCTAACCTAACCTAACCTACTTACTCAAAGTATCAGTTTCCTTTAACTTAGTGAAAGTATGTAAGGTACAGCCCAAGAACCAGCCTATTTTTCAGCCATTGCGTAGGTGTTCTTTATACTGACATTATTTTTAAAATGTTCAAATTGCATAATTATCTTTTGGCCCGAGTTGACTGTAAAATGAAGATTGATTCTTTTGATGTACTTGGAAAAACCATCGTTTCTTAAATGGATCGTAAGGGGACAAATCCTCTTTAAGGGAAACTCTAAATTCAAGGTTTTGTTAAACTCTTATATTGGTTATTTTGTCAGTTCTTAAGATTGTCACAGTTTATAATTCCTTCTTGCTTTGCTTTAGCTATTTAATAAACTTGTTAAAATTTTTTTGGTATTTCAGCGAACAAGTAGAGCACAATCTTAAGTCAGTAAAGACACTTAAATTAATTAAATGTTTTATTTTCAAACCATCTAAGCTACACATTCCAGTCGCCCAAATTTAGTAGCCCGACGATATGTAAAAAAGAACAAGATAATTTATCGGATACGATACCCTCGGATATTTTTGGAAAAAGTACAAATTGTCGATCTCTTTATTGTAATACCTTGTGCTGATTGTACAGTAGATAAATGTTGTGAAAAGTTTGGATATCCGAAAATTGGATTGCTTTATTTCAAGGGCGGATCCAGGGGGGGGGTCATGGGGGTCATGACCCCCCTCTGGGCGGTTTACATTTCAACATACGTAAAAACTATTGTGGAGCGCGCAAAGTGTTAACCAATCAAATTAGTAATATCCACCTGTTCGTCTTGGGACCGCTCGCTGTTGCCGTTATCGTTTGGATTGGATTGGAGCCAGGCGCGGATACAGGGGGGGGGGGGGGGGCAATTGACCCCCCCTGAGTAACCAAAAACTTTTCGGGGCACCCTTGTCAGTGTGGGTAGGCGAAAAGCCCGAACATTTTTTTTAACTATACGTCCAAATTTTAACAAATTTGGTTAATAATTGTGTGTTTTGTATTTCGTATTTTTTTGGACAACAAATTAAAATTTTATTAAATTTTTACTTAGAACGAATTCTCTGGAAGGTAAAATCACAAAAATTAACCCCCTCCTAAATGCACCGGGTTGTTTTTGTAATTTTGTTTTGTATTTTTTATTTTTCCCACTTGAAAACCAAGCACCATGATTCAAAAAAAGGGCGTGGCACCCAAAAAATTTTCGCCTGTTTGACCCCCCCCCCCCCCAGAGTTAATTTCTGGATCCGCCCTTGCTTTATTTGATTATGTACTCCTATTGCTGATTAAGAATTCTTAGTCAGAAATCCGTGAATTCGCTTACTTATAAACTAGTGATATATGAAATGTTTAAAATGCGCGTGGATTAGGACTACTTGGGAAACTAATAAAAAGTGGACCCTCTTCCTTATGGTTGGTGTGTAAAAGTGCAAGAAAATAAAATAAGCATTCAAGGAAAACTCATATAAAAACATTTATTTGAAGAAGTTTGATGGATTTTGCTTCATTTCGAGTCGGTTCTGATCTACAGTGTGACCAGTAAAGTCCGCATCACATGGCATTTTTTTTATTAATAACTATATTTGAAATTTCCCTTTGGCATCAAGTTCGGCTTCGATCGAGATGAAAATTAAGCAAAAAACGTGGTTCGCATTAGGAACTGTCAAATTTTACTTTTTTCCAAAAGTGGGATTATTTCTGAAAGTATCGAAAAAATATATTAGAAAAAGTTTTTTTAAATGCAGTTTTTAGCCCACATTCAAAATTTTAGCTTCATAAGATAATTTTGATTTTTTACCCATATTTTGTAAATTGCACCACTTTTGCAAAATAAGACTAAACGCAACCTACATAAAACTTCTTAGTTTTGACAATACTTTATTTCAGATACATTTTCTTTAAAGTAGCGCCATATTATATGTGTGTTTTTCTACAAAATCAAATTTGGGCTATTAAAATTTTGTCGCATGTGATGCAAAGTTTATTGGTTTTTGGCCCGGTATAAGGTAACTTTATAAAATAAGTATTTTTGGAAACGTAGTTTGTGTCTGAAAGTAATACACCTTAATATTAAGACAAAAAATAACACAGTGTCATCAGTAAAGTGTTCATTAAGTGGAAAATTTTAGTGGTGGGTAAAAAAATCAAAGTTATTTTATGCAGCTGAAATTTTGCATGTGGGCTAGAAACTGCATTAAAAAAAACTTTTTCTTATAAGTTTTTTCGATATTTTCAGAAATAACCCCACTTTTGAACTATTTTTTGGAAAAAATTAAAATTTGACAGATAATGCGAATCACGTGGCTACTATTTTTTTTTTAAATTTTCATCTGGATCGAAGCAGAACTTGATGCCAAAGTCAAATTTCGAATAAAGCTATTAATTAAAAAAATCCCATATGATGCAGGCTTTACTGGTCACACTGTATAATATAAAAATATAGATGAATTTATTGAAGTACATTAATTAAAAAAAAAAACAATCTTTAAATGATGTAACAACATTTTTCTGTTCTGCTGATTAAAAATGATGATGTTTATGATTTTATTTGACGGCCATAATTTACTACTTTATTGGACCCAATCTAATACGGTAACTTTATTAGACTGAGGAGAGAAAATGCAACATTTAAAAAAAATAACTTATTTAAACAACAGTAAAACCTACATAGAACATAATTACATAAATGGCAATTAATTTTTATAACAGTAAATATTTATCACACGGTTTGTATTACAGCTATTATTGAGGCCCGTGCTGGAATGGTGGTATCCTGAAGTTTCTGGACTTGCACCATTTTTGGTACTTTGATAGAACATTGTGATTCCAATATTCCGGTGGCAACATTTACTTTGCTACTCTCGGATTCCTCAATGTAGCCTTCTGCTACAGTTGATGATCGGCCGTGTCACACTTTCAATGCCCGTCCCTAAATTTGCTAGAATAAATACCGATAAGCTTCTAAAATACTGCGGAAATTGCGGCGCTGTATGCACACTCGACAAGAGAAATTTAATATTTCGCTGCGTCCGATATGTCAGAGCGAAAAGAAATGAAGAAAATAAAAATAGCAATTATTTTAAAGGTGTTAGGACGAATATTTCCCTCATATGTTAAAGTTCCCATAAGAGAAATGCAATTTTCGCAAAATTACAGCGAAAACAGCACGGCCAGAAATCGAAAATTTGCAGTTTATATTGTTGACGAAACGTCAAAGCGGGATTTTATTGTTAACAAACGCCAAAAAATGTAATATTCTGACAATTAACGTCATCTTATTAAGTGACAGCAGACAAAAAAGTCAATGTCAATGAATGTTTTCTTGTAATTTTTAAGCATTTTAATTTTATTTTTAGTATTTTCTGTTAAATAAAATATTTAAATTTACTTGATTCGAGTTCTTAATTAATTTGGGAAATATTCAAAAAAATTACACTCGTGCATAAAAATAACCAGATAATTTTTTTATTCAATGTGTTTTTTTTACAAATTGGAAAATTACACTCGTGCATAAAAATAACCAGATAATTTTTTTATTCAATGTGTTTTTTTTACAAATTGCAATCGTTTGTTTTCATGTTTTACGAAAATGCCCTCCTCCTGCGGAGTCGGGTTTGTTCGGGTTTGTTTGTCTTTTTCGCGAAAATATGAAAACAAGCTCTTGCAATTATAAAAAAACACATTTCATTCAAAAATTATCGGTAATTTTGATGCACTTGTGCACTTACAGCACTGCCAGAAATCGATAATTGCATCGCAAGTTTATATTGTTGACGAAACGTCAAAGCGGGATTTTATTGTTAACAAACGTCAAAAAATGTAATATTCTGACAATTAAAGTCATCTAATTGAGTGACAGCAGACAAAAAAGTCAATGTCAACGAATGTTTTCCTTTCATTTTGTCAAGAATTGTTAATAACTATCTCTTTGCATTCTGTTAAATAAAATATTTAAATTTACTTGATTCGAGTTCTTAATTAATTTGGGAAATATTCAAATAAATTACACTCGTGCATAAAAATAACCAGATAATTTTTTTATTCAATGTGTTTTTTTAACAAATTGCAATCGTTTGTTTTCATATTTTACGAAAATGCCCTCCTCCTGCGGAGTCGGGCTTTTTCGCGAAAATATGAAAACAAACTCTTGCAATTATAAAAAAACACATTTTATTCAAAAATTATCGGTAATTTTGATGCACTTGTGCACTTACCCCCGAATTTATTTTTTGCGTGTTTGTCCATGGCGAAAGTTGCTTTTTCGTGGGGATTTCCTAATGGTAAGATATCCAAGAGTTAAATTCCTTAAGAGGGAAATTTAAATATCAATACAAATGGTCATCGATTGAAGTTATTTTTGTCGGGAGCTAAGTTTAAAATGTGCTTGCTATTATCGCATTTTAACTTAATTTTAGGTGTAAGTTTGACATTTTTATAATGTCAAAGCTACTCGCCCACAATAAATATTAGTAGTGCAGTAATATAGTATTTCTCGTAAGAAAGTTTTGGGGTAGTTTTGATTTTCTCCATTCTGTATGTTTTTTGGGATGCTGAATCCGAATCTGAGGTTTGCTAACAAAATTTCGTGACGCAACATTGAAAGAAATGCAAAAAAAGGTAATTTTGGAAGTCTTTTGATTATAACTCGAAAATCATCAATTTTTCGGTAAAAATACTTTTAATCAAAATGAAAGTACATAAAATGTTCTTCAAATTTCATTTTTTTTTTATTTTCTCTCAGACAAACCGTTCGGGCTCAATCGCTAGTTAAAAAGTGGCGTGTTTTATCTATCTCCAAAAAAACCCACTTTTTATAAACAATACTCTAATTTATTAACAAATAACATTATCTTCATCACTTTATTATATTTTCATATTATTTGATCCGTTTTCTCTTAGAAGGTCCTGGTTGAGGCTCTTCGATGGCGGAAGGTCCTGGCTGAGGCTCCTCGATGGCTGAAGGTCCTGCCAAAGGATCGGGTTCTTCCATGGACAGCATCGGAGATTGAGCTGAAAAATAAGAGAAATCGTGAAAAAACATTAACTTGTGATTTTGATATTAGAGATACCTTCCACATCGAAAAAGCGTTCTTCTTCAGACAGCTCTTGGTCTCTTTCTTGGGCCCTTTCTTCTTCTATCTCAACGCTGTCGTCCGGGGGCTGGACGTTTCCACACAACCCGTTGCATGTTGTGCATATTGGAGAGCAATAAAGGCCGGTTTTCCTGCATCCACAATTTCGCTGGCAGCCTTTCTTGCATTTACAAGAAATGCGCTGAAGTATTGAGTCCGGTGCTGGTATGGACGTGGTTGTAACAGGCGCAAGACCACTCTTTGTTTTTTTCCACCCCCACTGGTTCGGGTCTCTTGGTTGTTCATTGAATATGGTTATGCCAGATAACCATTGCTACACCTGAAAGTAAACTCTCAATGAATGTTCTCGTGCACCAGCTTCAGTGGGAGGTAGTGCGGCAATATTGGGTTTGCTTTTGTAAGATGATGATATGTAGTGTCTGTATCTCAAATCGTTTAAACTAGTCTTTCGGCCTTTCCCATACAAAGCCATGAGAAACACGTTGCCTGCTTGGGCAATCTCGTCCTGTTGAGCTCGAGGGTCTTTAAAAGCCTTAATAACTGGTACCAAGTCAGTGTTCTTTTGCAGGACTTTGAAAAATTTTAATTTCCCTTGATTAAATAGAGCGGAAGTAGTGTCACAACCACTTATTGCGTGCAGGAACAATATATGATCTGACAGGGATTTGTCTGATAGGTGAGGATCGTAGATGGCTTGAGAAACCTTTCCTCTTCCTGGTTTCATGAAAGAGACATTTTTTATATCAGGAATTCACAGGCCAACCAAAATCACCAAAAGGTCGATATCTTCCCCCACTACTGTCACGTGTTTATTTGAAGGAGCTAAGTTAAGTGCTGTTGTGATTATTAGGATATCAGCATCCTCCACTGCTTGTTGTGACTTAATGTTTGCTTCATTTAACTTCTTCATAAGGATAAAAATTAACCGGCTCTTGTTTGTGGAACTTGCAAGAAAACTCTCCTGCGAGACAGTGGGCACGATCGATTCAGTAAATGATATTGCCGCAGAATGTTTTCTTTGTGCCCTTCTCAATCGCTCTATTTGCTTGGTGCTTTCATGAGCTTCGTCGGGGTAACCATCGAAAATGATCACGGCCATCCATTTGTAATTTGACTTTACATAGAAAACATAACTGCTGCAGATTTCTGCATATGTCTGGCCGTTGTGCCATTTGACCCGGTGTAATAAAAACCCTCTGTCGATGACAAATTTTATGTCGTTCAAGTACGCCTGTTCAGTCGTTACAAAAGTCTTGTTACCATAGGTTCAGTCGGTACAAAAGCCTTGTTACCATAGTTATCGGATTTTTCAAAAAAATATGTTAGAGTTTTGGAGTAAAAAAGGTGGGTTTTTGGAGAGGCAAATAAAACACGCCACTTTTCAACTAGCGATTGAGTCCGAACGGTTTGTCTGAGAGAAAATTAAAAAATAATGAAATTTGAAGAAAATTTTATGTACTTTCATTTTGATTAAAAGTATTTTTACCGAAAAATTGATGATTTTTGAGTTATAATCAAAAGACTTCCAAAATTACCTTTTTTTACCTTTTTTTGCATTTTTTTTAATGCTGCGTCACGAAATTTTATTAGCAAACCTCAGATTCGGATTTAGCATCCCAAAAAACATGAAGAATGAAGAAAATCAAAACTACCCCAAAACTTTCCTGCGAAGGGCCTTTATGAGCACAAATTTATTGAATTATAGGCTTTACGAAATTTTTAAGGTTGTGTCTGAAACATCAAACAGAAGGGTTAAGAAAAGTTGAGGTACAATAATTGTCGAAACTGACGAAACAGGCCAACCAGTTATGTGCTTCGCGCTTTTCCCAAAAGTTCCCCCTAAAATAACCTCAAACCCAATCCTATTTCAGGATGACCTAAAAGCCATACGTCATTCGTCATCCAGAGACCTACCATACGTCATTCGTCATCCAGGTACCTAGCGCACTACGTAGCTATAGCAGGAGCGCAAACATTGCGCCGACTTAGTGGTAATAAATATTACGTGATGTTAGCAATTCTGGAAGTCCGGAGGATGAAGGAGTTGCTTCGAGGAAGAGGTTGCTGGAACAGGGGTTGAACTACCCTCATCCCCCTCTGAAGCACTATGAACGTCCACTTTAAAATCTTAAATGGCAATACATTACTATACTGCTTCTGATACCTCTCTGGAAAACTTGCGCTTCCTAAAGAAAGCACAAAGAAGCACTTTTCAGAGGAGCCAGCGTTTTGGTTACTTTGTTGCCTTACAACTTTCATATTCACAGATACCTGCAATTGGACATCAATACTTCTTGGAGCAATAAGATTGTTTCGTTGGAGATGCAGGTAAGAATTTTGCTGCCGTATTTACTGTCACTGTTGTGGAAATTAGTTAATACATTTAAACCCCTTAAATCCTGATAAGATAACAATCGCGTTACTGTTGAATTATAAACACAGCTGCATAATATTGTTTTATTATAATGTTGACACCAACTTACTGTTTATAGACTACATTCTATCATATTACATGTCTATGAACACTTTCTTATAAAATGAAGAATCTGGCAATGAATCTTAGTTAGTTAACTACAAGAAATCACCATCCTGTTAGGGCCAATTGTATACGTGCTAATTTACCTTAACGTTAACCCAAGGTAAAATGTTTTGCCAGTTGTATGGGTTTGTGTTAAGAAAGTCTTATTTGAACTAGCTGCTAACTTTAGTATGATATAAGGTCAATAATATCTAAATCATCTTCATCATCCGAAAGAGAACTATATAAACAATAAAGTCAAAGTCATAGTTTTTATTTGCTACTTACATAAATAGTTTATAGCACGTCATAAATAATAATATATATGTAGGTAAATATAATTTAACACGTACAAATGTATATAAATAACAATAAATTAGTGTGTAAAACAAACAATGCACAAACATTAAAATAAAATTTAAAATTAAGAGAGACAAAACTGGCAACCCCACAACCAATGCACAGCATCCGGGCGGTGATTACCAGGAGGCCAACAGGTATTCATTTAAGGTATAAAAGCAATGGTTTAGTAAATACATTTTAACACACTTTTTGAACAGAACATCATCGAGGGCCCGATACCGTCCCGGGATCTTATTATATAAATTGCAATTAAGTGAATTGTTTTTAGATTTAGTAAGTCTGAATCGCTGAGCCACTATCCTGTCTGAGCCTCGAGTGTTGTAGCTGTGAATATTTGAATGCCTAGTGAGTTTATCTCTACGGGAATGTAGCTCCAGCACAGTTTGAAAAATATAAACACAGGGCAGCGGCATTATGCCAAATTTTTTGAACAGAGGCTGACAATGGTCCCTATATCCTGCGTTAGCCAAAAGTCTTACAGCTCTCTTTTGGAGTCGAAAGATCTGTGTTGTCAAAGGCCACCATAATAATTTTAAATAATCAAATTAAAAATAGGAATCATGTAAATAAATTAGGTTATTGTTGCAAAATAACAAAATACTCACTCCATTTCAGGCTTCTATTCCCGAGATTGTAGGTTAACTCATACCCGATCCACGAGTTGAGGGTTTATCCTAAAATAGGGAATAACCTCTGCCTATACAATGTATTTTTATACTTATCCCCCGATTAACTCTCATTTTTGAGTTAACCCAAACCTATACAATTGGCCCTAAGTGCAGAATCAAAAAATTAAATTACCCGCTTTCAAATAGATTGTTTTCATTATTAACCATGGTCAATAATAATTGACAAGGTTAAAAACCCTAATTTCTATCGTTTTATAGGTTACCAGTGGAAAAATATATATTTTATTTGTTTACTTGTACCTACTTATTTTATGAGATTTACTTATAAAAATATTTTTCAATTGCATGTAATTTCTCATTTTAAAATATGTGCTAAAAATAAAATTAGGTCTTAAATAAACATGACTTTGCACGCACGAGAAGCCCCGGAAAAGTCAGGTAAAAATATCTACAGAAATAAATTTAAAGCCAACAATAGTTTGATCGAAAATAACAAACCCTTTGGTAGATGACAAAAGAAACCCTACTTTTATCGTGTATCGTGTAAGAATGGATCGATACAAACTTCAAATGCTGCTTTAAAATTGATATATATAATATATTTTACATTTTAGAAAAATAAAATGTAAAAAAAAATTAATAATATGTTGAAATCATTTTTGGGTACAATTGCAAAATATTCCTAAGCCTCATGTTTGTACCCTATTATAAAATGATAATAGAACGTATGCTTTGCTGCAAAAGACATCGGTTATGGATCTGAAAGAAATTGAAATAGTTTAAAAAATATAATTTTTAAAAATAGGACTTTCACTCGCCATCTTATTGAACGTTAAAATTCATTTAAAACCAAGAAAACAAGTTGATTTTAGTAAAGATGCCTATGAAAGATGAAAAGTTGTAGCCTGAAACAGCAGTCAGTGTGTTATATACCAAAGAAATCTAAGACGTTTGCAAGGCTGAAGTCAATAAATTTTCGGGGGTAATAGTACATTTAAAATTATATTGTCATAAAACGTGTTTTCAAAACTGCACGAGTATAGTAACAAAACAAATAAATGAAACGACTTTTTATTAGAAAAGTTATTTTTCCTGTTCTTTCATCAGAACCATCCCTAGGATCAGTGAGACTAGGGTCTGACAAAAGAAAGGAAACGGTCTGTTCAACTTAAACCTATTTTGGCAAGAACCAAAGAGAGTCAGCAGTCAATATCATGCGGGATCACCCTGGCTTGTGAGGAGCTACGTCTATAGCTATCTATATAGACAGTCAAGCAGCCATAAAGGCAACTTGCTCCAGCAGTACTGTTAAAGTTAGCAAGGCGCTCTCGCAACCATCTCTGCACATTTGGTGTTCAACATCGAATCACCTTGTGTTGGGTTCCTGGACACAGCAATATAAATGGCACGAGACTGCTGATGCGCTCGCCAGGGAGGGCGCAAGTATATCTATCGAACTAGCTGAGAATCCTGTGGCTAGACCACTGGGATAAGTCAAAGAGGAGATAGATCGGATAGCTAAATACCTTGCACAAAGCAGATGGACAGGGCTGACAACTTGTAGCATCTCCAGGCAATTACGGTCGCTACTTTACGGCAGGAAAACCGCAGCGTTATTACAGCACAGTCGGAAGGAAGCATCACTGCCGTAGTCACCGGACATTGCCTGTTCGGTAGACACGCTAAACGTATGCAAATACCAACTAACGACTTCTGTAGAAGTTGCAGAGATGAAGAAGAGGAGGAAAGTATTCAGCATTTCTTGTGTGAATGCCCCGGCCTCGCTAGAAGAAGGTTCAATGCCCTAAGCGAACCATTCTTTAATGATCTGGAGGAAGTGAGCAGCCTGCAACTGGGTCGACTCACTAAGTTAATTAACAGCAGTGGCTGGTTTGAATGAGCTGTCAAGATTCTTCTACGATCTACGTCGCGTTAACCATCAGGAAGCTGATGCGGATAGGTTCCACAGAACATATGTGGTACCACAACGGTCCTTATGGGACTACGTGCGACTGTTTGGACAAGGCCAGAGGTCTGCCACTCTAACCTAACCTAACCTAACCTAACCAAAGAGAGGATGTAGCGAGTATCGACTTTTTATTATTTATATCATAAATTTGTAAATTTAAAAATATGTACCCCACGGCTCTATAGAATTTTATTTCTTTGTGTAAAAATAATCTTTAAAAACAAATAAACCAATTCTTGATGTAAATAATTTACAGAAAAGATCCTAGCAGTTTGTTAAAGTGGAAGCAGAGTAAATTTAATTCCAAGTTAATTCATTTAATACATACATTCCATTTAATCTACAAAGATACCCGAATCGCGTAAAGCGGAATGGCTGCTTACCTTACCAGAAAATGCGTGACAAAGCAAGTAGAAAATAATACAATTTTACATTAGGTAATAAACGGCTTTTTAGTTGGAAAGGATTGTTTTGCATCCCTTGTTGTTTTGTTAGTAGGGAGAAATAAAATTATTTATTAAAATTTAATTTTAAGAAAAAAATATTGTGAATTTTATTCCTAATTTATTATTAAATAATTGAAATGAAAACGTTATTTTTCATCTTTCCTTTTTACCAGTCTAACTTGAATGTTCATTTTAGTTTCAAAGTTTATTTTTAAAATCTTGAAGAAAATATTTTTGGAATTTTTTTTTGATATTACAGGCATCCGAAATACGATTAACTGCAATCAAGAAAAGTCGACGAACACCTATGCCAAGCACTTTACTGACAAATTTTAAGTCCCTAAATAGGGATACTGTTGTTTTATTAATTTAATAAAAAACAAAGTCGTTCTAAATTCCGTAGCAGAATCAACAATTTCTTCATTTTTCTTAAAAATTTTAAATATATATTTTTTACGTAATCAAAAAAGAAGAATAAATAAAAAGAATATTTGTTAAAACCGGAAGCAAATATCTTTTTTTAAACGGTGGATATGGAAAATAAGCTATAAAAATTAGCTCCATAAGAACAAACTGACGTTTTAATATGGTATTATTTGTATGCAAGAAGTTACAAATATTATACCATTGTATCTTCTTCAAAGCCATAATCGACACAACATTTAACAAAAGCTTTATTTATTTATTTGATAAAACATATTTTATTTCCAATATTTTTAAATTTTTGCACTTTTAACAGTCAAATCAAAAAAAAAACTCTCACACATCGGCCCCGCAGCGTGCAAGCGATTAAAAATACCCTTGACTATAAAAGTGCCAGCACCAAACGATTGCTCTTAAAACTTATTTTATTAACATGCTTAAGTTTTATCGCCTTTAATTTTTAACAAATTATATACCTACCGTCTAACCAAATGGCTGGACCATACTGTTGTTTTATTTTTATGAGTTTTGTAATCTTTATTGCTTGCCATTTAAAAATTTGGCTTAAAGAGAAAAGCTTTCAATTAACTGAATGCAAAATTTTAAGGTTTGACTGTTCACCCCCCCGATCCTGATTAAATTATAAGGACTTACGTAAATGACTCGCAGATGAACATACATACAGGGTGTTTTGTTGAAAACTGCCATGGCAACATTAACATTGTTTTAAATAAATCATTGGTTTAGTAAATTTTCAAATATACCGCCATTGACTTCCAAACATTTTCTGCCTCGTTTACGAAGGGCGCGCGAGGCTCGTCTCATTGATCCGTGCCTTTCTTTAATATTGAGTGCAGCACTAGTATCTACTTTTACTTTGTATACCCCACTTTTTAACCAACCCCATAAATTATAGTCCAACGGTGTGAGGTCTGGCGATCTAGGAGGCCAACTAATAGGACCACCGCGACCAATCCAAACCTCTGGAAACTTTTGGTCCAAATATTGCTTGACCCGATGATCGAAATGGGCAGGCGCTCTGTCGTGTTGATAATACATTTGAATTCTGATGTTTAAAGGAATCTCCTCCAGTAGTCCTTGCAATTCATTTTGTAAGACACTTAAGTAGTAATCCCCTGTGAGGCGATTTTTCAAAAGAAAAGGGCCAAATGAATTATTGTCGATCATGCCGCACAACACGTTTACTGAAAACCTGTGTTGAAAATTATTTTCGACTATTGCGTGAGGATTTTTGTCCGACCATACATGGGAGTTTCGATTATTGTTGATGTCGTCACGGGTGAATGTAGCTTCGTCAGTAAAAAGTATGTGCGGTACAAGATGACGATTTTTAATTATCCACTTACAAAATTGCATACGCTTGGCGTAGTCTCCAGGTTGAAAACTCTGTACACGCTGTACATGGTGCGGGTATAAGCCTTGCTCGTGAGGCGTATTGATCATTCTTTTTTGGGGAATCCCCAACTAAGTTTCGATTTTTCGTGAGCTGATCGTTGCAGCTTCTTCTACTAAAGCTACAAATTTTTCTATTTCTTCTAAATCCTGTCGAATGGCTCGTTCGTATGTTATATTAGCACTTGGAAGCGTTCCGGTTCCGGTCTCGCACAGTTTGTTGAAAACTCTGATAAAGACATTTCTGTTCGATGTTCTGTGATGTGGAAATCGTTGAAGATATTCTTCAGCAGCCGCTGTAGCATTCCCATTACACAAACCATTGCCCATTTAGTACCTCAAGGGGCTCCTAGAATTCTTTTACCATTTCTAGTAATTATTGAATCATGAATAAAAACCATATTGGCGTATTCGAGATGTGAATAAACGTATGGCATTTTATAAAATTTAAATGATACAAATCCGAAAGTTAACGGTGAATCAATGTAAAATTTTATACTGACACTAACAGGATAGTGACAGCACAACAAGCGGACAATAATAATACTATTTTTTACAGGAAAAATAAATTAATGCAATAATTTGTTTTTGAGTTATAATTTGAAAACAAAAGAACATTGGATAACAACATTTGAGTTTTTCTTATTATTTTGATGCATAGATTATACTCCCGACTTACCGCGTATAACATCACCATAGTCTAAACCACTTAAAATAATACACATTACAATCCTTAATTTTGTATGATTATACAAAACAAACAAATTAATATACCTAGGCAAACTAAAATGGTAACACATGAAATGGTACAGAAATAAGTAGATGATGTTAAAAATATTACAAACGCTAATGTAACAAAGAAAGAAGGAAAAAAACCTATCAAAATTTATCACCTTTAAGGGTGTTTCTTTAAGGTCGACGAGCGGCCATATCTCGGAAACTACTGGGCATAGAAACTCGGGAAAAGAAAAATGATAATTAAAGTGGCCATGAGACAATTCTGGAAATAATTTTTAAGTTCCGCATTTTGCCGCAAGAGGGCGTAATTGAAAAGTAAATTTTAAAATTTTACATAACTCCGAAAACTCCACATTAAGGTATATGTTTGATAACACCATTTAAAAGCTTGGACAATTATGCATCATTTTGGTCTTATGCTAATTGGCGTACCGACTTTAATAAGAGTGGGGGAAGCTGTTGCAAGTGTAATCATTTAAATCGCTGTAACTTATAAACGACTTATCCGATTTTAGCAAACTAAAGACTGTTTGGAAGAGAAATGTATGCACTTTCACTAATCGTGTTTAGTTGTCCATAATAGTTCTAAAAAAAAATGCTAGAGGGCGCAATTTTAAATTTTTAAATCATACGGTATAATTATGATACCATAATCGAAAAGTAGATGAAATTTGCAAGAAAAGATGTGAAGACCGCAGTTCGATATCTTTGTTCGTTTCAGAGTTATTGCCGAAACAATAATTTTTCATACAAATTGCGCCCTCTAGCAATTTTATTAGAAACTATCGTATACCATTAGCTACGACAATTGAAGGTTCTTCCAAACAAGCTTAAATTTAGCAAAATCGGATAAGTCGTTTAGAAGTTACAGCGATTTTAATGTTTACACTTTCAATAGCTTCTCCCACTCTTATCAAGTGAAAGTGTAAACATTAAAATCACTGTAAGTTCTAAACGAGTTAACCGATTTTACTAAATTTAGGCTTGTTTGGAAGAGAAAGGTAAGTACCTTCAATTGCCGTATCCAATGGTACAAGATAGTTTCTAATAAAATTGCTAGAGGGCGCAATTTGTATTATAAATTATTGTTTTGGCAATAACTCTGAAACGAACAAAGATATCGAACTGCGGTCTTCACATCTTTTCCTGCCAATTTAATTTACTTTTCGAATATGGTATCATAATTATACCGTATGATTTATTTTTTCGGAGTAAAATCAAAAAATGTATTGTTATTGCAAATTGCGCCCTCTAGCATTTTTTTTTAAACTATTATGGACAACTGAATACGATTGGTGAAAGTGCATACATTTCTCTTCCAAACAGTCTTCAGTTTGCTAAAATCGGATAAGTCGTTTATAGGTTACAGCGATTTAAATGATTACACTTTCAACAGCTTCCCCCACTCTTATTAAAGTCGGTACGCCAATGAGCATAAGACCAAAATGATGCATAATTGTCCAAGCTTTAAAATGGTGTTATCAAACATATACCTTAATGTGGAATTTTCGGAGTTATGTAAAATTTTAAAATTTACTTTTCAATTACGCCCTCTTGCGGCAAAATGCGGAACTTAAAAATTATTTCCAGAATTGTCTCATGGCCACTTTAATTATAATTTTTCTTTTCCCGAGTTTCTATGCACAGTAGTTTCCGAGATATGGCCGCTCGTCGACCTTAAAAAAACACCCTGTATAATTGTATTTCTAATAACTACATTAAAAACATAGGGTACATAAAGCACATTTTCCGTTTATCATCTTTTTAATCTTTATAACTTCGGTAAAATTTGATAAAATATGACGAAGGAATTCTACTGCCATGGAAAATGTGGAAATTATATGAATCGCAATCCAAAGAACCATCATTTATTTTTCATATCTATACAGCATCATTAATTTTATTGGCCATTCTATGCTGGATGGTTGGTTTAAGTATCTTTAGCTGTCTATTGAATACGTCATAAAATAAATAAAACTCAATAATATTGTGTTTTTGTAACTCGCATCAATGTTGTCAAGTGTAAATGACGAAAATAAACTGGTCAACAAAAAGATCGTACCATTCAATTTTTAGACCTATTTTCAAATTGCTGTAACTTTTTTAAAAATTTATATTTTTGAACGTAGTTTCCAAATTTGGAAAGGGCGATTTTTCTACTTTCACCTGTATTTAATTTATTTTAGTAGAATCAATATTATTATGATATACAGGTCGATCAATAGAGTGCTGCAAAAAAATAAAAAATTCGAGTGTGTGCCATTTCAGTGGTGATTTTTTTTGGTCGTTACAATATGGGTTTTTACCAAGGTAGGATTAATATCTCTAGCCGTTTTTGCCAGTTTTTTGATTGATGACCTCTGGTTTTAGATAGATCACTAAACGTCAAATTTTGGTAATCATTTTTTTAAAACGCTATTTCTGGAAAACGTATTGATGGATTTCAACAAGTTTTTCACATTCAGAAAGCCCATTTCATGGAGATATTCGTTGACCTACGTATTTTACGAAAGGTGAGAATTTTATTAATATACGGGGCCAACAATCACCAGAAACGTAACTAATTCTGAAATCTTAAATGTATGACCAATGTTTGGACGCCAATCGAACCATATGAGTCTATTTTCTTTTAAAATTGGCCGAGTTGAGGTTTGGGTCAATATCTCGAAAGAATTTCTACCGTTTGTCGTTCAATGCTGTATAAGTACCTGTAAAATACTCAGCAAGAATGCGTCCTGTATCATGGTATCAGGTCTGAATGGCAGTTATTCCCACAAGATCCTTTAAGTTTTAAACATTTTAAAAGATAAATTGTCAAAAATTTGACTTGACTTAAAAATATTTTATGACAATGACATTATTTCATCGTCGCTATAGAAACGTATTGCTGCTATAGGCACCTTCATTGTATAATTGACATCCGCTTAGCCTTGGAAATTTATCAATTTAATGAAATCCATCAATCCGTTTTCCAGTTTAAAAAAATGGTTACCAAATTGTGACGTTTAGTTATTTTAATGACTTTGTTGATCACCCCGTATATCAAATACTCGATCAAATACCCCAATTTATCTTTTAAAATGTTTAAAACTTAAAGGATCTTGTGGGAATAACTGCCATTCAGACCTGATACCACGATACAGGACGCATTCTTGCTGAGTATTTTACAGGTACTTATACAGCATTGAACGACAAACGGTAGAAATTCTTTCGAGATATTGACCCAAACCTCAACTCGGCCAATTTTAAAAGAAAATAGACTCATATGGTTCGATTGGCGTCCAAACATTGGTCATACATTTAAGATTTCAGAATTAGTTACGTTTCTGGTGATTGTTGGCCCCGTATATTAATAAAATTCTCACCTTTCGTAAAATACGTAGGTCAACGAATATCTCCATGAAATGGGCTTTCTGAATGTGAAAAACTTGTTGAAATCCATCAATACGTTTTCCAGAAATAGCGTTTTAAAAAAATGATTACCAAAATTTGACGTTTAGTGATCTATCTAAAACCAGAGGTCATCAATCAAAAAACTGGCAAAAACGGCTAGAGATATTAATCCTACCTTGGTAAAAACCCATATTGTAACGACCAAAAAAAATCACCACTGAAATGGCACACACTCGAATTTTTTATTTTTTTGCAGCACTCTATTGATCGACCTGTATATCATAATAATATTGATTCTACTAAAATAAATGAAATACAGGTGAAAGTAGAAAAATCGCCCTTTCCAAATTTGGAAACTACGTTCAAAAATATAAATTTTTAAAAAAGTTACAGCAATTTGAAAATAGGTCTAAAAATTGAATGGTACGATCTTTTTGTTGACCAGTTTAAAAGCATATTATACAGGGTGGTCCTTAAGTACATCAAGAAAATCTAGGATATGATTCCTGGCATCAATTTAAGTTGAAAAGTTCATATGGACTTATGCCCTAAAATGCTTACCCTCTAAGATACAGGGTGTTAAAATATTTTCCATTTTCCTTTAAAACTACCATTTTTTTCAAAAACATAGTAGAGACAACTTTTGTTCCGCTTATATCAGTAATGCATAAAAATGCATCAGAGTTTAAAAAAAACAGTGGCGTATCACATATTTTCACAAAAAAAATATTGATGGTATCTTCATGCACGCCACTGGTGGAAGTAGGCAAACCCTTTTTTAACCAAAAAGTGCAGTTTAATACGAAATCAATCGACATCAATTTTCAATACCGTATCTTCAAGGAGTTTCGAAATTTTAAAAAAACAATTATTTTTTAAAAATATTTTAACACCCTGTATCTTAGAGGGTAAGCATTTTAGGGCATCCATATCAACTTTTTAACTTAAATTGATGCCAGGAATCATATCCTAGATTTTCTTGATGTACTTAAGGACCACCCTGTATATAAATATATATTACAGTGTCACCAGTAAAGTCCGCATCATATGGGATTTTTTTTTATTAATAGCTTTATTTAAAATTTGACTTTGGCATCAAGTTCTGCTTCGATCGAGATGAAAATTAAGCAAAAAAATAGTAGTCACGTGATTCGCATTATCTGTAAAATTTTAATTTTTTCCAAAAAATAATTCAAAAGTGGGTTTATTTCTGAAAATATGGAAAAAAGTTATTAGAAAAGGGTTATTCAAATGCAGTTTCCAGCCCACATGCAAAATTTCAGCTGCATAAGATAATTTTGATTTTTTACCTATATCTTGTAAATTGCACCACTTTTGTAAAATAAGACTCAATGCAACCTACATAAAACTTCTTAGTTTTGACAATGCTTTATTTCAGATACATTTTCTTTAAAGTGTGTAAATGTGTGTTTTTCTACAAAATCAAAATCGGGCTATTAAAATTTGGTCGCATGTGATGCAAAGTTTTTTTGTTTTTGACCCTGTGTAAGGTAACTTTCTAAAATAAGTATTTTTGAAAACGTAGTTTGCGTCTGAAAGTAATACACGTTAACGTTATTATGACATAGCTTAATAATAAATTATAATATAGGGGTTTTAAATTAAATCGTTGAAAATAGATAAACTTTACGTTGTTAAACTAAAATTTATTTTTTACTTTAAAACACTTTACTGAAGACACTGTGTTCTTTTTTGTCTTAATATTAAGGTGTATTACATTCAGACATAAACTACCTTTTTAAAAATACTTAGATATTTTATGAAGTTATCTTATACAGGGTCAAAAACAAATAAACTTTGCATCACATGCGACCAAATTTTAATACCCCAATTTTGATTTTGTAGAAAAACACACATTTAATATGGCGCTACTTTAAAGAAAATGTATCTGAAATAAAGCATTGTTAAAACTGAGAAGTTTTATGTAGGTTGCGTTGAGTCTTATTTTGCAAAAGTGGTGCAATTTACAAAATATAGGTAAAAAATCAAAATTATCTTATGCAGCTGAAATTTTGCATGTGGGCTAGATACTGCATTTAATCAAACTTTTTTTAATAACTTTTTTTGATATTTTCAGAAAAAACCCCACTTTTGAATTATTTTTTGGAAAAAATTAAAATTTGACAAAAAATGCGAATCACATGACTGCTATTTTTTTTTTGCTTAATTTTCATCTCGATCGGAGCAGAACTTAATGCCAAAGTCAACTTTGAATAAGGCTATTAATAAAAAAAAATCTTATATGATGTGGACTTTACTGTATATAACAGTTTTTTTTATACGGGTTAGTGTGCCTACTTCTGTGATTAGAGGGTAATTTAAACTCGGCACATGCCCCAGATACAAAACAAAAATAGTCAAACTCGGCACTTAAAGTAATAAACTATTTATGAACCTGATAAAAGGCATATTTATACAGGGTGGCCCTTTAGTGTGGCAAAGTACAATAGCTCCGTTACTATTTCAAATACATTAAAAATATTAATACAAAAGTTGAAGGGCAGTAAGTGACTTATAACGTAAAATTATTTTTAACTCTATAGGGTGGCTCAAAAAAGCGGAACAAGAAAAAATGTACTTTTTTCAAATGGAACACCCTGTATATTTTTACATTTTTAAATTCCACATAAAATTACAATTATTTTTTATCAAATACATTATTAGTCTATACTTTATAGTTTCCGAGATATTGACTCTTGAAAAGTGACATTTTTGAACTTTGACAGCTTCTAACTTTCTAACAGTACGTCTTAGAGCAAAACGGCTTACATGTCCCTATCTTCAATTTTTATTATCTTCCCAAAAAAATCAACTTCCGGTTAAACCGGATGTTACTCGAAAGCTGGAAATATAGTTGTTCCGGTTTAACTGGAAGTTGATTTTTTTGGGAAGATAATAAAAATTAAAGATAGGGACATGTAAGCCGTTTTGCTCTAAGACGTACTGTTAGAAAGCTAGAAGCTGTCAAAGTTCAAAAATGTCACTTTTCAAGAGTCAATATCTCGGAAACTATAAAGTATAGACTAATAATGTATTTAATAAAAAATAATTATAATTTTATGTGGAATTTAAAAATGAAAAAATATACAGGGTATTCCATTCGAAAAAAGTACATTTTTTATTGTTCCGCTTTTTTGAGCCACCCTATAGAGTTAAAAATAATTTTACGTTATAAGTCACTTACTGCCCTTCAACTTTTGTATTAATATTTTTAATGTATTTGAAATAGTAACGGAGCTATTGTACTTTGCCACACTAAAGGGCCACCCTGTATATAAATATACAGGGTGATTCAAAAGTACTTTGACCAACTTCGGGAGGTAATTGCTGGCAATATTTTAACATGAAAGTTCTTATAAACAGTGGTCCTTGGCGACTTCGTTACGGAGATACAGGGTGTTGAAATGTTAAAAGAAATAGTAATAATTTTTAAATAACTCCTTAACGAGTAATTTTTTTTTATGAAATTTTGTAAATTAAATAAGCATCTAAGGACACGTATTTTCAAAGTACAACACGTTCGTAAATTTAACCAGTGGCGTCGGTACAAAATGTCACTATCATATTTTTTGTGAAAACCACTGAGTTTTATTTCTTCAGTTTTGTTATTTTTAATGGTAACTAACTGTCAAATATATTTTAATTTATCGACAAAAAAAGTATTTCCAAAGCCGCCTTGTCAAAATACAAAATATTAAAAAATAACATACTAATAAATAAATATGTATGCCACTGAAAACGTGTTATACTTAGAAAATAGGCATCCTCAGATACCTTCCTTATGCATATACATATTTGTTTATTAGTAAGTATGTATGTAGGTATTCGTTAAAATACTGTAATAAATATTTCAGTGGTTGATCAGTTTAAAACACATTTTTTAATATTTGTGTATATTCAAATAAAATAATCATTTACGCTTAAACCGTCCCTCGTATCAAAAAAACCCACGTGATCTTTTTTGTTCTAAATAAAGGGGAGATTTATAAGAAAAAAGTTAAAATAAAATAGGTCAGTGGTGTAGCATAGTTTCACAAAAAATATGATAGTGACATTTTGTACCGACGCCACTGGTTAAATTTACGAACGTGTTGTACTTTGAAAATAAGTGTCCTTAGATGCTTATTTAAATCACAAAATTTCATAAAAAAAATTACTCGTTAAGGAGTTATTTAAAAATTATTACAATTTCTTTTAACATTTCAACACCCTGTATCTCCGTAACGAAGTCGCCAATGACCACTGTTTATAAGAACTTTTCATGTTAAAATATTGCCAGCAATTACCTCCCGAAGTTTGTCTTTAGACTTTTGAATCACCCTGTATATTACAGTGTCACCAGTAAAGTCCGCATCATATGGGATTTTTTTTTATTAATAGCTTTATTTAAAATTTGACTTGGGCATCAAGTTCTGCTTCGATCGAGATGAAAATTAAGCAAAAAAATAGTAGTCACGTGATTCGCATTATCTGTAAAATTTTAATTTTTTCCAAAAAATAATTCAAAAGTGGGGTTATTTCTAAAAATATCGAAAAAAGTTATTAGAAAAGGGTTATTCAAATGCAGTTTTTAGCCCACATGCAAAATTTCAGTTGCATAAGATAATTTTGATTTTTTACCTATATTTTGTAAATTGCACCACTTTTGCAAAATAAGACTCAACGCAACCTACATAAAACTTCTTAGTTTTGACAATGCTTTATTTCAGATACATTTTCTTTAAAGTAGCGCCATATTAAATGTATGTTTTTCTACAAAATCAAAATCGGGCTATTAAAATTTGGTCGCATGTGATGCAAAGTTTATTTGTTTTTGACCCTGTATAAGGTAACTTTATAAAATAAGTATTTTTGAAAACGTAGTTTGTGTCTGAAAGTAATACACGTTAACGTTATTATGACATAGCTTAATAATAAATTATAATATAGGGGTTTTAAATTAAATCGTTGAAAATAGATAAACTTTACGTTGTTAAACTAAAATTTATTTTTCACTTTAAAACACTTTACTGAAGACACTGTGTTCTTTTTGTCTTAATATTAAGGTGTATTACTTTCAGACATAAACTACGTTTTCAAAAATACTTATTTTATGAACTTATCTTATACAGGGTCAAAAACAAATAAAGTTTGCATCACATGCGACCAAATTTTAATACCCCAATTTTGATTTTGTAGAAAAACACACATTTAATATGGCGATACTTTAAAGAAAATGTATCTGAAATAAAGCATTGTCAAAACTAAGAAGTTTTATGTAGGTTGCGTTGAGTCTTATTTTGCAAAAGTGGTGCAATTTACAAAATATAGGTAAAAAATCAAAATTATCTTATGCAGCTGAAATTTTGCATGTGGGCTAGATACTGTATTTAAACAAACTTTTTTTAATAACTTTTTTTGATATTTTCAGAAATAACCCCACTTTTGAATTATTTTTTGGAAAAAATTAAAATTTGACAGAAAATGCGAATCACGTGACTGCTATTTTTTTGCTTAATTTTCATCTCGATCGGAACAGAACTTAATGCCAAAGTCAAATTTGAATAAAGCTATTAATAAAAAAAAAATCTTATATGATGTGGACTTTACTGTATATAACAGTTTTTTTTATACGGGTTTGTGTGCCTACTTCTGTGATTAGAGGGTAATTTAAACTCGGCACATGCCCCAGATACAAAACAAAAATAGTCAAACTCTGCACTTAAAGTTATAAACTATTCATGAACCTGATAAAAGGGGACAATCTACTCAAAAACATATTTATATGGTATTTTATAGGATAATTTTATTTTAATTATGACACTTAGAAGAACGTATTACAATTAGAACTTTTATTTTAAGTAATTACAATCATAATAATGGGATATTATTTTGACATAATGCAGTTTTGACAAACCATTATTTTTATATGCTGTAATTTTAGCATTAATAAAATCATGACGTTTCTTAGTGGCTACATTTTTATATTTATGAGTTTGGATAATGCTAGTGCATTTAATATAGATTTCGGTTTGTACATTAAGAAGTGTATTAACACAGATAAATAGAGAATGATGTATTTAGTACATAGATACATTAAAATGCGAATGAACCGATTCTCAAGCATTGGTAGTTTTATTTAACGCAGCAGACGCATTAGCCCATATATTAGTGGGAAATTTCGAATTACCTGTCAAATAATTTTTAAGAAATTTTCAAAAAAAGAAAGAGACAATTGAAAAGTTCATTAGTAATAATTCCAGGGTCAGGTACGCAACACCACTTTATGCCGAATTTGTCGTTATAAAAATTTAAAAACGTAAAAGGATTAAGGTATTAAGATGTGCCGAAATTGATGTTGCCCCTGTTTAGGTTTGTTGACCAATGAACAATTATATGTTTCTGAAAATTTTTTGCATTAGATATAGCAAGTTTTTTCCTTTTTGGTACAATGGATGGTATCTTCTAGTAAGAAACTTACTTTAGTACATCCGGACAAATAAGCAAAATAAAAACTGCATCGAAAAGAATACACTACTTTTTTATTTATAAAGTTTACAGCGTCTTACGTAGTGGTGAATATAAACTGTCATTTTTCGACCTTGTTAACTTCTATAGGTGATGTATCTATCTAAAAAAATAAAATAATGGTTAAGCATTAAGCTATTAATAGCACAGGGGTTGAGGAGTCATCATTGGTTTTGGATAGTTTCCACTCGGTGTTGTCGAAAATCGCCACGGCTCACAGAGGTACCTGGACACCTATAACAAAATATCGCCAAGGGTCTTTTATTTATAAGATAAGAAACAATTTTATAAAATTAAAGAAAAATTTTTGATTTAAAAAAATACTATATATTTTGAGAAAACCATTACAACATTAGAGCTTACTATTACCAATAATACATAATATATAAACAAAAAATACTAATTTATTGCACAATAATGAGAAATGCATTTTACAAAATGGAAACGAGATATAGAGCCATTTTTTGTACAATTAAATTTTCAATCTCTCCTACGTACTCGATTTGGCCTCATTCGCAATATTTCATCGACACTTTGCATTTTGATGTAAGTTTGAAATTGAAAATCCTTAATTAGAACATTAATAAATGTATACAAATCAGGGTGATAACTATAAAATCCAGAATTAAATTTAGAATGAAAAGACTCACAATCATTTATAGTTCTTTCAAAATTGCTAAAATTTTTGGCCACATTGAAGAAGGGGATACAGATTCCTCGTCTATATAGTTTTCTTCTAAATGGTCGTAAAATTATTCTCGCAGGTCCTCATTTTCTGGCATGGAAGAAGAAGAAGAAGTATAATATGTTCAATGCCATGGTCACAACTCCAGAGAATTTGTTGCCATCTAAGGCGTCCTTCGTCATATCTGGAACCCCTATTTTATTTTCTTATAATGTTACTTTATTTTGTGCTATGAAATAATTGTAAATGAAATAAATATCATATTTATCTAGTAACTAACCAACCCGGCATTTAGTAACAAACTGGTAACAATTCGCTTTGGAAGCAAATCCGTGGATAATTCGCTATAGCTATAAATTACTATGCAATTTAGCGATATTGAATCGGCTTAATGAATAATAATGAAAATTTAAAAATGTAATTTAAAAACTAGAGTTACCTAAATCAACTTACGTTTAAAATAGAGTTTCACACTGTTCCAATTAATTTTCTCGCAGTAATAAAGTAATATAATTTCTGGCTAAATTTAAATCCCATTGGAACTCGATTTTTATAAAGCGAAAAATTTCTAGACTCTGACTTATTTCTTTCCATTTTGCAGATTTTCTCTCAGGGTGATAATTTAAATTAGTTTTTTAAGGTTTAGTAATATTTCAAGCTGCAGACCAGGAAATTAACCATTTACAGGACTTAATCATATCAATCCACTTAGTGCCACTGACGAAAATAATTTATTTTGAAATTTTGCATTTATGCAATTTTTAGACAATTTTTAATAATTGAAAAATCCGCCAACAAATATGAGGAATGATATTAAATTTTTTGTTTTAAAATTCTTCATCAAATTATATTAAATAATATATAGGGTTACAAAAAATTTTGTTTAAAATGGTGCATTTTTGACACCCTGTATAAAATAGATAAAATCTATTTAATTTATAGCATCCCTTGACCTTTTGCCATTAATCACACACAATGCCGTAATTTAAAAAATGCTATTTGATTGTTTATTGGATTTTTTACCAGGGGTGCAATACTTTTTTTTTATTTTAAATTTATTACTTCTAAACTACGAAAGCAAATTCAATAAAATTGTAAACAATTATGAAGGACACTAATAGAATCATGAAAATATAAAAAAATACAGTGCGTCCCATTCAAAAAAAAAAACAACTTTACGTTATCACACTTTTTTGGGCAACCGTGTACATGCGAAAATATTTTCCTAAAATACGTCCCATGTTTCAGTTTAAGTTAGCACATGAATGAAATTCCTAACTTAATTCGTTAAGGAGCCATGGAAGCCTGGCGCACTATTGCGGGATCCTTTAAACACGTTCCTTTTTAATTCTTGACAAATTAAGACTGCATTTTCCAAAAACACCGCGTTTTCTGGTAACACATTATTTATACCCAACATACACAAAAATATTTCCTAATTTAAAAAAAATCTTTAAAATTAAATACCGTGCGAGCAAAAATTATTTGCATCAAAGAGGGCCTTGCATCTAAGGACGTAATGCTTAACCGTAGAGCTTAATACCTGTTGGGTGTCAGTAACTACCTAAATTAACAATCAATCAGTTATTCCGTCATCTTTGACAGTCGTTACAAGTAATTTGATTCATCGCTAATTTTTCCAATTTCTTGAACAATTCACACAATGGGCTTTTCGGAACAGCACAAAACATTCATGGTTGAAGCGTATTTTCGAAACAGGGTTAGAGTAAATGGTGAGTGGCAATACAATCCGGGTTTGTGCATGGACGATTTTTACGAACATTTTCCTAACGTTGCTTTTATTGCTGGGGTTTTTTATCATTGCCAGAAAAGAACCGTGGCTGTGTTTAGGGAAACACGTTCTATACAACACAAAAAAGGACCAGGAAGACCATCTGTAAGAACAGAAGAACTTGTTGCCAACGTTCGTGAAATAATGCAAAATATAAGTATATAAGACGCCTGTCCCAAGAAGTGGGAAGATCTTATGGAACATGCCGTACTATTCTTAAGAAGAGCTAAATTTATTTCCTTATAAAGTGCAAGTATTCTAAAAAATACAAGCCGCAGATTTTGAAAGGAATTACTCTCAATGGTTTACCCAAAATTTATTGGAATGAAATGATTTATTAGACCTGACATTTTTTTTTCTGATGAAGCCTCGTTCCACCTCTCCGGTTATGTTAATTCTTTACAGATTACACGCATGTGGAGTAGTGAAAATCCCCATTTTTTTGTAGAGTTGTAGACCCTCAAAAAATTGGTGTCTGGTTAGCTGTTTCCCGAAGAAGAATTGTTGGTCCTATTTTTTTCATGACACAGTTACAGCACAGCGGTATAGAGACAATATTTTGAATCTATTTGTGGAGCAATTACTTGACGACGAACTACGTTTTGGATATTTTCAACAGGACGGTGCAACCGCCCATACAGTCGCCAAAACTATTAACTACTTACGCAATTTTTTCGACGACAGATTGATCAGTTTTAGATCAGACACTGAATTTCCACCTAGATCACCTTGTTTAATGGTTATGGATTACTACGTTTTTCCTCATTTAAAGAACACTATTTTTAAAACACCAGCTGCAAATTTAGAACAATTACAAGAAAGGATTATCCAAGAATGTGGTAACATTTCTCCAGAGATGCTGGTCAACACTTTCGAAAATATGAAGAGACGTGTGAATTTATGCTTGGAGCATGGCGGTGGCCAATTTCAGTTCAATATTTTTCTTTTTCTTTCTGTATATTCTTACTTTGTCAATTTTGTAAACAACAAAAAGAAATTTGTATTTGTCTACTTATTTTATTACTCATTAGTTTGGCATATCATGTCATAATATGAATTTGACAAAATTTTAACCTAGATTTGGTTAGATATATCGTCCCCATATCATTGTGATCTAAACCAAGCCCTACGATTTTTAATCCAAGCCCTCTTTGATGCAAATAATTTTTGCTCGCACGGTAATTTTATGTTCAATTCCCCCAAATTGGTACTTTAGGAATTTATTTTATACTTTTATACGGACCATTAAACAATTATACCTACCATTTTGTTCTGTATATTTAAAACAAAAGGGGCAGTGAAACGTGGTGTTATTTGTAGTCTTTAGGTTTTCATTGTGTAGAGTTTCCTATTTTCATATTTCGTCCTCCGAGACTCGGAGATTTTCCACTTGTCGTGCAAACCGTTTTTGTAATTTCATTTTGTGATTTTCTATTTTTCGTCATCTGCAGCGGAAAATGTACTTAATGGTTCTTATAGTTGTTCTTATTTTATGAATTACTTCTTCCTGCAATACAAAATATTATCATTATTAAATTGAAAAAGTGCTTAGTCTTGTTTCAATTAAAAAAATCAATGTAGGAACCTTTTTCTGTTACAACTGAGGCTAGTGGTTCCCGAATATTTGGACCCTTTTGAATTCGGAAATTCCGGTTCGTTGGAACAACTATGTAGTTATATCAAAAAAATATATTTTATCGGACTTCCATTGTCTTTATTTTGTTACTTAACAAAACCTTTCGGTTAGTTAGTATCTCTAACCGGTTTCAAGTGTAAACTAAATTATAATTCTAAGGCTACTGTCTTAAATACTATCCATGTGCAATGAAGCTTGATGACTCCGCCTACGTGCTTATTGGAGAGTGTGAAGTTTGAGTTGTTGGTTTTTGACAAGAAGAGGCTTCCAGATATTGTGGATATCTATACTGGGTTTACTAAATACATGGGTATTTTGTTTCATGAAAGCTGCTTCTTTGAATTTTCGTTTCCGCCAGTGTTATTCCGTGTCAAAAACCTTGGCTTCTGACCACTGTATATTATGTTGGTTGGTCCATACATGTTCCGCTATACCTGATTTCGATGTTTCACCTCTTTGAGTATGTTTTAGATGTTCCTTAACTCGTAAGGGAAAAGGTATTTTTGTTTCTCCAATGTACGATTCGTTACACTCGCATCTGGAAGCCTCTTCTTGTCCAAAAGCAACAGCTCATACTTCGCAGTCCAATAAGCACGTAGGCGGAGTCATCAAGCTTCATTGCACATTAATAATATTTAAGACCTTTTTGCCTTAGAATTATAATTTAGTTTACACTTGAAAACGGTTAGAGATACCAACTAACCGAACCGTTTTGTTAAGTAACAAAATAAAGAAAAGGTAATTTTTTTAATATTACTTCATTGTCTACCACCTTCAAACAAACTATGTAGTTATAGGTAGGGGTGGGCAAAATAATCGATTATTCTATTATAGATTTTAAAAAATCGATTACCTAATCGATTGTTCAATTGACAAACCTCGTATACGACTGCAAAAATTTGATATCTGATAAGTTCATTGGTTTCAGAGCATGCAGAACCTTTTATGAAGAATACATCTCAGTCACTTCAGCTGAGTGTAACAAACGCATTTTAAAATGTTGGAGAAAAAACAAAATCTGAAAAGGAAATTTTTAAAGAAGACTTATGCAAGGTTTTAGACGCAGCAAACATACCTTTAAAAAAATTACAAAATCCTCAATTTAGAGGATTTTTGCAAAAATTTTGTAAACAAACCATTCCTGACGAGTCCGCACTTAAAAATAAACATATTTTTTAGAACCCAATGTGTTTTATTACCTCACTTTACAATAATAAATTAAGAAATATTGCATACCAGTATGCATATTTGTTAAAAAATGCAAATAAATGTATGTTTTAAAGGCAAACAAGATATGTGCATATTTTGGCTGAATTTAAGTGCATATAAACCGCCCTTCAATCGTCAGTTTCAATGACAAATAATAAAAATCTGTGTTGTCATCAGCATGTTTGCAAAAAGACTTTCAGTGATATGCGATGAAATATTAATCTGAAATACTTTCAGTTTAAATTCAGGATTTATAAAAATACGCCAATAGTTATACTAATACTAAGCAATACGTCTTTACTCCTTATTTTTAATTAAATTTAGAAAATGTATGAGACTCAACTGAAACGCTTTGAAATGACATCAATTAATTAAAGCTAATTTTATCTCACGATATTAATACGTCCCGAAAGTGACAACCATGTTATTCCTCGTTCCGACATATATCTGCTTCTCTTTCCTTCTCGAGCGGTAGCTACACATTTCACTGAACAATTAGCATAGTTATCGCAGTTTCTGACAGACAGAAATATGTTGCTCAAAATGGCAATATGGGGAAAATTCTATTTGGGATCTAAGTAAGCGAATATACGACGGCCAATCAATATTACACATTAAAATCATATGTTTGTAACTTTACATTACAAATCAATAAAGTTTTCTCTTTTGTGAAGATACTGACTGATTTATATTATAATATTAGAGATAGCAATTATTCAATTTTTAAATTTTTTTAAATTTAATTCCTATTAGATGGCGCTAACACTCATTTATTACCTACCGCCTGTTACCAATTACTGGTAAATAACTGTTTGTAAAAGTGAGCCGTTCTATTAGGTTTTCGATGAATTCAAACCCTTTATAAGGATGGAACTGAAATTCTTTCTTGGGGCAATCAAATAAGGGAATTCGCACCAGTGCTACAAGATGCCTTAAAGATATTATGGTGAAAGGTCGTCTTCGACTCGGGATAATTTTCTATCAACAAAAACATGAGTGAATCCGAGAAAAAAAAATTCGGGAATTAATTCTGCTGCGTGGGAGATTCGGTAAAAAAATTTCAGAGTTTTTCTTATTGTAATTTTTTTGCTAAAATGCTACAAAAACATATTTCCGGCGGTTTAAGTTAATTGTAACTAACTAGAGTTTTAGAAATGAAGTTCATTGTAGCCGTTAGTAACTCATTTTTATTACTAAATCATGAGAAACATTAAATAACAAATTTGTTATCTGAAATCAATTGTCTTTATAGTTATAAATTCAAATAAAACTTTAAAAAACATATTTCCGATGAGTTTAGTTTAATATGACGCACTGTATTTTTACAATAGAAGCTGATTTTACTTGTTAGTAACTAAGGTTTGTTACTAAAATTTCAGGAACATTAAAAACATTAATTTGTTTTCAACCAAAACATCTGAAATTACATGTCTACAATGACATAGTTTCAAATAAAACTTCAAAAAACATATTTCCGATGAGTTCAGTTAAATTTTTTATGTGTCTTTTAGCTCCGGTGTTCGATATGTATAGCAAATTGGTTAGTATCAATACAAATTATAAGTTAGCAACAAAATGTATTTTGATTTTATTCTGAGTGACTTTTGCCAATAGATATAAAGCACTTTATTTTTGACAGAAAAATTATCACTTATTAATTTCAGTAAGTTAATAGGAACTAACAAAATTATCGCGATAATCTCCTGTTGCTATAAGCAACGTAAACAAAAAGGAGCCTTCTAATTCACACTTCTTACAATCTTGACTGCTGCGATAAAAATAAGACATCACATCACAACTTCTATGAGAAATCTGAAAGATGCTATTGTGTGAATACACCAGAAATACCCTTGTTGATAGAGACCAATATCAACGTCCTGTCATAAAACTTAACTCAAAATATTAAACTAATGGACAAACAAACGTCAACGTCTTGGCGTCTTCTTATAATTTGACAAGCAAAACGAACCTCAAATTGTTTAGTTGAACTCCGTGTCGCTGACTTTAGGACGCCGCCTGTTCAAGTCCTTACCCCTCGGAGACACCCCACCCCACCTGTTGTCTTCCACACTTCTTTAAAATCGAGAAGGGTATGTCCAGTCCATGCTTATCCATGAAAACGTAGTAAATATTTAATTGTCAAGCCATATCTTGTTTGTGACAAGCTATTGAAATTTGACAGATATTTACTTAACATTTCTTGGCATTCCAAAACATCTTGTTTTTGAAGTTATAGTATTTAATACGATTAGGCCCGTTGCACACTTACACGGCCACCGTCCTAACGGCACCGTTTATACGGTTAAGGGATTAGGCAGCATATTATGTGACATTTCACACGCACCGGCACCGTGTACACGGTTTCGTTCCACCGTGAGCCCCCACTACAATTCACGGCGCCCGTTACCATGTTGACGGAGCGACATGACCAGTAAAGTTTTAGATTTAATTGCACATGTACCACGCTTACGAAATTTTCTTGGTTCATTGGCGGGAACATAATTTTATTTAGTATATTTTATCATAATCATATTTTTCGCAATGGCATTAGATATAGATATGGATATGATTATATCTTTGGTGGAAGCAAGGCCGAGTATTTGGAACAAAACAAGTTCTATGTAGAAGTATATGGACAGAAACTGCACAAAAAGTGCCTGGAATGAAATATGTTTGGAGGTCAATCCTGATTTTGATTGTAACATTTCCATAGGCTGTATGCACTATCTTGTATATGTTATATCTTGACGTTGAAGCGAATTTTTTAATCGTTCGTGTAGGTCATCAAAGCTGGATATGGACATCCTAAAATAGTTAAAAAAGTTTTTTTCGTCTTCCCTCAACTGACCAAATAGTACAAAGAATGCACTGAATTGTTTCCTTCCCATATTGATGGGATGAACCCACAAAATTATGTTTGCCGTTCTTCGTTTTTTGATACACTTGTAAGACTATAAAATCGCCACAGCACGTCTATGATCCATATATACTCGAATCAAACTGACGAAAACCGTGCATGTGTGCAAGGATAACACGAACGTGGTTAATCGCGTTAGGATGGTCGCCGTGTAACTTTGCAATAAGCCTTAATCAGCATACGGACCAAATAAAAATTTACAACTCCTTCTGAAGAGTAATGATGAGAAAAATTTTAAACTTGATGAAACATGTAGACAATGGTCAAACTTTAACTAAAAACAATTTTCGTTTTAGCAAAAGGCCATCACATAAACATAATTTTTTAAACGAAAAAAGCATATCGGACAAGTGTGTAACTATTTTTTATATTGGAATACACAGGGATCCAAGTTCAATGGATACCCTGGGGTGGGTAGACCACGACGGCCGTTTCGTCCTTATTAGGACTTGACGGGCAGCCATAACCCAAGCAATTCCAAAAATGACGGAAAAATGCACTAAAATCCAGTATAGGGAACGCTATTTGCGTTTTCACCGAAAACATCTGCCATTTTGCAGACAAGAAAACAGATCAACGCTGGCACCCACCAGAATGCGCGCAATCCGTTTGAGTTTTAAGCCATAAAAATGTTTAAAAGATGATATAGTGTCCGCGAAAATAATTAAAAGAAAAAAGAAAATATAGTAGCATATCGGACAAGTGTGTAACTATTTTTTATATTGGAATACACAGGGATCCAAGTTCAATGGATACCCTGGGGCGGGTAGACCATGACGGCCGTTTCGTCCTAATTAGGACTCGACGGGCAGCCATAACCCAGGCAATTCCAAGAATGACGGAAAAATGCACTAAAAGCCTCCTTGCAAAACCAAGGCGGTCATCAGTGCACCGTAGCGCCATCCCATGGAATTCACTCCAATATAAAATATAGTTACACTGGTATAATCGAAAGGTAGACAACTAAATAAACCACGAAGTGCAACCACAATCCAGTATAGGGAACGCTATTTGCGTTTTCACCGAAAACATCTGCCATTTTGCAGACAAGAAAACAGATCAACGCTGGCACCCACCAGAATGCGCGCAATCCGTTTGAGTTTTAAGCCATAAAAATGTTTAAAAGATGATATAGTGTCCGCGAAAATAATTAAAAGAGAAAAGAAAATATAGTGGCATATCGGACAAGTGTGTAACTATTTTTTATATTGGAATATACAGGAATCATTCTGGTGGGTGCCAGCGTTGATCTGTTTTCTTGTCTGCCAAATGGCAGATGTTTTCGGTGAAAACGCAAATAGCGTTCCCTATACTGGATTGTGGTTGCACTTCGTGGTTTATTTAGTTGTCTACTTTTCGATTATACCAGTGTAACTATCTTTTATATTGGAGTGAATTCCGTGGGATGGCGCTACGGTGCACTGATGACCGCCTTGGTTTTGCAAGGAGGCTTTTAGTACATTTTTCCGTCATTCTTGGAATTGCTTGGGTTATGGTTGCCCGTCGAGTCCTAATAAGGACGAAACGGCCGTCGTGGTCTACCCGCCCCAGGGTATCCATTGAACTTGGATCCCTGTGTATTCCAATATAAAAAATAGTTACACACTTGTCCGATATGCCACTATATTTTCTTTTTTCTTTTAATTATTTTCGCGGACACTATATCATCTTTTAAATAATTTTTTAAGTAACTTTTTTAGGGAAATTTTTGGATTATTTTAATTCATTTAATTATCATAATCAACTTTTAATAGTTTAAATACTATTGCATACTTTTTCAAAAAGTAAATGTTATCCGTAAAATTAAAAAAAAAGTTACTATTTGGTAAAAACTTTCGAACATAAGCTGTATACCTTCTCTCCTTTTGCATCATTTTTCGGTGTTCAAAAAATACCAGAATAAAAAGTAAAAAATAGCGGAAGAAATTGCCCAATTAAAAAGCAAATACAAATTAATCCAATGCAATAAAGACATTTGAATTTTATTGTAAGAGTTAAAAGCGAAGCGTAATTTATAGAACAATAAATGAATCCCTAGAATTGTTTAATTTAATATTTTGTCGTTAGAGTATTCTACAACTGCTCCAAAGGGAATTTATAATATTTGCTAAGTGTTCTGACACACTTGACTTCATTTGTAAGATGGAAACAAGAAGTGCATTAAGTAGTATTCATTAAGCAAACTGCCAGTCTCTAAAGGTTTTTAGAAAGCATTTTATTTTATTACGACTTATAGCATACAGGTTGTTTATTATAAATTTGGCCTGCATCTTTTGTGCTTCGTTCCCTGTTGCCAATGGGTCAGCTCACCTTGTAACATGTATTTGCCACTTTTCATCGTACCCTTTTAGACCTGGGACATTATTTTCATTCATATGGAGCTCGTGGAACAAAATGCCCTAAAGCTGATTTTTGCTACAATGTCTAGCTTTCTTGCTCCTGATTAACATACTGAAAGGTCCCACTCCTCCGATGATGCAAACCATCCCGAAAGGTACATTTTTTTAGTTTTTGCTACATATCTCGAAAACTGTAGCTTTTGGTGAAAAATGCTCCAGATCCAAAAGAAAGCCAATAAAATTATCTACAAATTGGTAGATATATGTATATATTATAGTGTGCACCTTAGGTCTCCATCGTATAATTCGTATAGTTGCATACGATGCAGGAACTTCTTAACAGTCATGTGTCCTGTAAGAATTCTTGTGATGGTTCTCAGCTAGTTTCTGCTCATTAGAAGTTTCGGGTTAGGGTCCCCTATGAAAGATTTGCTTTAGTTTAATCCCGTCTGTTGTTCCAGTTGATTTTGTATGCATCCTTTGTCCACCGTTTTATGGCATCCCATACTGTGCACTAATAGTAATTCAATATATTTGCCAAGCTAGTTCCCAGTGTAGAAAACAAGCATGTTTTCTCCGCGTGATTTGGCTAATATTCGTTGAGAGCGGTTCTGTGTATGTAGCCTCAAATAAAAAATCACCTATATTATCCGATTTTGCTACCTTTACTGAGAAATCTCTTTTAAGGTAGTTACTTTAAAAAAAAAATTAAACTCTACCATCGTCAACATTCTGGCCAATCAAATCTATTTATTTTATTATATTAAATTGACCCCTTCAAACAAACCCGAACAAATCCAACTATTTTCTAACATATTAAGTGAATCCCTCTGACATCGCGAACTACTGCAGTTTTGTTCACATCGATACCCACATTGTGTATGTTTATTTATAGTTTTATATCGAAGAAGTTTCAGAAAGTAGGATTCCGCTCCTAACTATTTAGTTGCAACAGACGACAAACTTATTTTAATTCCTTGCCGGCAAGTTTGCAATAAAATCAGTCAGTGTTCGTTTTCATTATTTGCTTAAGGTGTTATCAATAACTTTAGTTAAACAAGTTTAAGTCCTAAGGGATTAATTTACTAATAATTCTTTGAGGCTGTATCTTACTGCATTAATGACCCATGGCATTTACTAAAGCGCTGTGCCTACTTATAAATGAGCCTAAGTTACCAAGATAGTGTTTTGTTTTTTATTAATGCTGTAACCACGAAATACTAAAAGAAGTTGTAATATAAAGTTAATATTGTTAGTGTGCTATGTGAAGTTTAGAAAAATGTTGCGTTCAAATATATGTCGGGTTCCAGAATAAGTTTAATAAGTAACTAGCAACAAAGTAAAGTTACCAGGTTTAAAAATAGATATTATAATTAAAGGTAATATGGCCGCCTGATATAGACTTTGAGAGAGATGTATGGATAAGGATAAAAAATCTAAAAAAAAAGTTACTAAAATCAAGCTTGCCTTGTATAATAATGATGATAAAGATGGGGTATTTGATGATAAACATAAATTTGTCGTTTTTTAACATGTTTCCTTGTTTACTCTTCTTTATTTAATATTGATATTTGGTTTTTCAATTATTCTACATAATTTTTTATTTAATGCAGACCCGTCTACAATATGTCTAAAGCAGTTCCCTTTTGTACAATATATTGGTACTACCCAGCACTAAATATTAATTCGAGGTACCAAGAAATAGTCAAACTAGCAAGGAAATGTAAATTTCCCATTTATAAAAACTCCGAAGGACGAATTGGTGAAACTGATTAAAAAAATGATTATGGTAGGTCAAAATCTCACGTGTTGAACTTTTAAGTGGATAGTTCCCTTTTATCACACTCACTGTTGGGCGGTGTAGTAACATAATGTGTTTTTATCAAAATAATTTTCAGTTTCTCATTCCATTGTCTTTATTTTGTTGTTTAACACATTTGCGTTGGTTCTTTGGCTTCTGACCACTGCATATAATGTTGGTTGGTCCAAACATGTTCCGCTATACCTGATCTCGAAGTTTCACCTCTTTGAGTATGTTTCAGATGTTCTTTAACTTGTACGGGAAGAGGTCTTTTTGTTTCTCCAATGTACGATTCGCCACACTCTCAAGGGCTTTGATAGATACAATTTTTTGTGCTGCTATTACTGCGAGGTTTTACTTATGTAAGAAAGCTTCTAACCGTATGTACGAATTTGAAGGCTGTTGCGATGATATACTTTTTGGTTGTCCTCCAATTTTTTCAGAAATCTTATTCAATAAGAATGACAAGTAGACGTTTCATAATATATCATAATATACAAGGTCCAAACGGGTGTCTGCTCAGATTATATGAGGGGAGGGGGATACTTCCTATGCAATGGAACAACAGTTTCACCAAGCATGTAGCTTAACACAAATTAGTTATATCATTTATGACGTGCTATCTAACAAACCTGGAACCTGGAACCTGGAACTGTATAAAAATTAATTTTTATCATTTGCCATCTCCTGTTTTTCGCTTGTTTCTGTTGTCATAAATAAAATGAAACACAAGTTTTAGTTTCACATACCTGGATATAAGCAATTTTAAGTCGTTATAAATATTGAATGAAATAAAACTTAAGGATTCAAAGTGTAATTTGATGCTGTTCTCTAGGTCCCTCACTCCATCTACATACCAATATGTAGTGGGCAGGATATTGTGGATAGTATGGTTGATTTGGGGATAATATTGGATCGCTCTCTTGGTTTGGTACTACATATCACAAATATTAAGAGGAAGGTACTAAATCTTCCAGAAATTTAACGAATCCACGATCCTTAAAGTCTTTGTACTGTTCTTTGGTAAGATTCAATCTGGTCTGAGAAGAGATGGCACTAAAGACTATATATACCCAAGAAAGGTTGATATGGTAGCTTTTAGTATGATGTCAAAGGCATGAACACTTAATATGTACTGATGAGAACAACAGAGTTTAAAACTTACTGGAAATAGTATCCTACCGATACGAAGGGCTTCAATTTCTTTAAAGTTTTCTGGTTAGATAATTTTTAATTGGAACATTTTTGCAATCATACACGAGGCGATTAGCATGTGTACAAAACCCTTTATTACCAATAAACCCGAAGAAACTTTACAAAACGTAGTTGACAATGTGTTCGAAAACATTAAAACAATTTATTTTTAAAGTTGTTCTGAAAACTCATTTTTTAATTTGAAAAAATAATCATCCAAAAAATGTAATAAAAAACTACAGCAACATTTATTATTTTCACTAATTATTGTTTGATAATGAATTTTTATAAAAACACCTTACCTGCATTAAATTAAAACACATGGCAATTAAAGCCATCCCCAACATCAGGTACATGTAACAAAAAACAAATTTTAGCTTCAGCATTTCCTCAATTTTTCCTTCTCCGTAAATTTTATCACCAGGAACGAAGTCCCCAAAGCCAATAGTACTAAGAGAAATAAAGCAGAAATACGAAGCGTCTAGGAATGTCCAACCAGACTCATATTCCCATTTGTAAAAAAGGATAGCTCCTCCGCCAATATACCTAAAATAATAAAATATTAAAAGTTAATATTAGGCGTAATCTCTGAGCTTTAATTTTGTAATTCCGACTTGTCTCGGAATTAGTATAATCCTAACTTTAATCTCTTGATTTTTCTCGGGCGTTTTTTGGCAACTAGTTAAAAACCACGCATGCGCAGAGAAAAATTGGAAATCGGTTGACAATAATTGCTTGTATAAACGAAACGTTTCCTTGTCAAAATTAGGCACACCAATATTTTAATAGTATATTAAAGTACACGTTTCATAAGAAGCGGTTTTAGCGCACGCGTCTATTTTAAAAAACGAGCCACAAAGTGGCGAGTTTTTTTATTGACACGTGCGCTAAAACGCCTTAGGAAACATGTGATTTATACATTTTTTTCTATTTCACCTTTTATAATCAAGAAAAATACATTTTAAAAAGAAAATAAATCCTTCAAATTTTGTAAATTTTTATGTCTAAATTTTATGTTGGTAATACTATTTTTTTATCATAGTAGCCTTTGGACAACAAAAATTATTTTGCAAACTGTCATTTTTTGATTTATTGACCAATTTTCACCACGAGATTCTAAAGTTATTTTAGCGATATCAGATTTGAAATTGGACGGAATACGTTGTGTGATCCTTGTACATTCGGTACATATACAGAGCGTTCGGAAATTCGGGAGATTTTGCTACTTTTTTTCGAATTTCAAAAGACGTGATTTTACGTCACGGCATTGCAATTTAGTATAGGGAAGATGGAAAATTCAAATAAAGTTGAAGTTAAAATCGACATTGGAAGGTTAGTAGATTGCATTTTGGATAGGATTTGGCAGAAAATGATAGCTTAAAGCATCTATAAAAGATTGATTTATTGATTTATGCAACCAACATACATGACTGTTATCCACACAGAATAAAAAAGTAAGTTATCAAGCTATTTTTCCTCTGCGAAAAATGGGTTTTCTCGTAAATCACAAAGGCCGCGCAAGTCAATAAAATAAAACATTTAAATGTTACCAACATCAAATAAAGAAAAAACGCGTATCGAAATAGCTTCATTACGATACGCAAATGCGTATCGTACTGAGCTTATTATGAACGTGAAATAGAAAAAAGTATTTTACGTTATTGTTGCTTATCATAATTATAAATGGAATGTAATATTTAAGCTTGCAATTTTGCTATGCAGATGTTAATTTCGCCTACGCATTCAACATGTAAAATGGCACGTTTTGCTGGTTTTGTCACAATTTAAATGTAGCTAAATAGGACTATGATTTGTAATCTATAATATGTAAAATTTAAGCTGGATGTTTAATATTTTTATTAAATTTAAATTTAATTTATAACTGATATAAATATATTTTATTTTGTAATTGGTAAAGAACGAATTTGCATTGCTTATTTAGCAAATTCCAGGGGTGGATTTACCACGACGTTAAGTATGTAAATTAAATTAAAAATTCGCGTTTTAACTAATGTAATGTACAGTTGTATTCATAAAAAAGAGTGCAAGAATTAGAATGAGAGGTATAAGTGTTGTCATATTTGCGTAAAACCGGCTTGTCTAATTGATTGTTTATTGGAGGTTATCACACGTCATAGATTATCAAACATGCAAAGCACTGGCGTCGATGCAATTAATTTTAAAACTGCATGGTGGTAACGTTTGATACACTTTGACAGAAGAACATAAAAATGCCTCGTCAGTTGTCTGAAGTTGAAAAGGCTCAAATTGTATCAAGAATCAAAGAAGGATGTTCAATCCGTACTGTAGCGCAGTTGTATAATAGAAATAAAAATACTATATTGAAAATTAAGCAATGCTGGGAACAAGAAGAATCCCTTAAGTGAAAAATTAGTTCAGGTCGTTCCAAACGTTCCAACCCTGAACAGGATGTTGCTTTTTTTTGGGATATTTAAGAAATAATCCATTTGCAACTGCAAGGGATGCTGTTATTGATACATACAGCATTTCTTGCCTCCCAACCTACCGCTAGCAGGAAAGTCAAGGAATCTGAACTAAAATGTCGCTCAGCTGCGAAAAAAATGTTTCTTACCGAAGAGCAGCGACAAACAAGGATTATTTTTGCTTTAAATTATATATACCGCAATCCTCAATTTTGAAACAGGGTCATTTTTACTGATGAAAAGACGTTCCAGTCGACTTATAACGGACAAATTCGTATGTACCGTCCAAACTACACATATAATAGATTTACGTCTCAAACCGGAGGTAATATAGTTTCATGGATTCGGTTTGTGTTGTATTTGTCCTACATTTAAATTGATAAATAGAAACCAGAGTTTTCTTTCTAACCTGTGAAATATGTTTCCACTTACCCTACCATAATCATAAGACAAACTGTAATAGGAACTGTAACATTTTGTACATCATATGACTCATCTGTGTAATTAGTCAGACCTTCACTTGTGATCGATCCTCGAGGACCCATTTCAGTCATTTCAATGTTAACCTGAAACAAAGAAATTTGTCATTTTAATAATTTAATTTTAGCGAATGAAATGGGAGTGTGCCGTATTTTGCTAATGTTACAATGAACTATAGCAATCTTAACAATGAATTCGTTAATTAGAATCCCGAAGCGTGCCTTTTATTGTCGAAATTCAAATTGCCTTCCTTTATGCGATAGTTGAACTTAACGTGAGTTCAAAAATGTGTATCAGGATGGGACTGTGGTAGTTCTACAAAAAAATATTTATAAATATTAATATTCTTCTAAACATCACTGTTAAACTTATATTTTATTTGTTTATTTATTTGCACAATTAAGATGCCAACAGGCCAATGGCCCAAGCTTGGTACCCACGATTTACAATATTGTGTACAGATGTATACTTATTACTAAGATTGTAATATTATCATTAATTCATCAATCAAAATTAAGAATCTACGTCGTCGTACGTTAGTTATGATTTCTAAGCCTTTTTTTAAATGTTGATAGAAGTAAATTAAACAAATCAATATTGTGGTGTAAAGTATTATAAACTGTGGTCTTTTTAATAATGGTTGCTATGAATTTTAAGTTGACAGTGGTCACAGTTATAATGGAATCACTGATCTGTTTAGTTACATGCTGACAGAAAAAGATAAAATCTTGATAAAAGCGCGTTGGCAAGAAAGAAACAATGGTGCAAAAAAAATAGTAAATTTTGAATAGAAATTGGAAAATATCCAGTGTTTCCAGACTTCTAATATCGGAAATTTTGAGAGAAAGAAAGGGAGTGGGAGGCCACGCAGTGTAAGGACCCAGAGGAACGTGGAAACAGCAAGAAACAATATTAGTAGCTCTGTTAATTTTCCAGGAAGTAGTAAAACCCCAAAATGATTGAAAAAATTTTTGGGCCCACCGTGTAGATCGTGCTATGATTTATAAAATATATATTCCGTAGCCGACATTATAGCACTATAAGAACACTTCAACTAGCGGTCACACGTCTTCGTCTATGTAAGTTTATGGCGGTGTAAATTTCGTTACCGAAGCGCTCCATTATTTAAGGTATTATCTAAATGTTTCCTGCAAATTTATGACTTGTGGAGATTTCTCGACAGAACATCTATATTATTTTACACAAGTTCAGAAAAATATTGGTTAAAGTGTATCAAGTACTATAGGGGTCTTTATTCTCTCTTAACCATGATCATAATTTTTTTTTAAGTGCTCAGTTGGATTTATCTTTTTATACTGATGATTGTGACCTTATGGTCATTCACTCTTTCTAGTCTGCTTGCTGTAGTAGCTGCGACTATTGGTACTAATTCCTTATCTTGATAAAATTAGCTTTTTTCCTAATGCTCCTGTGTGGGGTTGTCTTTCTTGTACATAGCTTAACTATTGGCACTTACTCAGGGTTTTGATTGACAACTTAAAAAGTTAATACCCGTGGCTAAGCTTTTTCCAAAAAAAAACTACCGGCTTTACTAAAGTTATTCCCAAGTAACAAACTCACACTGTATAAGCACAGTGGATCGACACTGTGAAACATAAATAATCCTTACAGGTCATCGAATAAAATGTATAGATTACTTAAAATAAACGAAAATTTATATAAAAAAGGTTTCAGCAAATTTATTTCAATGACTTCCCAATTGTCAATCTCGCACTTACAGTAATCCCCTTTCAACACTGCTAAATCTGTACCACTTTAATATCATCCTATCCCCTCTTTGCCTTTCGCCCGAAAATCTTATTGGCATAAAAAGTGATGAGCTAAATCTGACAAGACGCCAGTGTCCTGGAAAATGAGAAATTTACTAGACAGCAAAAGTTCTGCAGTTGTTGTTTTCGTTTAAAATACCGCGTGGCTACTTTGAGCACATTTCCAACTAACCATAAACAAAACTATGGAGGCAACAATGAAAATGGAACAAAGAAAATATATATACAATTATAAAAGTCGATTCGATTCGTTTATGGTATTCGTTTATGAGTCGAGAGCTACTTGCATCCCGATTGTAGTCATATGTGTATGTACCGTGCGAGCAAAAATTATTTGCATAGGGTCTTGCATCCAAGGACGTAATGCTTAGCCGTAGAGCTTAATGCCTGTTGGGTGTCAATAACTACCTGAATTAACAATCAATCAGTGTTATTCCGTCATCTTTGACAGTGGTTACAAGTAATTTGATTCATCGCTAATTTTTACAATTTCTTGAACAATTCACACAATGGACTTTACGGAATAGCACAAAACATTCATGGTTAAAGCGTATTTTCAAAACGGGGTTAGAGTACATGGTGAGTGGCAAAACAATCCGGGTTTGTGCATGGACGATTTTCACGAACATTTTCCTAACGTTGCTTTTATTGCTGGGGATTTTTATCATTGCCTGAAAAGAACCGTGGCTGTGTTTAGGGAAACAGGTTCTATACAACACAAAAAAGGAGCAGGAAGACCATCTGTAAGAACAGAAGAACTTGTTGCAAACGTTCGTGAAATAATGCAAAATACGCCAACAAATTGTATAAGACGCCTGTCCCAAGAAGTGGAAAGATCTTATGGAACATGGAGGACTATTGTTCTGAAGAAGCAGCTAAATTTATTTCCTTATAAAGTGCTAGTATTCCAAGAAATACAAGCCGCAGATTTTGAAAGACGTAAGAATTACTCTCAATGGTTTACTCAAAATTTATTGGAAATAAATGATTTATTAGACCTGACATTTTTTTTCGGATAAAGCCTGGTTCCACCTCTCCGGTTATGTGAATTCTCAGAATACAGGCATGTGGAGTAGTGAAAATTTCCATTTTTTTTGTAAAGTCCACATTGCACCCTCAAAAAATTGGTGTCTGGTTAGCTATTTCCCGAAGAAGAATTGTTGGTTCTATTTTTTTCCATGACACAGTTACAGTACCGCGGTATAGAGACAATATTTTTAATCCATTTGTGGAGCACGAACTACTTTTTGGATATTTTCAACAGGACGGTGCAACCGCCCATACAGCCGCCGAAACTATTAACTACTTACGCAATTTTTTCGACGACAGATTGCTCAGTTTTCGATCAGATAGTGAATTCCCACCTAGATCACCTTGTTTAACGGTTATGGATTACTTTGTTTTTCCTCATTTAAAGAACACTATTTTTAAAACACCAGTTGCAAATTTAGAACAATTACAAGAAAGGATTATCCAAGAATGTGGTAACATTTCTCCAGAGATGCTGGTCAACACTTTCAAAAATATGATGAGACGTGTGAATTTTTTATGCTTGGTGACCAATTTCAGCCATTTATGTAATTATTTTCCTTTTTCTTTCTGTATATTCTTACTTTGTTAATTTTGTAAACAACAAAAATAAATTTGTATTTGTCTTCTTATTTTATTACTCATTAGTTTGGCATATCATGTCTAATATGAATCTGACAAAATTTTAACCGGGATTTGGTTAGATATATCGTACCCATATCATTGTGATCTAAACCAAGCCCTACGTTTTTTAACCCAAGCCCTCTTTGATGCAAATAAGTTTTGCTCGCACGGTATTATCTATATATAACCCCAACTACATTAAACTCGGTGTATGTATCCAATTAGTCTTACCCACCATATCTTACCTGCGCTTAAAAGTCTAACCAACTTACTCCTTACCAATGCTGTAAGTAGGTACACAAGATTTAAAGTATTTATATAGATTTACGTTTATCATTAGAACAGTTACCTTTTTAGTAATAAATCATTCACATTTATTTAACAAAGATATAGTCACACGCCGCCACAGGATACTATTTTCCCGGTGGGGTTTTAAACAATGATTGAATACACTGTTGAGACTTATATTTAGACATTTACGATGTGCAAACATCTTTTATTTTAGCCGTTTAAGTATAACAGTATGTACTGATAAATCCAGAGCCATTCTTAATATTTTCAACCTTTCAACAGCTTGGTTGCGGTACGAAAAGCTAATGTTATTGGCTGTAATTTATGAAAGCAACATGTGGTTGCAAAAATCCATATTGCTATAGTAGTTGGTGTATTTTGAAAACGATTTATTACGTAATATACAAGTCTACTTACAAAACATTTTCACCGTCATTTGATGGTTTGGACGTAAATTAGAATAATAACAATTCCCTATGCCCTATGTATTCAACAAAAATGTACATCAATGTTGCTGTGTACACGCTATCCTAGCGGAATGACGAGAAGTCATGCTCCAGTAACAACATGGGATAAAAACACATTTTTTTCATTCCACTATAAATTAAAAATAATTCACTTTTTGGCTAAAAAATGTAATTAATTATTCTTCACATCTCCGTTCTTCCATGATAATATTGGTAGGTGTCGTTGTATGGCCTATCGATGCACAGAAGAATAAATTTATTAAGTAAACAACAATATCCCAGCCGAGGCGCCCTCATCCACCCGAATACCATTACTCAGTTCATTTTATGGTGCCGTCGAATACACGGTGAGTTTTTTGTGTGTCGCATGTGTTGCAATTAGTACATTGCCTAAGAAAAAGAAAATTGGCGGACATAGCATAAGAGATGGGCATCATCAAAAGCACCGTGGCCCGTTTAGACAAGACATTTATACCATCGGGCAAATTCTTTGGTATTCCTGAAAACTTGAAAATAGTAAACATCGCGGTGACCGCCTTGCTAATCCGAACGCATGGTACTTTGGTACTACTCCATACGAACGTAATTGCTTATTTAGAGCTATGAAGGGGTACTTATATTTAATTTTAAATCCCTTTTTAGGCTCGTGGGCTTTATTTGTTAGTTACTGTGCAATGCCTTAATATTTATATGTTTTGTCCTCATCTAGTATATCTATCTCTTCAAGCAGTCCATGATTTTCTTCGGTTCTTCCTCTTAAGAGCGGTAACCCCCTTTACCACAATGAAAATTGCCGAACGTTTTGCTGGTCAAACGAAAAGAAAAAATAAAAATTGATATTTAGAAAATAAATTCTACTTTAAATACCCCATCCAGAAAAGTAAATGACGATCGAAAATATTCCCAAAATTTTTTTTAGAAATTTTTTTTATTTTTAGTAATTTTGTAATATCTTAAACAATTCTTTATTGGTCAAAAGCAAAATGACTTTCCCGGGTGTAGAATGTTGTACCAAACAATTTTTCTTAAAGCCATTTTTCAATATCGGCCTTACTTTTTTCTCAAAAAGTTTGGGCGCGTAAAGTGAATTTAAGCGTGTAAAGTGGGTTTACGCGCCCAAACTTTTTGAGAAAAAAGTAAGGCCGATATTGAAAAATGGCTTTAAGAAAAATTGTTTGGTACAACATTCTACACCCGGGAAAGTCATTTTGCTTTTGACCAATAAAGAATTGTTAAAGATATTACAAAATTACTAAAAATAAAAAAAAATTCTAAAAAAAATTTTGGGAATATTTTCGATCGTCATTTACTTTTCTGGATGGGGTATTTAAAGTAGAATTTATTTTCTAAATACCAATTTTTATTTTTTCTTTTCGTTTGACCAGCAAAACGTTCGGCAATTTTCATTGTGGTAAAGGGGTTACTTCCTCTTAAGACATTCAGAATTTTATTGCGTACTTGTCTATAAGCATATTTTAATTTTACCTTTGAATAATTTTTGAAGAATTAGTGAAATAACTTTCAATTCAGTATTCACTTTTTTTTTAAAGCACGAAATTCTTCCGTAATAAAGAAAAATTACTGAAATAGAAAAAAATTCTCCATATACAGTTGTATTCATAAAAAAAAGCGGACACGAATTAGAATGGAGAGGAAACCTTAACCATATTTGCGTAAAACCGGCTTATCGCATGTTAAACGTTATTAAAAATGCAAAGCATTGGCACTGGGCTTTAGTTCAATAGAATAACAAAAATATTTTTTTAATTTTATAATAATATATCTTAACAGTTCTATAAAAATTACCAAAACAGAACAAAAAACCTTTAACAAGAATACATAAAATTTGATATTTGGTCATATATCCCTGTTTTTCTATTACTTGAGCCAGTCTATAATAATTGACTAAATTATATTTGATACTATATTTGGATCAAGCTCTTCCCAGCACGCATGTATTATTTCTCATAAATCTTCTGAATTTTGTGGCCTAAAATTTCCATTATATATTTTTTTTACGATTATACCCCAAATATTTTCAATTGGATTAATATCGAGACTGTAAGCGACCCAAGGCAGCACTTCCACATTATGGGTTTGAAACCAGTGAGTGTCAATGTAAACTGAACAATTATCTTGTTGAAATATGAAAGTATTATTGGGATATATTTGCTCAGCAGATGGTAACAATATGTTTTTTAAAATGTTAATATAATTTTCGGCATTAAATCTTCCCTCTATTCGCCAGCAAACACCAGGTCCATGAACACTAATCCAGCCCCATACATTTACAGAGACACGCCCATGTCTAGAAGTGAGGGGGTTAGTATATCGCTCTTCGAATCTGGTATTGTTTGGACGGTACACACGAAATTGTCCGTTATAAGTCGACTGGAACGAACGTCTTTTCATTAGTAAAAAGGACCCTATTCCAAAATTGAGAATTGCGGAATATATAATTTATAGAGCAAAAATAATCCTTGATTGTCGCTGTTCTTCGGTAAGAAACATTTTTTTCGCAGCTGGGCGACATTTTAGTTCAGATTCCTCGACTCTCCTGCTGGCGGTAGGTTGAGAGACAGGAAATGCTGTATCAATAACAGTATCCCTTGCAGTTACAAATGAATTATTTCTTAAATATCCCAAAAAAAGCAGCATTCTGTTCAGGGTTGGAACGTTTGGGACGACCTGAACCAATTTTTCTCTTTAGGTATTCTTCTTGTTCCCAGCGTTGCTTAATTTTCAATATGGTTTTTTTATTTCTATTATACAACTGCGCTATAGCACGGATTGACCATCCTTCTTCGATTCGTGATACAATTTGAGCCTTTTCAACTTCAGACAACTGACGAGGCATTTTTATGTTCTTCTGTCAAAGTTTATCAAACGTTACCACCATGCAGTTTTAAAATTAATTACATCGACGTCAATGCTTTGCATATTTGATAATCTATGACGTGTGATAACCTCCAATAAACAATCATTTAGACAAGCCGGTTTTACGCAAATATGACAAAACTTACCTCTCACTCTAATTATTGCACGCTTTTTTTATGAAGACAACTGTACATTATGCGTAACTAATAATTTAATAAACTTCTTTTCTTAGCAAAATCCGCCTCCTCATCATCGCTTTGTCGCAACCTGCTAATTCAAAAAAGAAAATCCGCCTCACGAGACGGCATCAAAAACCTCTCCATATTTATTTACGCGCTCCTTCAGGTTTGTCATTTATCAATATGGCCTTATCCACGAATTACACGCCTGACATTTTTTATTTAATAAATATCACTTCCCTGACTGACGATATGGGTGAAAAATGACATAGCATTTAAAAGCCGGCGTGCCAGGAAGTGGTACGCCAACTCGTGTCACATTTTTATCTCTTTGATGTAAAAGTTGTGTTTTTGCACATGTTATCTTAAGTAATTTTTGTTTATGTGTTTCTAAGGAATGGGCTATAAACGTGACTGTTGCTATTTTGTGTCATTCTTTCAACTGAGAATGTGAAATAAAAGTTATTGGTTTATGCGCTTCAAATTATAAGGCGCTATAGCAAAATTTAAGGCTCGACTGGTTAGCCACATTTAATTTATGACATAAATTACATTACGGCTTCTGATTAAGTTGATATAAAGTAGGTAAGTGAGAAAAATGACAGCAATGGTAGTATCATCAGCAAATAATTTATAATAAATAATAAATCTAGGAGAGTAGGCAACATTTTTGGTTGCTATCAACGTTTTGTTGACTATCTTTGATAACATCTGCAGCTGCAACTTCTGTATCTCCAGATTTACGAAAACCATATTGAAATGGAGAGAGCAGGAGGAATTTTTTTTCTTCTAAAAAATCTCAACGCTCAACGATAATTAGTTTCTGATACATGGTACCTCGCCACCGTGTATACAGGGTGTTAATTAATGTCATGCAGATATTTCAGGGGATGATAGTACTCGTCAAAATAGGAAAAAAAATGCAAATATATGCATGGTCCAAAACGCCTTATTTTCGTTATACAGGGTGGCAAAGTTTCAATTTTTTTCTCGTATTTTGCGTTTTTTCTCTTATATTCTGCGATCATTGTTTCAAATTTGGAACATTAACCCTTTTTTAAAATATCTACTATAAAGTATCAAAATTGCCGGTCGCAGTATACAGGGTGTTACATTTTCTTGAATCGGCTACAATTTTATCTTTCAGAACTTTTTTTTTGGCTCCCTGTTTGAATTCCGGTATGAAATTTGAACTCTATGTTCCTTTGTTTAGCGTTCTGGTCTCTTGCACTATTCTCGTATCTGTGACCGTTTTCAATTTATTTGCAAAAAGATCCATCGATGAAAATTAAGTGTAGGCGAAATAACGCAATAATGAATATAAGAAAAAAATAGAGTGTCTGTCAGTCCATGAGGCGAAGACTTGATTCGTGCATTTTAGCAAGAAGCGGCCGTTTTCAACAGTTTCTATAATTTTGTTTTATTTTTATTTGATTAACTAATAAAATGTTTTGATACACAGCTTTTTACTCTGCGTTATTTCGCCGACACTTAATTTCCATCGATGGCTATTTTTGCAAATAAATCGAAAACGGTCACAGATACGAGAATAGTGCAAGAGACCAGAATGCTAAACAAAGGAACAGATAGTTCAAATTTCATACCGGAATTCATACAGGGAGCGAAAAAAAAAGTTCTGAAAGATAAAATTGTCGCCGATTCAAGAAAATGTAACACCCTGTACACTGCGACCGACAATTTTGATACTTTATTTTATATATTTATATACAATTATCGCAGAATATAAGAGAGAAAATGCAAAATACGAGAAAAAAAATCGAAACTTTGCCACCCTGTATAACGAAAATAACGCGTTTTAGACCATACACATATTTGCATTTTTTTCTTATTTTGACAAGTACTATCACCCCCTGAAATATCTGCATGACATTAATTAACACCCTGTATAGGGATGTAAATTTCATAATAATTGTTGAAAACTGGTAGTTCTAGCAAAAACTGAAAGGGGACTTTTGCACCGCACTTGCTTAGTACCAAATAAAAAGAAAATCCATAACAGTAAACAGAAAAAGTTTATTTCTCCAGAGACATTTTGTCTTATAAATAAACAAAGGTCACAACACACTCTTTTCCAAACAGTCCCCCAGAAACGTACTACTTGGTAACCATACTCATGGATTAAGTTTCTGATCAGACGAAAGCTCGTACATCCACAGGTTTTGATCGTTGCCAACAAAAATTAAAAAGTCAAGCAATAAAAAAACAAATTAATCCTTTCATATTTAGTTTAGTTGTAATTACAAGAAACAAAAACCGAGCACAAACTGGCATCGCGATTTGTTAAATGACCCATCTTTACAAAATCTATATAGGGACATTTGAATGTTTCTACATCAGCTGTTCAAACATGTGATGTCTAAGTATCAATTGTCAAAAATTCTTTGTTACGATTACTCGATTTAAAACTATATATACTACTCACTTCAGGAGAACCGCTGTTGCTTGAACTGTTTCTGGATCCATTTTCGGAATCGTCATCTAAAAACATTTGTTGATCTCTTTGTATACGTCTTTCAGCTCTCCGTTTAGCTACCTGTCAAAAAAGAAATACAATATAATATAGTATGTTTTCAGTTTTCAGTAATGTTTATGTATATTGTAGACTATAGACCACCGCAGCCACAGAGGCGGCTGTGGACTATATAAATCAAATCGCTGTCGAGGGACATATTAAGTTTATTGTTCCCGTGTTTAGGTCTGACAGCCTGCGTTGGTGTGTTTGAACCGTTAATGTTAAATTATTTATCTGATAATTGAGAAATTTTGCAAACACTTTCACCAATTATTTAAACGCAATTAACGGGCACAGCTACACAGTGAAAAAATCAACTGATTTACCTCAAGAAATGTCGGATTAAAGTTATTTGATTATTTTAAATTTTATTTAACTCGCCATAATTTGCTTGTGGAAGATCTATATACAGTGAGGACCTAAAGTCCGTCCCCCCCCTCTAACTTCTAAACCGTTCGGTTAATTTTAATGAAATTTTGAACGATAATATTTGAGCGAGTCTTGCACTTTTTGACATACCAATGACAGCTTTAAATGTCAAGATGACAGCTGGGTCCGCTTTTGGAATATTTTTTTAAATGGAACACCCTATATATTTTTACATTTTTAAATTCCACATAAAATTATAATTATTTTTTATTAAATGCATTATTAGTCTATACTTCATAGTTTCCGAGATATTGACTCTCGAAAAGTGACATTTTTGAACTTTGACAGCTTATAACCTTCTAACAGTACGTCTTAGAGCAAAACGGCTTACATGTCCCTATCTTCAATTTTTATTATCTTCCCAAAAAAATCAACTTCCGGTTAAACCGGATGTAACTCGAAAGCAGGAAATATAGTTGTTCCGGTTTAACTGGAAGTTGATTTTTTTGGGAAGATAATAAAAATTGAAGATAGAGACATGTAAGCCGTTTTGCTCTAAGAAGTACTGTTAGAAAGTTATAAGCTGTCAAAGTTCAAAAATGTCACTTTTCGAGAGTCAATATCTCGGAAACTATGAAGTATAGACTAATAATGCATTTAATAAAAAATAATTATAATTTTATGTTGAATTTAAAAATGTAAAAATATATAGGGTGTTCCATTTAAAAAAATATTCCAAAAGCGGACCCAGCTGTCATCTTGACTTTTAAAGCTGTCATTGGTATGTCAAAAAGTGCAAGACTTGCTCAAATATTATCGTTCAAAATTTCAATAAAATACACCGAACGGTTTAGAAGTTAGAGGGGGGGGACGGACTTTAGGTCCTCACTGTACATATAGGTGGCAGTCAATCTTTGGTTTTAAACGTGTCGTTCGCGCGGTGCCGATTCATTTTGTCTTTGTGTGTTACGGTAGATGGTTGGTTATAAGAACACTAATGACGATTTTTTACAGGTTTGCTTTTGCAGAAAAAGGATTTCTAATCTTCATCTTAAGTATGTATGAAGAAATAGTCCATGCTTAAGGTGGGAGTATCAACATGCTTGCCAACCTATAACCTATTTCGCGTAGATTTATTTAAGTTTTCTAGCTTTTATACAAAATTTAAAGAAAATCAGTATAGACTTGGTAATCTATAGGTAATAATTGACATATTTAATTAATATCAAGGAATTTAATAACTTATTTTAGGAGAATTGTATAGCGAAAAATATCGGGTAAGATTTTTTTTAACATTATTATGTCATTGTCACTCATTGTTCTTTCACTATACAATTCTCCCAAAATTAGCAATGAAATAAATTGATATTTTTGTAATATATCAGATACTACCTAAATAATGAACCGACGATATTGATTTTTTTTAAATGTTAGTTATTAAAATAATAAACTCAAAAAATCAACGCGAAATAGGTTATAGGTTGGCAATAGATTGAATGACGTTGAGAATTCAACCTTAAAGTGGAGTTGAAAGTATGGGAAAGAAAGAAAAAACCTAAAGTCTTCCTCCACAAAGTTTAATAGAATAAAAATTCTCTAGGGGTCTCTACATTTTTCGAACGTAGAAACGTTCCTCGTCTGGAGACAGAAAATGTATTTAGTGCTGATGGTTTTACCAGAAGAGAAAATGGTGTAGAACCTTAATGGAGCTTTCATGGAATTAAAAAATTGATGTGTAGAAGAGACATAATATAAAAAAAATTGATAAAGGTCAAACCATACTGAGTATGTTAAAAAAGTTATTAAAGGGGGTCTAAACCAACCAAATAAACTGGGCAAGAAGAAAAAACCTTCCTAAAAAGAAGGTGCCGAAGATTATTTAAATTTTTTTTATAAAACTTTTCAAGTTTATGTCAGCAAGACATTAAAGGGATAAAATTGTCATATTATGAAGATATCACAATAAAATTATATTGCAAAAAGTGTTTTCTCAGTATCCCACAAAACACTTGATTACATAATATATTTACATAATATATTAATACAGTTTATTATTACGAACTATTGATACCGACATCGACATCCCTGAATCTATGCTAGATAGATAAAAATTTAAGAAACATTCACTTAAACTCATAAGGTTATAATATATTTCTTAAATTCTTATTATTTGTACACTTACACCTGGGCACCATCTACATAAACAAAAATTTGCGTAAATCCATTTGAATGATCTTGCCATAACATCCCCAGTGTTTGAAAGATATAGGAGGAATAGCGGCATACCAATGATAGAGTATACAATACTAGCAATTTTGGCACTAGGGGACCTGGGCCAAATATTTCCATATCCTAAAACAAATAAATAGTTTAGAGATATATGTGACAAATGACCATAAAATTTCTTTGACTTTTGTATAAAATATTTAAAAAGTTATTTAATTATATAAATCAGACCACTTCAATATGAATTACAATACAATACAGTACAGAGCCTAATGGTACTGTCTTGTCCAAAACCTTGGCTTCCGACCACTGTATATAATGTAGCGTATTTCCGGATTTGAAGGCGGTTTGGATGTTATAATTTTTGGTTGTCCTTCTAATCTTTTTAGAAATCTCCTTAACCTAAGATATTGCGAAATTCCTGCTCCTCGTTCGTTTTTGTATTGGTTTTGACTTCGCGATTTTTAGGTTTTGACATGGTTTTAGTTACAGAAAGTTCAAGGTAACCGTTCTGCTCTACATCTTTCTTGATATTTGAAATATCAATATTAAGGTCTTTCGGATTGTTGCAAATGTTAGAGGCTCTGTAAAAAAGGGTTTGAATTACGCCCTGTTTTATGGAGTTTAAATGATTTGATCCGTAGTTAAGATATTACCCCGTGTGAGTTCCTGTACACTGACGTTTTTATGCTTGAGGCGCTTCGTTTGACGTTTGTCTTGTAGCGTTCTGAAAACGATATCAACTCATTTTTACCGTCTGTCCAGATAATAAAATTATCATTAACATATCTAACCCAAAGTTTAGGATTAATCTTGGCAGTTTCAATTGCGTGTGACTCAAACCATTCCATGTACGGATTGGCAACCACAGGAGAGAGAGATGACCCCATTGGAAAGCTATCATCCTGAGCATAGAACCCATGTCTTTTCAATGTAGGAACTATGAACACAATACTCCAACGTTGTGATAAGTAACAAAATAAAGACAGTAGTAGTTGTAATAGTAGTAACATGTTTTATTTAGCAAAAAGCTACAAATATATATTTTTTAATACATTTTTTAACACATTTTTATTGATTTATTTTTAAATTTTAAAACGCAACCTTCTTTCAACAAAAACAGACAGAAAAGTTAAACATTTTGTAAATTGTATCAAATATTACGTATCATTTTGTTTTTTTATTAAATGTAATTTTTAAGTTTTTTTAAACAGTTTTAATGATTTTTGAGATTTAATAGAACTTTTCAAATTATTATATTCTATCAAACCTTTATAAAAAATAGATTTATAAGCTAATGTTTTAGACACTCTATCCACATAATAATTTTAATTAGTTCTTGTTTTATAATTATGATGCTCATAATTAAAAGAACAAAAAATTTTTAAACAATCAGGCAATAAATTATTTTTGATTTTATGTATAAAAATACATACTAAATAAAAAATTTAATTTCTGACATTCAACCAATCTAAATTTTTCAATATAAAATTAATTTTTGCATATTTGTCACAATTTAAAATAATTCGCATTGCCTTATTTTGTAAAATTTGTAATTTATCAAATATTTCCTCACTAGCACAATATAAAATGTGAACAATAAAGAAAATGTGGTAATATAATAGTATTAAATACAGTTTTTTTAGAAAACAAACTTAAGTTGGAACTGATTCTTTTAAAATAACCTACTTTTCCGGCAATCTTCGATATAATACTTTTAAAATAATTAAATAATTTTAATTTTAAATCAATGATTATCCCTAAATATTTAAAACTGCTTACTAATTCCAATTTTTCACCATCAATTACAACATTTATATTTTGACAATTTAAATTATTACCCATAACCATTCATTTAGTTTTTGAAATATTTAATTTTAATTTATTTACTTTTAGCCAATTTAATAATATATTTATCTCAGAATTTAGAGTATTTTTACCATCAAAAATATTTAAAACATTAATGTATATTAAGGTGTCATCAGCAAACATTTGTAACTTACACATTTTTAAAACTAAAGCCTTATCGTTGATGTATAAAATAAATAATATTGGACCTAGTATACTTCCTTGAGTAACTCCTATATTATTTATTTGTTTATTTGAATATGTTTTTGGTATTTTTGTTTTTTGTGACCTGTGACTTAAATAATTTTTAAACCATTTATAAACGTTTCCGCGAATATCATCTGATACAATTTAGATACTCAATAATCGAGCCCTGTCAATTGTTTCGAATGTCCGCTTAAAATCCAAAAATACAGCTATAACATTTTCCCCTTGATCTCACGTCTCAATCACACATTGAATGGCTGTTGAGTACCCTTTTCGAAAACCAGCTTGAACGGAAACTAAAGTTTGTTGGCAAAAGATGTCCGAAAAAGTTATTCTTTTAAAAATACTTCATTGTCTTACTACCTTCAAACTTATTTGCTTTTGTTCCGTCCATATGGCATATCTTCTGATGGAATTAACGGCTTTTTCAATATCTTTAAATCTAAATATATTTGATTCTTGTTCTATGTGCCTTTTTCTAATATTTGCTAAATGGTGAATGTATGGTCTTGTTAATAACGTTTGTTCCTAACACCACTTTGTATATTCTGCAGTTAATTCAAAATCTTTATAATAACTTTTTACTTTACTATGACTAACCTCATTGCCAAATTAAATAGTTTTATGTCGGCTTTTTATTACTACTTCTTTAAACTTTCTATAAAACTAATAGTTTTGCTTGGGGAAATAGACATAAACCGCTTTAAAAGCAACGCAAATACTACATGTCTCATTTTTTTTTCAATTAGAAAATTATAGTGCTCCACAAATTTTCGTTTTTGGTCATACAAACGTAAAAACTTTAGGTCCAGTCTACGTTTAAATATGCACAGATATAAGCTTCTGCCAGAACTTTCGCAATATCGGCTTTGAGGGTTCACGATCCGGATTTGCGTGTTTTTGCTGAAAACGGAAGTTTGTTTTAAGGCTTTTTCAGTGGTTTTGGATACAATCTTGGATTCATGCTGCAGGCATTTTCGGAAAGTTTGTTGTTTATATACCCTACATCAATATCCTATTTGGCTTTTAAGTATGACCATGCAAGTTATATCAAATATTACACAATATAGATTTACCCTTTGAGAAAATTAACCGTGCTAGGGGAAATTTGGGTGCTAAATAGTAAAGTTCAAATTAATTAAAAGTTTAAAATTGTCGGCTCGTGAATTTTATTTTCATTTACGAATTTATAAAAATCTAAAATATACAATGTCACCAGTAAGGTCCGCATCATATGGGATTTTTTTTATTAATGGCTTTATTTGAAATTTGACTTTGGCATCAAGTTCTGCTTCCATCGAGATGAAAATTAAGCAAAAAAAATAGTAGTCACGTGATTCGCATTATCTGTCAAATTTTAATTTTTTCCAAAAAATAATTATATTTCTGAAAATATCGAAAAAAGTTATTAGAATTTTTTTTTTAAATGTACTTTCTAGCCCACATGCAAAATTTCAGCTGCATAAGATAATTTTGATTTTTTACCTATATGTTGTAAATTGCATCACTTTTGCAAAATAGACTCAACGCAACCTACACAAAACTTCTTAGTTTTGACAATGCTTTATTTTAGATACATTTTCTTTAAAGTAGCGCCATAATAAATGTGTGTTTTTCTACAAAATCCAAATTGGGCTATTAAAATTTGGTCGCATGTGATGCAAACTTTATTTGTTTTTGACCCTGTATAAGGTAACTTGATAAAATAAGTAGTTTTGAATACGTAGTTTGTGTCTGAAAGTAATACACCTTAATATTAAGACAAAAAAGAACACAATGTCTTTAGTAAAGTGTTTTTTAAGTGGAAAATAAATTCTAGTTTAACAACGTAAAGTTTATCTATTTTCAACGATTTAATTTAAAACCCCTATATTATAATTTATTATTAAGCTATGTCATAATAACGTTAACGTGTATTACTTTTAGACACGAACAATTACCAATATTCTATATTCAGCCAAAAACGAGCCTTAAAAAATCTGGCTAAAAAATATACATAAGACCCCCCCCCCATATATTTTCTGGTTGCGCCACTGTTCCCGAGTGCATCTGCTTAGAAATTAGTCGTTGACCTGGACAAGATAGATTAATCTGAAAATATCATTACGCTGCTACTCGTCGAGATTTCCTGTAAAATTTAGTATAATTGCAACCGAGCGTGGAACCAAGCTAATCAGATAAATGTATTATAATGTATACAGAGCACTGCTGTATGATACATAATTGCCGAGGACTCGTTATTTTTCGTAAAAACTTTAACCTCCACAAATAGATTGGAGAAAGAATCTTAAACTTGTTGCAAGCAGTCGCGGACCCAGGGAGCCCAGGGGAAGCTTCCCTGGGATTATAAAGATTAGAAACTTACAACAAACAATATGACAATACTGTATACGGTTGCTCGTTTACACCCACCCACCCCCCCTTCATCGTCTTATTCTGCTATATTTTTGGTTTAAATACCGTGCGAGCAAAAATTATTTGCATCAAAGAGGGCTTGGATTAAAAAACGTAGAGCTTGGTTTGGATCACAATGATATGGAGACGATATATCTAACCAAATCTAGGTTAAAATTTTGTCAAATTCATATTATGACATGATATGCCAAACTAATGAGTAATAAAATAAGTAGACAAATACAAATTTATTTTTGTTGTTTACAAAATTAACAAAGTTAGAATATCAGAAAGAAGAAGAAAATAATTACATAAATTGCTGAAATTGGCCACCGCCATGCTCCAAGCATAAATTCACACGTCTCTTCATATTTTCGAAAGTGTTGACCAGCATCTCTGGAGAAATGTTACCAAATTTTTGGATACTCCTTTCTTGTAATTGTTCTAAATTTGCAACTGATGTTTTAAAAATAGTGTTCTTTAAAGGAGGAAAAACAAAGTAATCCATAACCGTTAAACACGGTGATCTAGGTGGGAATTCAATGTCTGATCGAAAACTGATCAATCTGTCGTCGAAAAAATTGCGTAAGTAGTTAATAGTTTCGGCGGCTGCATGGGCGGTTGCACCGTCCTGTTGAAAATATCCAAAACGTAGTTCGTCGTCAAGTAATTGCTTCACAATTGGAATCAAAATATTGTCTCTATACCGCTGTGCTGTAAGTGTGTCATGGAAAAAAAAGGACCAACAATTCTTCTTCGGGAAACAGCTAACCAGACACCAATTTTTTGAGGGTGCAATGTGGACTCTACAAAAAAAATGGGGCTTTTCACTACTCCACATGCGTGTATTCTGAGAATTCACATAACCAGAGAGGTGGAACCAGGCTTCATCCGAAAAAAATTCCAGGTCTAATAAATCATTTCTTTCCTATAAATTTTGGGTAAATCATTGAGAGTAATCCTGCGTCTTTCAAAATCTGTGGCTTGTATTTCTTGGAATACTTGCACTTTATAAGGAAATTAAATTTAGCTGCTTCTTAAGAATAGTCCTGCATGTTCCATAAGATCTTCCCACTTCTTGGGACAGGCGTCTTATATACTTATATTTTGCATTATTTCACGAACGTTTGCAACAAGTTCTTCTGTTCTTACAGATAGTCTTCCTGCTCCTTTTTTGTATTGTATAGAACCTGTTTCCCTAAACACAGCCACGGTTCTTTTCAGGCAATGATAAAAATCCCCAGCAAAAAAAGTTAGGAAAATGTTCGTGAAAATCGTCCATGCACAAACCCGGATTGTATTGCCCCTCACCATTTACTCTAACCCCGTCTAGAAAATACGCTTCAACCATGAATGTTTTGTGCTGTTCCGTAAAGCCCATTGTGTGAATTATTCAAGAAATTGGAAAAATTAGCGATGAATCAGATTACTTGTAACGGCTGTCAAAGATGACGGAATAACTGATTGATTGTTAATTCAAGTAGTTACTGACACCCAACAGGTATTAAGCTCTACGGGTAAGCATGTACGTCCTTAGATGCAAGGCTCTCTTTCATGCAAATACTTTTTGCTCGCACGGTATAACTGAGCTACGAGGGGTGTTCTACATTTGAAAATTTTAAGTTTCACTCTATCGATTTAAAAAAAAACTCGGATAAATATGAAATGATTTAAAGAAAACAAGATAGTTTCTCGGAAACCTCAACCTTTACCAATAAGGGTTAGAATAAACCATATAAAGATATCGATAACTGGACACCCTGCACATGAATTAAAAGGACAAGAAATTTAGAAAATTTAGTAAATTATAAATTGCCATGCATTCTTTAGCTTTGAGTTACTGTCTATCGCAATACCTAATAAAAAAAACCTCTTGCGTACTAAAAAGCACTTTAAAAGACCAAACCAGAGATTTGCCTGCCCCTCACATTACATCCAGCGCTTCCGTAATGGCGTTACCTTAAGTGCACTTTAATTTTAATTACAGAGGCGTTTTTCCACAAAGTCGACATATCTCTAATGCCTTTTTAAGGCAGTTAATGGAATTGAAATCTGGTCGGAATTTGCTTTAGTGTATTGCTACCGTATGTCTAAATTGTTTTCTAAGATAATGTTTTCGCCCATCTTCAACAGCTTTGGCACAAATTACTTTAAAAAAATTTTTAATAAACGTTTTTAAATTTGTAACATAACCAAAATTAAATTTAAGATGAAAGGTATTTTTCCTACGACCACCTACGAAAATGACAATAACAACACGGTTAACTTGGCTAGAAAGTGCCAAATATCACACGCGTGTTGTAAAAAAATATTTCAACACGAGTGTGGAAATACCAAGCACACTAAGATATTAAATTTAAACAGGTGTCAATTTGACGACAAAACTATTTATTAAACATAACAAACTTACGGGACACGTGGAGTGAATTGGGGTGCTGGGTGGGGTAAAGTACACTAGGGCATTACTGCAAATTTTTCGTTATTTTTGGGAACCGAAGAGTACTTATTTATGATAAAAATAATATTATCAAAAAGGGAAAATAATAATATGTCAGGCAACCCACCAACTGTCATGTTTCATGTTTACATGTCAACTCACAGAAAAGTTCTGTTCTGTTCTGTTCGAGGATTGCGATGGCCTCTAGCTTTTCAGCCTCCAGCCAATTTTTATACTCACACAAAAATAAAGCGTTTATGTCAACTGAGTTGAACCACAGAAAAAAAGGGGCAGCTATAGAGCAGAAATAGAATACCCTAGGAAATACCGATTTATAATTTTGCCATTATCTCGGATGTTTAATTATATTGGTGTAAGTGAAAGTGCTTTATGTACGTAAAATTATTTTAGCAATATTCAAAACAAATCGCATATAGACAGAACTTTTATAATTAGCAAGCTATCGATATTAAACTCCATCTCTATCTTTCAATAATGTTGAGGTTTAATAATGCGGTACATTAATTATCATAAAATAAAACTATAATAAAAAAAATAAATAAATAAGTTAGTGAAGTGTCTAGTTAGGTTCTACTCAGTAAATGATTGTACTGTCTACTAACCCCTAAATCCCTTCTTTTTAGTAAATGTCACTTCTATCCTATGTTGTAATTGTCTATACTAAACCCTTGACCCTTAAAATAGCAGCTAGGAAAAGGTCAAATACACAAATCCAGAGACTCATATTAAGCAGTCCAAACCGCATTGTACGCAAAGAAGAAAAGTCAGTGGTCGTGATATGGTACAGACCAGACAACATCACGATCACCCCTAATGTGCTGGCAAATTGCCCCCAGGGAGCAGAGCCATTAAGAACAAGACAATGTTGAGGTTGTGTTTGTGTTTTGTTTTTGTATGTATATTTAGGTATATTATTGTTTTATT